>VDFB02075321.1:116121769-116135757 GCA_007258455.2 Sequoia sempervirens | reverse complement strand
TTTCTACAAATCCTTTTTGTTGTGGATAATACAAAGTTGTCTTCTATCTATGAATACCACAATCTTTATAGAAACTATTAAAATCAAATTCACCACCATTATCAGTCCTCAAACATTTTATTTTCTTTCTAGTCTATAACTCAACCATTGTTTTAAATTCTTTAATTTGACTAAAAACTTTAGATTTTCTCTTTAGAAAATATACCCATGTCCTACTATAATCATCAATAAATGAAACATAATATGTGGATTTACTAATCAAAGGAACATCTATAGGACCAAACACATCAAAATGAATAAGATCCAATACACCACAAGATTTATGAGAACTCGAGTAAAACTAAATGTGAGTTTGTTTTCCATAAATGCAATCCTCATAGAAATAAAATTCAAGATTACAATAAAAAAAATTCAATGAGGTTTTTATTTTTCAAGGTCTTTAAACCCTTTTCTCCAATTTGGCCAAGTCTCAGGTGCCATAACATAGTTTTCTCTGCAAGTAACTTTGATTCAAAAGAAAGAGCACCCTTGGGTACCCAAAATTCATGACCATCTACTGAAGGTGAAACCATCACTTCCACATAATTTGTTTTCATAGAAGTACTATTACACTCAATAGTGCATGCATCAAGCTTATACAATGTACCATATCTAACACCTATAGCAATCACCATAGTACCTCTAACCATCTTTTATCCTACATCATAAAATACTACTTGCACACTCACATCTATTAGTTTGCTTACATATAATAGATTTCGTGCTAAACTAGGGATATGCAACACACCATTAATCCCTTTTATTCTACCACCAGGAAGCTTGATTTTAACTTTACCATAGCCAACAATGTCTAAATGAGAATCATCACCCAGGTACACCTTACCTCCATCAAATTCTTCATATTCAGAAAACCAATCTTTATTAAAGGTCATATGGAAAGATGCACCTGACTCAATTAACCATGCATCATTACTTGCACGAGTTGCGAAAACTGAAATCGATGCATCACCATCTTCCTTCTTAGACTCAGATCATTATCAAATTTCTTCTTTTTCTTCTTCTTTTGGGTGATCCCACAATACTGGTTTACAATTTTCGGGAGATCCTATTTTTTGTTAAAATCACATATTTTTAGAAAATATAATGATTTAAGCTTTGAAAAGTTCCATTTAAAGGATTCCAATTGAAGAGGGTTTGATCAAACCACCTTAGATCAAACCCCTTTGGATAGAACCATGCTAGTTTTAAACCATACCTATAATGGAGTCTCTTTTACACCTAACAAAATGCTGATAAAAAACCACTTTTGACTTACCTTTTGGGGGATCAAATGAATTCATTTAATTTTATTTTTTTTAAGTATGTAGTCCTTATTATAAGCTTCCCAAAAAGTATAATTTTAAATAAATTTTTTTTTTATTATATTTTTTTACTCTTTGAATCGTAGGGGAGCCAATCTAAAAATCAAGCCTTTGTTCTACACATGTGGAAAAATAAACAGATTATCAAAAAAGAAATTAAAAAAATACAACGCACTAGATATTGAAGTCCTTGATCCAAAAAAAATAAAAAATTGAATTTTGATACATACAAAAAAAGTATTGTTGTATACAATACTATGTCCGAATTGTAATTGGTTTGACTTCAAAACTTGATTAAGGAAAAAATATTCAATAAAAAACTATGAAACCAAATGAAAACACTAGATATCATAGTTACAAATCTAAATTCAAAAAAAAAAAAAATTATCCTTCATTGAAAAAAGGTTATGTTGTATACGGTGAGCATCACTCCTTAAAAATGGTGTTTATTGAAAAAAACTACTTTTTGAAGGAGATGGAAAAAGAAGTGCAATTTGAGTCCAAAATTTTTGAAAAAAATATATTTAGAATCTATATAAAAAATTCCACAAATCACTAGTTTGCATCATCTTCAAATTCCTCACACTTTAGTTGCTATCGGTGCCCGAAAGTGAAGATTTAGTTAGAAAAAATAAGTTTAGTGCCCACTTTGGCCAAAAATTGTAAACTGGTATTGTGGGGTCACCCTTTTCTTCTTTGCATTCCTTACAAACATGTCAATGCTTACTGCAGTTCCAAAAAATAACCTTAGACTTTCTAGGAGATTTAGATCACCCCTAGACTTGGATTTGTCATGCTTCTCATTCTTTTTTCCTTTTTCCTTAGGTCTTCCATGAACATTTAGGGCCTCCTTGGTAGTGATGGATACCTTCCTCCTCATCTCTTCAGAAAGAAAAGAACCCACCACATCTTCATTCTTCAAAATAACAAAAGTACTCCCAATAGCCATAACAAGAGAATCCCACGAATCAGGAAAAAAACAAAGCAATATCTGACATTTCTCCTCCTCATCCATTTTGAAACCAACTAATTCCAATTAAGCCACTAGCATATTGAACGCTTCCAAGTGATCTGTGATTTTTCCACCCTCTTCCATTCGCAAGGAATACAATTTCTTCCTCAAGAAAATATTGTTCACTAAAGATTTGTCCTGATACATCTCACCAAGCTTCTTCCATACACTAGTACAAAACCAACAATATATGACTAAATAAACTACTAAAATTTGCATATAAGTGACTAATTTTGGTCACCTGACTATTAGTAGTTTTTTCTAGTCATTAATAATGTGACCAAATTTATGACTAAACTATTTTAGTTATTTATTTAGTCATTGATTTGGTCATTGATTTGGTCATTGATTTAGTCATTGATTTAGTCATTGATTGTTGTTAACTGGTCATTTATTTAGTCATGGTAGTGATTTATTTAGTCATTACTTTAGTCATAATTTATGCATTAATTTAGTCATATATTTAGTTATTAACTTAGTCATTACTTTAGTCATATATTTAGTCATTAATTTAGTCATATATTTAGTCATATATTTAGTCATGTATTTAGTCATTAATTTAGTCATGTATTTAGTCATTACTTTAGTCATATATTTAGTCATTAGAAATCAAAATTAACTTAATTAATCCTCACAAATTTATGCATATAAACTTCAAGTATCATAGATATTCAAATGTTGAAGAAGCACCATGAAATGAAGACTAAAATGCTTGAACAAATATGATTGATCAAACACAAACACAAACAGATTACAAATCAAGAGGAGCCACAACACAATATTTATGAGTGGAGAAAAAGCCACTTAAAAAATTTACTTCATTAAGCCTCATTGGAAAGTCAAAATCTCATTGGTTACATTCAATGCCTCAGTGGCATTGTACAACTTACAGACACTATATAAACAAAATACTCTCATTTTCATCTACTTATATTGTTTTCCCTTTCCTTAACTACAGTCCTTTTGGAAGGGCAATGACCTCCTATAGGGGCTCGACCCATTTAATCCCCTTGCAAATCCACAACTTTCTCGCCGCTATTAGTTATAGCTCCTCCAAACTCTTCCTCGCTGGTATTCACTTTTCACTTCTCCAATTTGGAGCTCCAACCTGAAAATAAGGTTTTGTAATTCACACATCAAAAACTCAGAAAATTCAAATAATACAGAGGATAAAATTCAAACATTTTCTTTTCCTTTTCCAACTATGGCACCCTAAACTTAGGTGCTAGATATAGTGAATGTATCAAAATTAGATATAACTATTATACTTCTGAAGTTTTAGATTTCCTCTTCACTATATAGATGACAAAAAAGGAAAAAGTATAGATATAATACATGCTAACATAGTTACAAATGAAAAAAAATATTGTAACTTTAGAGTGTGCCTTCATGGAGGCATTCTATCAATTGGTAAGAAAAATTCTACTCATTGTGGGTACTTTTTATGCAAACATATTTCACACAATAAAGGTAAACGAAATATAAAACTAATAAATTTCATTCATAGCACAGATATAAGAAAATTGTATACCTGAGTATCTTCTATCATTGAATCTGCCTCATCTAGTATGATGATTTTAAAGGGTGGAGAAAGATAACTACTAAAAGTAGCCAAATAAAGGAATAAGCAAAATCAATGAAGCTGAAATTTGAAATAATTTATCAAAAAATTTCAAGCTCTAAAAAAATCTCATGGCTTTAGTTATATTATTTGTGGTGCATATATCACCCAATTTAGAGCAACCCTTCCCTCCCATTTGATGAGCTCACCTCTCCAATTTGACGAGTTGCAACTTGAAAATAAGATTTTGACAAGGTTTTTAGAGTATTGCATAGCCAATTAGAGCAGATATGAGGAATGTCCACAATACCCGCACAACAAAAATGCATAGAACCACGAAAATTGCAAGAAAACAAATAAGTAGTTGAGATTCTTTTGAACATTTTTATGAGGAACAAAATTCTTTATCAGGAAAACTTTATTTACATTAGCATAATTCTTAAAAGACCAAATATACTGTGCTTAGAAAAACTCCATGTTTGGTTTTACGTAAAATTATAGTTTACAAGATCTATGATAAAAAAAATAAGAAACTTTCAAGAGAAAACACAAAAATATTCAATCGTTACAGTTCTCTTGTTCTTTGATGTAAAATAACATGCATTTCTCAAAAAATAAAAAATAAATATTCAAAAGCCCAAAATAATAGCATATGCATGGAAGTAGGAGAAAATAAAATTTAAAGCAAATAAATAGTTGAAAGCTTTTATTTTCCATCTACTCACAAATAATGTACTTATTTACAATGTATATAAAGAGTGCAACCCATAAGGACAAACGTTCAAGTGATAATCTGGAAAATACTTACTGTATTGAACATATGCCATCATTCAAGCCTTTTTATTCGTGACTGAGGCTCCTCAATGATGCACTCCATGGATAGCCCTGGGATCATTGGAGGTTCTGATCTAGAACTCCTCCCTTGTTAGTTATCAAATTACATACTATTAATATTTGCAAAAAATAAAGTCACATGCATAAGGCTCAAGTAAATGAAACCACATATTTCATTTTATCAGTGGAAAATTGTAATGTACAGACCATGAGCTTCTATTTACCAGACGTGTGAGCTATATGAACTGTTGAACCATCAAAATTAAAGGTAATATCCAGAAAAGGGTCTTGTGAATTATAACTTTAATACACTAAAAAATCTTGTTCCATATATCACATATCAACAAAGAGTGCTTGCTAAAAAGTGAACATAACCAAGGGAATAAATAGCATAATCTATGCAGATATCAGCTCCTTTGTCTATTCTTTCTCATGCAATCTTCAAAATAAAAAAATCAACAACTCAAATACATCAACCTATAGGTTTTTCAATATATTAACCAAAAATAAATTAGAATAGCACACATCACATTGACTCTGGATGGCAAGGGAAAATAAATTGCACTCACTTTCACATTGGACATCCATGATAATAGAATTAATGAAATCCAACCATGAGAAGATACTCTTAGAAATCATGAAATCAAAGCATTGAAATTTATTGCATCCAAGCCAAGGCTTGGATCCCTTTCAACTTCACTGTCAGACAAGAAACTACTTTGAAAGAGTAAAAATGAAGGATTCAAACTTCTAATGGGCATCTCAAAAAGTTACATACTGAGAAAAGCAACAAAATGAGGAAGATAGTTGAGTTTTCCAAGCTCTATTGCTTTATGTAATTAACAAAATATCTATATCTGCAACCATGAAAAGGTTGCATAAATCTTCATGCTATCTGACTTGGTGGATAAAGACTAAAAAAAAGATGAAAGATCTTGAAAGAGAATTATATTAAGAAAATGCATCACATATTACATTATGATCTTGTATGTTGATGTAACAAGAAAAAGCATTTATGTTTTAAGGCATTACTCAAAGAAAAAAGATTAAAACAAACAAAATTTAAATAAAACAGATTTAAGGCACTATCGGGAAAAGGAAAGAGTGGCTCTCATTGAGCCTTCTTTGATATTCTCCAATTTGAACATGTTGCTGCCTAGACTCTTGTACAACTGGCATAGACATTTAAAATTTAGGGCATTGTTCAAATTTCAATAAAACAACAATAAAATGGTGTATATCAGAACTAAAACTATATGGTTATAAAAATAAGGATGTCATCCACATACATACCTAGGTCAACATCTTTGAATTAATGAAGCACTCTGGAACACATCCTAACATTTCCTAACATTGTAAGCTTTGCTTGGGTTCTAGGTGCATGCAGTCATGCAAGTTTAGTGGATGAGGGCTACACATACTTCACATGTCAGTAACCCTTATTGCATTACAATTTACATATATAGTTGTTCATTAGGTTTGCATGGTTTATCAACCATTCATATTTTCACCTCTAAATCTATAAATCCATCATTCCTTCCAAAAATTTGGGGAGCATTCTGAAAAATTCTCTAATCCATTTATGAATATTTGAATCAAATCATTGTCATGTTATCAAAGAGCTTGCACAACAGTTGACCATCCACAAATCTGTCAAAAAACATTTATCAATGAACCTAGTTGACCATTTAACTAACTTGATTATTATATTGCTATCATGGTTAAGCATGCTATCGCCCCATCGATGGGACATTGTGTTATCTTCCTCCAATATGTTCTAGTGCTTCCGATATGAGGAGAGTTCTCCTAATGTAGTAATGTTAGGCCGATAGTGAATATAGGTTGAGTATTTCTAGCAACACTGCTTTTTTAGTTGGATCCTAAAAATGCTACAACTTATGTTCTTCTCTAGAACATCTGTACAAGGTTCAAATAGTAAAGAGATTGATGAAAGATAGAGGAATTGAAAAGATACCTGGATGTTATAGTTGGATATACTCTGGTAGAAATATATGCAAGATGTGGAATCGTAGACAAAACTCCTGAATTGTTTGACAAAATGCCTCAAAGAGATGTCATCTTATGGAATGAAATGATTGATTGTAGGCACAAAATGGATTTTGTAAGGAACCTCTCAAAATATTTGAATTAATGAAGCACTCTGGAAAACATCCTAACATTGTAAGCTTTGCTTGGGTTCTAGGTGCATGCAGTCATGCAGGTTTAGTGGATGAGGGCTGCACATACTTCACATGTTAGTAACCCTTATTGCATTACAATTTACATATATAGTTGATCATTAGGTGTGCATGGTTGACCTTCGTGCCTGTGTTGGCTATATTGAGGACACCCTAAACATTATTACTAAGATGCTACTTAAATTTGTGGTACATGTGGATCATATATGAATATAGGTTGAGTATTTCCAGTAAAACTTCATTTTTATTTGGATCCTAAAAATGTTGCAACTTATATGTTCTTCTCTAAAACATTTGTACGAGGTTCAAATAGTAAAGAGATTGATGAATGATAGAGGAATTAAAAAGATAATTGGATGTATTTGGATCGAAGGCCTTAAACTAGTACATGTTTTTTGTATAGGAGATAGATCACATCCATAAACATGGAAAATCTATGCAAAGTAGGAGAAATTGTCTTGGAAAATGAAGGTAGCAGGGTATAAAGAATCATTTATTTTCCACCATAATGAAAAGTTAGCAATTGCATTTGGTTTGGTAAACATGGCCCCTAGTACAACTATTAGAGTTGTTAAGAACCTTCAAGTATGTTTTGATTGCCACATTGCATCTAAATTCATCTACAAGATTGTTGCAAGAGAAATTGTTCTGATAGATGTGAGCCATTTCCATCATTTTAAATAGGGACACTATCGGCCTAACATTACTACATTAGGGGAATTCCCCTCATAGCTCCACCAATAGACCGATAAGGTGGAGGCAGTTAGTTCCATTTTCTGTAATGTGGTAAGAGTCATACAGGTAACACTATGTTAGGTTGGGGAACTATTCTTGGATGTTCTAAATGATTTGCCTCTTTTTTATAAGATTGTGTTGGTAGTGCAACCTGAATCACAGTTGTTTGGTGGGATTTCAAACCTAGACAATGAGGTGCAATTGTGGAAATCTCATAGAGAGAAGGTACAAGCTACCGTGATGATTTTTCCAAGTGAATTTATATCAGAGTCTTGCTTAGCATGGCTTAAGACATGTGCAGATGATATTCTCTCTACAGATAGGCTTGGGGGAAAGTATTTGCTTGATCTTGTGAAAAGTGGCAAGGAACTTGCAGAGAATGAGACATTGATTAGAGAAACATTGGACAGTCTGGATGCATTTGAAGGAATTTTGGAGTGGCTAAAAATAGTTTTTGGTTCAAATGTTGAGTTTCCATGACAATGTGTGTGTGAGATTGTTTTGAAGCACTCAAAGAGTCTATGGGATGAACTTTTTGAAAGCCTATTTTTTAGTAGGATGAAACAAATAATAGTTGATAGATTTGCAGATATGCCTGAGAGAGTTAAGATTGGTAAATGCCTTGAAGCCATAGTTACATCTTTGGCAAGTTACAAAGATGTTGAAACCCATTTGCAAAAATTAACTACTAGTGAGGGTTGGCTTGTCAAGAGAGGGGACCTAAAAAGTGTTAATTTACTTGGGTTGAGTTTTAGATTTATGATCAAGAATATTTTGGAAGACCTCCTAAGTTTTCTTCATGCACATACATATCCTTCAAGGATAAATGATTTAGCACCTTATTTGCAAGATCAATGCTTCCATTTTATGTCAACATAGATTTTTGAGATTGAAGAACATCTTGCACATCTTTTAGAAGCTCTCTATCAAGAAATGAAAAATGAGGAGATGCCAGAAAAAATGAACAAGGAGACACTAGAACCGATAGTTATAGTGGAAAGGGCACTTTTCTTAGGAAGGATTTTAGTTGCTCTCAGTTTTCATTCAACTTCCCTTCCACTAGTTCTTGGCTCGTCTAAGCTCTGGTTTGTCAAGAACAAAGCTTTAGTTCAAGGAAAGGATCTTCAAATTTCAGATATTCTAGTACTGATTTTGATTACCCTCTTCTGGACAGTTCTGGAAGAAAAATACTAATGAGAGGGGTCAATTTGAAGCTTGAATCATAGGATAAAAATAATAGCACCAAATTGAATAAATTGAGAACTATGCACAATCTTTGTATTAGAGCTCATAGCATGTGGATATTGTGGACAATTGAAGAGATTTTAGGCATTCTCACAAGAGATCCAAGGGAGGATGATTCTTTATCCATGAAAACTCCTTTGAAGGTCTATATTCTCACTTGCATTGCATATTCTATTTGTTGTGGTTTATGGAGTTGGTTTCATTTCCATGATTCATCTAATCACTAATCTCTTCTTGTAGTTTTCATGAGATTTCTTCTAGTTCTAATTTAAGTCATCATGGTTTATATTTGGATATATTAATAACTAAATGAAAACAAAGCATCTAGAGTAAAGAGCTACATTTGATTCTTCCAATCACTTTAGACTCTTTATTTCCCAATAAATGGAAAAGACTAACATGTGCCATTTCAACCCTTCCAGTCCATATTAATCATGGAGATGTAATCGATAAGTATGTAGAAAAGTATCAAAGAGGAGCCAAAAAGTTAGACATTTTCATAGGGCCTATGAATCAGCTCTTGTTGTTTTTATATGAAAATATTGTTGTTTTTTTTCTAGATTTATAATATCTATTGGTGTCATTTGGGAACTCCTATTTTTGGGAATTCAGTAAGAGTTCTCAAACAAAGTAGGATAACATCTACTATGAAACTGAACATTTAAATGGAATTTGAAGCATGATTTTATTTAATTTTTAATTTGGTTCCTTAAGGTAGCCTCATAAAATGCCCTTTTCTGATTGTATATCAAACTTCCTATTGCTTCTTTTCTTTTACTACTGCAAGTCACAATTTTAATGTTGTATGCTTGCTTTGTCTCTTGTAGTTTTTTGTTCCATGATTTCAAGGCTTACCATTTATTGGTCTATGATTTGCAGGGTTGGGAAGAAACTGAATTGAAATAAGAGCATGAGGGTGGAGGTCAACTAGAGACTAAGATATCCCTGCCAGCTATGCCTTCTCTATATATTACTGCATTTCTTTTTGAGGGATGTCAAGAGATTTATAGAAAAACTTAACATTGCGATTGGAAAATTAAGGCTACTTAAGGACATGATAGGACCTCTGTTGCAAGTGTGCTAATAGTAGTGTCCTTGACATCCCTTAACAAGTGCTCTACACCTACAACATAAAAAGTAACAAAGTCTTTGTTAAAATATATAGATATGACAAAGATGTTAATGATATTCTTATTGTGGATCTCCTTATAAAAGAAAAAAAATCCATGTGAAGCACCCTACATTGAAACCCTTAGTCTCTTGATTTTTTCTTGCAAATTCACCACCTCACTCTACTTGTGTTTCAAGTTTTCTTCCTTAAGAACCCCTACTTCATTTACACGTAATGATGCTTTTGTGATCCTCTTGATGCTTTGGTGATGTTCCAACTCAGTTTCGCTCCTCTACAACTCTACAACTATCAAGTCTTGAAGTTCTAGCTCTTTATGTTTTTTCTCAAGACTTGCTAAATGCCTCTTTCTCTTGCTCCAAATTTTTTAAATCTACAAGGATTGTCTCTATCTATCCACTAACTCTCTTTCCATGCAATCAAATCTTGTGCAAGTCAAATCCACAAATCTAATTCAAGCCAATAAAAGTGTATGCAAGTCTCTCTTCTGTATTTCAAGGCCATACATACAAAAATATGCAATCCATGTTAAGGTAGTGCAACTAATATTGTTGAGATTATGAATGCATAGGATCCTTGAAGTTGCAGTCTTCAATGGAGGACCTTTTCTAGGAAATATAATCAACCAAAAAGAAAGTGTTGCAACTAGGCATGCACAATAGAGATTCTATTGATCTACAACATTAGATCATAGATTGATTAATTGATTGATATGTTACAAATGAAAAAGTTTCCTGATTATATAGGCAATAAAGAAAACCTAAGATGCATGAGATGTTGCCATGTGTCATGATCTAACATGTGACAACATGTGAACCCTATCTAGAAAATTATTAAATGTTGAGATAAGTTATAGAAGGAAAACTCATCCTCTAGAAGGAATCTTATCCCTACAAACAAGGAAGGGCACATTACCCCATTATTAAATGATTTATTAAAATGCAACCTAGGACTAAATGATATATGACCTAAGTTAACTTATGCTAGTGTAATAATTAATTAATTACACTAACAAATATATGGATGAATAGGTTGTCGGTGAGGTAAGGAGACCCAAATATTCCAATGTTTAGGATCAATTATGACTGCCCAATTCTCTTTGACAAATTGGTGAGAAAAAAAAAACTCTTTGATCTATGGCAAGCTGCTAGTATGTACGAGTCAAATCCACACATATGATTCAAGCCAATATATGTCTAAGCAAGTCTCTCTTTTGCATTTCAAGGTCATACATAAAAACCTATGCAATTCATGTTAAGATAGTTCATGTGATATATGGATGAACAGGTTGTCGGTGAGGTAAGGAGACCCAAATATTCTACTGTTTAGGATCAATTATGACTACCTAGTTTTCTTTGACATATAGGTGAGAAAGATAAAACTCTTTGATCTATGGCAAGCTAATAGTTTGTACTTATTTCTATCATTGGAATCTTTGCTTTCTACTTCCACTCATGCCAATCTATTCCATGCACTTATTTTCTCACCTCAAATAAAGCACAGCCAAGTGTTACTATCCACTCAAAAATATCATTTAATGCATCATGTGGGAAGTGCCTATTGGCAGGAGGAATATAAATATGAGAAATAATCATCATCTGCCTCTTTCCTATAGCTCTAATCATGGCTCTATTCATCACCCCATCCCTCTCTACATCCTACATGTGCCCATATAAGGAATCTAGATCATCATCACCTATATGCTCCCAATCTCTACTTTTAGCTCACTATTTGTAGTTAAAGGTAGAGATTGAAAAGATGTGAGTGAAGCACAAGGATTGAATATGCTTAAACACAAGGGCACAAACACTTTAGGAAATTAAACTAAAGAACCATGTACAAAACTAAAGCCTCTAATCTCAAGTAAACCTACAACATAAAACTTGCAAACTCATTGAAAAGCATTTAATTTACTTAAGCATATAAGAAATTATAAGTTAAACACAATAATTGTATTCTAAGCTATAATCACCAACTTTAAACCTAAAATACAAAGCTTTCAATAAATGTTGAGAAATATTCAACTCACAAAATCATAATAATAAAAAAGATCTCAACAACAATTTAGAAGATATGCATTACTGAATTCTATTGAATGATATTGAATCATCAAACTAAGTGTCCAAAGAACTTATTTAAAATATTTTATAATGTGTTGCATGAAAATAATAAAAAAACTAAGACTTTCTACCCCAAGAATAGATTTCTTGTGTGCAAAGAAAGCTTATGACAAAATTTTGTCCACAAATAATCAATCCTAACTCACAAAATCTTCAAATAGATTCTTGATGATAACTGCAAATAACAATAAATCTTCTAGAAGACCATCTAAAACTAGTCAATCTATAAATTGCCACTAAAAATAGACATTTGAAAGTATGTTAATCTCCTTAAAAACAATGATAGCTAAAAAGAGTGCTAGCTACATACATAGCTCGTGCTAAATATAGATTTTCCAACAATTGGCTCTTTGATCATGGCAATCCCTCTAGAAAATCATGAATCTCTAACAATTCACCAATCATGATGCTTTGAATCTAATAAAATATTCTTTTTGTGTTGAACTTTACACCAAATCCTAGCTCAAATCTACAACCTTGAATACTCTAAAGCCCTAGGGTGTATGAAAATTGTCAACAATATGATGCCATTATCTATTTGAAATCAAGTATGATGTTTATCCACTACTCATAGTGTATGATGTTTATCCACTATTCATAGGAGATTTCCCACACGAGAAATATTTGGCTTCACACTTTAGGAGACTGTGCATATTTTGATTACAAAGCATTGCCAAATATTTTAAAAGAGGTGGCTCTTAAAGCTATTGAAATGCATAGTAAAAGAAAATAGATAAATGAGAAGAACAAAATGATTTTTTTCAATCATGCATGTTAGTGACTTAAAAAAAAGATATCATAGTGGCAGACTAGATAGGGAGTAGTTCAATGATGGACATTCAAATTCCACATGGCATGAATAGTAGGATGGAGGTACATAACAAAGAAGAAGGGACTAATCATTGGAAAACGCTCCCATGAATATAGGAAAATATTTTCATGATGGGGCAGAGGTGTTAGGTTTGTAAAAATAAATCCATGAGAGTCATAACAATTATGAAACAATCTCTTTTACATAAATCTAGGATAATTAAGTAAATGCAAACCATTGCAAAATAAATTGTTCTAAGAAATGTGAACCATTTCCATCATTTTAAATAGGGTCAATGTTCTTGTGGAGAATATTGGTGATGCTAAATGAAACAATTTGAAAAATAGGCTTGCACTATAATAATGTTCACTACATCAGATATCCAATAATAATGAAGCGACATCCATCAAAGCATAAAAACAAGGACTTTTTTACGTGGTTGAGGCTCTTATGAGCTAGAGACCAAATGCATTCTTGTAGGTGTTAGACTGAAATGTAAGAACCACAGAAAAGAATGTTCACTAAGGCTCCCAAAAATGCAAGCTTGTAACTTACATGTAACAACTGTGATATAAAGTGAATTATTATAGAATGCTAGGCCCCACTAGCATACAACCTTGTCCATTCTTTTGTTGTAATAAAAAGATACCCAAATGATTCAGAAATCATGCCATTTCATTGAATTCAATCCAACCATAAAGAGAAACACATAATGCAAATAGAGATTCATAATATAGATAGAATATTTATAGAGACCAATAGTGCATATCTTCACCTATTTCCACAGCCTCAGTTTCATTTGGTTTTCATTGCTTTGCAATGTTCTTAGGAATTGGATCATTGAGATTTGGTGCACTCAAAAATTATTGTATGCTAACCAAATTGACATAAGGAATATATAGCAAGCATGAAAAATAGTAGTGACTTTATAATTAAATTACACTAACAAAATGATTTTGGATGCTACCACCATTTACAATTT
>VDFB02075321.1:116050788-116121669 GCA_007258455.2 Sequoia sempervirens | reverse complement strand
CTCTTATGCTCCCCCATCATCGCCTAAAACTGCTATCCCCACATCACTTGCATATCCCCTTGGTACTCTCACATTCTTCCATGGTGGCCTCCTTGCAGAAGAAAAGCATAGTATATTTACCACCCATCATCCTCCACTTAATAATAGACTCGCATCATGTTTTCAAAATAACACAAATCCTATCATGGATCGCATGCTCAAGAAAATGAACTATCAAGGAAAAGGTCTAGGCCTTCATGAGCAAGGTATTTTAGAGCCCATCCAAGTCAAAGAACAAGTCTACATGCAAGGTCTTGGACCTATTTCCAAAGCCTCACAATCTAAAAATGTTGGTACAACCTCTAGACGTCCTCAACAAGCCTCTTCCAAAATAAATAAAGGCTCTTTCCATCGCTCCACCAAATCATATGTTGCCATCCCTCCTCCTCTATCATATCACCTCAAAACCACCATCCATATCCCTCCTTCATCTTCTCCATCCATCTTGGGTCCTTACATCCCTCCATCCACCATATCCCATCCTTCATCTACTCCATCCATCTTGGGTCCTTATGTCCCTCCACCCACTCCATTTACTTTGGGTCCGTATATCCAAAAATCACCTCCATCTCATCCTTTCATCCATCCAACACCTATCCATCTCATCCATCATAAACATCCCTCTCACATGTCCCCTAATCAGGATCAACATAGGCACATACCCGCACATCCTCCATCTACACATAATCCCCATACTCCTAACTCCATCACTCCACATCATCCATCTCCTCCCACCTATCCCATTGCTACTAAAAGCACTTTGGCTGTTAAAGAAAAAATGCATAAATCCAAGCATCCACATGAATCTACGGCTCCCCATGTCCCCTCCAAAAGACATGGTGAAGAGAAGAAAAATTTAAATATACATCCAATCCATAGGCCACAAAGGCCCATCAAAGCAAAGATCAAAACCATGTGGATCCCAAAGAAAAAAGATGCAACGCCATCACATGAAAAATCTATAAGAACATCCAAAGTTGCTAATCCAAAAGCTAGTCATACACCCCTTTCTCCTAAGTTTGTTTTGGGTCCTTATGTTCCAAAGTTCACCACCCCATCTCCTCCATTATCCACACATTCTCCATCCAGTAATCCTCTAATTTTTTCACATCCACCACCACATGTGCCAATGTTGGTCCTGAACACATCTCCCCATCACATATCCACCCCATCATTCTATCCATACCCTTTCCAACATCCCATCCATTACCCCACATATCTCCCCCATCAAATTCCTCTAATTCATCCTCTTGCATAATCCATTTATCCTCATAAGGTTGTACCAACATCCAATAGTCGGTTCGAACATGGGCTCTTACTACCTCGTATAGAACTTGATGCTTGAGTCATCCATCCATATCTATATCATGTATCTTCTAAATCCCCTTATCAACATCCCTATCCTTATCCATTTTCATCCCCTTGCTATCCAAAAATTCAGAAAAAGTCTAAAAATCCAAAAAAATCAAATAAAAAAATAAAAAAATAAAATAGTAAAGAGAAATAATTCGTCCAATGGTGAAAACTTGGCAAACAAGTGTCTTGGATAAGTACCGTGATGAAAACCTGGCAAACAGGCGTCATGCGTAAATCCCCATCTGTACTTGGGGGTAGCTTCTTGATATGCATTCCCACTATGCTTCCCGCTATGCACCCGTCCCCCTCATAAAACCCCTCCATCCCACCTATCTTTCGCATCCTACCATCATATCCCATTTATCTCCCATCCCTCCATCCTTCTTGTGATCTTGATCAAAACAGGGGAACCTATCTATACATGCTTTGGACACCTCTTGGTATACATTCCCTTCATCCATGCTCTATTGTATTCCTTGGTCACCCATCCTATCCACCTCTAGTTATCTCCTTTATCTTCCCATCCACTCATCTCCCATCCCTCATGCCTTATCATATATGACATATCTAGAGTGGGGGCATCCACTTCCTTTGTGACATAGTCCTTGGAGACATTATCTATCATAACATCCCTTCCATCTCCCCATCCTTATCTTTGTATCCATCCATCCTAGCATCTCTTTCATCTCCCAATCCTTATATCCATGTCCATCTATCCCAACATCCCTTCCATCTCCCCATCCTTATCTTCATATCCATTTATCCTAACATCCCTTTCATCTCCCGATCCTTATATTCCTATCCATCCAAACAATCCCTCCCATCCTTCATCCATTCTTTCGTCTTTATCTTCATCCCATCTCACAATCCCTTGTCATCGGTATTTGGCTATAGGCCTCCTTCCATGCAACCCAATGCCCTTTTATCTCATTGCCCTCACTTTTGCTTCTCTTACACATCTTTTCAATCTCTTACCTTTTCTCCATGTTCATCGCCCCGTCCCTCTTTTTGCTTTTCTTTGTCGCAATGGCTTTGCTCCTCCCTAGGGCGTGTCCGCCCCATCGGGGCGTCTGCGCCCTCCCGGGGCGTGTGCGCCCCTCCGGGGCGTGTGCGCCCCTCCGGGGCGTCTCTGCCCTCCCGGGGCGTGTACGCCTCGTCGGCCTTCTCGGGGCGTACACGCCCCGTCCGCCCCTTCGGGGCGTCTCCGCCCCCGGGGCGTACACGCCCCGTCGCCCCTCCCGAGGCGTCTCCGCCCCCGGGGCGTACACGCCCCGTCGGCCCTCCCGGGGCATTTCCGCCCTCCCAAGGTGTACACGCCCCGTCGGCCCTCCCGGGGCGTGTCCGCCCCACGGCCCGAGGCGCATACCCCCCACTATGGCGCGCCCCTTACCCTGCCAAAATCTCACATTTTTATAGTCTTTTTCGAAAAACTAATTCCGACCCATTTCCTTATTTTTCCTAACGAACAAAACCCATGTCTTGAAATTTTCAAAATTGATTTTTGATTTTTACACCCAAGCTTCCGGAGGCCATAAATTTTGACTCGGGTGTCCGTTTGAGCTGAAATTTGAAAGTTGGAACCCGTTTTGACCCATTTTCGGGGCCTCAAACTTTCATCTAGGCCCTCAAAATCCCAATTTAGTGTTTTTTTCCAGCGTTTTGAAAAATTGTTTTCACTCATAACTCAAAATGCATATCTCAAGTTTGGGATGTTAGTTGGCAATTCATCCTATCTCACCAATGGGTATTTCTTGGAAAAAATTGGGACTCTCAAACATATGACCATGAAGTTTCCTAAAATAGAAAAATTTGACAATTTTATAAAATTTCCAAATTTGGAAAAATCTGCTGGTCAACACCTTACATCCCTTAAGCCCTGGAACTCGGTGTAGAATCAATCCAATCATATCCTTCAATCATTCTAGTCTTCAATCCAATCCTCATCTGAGCTTTAATCTTATCCCAATCTGAGCTTAGCCAAACCCCTAATCTGGGCTTTCATCCATTTGCAGTCAATGTCTTTGGATACTGAACAAAGTCTTAAGATCCCTCCCTCCATCTTCTTCAATTTTGTCCTATTCATCTATTCTAATAAATCCATTCACTCATTCCATGAAACCATTCATCTACTTCAAACCTTCATCTATCATCTCAACACTTCATCGAATCTCCTATCATCTCTAACATTTATCAAACCTCCTTCTATCATTTCAAACTCTCATTCCATAATCTTGATCAATCGTTTACTCATTATGAGTAATCTTCCACCTGTTCCCACCCTTCACCTTCTAGTTCCAATAATCAGTCATCTATCCATTTGGTCACCTTTTCCTCATCCAAATCCTTATCCCTCTATCCAATCCACCCAAACAATCATTTTCCTCCCTGCACCCTCTCCCCTCATCCCATCTCATAATCCCTTCTCATTGGTATCTAGCTATAGGCTTTTCCCCATGCAATCCAATGTCATCTATCTTATCGTCATCACTTCTGCTTCTTTTGCACATCTTTTCTATCTCACCGTTCATCACTTCATCATTCATCTATATGGCATGTCATTCGCCCACTTCATCTTTGATGATTTGGATAACTATTATATCCATCCACAGGCTTTTTATATGGTCACTATCCTCCAATCCCGATCCAATCAGGTCTATCTTGTTCCGTCGTGTCAGTTCTATCATTTTAACCCCTTATCTAGGGTTATCTCACCATCTTTCATCCATCACTTGTTTGTGGCCTTTTGTCGAACTACGTTGCCCCTGCGCTTTCACGTAGGCAAGGTCGATCATTTGATCCGCCCTCGGGGTTCCATCCATCATCAATCTATATTGTCCACTTTTCTCCTATTCTCCATCCTATCTTGGTCATCCATCGAAGTCTCCATCATGGTTCGTCGTTAGCCTCTTGTCGAACTACGTTACCCCTGCGCTTTCACCGGCCCTGGGGTTCCATCCATCATCGATCTTCATTGTCCACTTTGCTCCTCTATCTCCTCACGTCGGTCCTTCTACTCTGTCCATCCACTCCTTTATCATCTATCATCAATCTTTGCTTTTGTCTCTCTAGTCCTTGTCATCCACCATTAGTCTTCATCATCCTCTTTCTACTTTTATCCATGGTCAGTCGTCTGCCTTTTATCGAACTACGAGGGCTCTACGCTTTTATGTAGGCAAGGCTAATCTTTGATTGGCCCCTGAGCCTCGTACGTCTTTAGGGTGTGTCAGTCTCATGTCTTGTCTCCCTTATGTCGTGTCATCACGGTATGCCCTTATCTAGCTGGTTCTTAACAACCAAGACCCACTTGTATCAGCAAATCCAATCAATTTCGAATATCCTACGTCATATCGATCTTTTAGCTTAGTATCCATCATTGGTCTCAACAGGATGAATCCTTCCTAACAGACCTCATCAATCCCATCCATCCCCTTGATCCTATGGCAAAGGACGTTTGAAATTAATTATGATCTTTTGATGCTTTTGGCTTTTGTTTATCATTTGAGCTCCCTATCATCACTTGTCAAGGCTGCCATGATCCATCATATTATGGTGTGTTTTGATTGGTCCACATAGGGGCATATCTTGATCATTTGTTTGATTGTGTCTTCTTGGTTGTCCCACATAGTACCCACCAAGATCCCCGAGGTCTTGTGTTATGCTGGGGCATCCTTTTGTGCTTGTGGTTATCTCAATACCTGGCCCGACCAAGGTCTTTGTGACTTTGGGGTGTTGGGATAGCCTTCTTATCTGTTGTGTTTATTTTATGCATTAGACACTAATTCGCCTTGGTTCTTCATACCTTGGTGTCTTGTGTCTTATGCTATAGCAAAAATCAGTGCTCCGAAGATGGCAAATTGCATTAGGATTGCATTTCATTTTCCATTCTATTGTCTTGCATGTATCCCCCCATCCATTCATCCTTCATCCTTATCTCACATCTCTATCCTATCCCCATCCATTCCATTTAGCTTGAATGATCTAATCATATCCTTGGTCTTATTCTTAGTCTTGTTACAAGCGTGGATCCCATCATCCTCATCATCATCATCATCATCATCATCATTTTAGTGTTTTTTGGGATGTATCCTTCCCTCATCAACAACACTTTCATCATCATCATCATCGGGAGGTATTCTTCCCTATCCTTTAGTGGTGTTTTGGGATGTATCCTTCCTTCATCAATACCACTTAGTGGGATGTATCCTTCCCTATCCTCGTGTTGTCTCAGGATCCTTCATTCCCTCATTGACAACACTCCATCTATCATCAACCTATTTTGGCTTGTACCTTCACCTTTTGTCCTCCATTTGTGCTTCATCATCTTCATTTTGCATCATCTTCCTCATCTCCTTCATCACTCTCCCTTTGCATTCTTCCTCATCTCCCCTTTCATCATCTCATCCATTTCGAGAGCACATCCATGTTCTCTTGAACCCGCATGTCCTGTCGAGGGGGCATCCTTATCCCTAACCTTCATCTTGACCCCCATCATCTTTCTTCCTAGTCATCCCTTTGATGACTGGGGCATCTTTTCCAATCTAACCATCTCCTTCTGGGTTCTATATTTTAATATTCTTTGAAATGATGCTACTTTATAACACCATCTCAAAGAGGGGCAAAATGTAGACATCCAAATTTGGACAATTAATCCAAATTTATCATTTTTTATCTAAAACATCCTCTTATTCGAGTTAATTAAGTAATATTACTATTATTTAATTAATATTCTTAATTCTGCCAAATCCCTAAGGTATTTAATTAATAATTAAATATTAAATACTTTAATCCCCTTTTCATCAAATAAATTAAATAAATATTACATTTATTTAATTCCTCACATGTCATTTTCTATATCTAATCCTAACTATTTCCTAATCTTCTTCATTAAGGATGTGCACATGCTTAACTCTTTACTAGATGTGTCACATCCTCCAACTTTTGCAAGTTGGCTTTTAATCCTAATTAGCCCCTAATTATCCTCTAATTACTGATTAATTAAGCCTAATCATTCTCCAAGGAATTTTTAATTCCTTTTTATTCTTCCTAGATTCCCCTCTTTTATATGTGAATTTTTAATTCACATTACATCCTTCCAAGGCTTCTAGAACCTTGGACTTGTCACAATCTCCACATGTGACCAACCTTGGACTTGTCACAATCTCCACATGTGACCAAGTCCCACCTTTTTGGAGCCCATCTTTTATCTTTTAGACTTTCTTAGGAATGTGAATTTTTAATTCACATTTATATCCCCAACCACCTTTCCTTTTCCCATGTAGATTTTTGAGGAATTCCAAAATTCCTCAAATGTCTCTTTCACTCCCACTCTGGGGAGCAGACTCCCTTTTGGCTAGGTAATCTCCACTCCCTCAAGGTGCATGTCCTTTTCCACCTCATATGTACCTTCTGACAACTCATTCCCATCTCATATCCCCCTGGCCACTACTCCACATGTCAAGATGTGAGGGCTTGTGGGTTCTCAACCCACCATAGCCCTTCATCTTGACCTTGTTGGATCAATCTTGACCATTGAATTCTCTAGAGAATTCAAGATCCTCTATAAATACCCCCTCCTTAAGGGCATTTTTAGAACACTTAATCATTTTGCAACTACATGCTGCCATTTTGTGAACACATCTAATTTTCAATTACATTCACTTGCATTTACATCCAAGCACATAGTAAGATCCTCTATTTTAGCCACATCAAGAGCCATCAAGGAGCACACATATCATTCTAAGCAAGGGCCAATCAAAGGGATGTCAACAACAAGGAAGGTAAAACCATTTGTCTTGTGCTATCTATTTTCCTTATTGTTTTGTCACTCTCTTTTGGCTAATCTTGAGGTGTCCTTGGTTTTTTTTATCATTCATATTTTGAGTCATTTTATGCACTAGAATAGGATAAATTCCAAGGTACACACATAGCTCCATGTTCTTCCGTTTGCAAAACCACATTCTTCAGGCCGTGATAATCCATATCATGTGCCCTAGGGTGCCCCACCTTTATAATAATGATAGACACAAATAAACGATGATCATGATCAAGTGATTTTTTTTATATATAAAAAATGTTAAAATGATATAAACATTTACAAATTCAATCAATATAAACACATATAATGAACAACTTACCAATGGACGATAATCATGCTCCCCTTCAACGTGACCATGCTACCTACAATGTTTCTCAGCAGTTGTGATTACAAGTCTTCTTGTCTTTAAGCCCTTGCAATTATTGCAAGGACAATAACATTTCCCATCACCCTTTCTTGTCAATCTAGCCCACATTCTAGCAACTGTTTCTTCATTTTGTTCTGGACTAATATTATCTAACATGATTTTTCTTTACCAAGCTTGAATATTTAGATCTTCAAAAAATATCAAACTCACACTCCAATAATTTTTAATCATAGACATGTAATAAAATCTAATAATTATAATATTTTACACCAAAAAAATTCACAATGCAACCACCCCTGCAAAAGAGAAGATAGCCTGAAGTTAATGACCCCAAAATACACTTTAAAATGGTAATTCCATAACTTATTAAATTCTGATTTTACTATGATTTCCAACCATTAGACTCCTAAAATCAGAATATTGAACTATCACAACAAAATCTAGAAATGAAATTCTCAAAATGCACAAGTCTAAAAATGAAATATGATGAGATGTTGCTTTAAAATATGATTTTCAAACCTGGAAGTACAAATTTGACTTCACAAATGAATTCTGGAAAAAGACAATGACCACTCTCAACCTAGCAATATCTTCTTGAATTTTTTCTAATTTTTCCCAAGAAAATCATCTTTAGTTTTCCACGAACTATCTCAAGTAGAGAAAATTTGCAAGTAGAGAAAATTCACAAGTATAGCAAAACACTGTCGCAATAAATAGGGAAACTCACTTTTATTTATGTCGACAACAAATTCATTTTTTTTTTCTGATTTTGAATGTTCGTTGAAATTTTGACGAACATCGGGTATACAATTTTTAAAAATTAAAAATTACACATAAAATCCCAACAATACATCAAATTATACATCTTTTGTCAGAAATTTTAGTTGAATTTTGCAATCAAATGAGTTAGTGACTATAAAAAGGATAAATAGTAAAAAAGAATCCAATTATGTTGATGAATCTTCATAATAAATTTAGAATAAATAAATTTATTATATGGAATTAAATCAATAATAGTGCTAGAAAATATAGTGTAGGAATTATCTTTCAAGGGAAACTCATTTGGAAACAAGCTTGTACCAACCTCAAATGCTTCACAAAAATAGTTAATACCTATGGAAACATGATGCATATAAGCATTTAATATACAATACTATTTTTTTGCACACCAATTCAAATAAGGAACTACCTCCCCCTCATGCCTTCTAATGTTTTCTAGCTCTTGTAAAAGAGTTGAAGAGTCAATGAGATGTGCATACCACTTACCAGAAGGATATGATAAGAATTTATTGCAAAGATAAATGATAGTTTAGGAAACCTTTTATCCATATCTTTAAGCTCCCACTAAGACATGTAGCAAGGAAAATCATCTACATATATTTATATTCAAACTAAAATTTATCCATAAAATTAGAAAAAACCTACAAATATGCTTCCTCTTA
Source organism: Sequoia sempervirens (assembly GCA_007258455.2). NCBI lineage: Eukaryota > Viridiplantae > Streptophyta > Pinopsida > Cupressales > Cupressaceae > Sequoia > Sequoia sempervirens. Next base: position 116,112,650 of record VDFB02075321.1, on the reverse strand, counting down.
TGAAGAATTTTGAACATCAAAAGTAGGAATTTGATTGTAGACTTCATTTTCCATAGATTTAAAATAATAAGTTACCCATGATAAATCTATCTTCACATATACATCAACAATAGGGGTATTGTGAAGTCTAATATTTTGGAACTTTGTAGTTGCAAGTTAGGCTTTAAATTGTAATCTAGACTCAAGTATTTTTATTTGACTATTAAATCATATTTTCACTATTATGAGATCATCTTATTTTATTATGTTTTCATGGTATTCAATTTTGGATACTTGTAATATTTGGAAATATTTGTATAAGATGTATGGCTACTTGGATCTATTAGGAATAGTAATGACCATATAATCATACACTTCACCATAATATCTAGCAATTGAACCATAAGAAGGTGCATATGAGGGATAAAACTTAGAATAATAATTCTCATACAAATACCCACCATGCCTACAACATTCTATCATGCAAGATTGAAATATGCATCTTTTACAAATTTTTGTTTTATTTTATCAAAGAAAAATTGTCACCAATAGAGAAGGGAAAATATATGTACCTTAAACACCAACTGCTACACCACTTGATTGCATATTTGATTCACCTTGTAGCTAAGACTTATATAAATATCATAAACTTTGTTTCTAACAACATATTTTTAACCTCTTTGACATATAAATTCCTTGAAACAAACTGATATCCAAGGAATTATATTGGTCTTGACTTAGCTTATTAACATAATCTTCATATTTTATAGTACAAGGATGAACACAACCTTTGAATATTCCCCAAATATGGCTATCAAACATGTAACTCCATAAACCCTAAAGGTAATAAAAAAACCCAATCCCGAGGATTATCATCAAACACTAAAATATTGGATTGATGATCAAATAGTGGTATTACTATCTAACAATTCTTGTGTGTGGGTAAAATGAATTTCATCTTTAACATATGCTAAGCTAGGGGAAATTTATTGATGTTTTAAATACAAGATAATTAAATAGAAAAAAAATGGTAAACATTAGATACTAATAGCTATACCAACAATGTTACTAATCCTTAAAGTTGTCACTAAAATCATATTAGTATAGGTTGCAAAAAAACCTATTAGACCTCTATTAAAATGAGAAACAATGCACATGCACCCTAAGTTATTAACATTATTACTTTCTAATAATTGAATCCACTTGTTTTTACATATAAATTTTGAAGAAAGACAACATCTAAGACTCAAAACTATCTCTAAATTATAATATCAAGAGAACCTTTAAATGAATATTTCTTGGAATTCTCACCAATCAAAATAGTGTCTATTCCTTTGGGCAATATAATCCAAGCTCATGAAGGGAAATGAAACACACTTGTAATACAACCAAGGATGTATAGTTGTTCAAGCATATACGAATAGAAAGAACAAAGACATCAAACAACTAAACCTACTTCAAATATCCATGTCAAAATAATGGCACACCACATGCAAGGAAAGATGACCATCATAAAGTCCTTTGCAATCAATTAAAAGGCTATCATATTTCTCTAATTATAAATACACCATGTCAAAAAATATGGCAAGAAAAATCTAGTACGTAGGCTCAAAGGATCCCTAAATTGTTACAAATTGTAATGGCTAATGGGTAATGGGTGTGTAACAAGGTTTCAATGATATATGTAATAGTAAAGCTATATCTCCAACCCATTACAATAAATTAAAATAAATGAATTATAGCTACAATAAAGCCAACGGGTAATGGGTTTGTAACAACCTCAAATTCCAAAGGTGTGTATTGTGGATGATTATATGTAATAGATTCAAAGGTATAGGCAAAGTATCTACTTTCTTCTTAAGTTGATCAAACTACTTTACTAGTGTATTGAAGGTTTATTAGTGGACCTATAGTAGTGGTATGAGAAGCATGGGTAGAATGGAGGATTTCTAAAGAGAGTGAGGTAAGAGGGAATGGAATAGTAGTGGAAGGATAAATCACACTATAAATGTAGAATTGTCATAGGATCACAAGGAGGAATGTTACGAGGAATAGAAGTAGTACTTGTATGGATGAGTAAACACTATCCAACTTTAAACTAAGAATTCTAGCCTAAACATAAATCATCATAATTTAATAACATCATAAGTATAATACACATAATATAAATCTACAAAATAATTATTTCACTAACTTCTACCGAAGCATATACATTATCTAGACTTGCCTCTGTGAGATGAGGTTTCTTAGTTTCTAGCCTAGAATAGTGAAAGCTAACACCTCTAGACCAATAAACCACATCAACAAGAGAATAAAAAATAATGGAGATAATTAGAAAAAAAAATATATAAAGAAAATTACTCTCCATATTGGTTGGTTCACTTCCCTTGCTCTCCTATTTCTCCTTTTTGCAATCTTTGCCCTCAAATTTGTTGTTTCACATGTGCAAATACCTATAAAAGAGTAAGTAGAAAGTTGAAGACAATTAGCTGTTAAGTTGAAAATAGGAGAGGAAGGTTGCTTTTATAGACAACCATTTGAATGGGCGAATGAGATTAATCCTCTAGAAGGATTCCAAGATCAATGGTGGAGGATGCATGAGAGGGAGGTTACAAAATGGATGGTCAAGATCAAACTTCTAGAAAGATGCCAAGATCAATGGTCTAGGATTGATGCACCAAGAATATGCTATTCTTGGAGGAATCATGATAGGTATGATGCTTGAAAATTATGATATCAATGAAGACTATGACATAAATGAATGACAGGGCATCTTTTACCAGCTGGTGCATAAATAATTTATTTTAAATTATTTATTCAAAACTGGAGAAAAATGGAGAAAGGGGACAAGTGGCAAATAAATAATTTATTCAAATTATTTATTTGGATGAACTAAAATATGGAGCATTTAATTAAATTTATTCAATTTAATTAAATGTGAGGATGGAAATTGGAGAGGAATTAAATAATTTCAACAATTATTTAATCATGGAAGAATAAAAGGTCAAATAATAATAATTATTATTTGACTATAGAGAAATAATTAAATAAATGATGATTTATTTAATTATAGAAGAAAGGGGTATATTAGCAACACAATTAAATTATTTAATCGATCGGGATAGAATAAAGATTAGAAAGTGAATTAATTAAATAATTAAAAATTATCTAATTAATAGAGGAATATGATCAAACATAATTGAATAATTAAAATTGTAAGTGTGGAATATGTAATGAATAAAATAAAAAACAACACTTCTTAACAAGACATTATATCAAGAGAATCAATAATAATTAATCTAATTAAAACAAGAAAACTCTTGAAAGCGTCATATTGTTCTCTATCTCCAAAAATTTATTAAGTCACAGAGCTCTCAGATTTTGTAAGCATTATGACTGTTAAAATTCCAATCTAGAGAATGAGATGCTACTAAATGCAATAATCTAATCCTATATGATGGTGTCTAAATGATATGATGAAGCTACTGTAATCTAAATTGACATGAAACTTGATAAAACAAGCTACAATAAACTATGATGCAACCATGATATTGAATCTAAAATGCTATGATTTCTATTGCTATATAATAATGCAATTGCTAAGATGCTTGATTGCTCAATTGGTGTTTCTGTGGAGTAAGTTTGCATAAAGTTCGATTCATTTCCTGTAGAAAGAGGTTGTATTTATAGATTCCTGGCAACACATTGGTGAAGGGGTAGCAAGTAAGGGTCTGGATTTGATCTGAAGAATTGAATGGTGAAGGATGAAGAAGCTTGAGCTGATTATGGAGTTTGTTCCTCCCCACAAAAACACTCAGCTAGAAGATAGGAAGAATCAATGGAAGAAGATAAAAAAGTTTTCCTACAAATTTGTCTCCATATTTTCCCATGAAGATTGAGTTGAATTAAATTAGACATTTCATATCTAATTTGGTAGGTGGATATGATTAGCTGTAGAAATATGCTTTCATTGAATATTTGATTTATTCAATTTAGGAAAAGAAGATATTTAATAAAATAAAGAAAACTATAGTAAGTTGTTTATTAAATAAATATGATGGAAGAAATATATAATTAAATAAAACAAATGTATATGAACTTGTTTATTTAACTAAGATAGAATGATGTGATTAAAATAGGAGACTTTAATAATTTAATAAAACAAAGTATTAAATTTCTTTATTTAATTAAGGGAAATTAATTTGATAAAGATAGAAGAATTTAAACGTGAACTATATAAATAATTTTTTTTATTTATTTAATAGTAGAGGAATTAAAGGTTAATTAATCAAATAAATCATATTTAATTAATTAGATTATCCAGACCATTTTTAGGTGTATACATTTTTCCCTTCTTTGAAGTGATGTGTTTACGCATTGCTTCAAAGAAAATTTTGCTACTACTATCAGTATTGATTAAATTTTTTCAGTATGCTCCAAACGTTTATTTTTAGGTGACGATGGATGTATGCCCCCTTGGGAGATAAATTGATGAATTTTTACTTTTTTGGATTTTTTTGAAATTTTTATGATTTTATGATTTTATGATGATTCGACTATTTATCTCCCGATAAAAAATACTGATTCCACCAGATGATTAAATGTTTCCCTACTTTGCCTTCTTGTGTTTGATGATTTTCAATCATGTTAGCCTTTGATTTGATATTGATTGATGATCCTAATAGATTAGAAGATTCTTGATCTCATGATAGGTGAGATTCAATGATTAATTGATTGATTGATCTCATGATAGGCGAGGATCAATGATAGATTGATTGATTGACCTCATGATAGGCGAGTGTTGTGTAGTCTCACAACATGCCCCATTTTTCCCCTTCTTGAAAAAATGTGGACCCCCTCTTTCTTGTCTTTCCCTTTTTGTTTTGTTGTTTTTTCTCGCTTTGGCATTATTTTTCTTAGTGCTTGGTCGGTTGTTGGTTGTCCTCTCAGTTTCACTTGGCATGTTTGTATAATTCCCCTTTTCTTCCCAATCTTTCGGTGTTTTGGTATGCTCTTAAGTTTAATTTTGTTACCGGAAACCGAAATTTTGGAATCCTGCGTGAGCCAAAAGAGTTTGTATCTTCAAAATAACTCTAGTTCTTCTTGGTATTTCATTGATCAAATTTTATAAACCTAGTAATTTCCCCTTTTTATTGGAGTCCAATGCTTTATTGTTTCTTTGAAGTAAAAGTTGAAAATTGGAAAGTCTGCTTTGAAATTTTGTCAAGTATATCTTTCAGTTTCGGTTTCTAGTCTTTCTCTTGTTTTGTTTTTTTTCTTTTTTCTTTTCTCTCTTTTCCAAGAATTATTTCCCAAATCCTAGTGATATGTAACTATCTTTCAAAGGCATTATCAAAAGCCTCAACTCTGGTGGTCATCATTAATTGCATTTCTTTAATGGCGTATACCTTGTATAGAATTAGTATGACATATAATTGACACGTATAATCAACGTGTCGTCTTTCTTCTCAAATAATGAGCTAGCTAATAAATCAAGGTGTTCGTGATGTGAACCATAATCCGTAATGATTACACCTTTATTCTAGGAATTAATGTGAAATAATAGGTAATTAATGAAGGTGGTGAACTACCTATGTACTTGGCATCACCTTGAGCGTGTAATTGCTTTTACAACACTCCACTTTGCATCATATTGTAAATTTTCTAAAGACATTGAATTCAAGAAGCTACTTTGGTGTGCAAAGAGAGGTAAAATTTTGAGAAACTAAGTTGTGACTACCAAGGGTTTTGAAGATGTATTATGAAGAATCGCCATTTTTAACCAGAACTAGGTATGTTCTGAATAACTAATTTATTGATAAGAGTTTCTCAAGCTAGAAATTTTTGATAATGGTATTTTCTCATTTTGAAATTGGAATGTTAATTTTTCTCTGAGTTGTTAAATTTGGTCAAAGAATGAATTGAAAATTTTATGAAACATAAGTTTTGGTTTAATTAACCCTAACTCACACACAGAAAAATATTTTTTAAAATTGTAGAGCACATTATAGCCAAAATGAGCACTTCTAACACAAGAGCAGAAGATGAATTCAAGTATTGCAATTCATAGGCAGTGCCCATTAATGCAGTGGTCACAGATACCCACATGGGATGGTCTTCTAACATTGAAATCCGTTCATGGTTATTACAAGAGCATGCTACCTAATGCACCAAAAAATGTCGTATCCAATGGTTTACTTCCTACAGGAGGGTTTCCGCTAGCAATGGAAGCTCCAAAATTAGTCATGCAATGCATAAACCATTATAATCTAGTCAAAAGGATTGTTGAAAAGGAAGGAATAACTTATGCAGACTTATCTCAAAAAGGAATTATGTATACATTTGGTCTCCCCTCCTACACACAGATGTTCAATGTCGACCTAAAAGCTAAGGCCAAGACATATTAGAGCATTGAAGAGCGTAATAGGGAAATTATGAGCACACAATGGTGCTAATAGTCAATCACACCACATACCAAGGTAATTCAGAGGTCTATGTTTAAACAAGAAATACAAGACATAATAACCTTGATGAGCAGAGTAGCTGGCTTGAGAGATCCAAGCAAATTTGAACCTTGGATGTTCATGATAATATCTTGAATGATAGAAGGTCTGTAGAGTTGCATTGGGGAAAATTGATAAGTGACAGGCTACATGAATAGATTACTACATTCCTAAAGACCAAATGCTTCTACATGTCATCATATGTTATTTACTCTCTTGCTATGAGAGCGAGTAAACGAGGATTAAAATAGATTGGTACTCTAGGCACACAAGTTGGCAATAGTTTAATAAATGAGCATTTACCCCAAATCACTATTCACAAGTATAAAGGTGATTATAGAAAAGTTAATGATTTGCTCTCCATGAAACTAGTGAGAAAAATGGAAGGTGACAAATCAAAAGATTATCCCTAGAAGCACAAAGTGTCATTCAGACTACGGGAGGCTGGTACATACAGTTGCCAACTTACTCCTACATCAGAGTGGAGGGATTTCATGGATACCCATTCATGCTGCCCAGGTATCCTATAAATAAAATTATTTTATTGCAATTAGTGAGATAGTTAAAACCATCTTAGGCTCTCTATAGCCATGCTCGCAAGAAGGCCTCTTTTAAATTTCCCATCACAATAGGGAATTACAAGTGTGGTGCAATCAAAGTAACTAATCTATGTGAGGAGAAATTGAGGACCTACCATTTTGAAGAATTTCCACTCCAGAGAGTATATTATGATATTGAAGGAAATAATGCTAGAAATATGGTTGGTTTTCGTGCTCATGTACCTCATTTAGAAGATTATTGGCTTAACAGTGAAGATGAGCATGTGGTCAGATGGAAAAAGTATGAAAGGACTTTAGAGTTTGCTCGAATGCTTAAGCTCTATGACATTCTAGACCAATTGAAAGAAGATGATGGTCAGGTGTTGAACCAGTTTTACAATAATGATATGGTATATGATGAACCCATTCCAGACCCAGGTGTTGATGACAAAGACATGCTCCATCAATTGATGATTTTACTAGGTTAGTCCTAAGGTATACTCAACACTGGATTGATGATTTTTGTAAAATTTTAAGAGAAAGATGAATTGAACCCATCCACTCAGAAGATAAAAGAAGAAAAAAAAGAGATAAAACTGCTTTTGAAAGTGGAGAGCCTACCAAGAAGAAAAGAAAGACTAGTAAGGTTACTCCAGGTGTTACAATTGAAGAAAGAACCCCTAAAGCAATAAGATAGGAAGTTCCCACAAAATTATCACAAAAACAAAAAGATGTAGAGAGAGGTAAAGATAAATAAAAAACAAGACCTAAAGGTGCATCTTCTTCTACAGTCAGACCCAGAACTAGAATAACTATTGATTAAGGAACAAGAGCAACATGGAATGTCGGTAGACAAACCAAGTCTGCATCTCAAAGAGTTGTAATGTTAGTCACTTCTCCCCCTTCTGTTAATATGACCAATATGAAGCAAGCATTGGGTGGGACTCTTGTGGCTTTAGAGGAAATTTTTGAGGAAGATGAAGCCAGAATCAAGGAACAAGTAGATAGATGGGGTGCTATGTGGGAAAAGGTAAAGGAAAAGAAGTCCAAAGACAAGCCCATAGTACACCCAGTGATAGAAGAAATTCAGGATATGAACCCTAACCCCATAAATATTGAAGAAGAAGAATTTATTCAAGGGATGATCGCCTCAAAAGTAGGAAATCCTAGTGTGCTTGAAATGGAAATAGGGGAAGGTGCAAAGCAAAATCCTATTGATGAGAGAGTTGTTGAAGACACTCTTGATTCTCAATTTTCTTTTGAGAATGTGCAAAATGTTAATGAACACTCATAGGTCTTTGAAGAATCAGATAAAGGCAATGTTGAAACTAAAATTGAAATTGAAACTCTAGAAGAAGAAGCTACATAGTTCACAAGAGATGGAACTGAAAAATGAAGAGAATCCTGGTGTAGCTATAAATGAAGAAGATAAGATTCAGAGAGAAGAACCAAAAAATTTGGATAGACAAGAAAACATAAGTCTCCAAATAGAGGAGGCAATGCTCTATCCTACCATTCCCAAGTCTGTCACATGTGTTAGTGTAGGTTTTTTATTCCTTATTATAAGGTTTTTCCTACACATTTATTTAAACTTACTTAGGTTAATAAACCATGTTTAATTAGGTGAGAGGATTATGAGGTGTCACCTTCCTACATGTGAGCATCCATTAGCTATCTCGGGAAGATACTTTACTATCTTTAGTACGATAGATGGTTGCTCCTCACTGGTCGATTTTGCCACCTCCTCCCTCCCTCTAGTCTATATAAGCATGCTACTGAGCTTGTATTTTCATTCGATATAGTTGGAGATAGTAATTTAATGTTATTTTTCCTTGGAGCACTTCACATAAGTTTTCTCTTGGTATCACTATTATGTTCATTTTATTTGCATTTTACATTTTATTTGATCTATCTCTTTCAATTCAATTATGGGTCATAATCTATTTCTCAGATTTTAACATAGTATCAGAGCATGTTTTGAAAGATTAGATCTATGTAGTGATCTTGTAAAACTCTATTGTTTTTTCTCTTGTGTTGCATACAATTTGGAGAACAACAAGGGTTTATGAAGATCCGATAATCCTTGTCATTGCGTGTTTGTCTTTCTCTTGATCTGGGTGATTGTAGCAGTCCAGAGGATTCTAGGAGCATTTCTTTGCATTCCATTGTGTCCAAGAGGCTCCAGGAAGTCAAGATTGATTTCCGTTTCACCAAAAATGGAGATCATTTGTTGTGGCTGTGAAACTTCAGATCTGGAAGACAACTTTCAAATGAGGCATTTTGAGGCCAAATAGACATTTCCATTATGTCTGTAAGGCCCAAAAATCTCCATTTTCATATAAAGATTGTCCATATTTGGACACCAGAGGCTCTGGAAAAAATTTCTTTTTTGAAAGGGCGTTTTTATTTCCAAAGCATTATTTTTCATCAATTTTGTGGTGTATTTTTGTTGTTTGCAATCTTAAATGGTTGCCCCATAGCACTACTATGAGCAAGGGATCATTTTTCCATGTTTATTGACCATTTTTGGTTGATATAAGACACCAAAATCTGCTATTTTTTGTCTAGGCGTGAATACTAAAGGTTTTATTTCTCCTCTTTTCACCTGTCAAAGACAAAGGGTGAGCCTCAAGTAGGAAAGAGGCCAATTTTCCCTTACAAATCACACCATTGGATTCTATATTCCGCCCCAATTCCAACAAGTAGCTGGAAGGCCATCTTTGTTATTGGCAAAGTGCAATTTTTTATTGTTTAAAGTGTTGATATATTAAAATAGGCCATTTAACATGAATTTATTTTAGTTGTAACTTTTGATCGGTAGCTCGAAATTGAGTGTCATTTTTTGCAAAAGTGCATAATTTTTTATTTCCCATCTAATGGTCCTATTTTTAATTATAAACACACTAACTTATAAAGTGCCAATTTGGGGCGGGAGAGTTGGGGGGGGGGGGGTTCTTTTTGATTGAGTGAAAAGGGGGGGTGTATAATATGTTGCATTGATATTTGCTCTCTATTTTTTCTACACAAAAAAAATCTTACTTTCTGCATTAAAATGGATCAAACTACAATACCAATACTCACACCCTATAACTACTATAAGTGGAAGTCAAAAATGACAATCTATCTTAAGAAGTTGGGGTTGTTTAGAATAACTATGGGTCTTGAAAATGAACCATCACTACTTGTAGAAAAGCCAAAATGGTTTAACAAATGTGATGAAGCTTTTGGAACTCTATGTATGTCTATATCTCCAGATTTACTTTTTCATATTGAGTCTTCTACAACACCAAATGATGTATGGACTACTTTAGAAAAACTCTTTGGTGCACAAGATGAACTTAGAGGTCATTTACTAGAGAATGAGTTGATAGGGTTAAATCCATGTAATTTTGATACAATTCAGGATTTCTTCACAAAACTAAAGGCTTTAATATTGTAGTTGAAACGGTGTGGGACAGAGAAGAATGATAGTTAGTTGATTCTAAGCATTCTTTCTAAACTTGGTCCTAATTACTCTATGTTTGTTTCTACATTCTATGCCACAAAAAGTGCCTTGGGAACCACATATAAGATGCTTTCTTTAGATGATTTTTCTAATGAACTCACTAAGGAGCAAGACAAATTGGTTCAAATGGGCACAATTAAGCCCTCTAAATCTCATGCCTTGGCTGAAAATCAGGGCACTAAAGATCAAAAGGGGGCTGCTAAGAAAGAGAAGAAATAGAACCAAGAAGAAAAGAAGCAAGAAAAAACATTAGTTTCTTCTAAAGAAATGAATAATGCCTCTTCTTCAAAAGGCAACAAACCTAAGAAGGAGAAAATTCAATGTTCCTATTGTAAGAAACTTGGTCATGATGAACATAAGTGTTTAAAGAAACAGATTGATCACCTGTCACATCTTCTTGAGAAGAATAATATCTAGGTGCCTGATTCTGTCAAACAAGTCTCATCAGAAGGGTCTTCAAAGAACATAGAAAAGAGTAAGGGGAAAGGAAAGGGAAATGCTTTAGTTGCAATAGCTTCATAACTAGATTCTTGGGTAATTGACTTAGGTGCTTTTCACCACATGGCCAATACAAAGGAATGCTTCTCATCCTTGGAGTCATGTTTTATGCCTGATATTCTTATGGGTAATGATACAACAGAAGTTCTTGGGAGAGGGTCTGTTGACATTGGTGATGGGACATTCCATGATGTTCTTTGTGTTCCTTCTTTGTCAACTAATCTCCTATCTGTCAACTAGATCACCCATACAGGTTCCAACAAGAGATTTGAATTTACACTTGATTTTGTGGTTATTAATGATCTGCACAATGGGTCTATAGTTGTAGGAAAAGTTGATAACCATTCTAAAATCTATCACTTTTCTCATTTTGCTCTTGATTCTCCTTCACTGGCATTGCTCACTCACTCAGATGAGGTGAGCCATTTGTGGCATCAACGGTTTGGGCACTTTAACTATCACTACTTGCAGCAGCTCAGTCAGCATGACATGGTTACAAGGTTTCCTTCTATTCGATTCTATGATGGAGTTTGTCAAGGATGCATTCTTGGCAAGCATCCTGAAGAAAAAATTGACAAAGGAAAAGCATGGAGAGCCACATAGCTCTTGGAGTTAGTACATAGTGATTTGGCTGGTCCATTTCAGCATCCTTCATTTAGTAGAGCTAGATATGTATTGACCTTCATTGATGATCTTTCCCGATACACCTTTGTATATTTTCTCAAACAAAAGTCTGAAGTCTTTGAGTCTTTTCAGGACATTAAAGCTTTTGCAGAGAAACAATCTGGGAAGGTTGTTAAGGTTATGTGCATCGATAATGGCAAGGAATATGTCAACCAGAGGTTTGAGCAGTTTTGTGCCTCAAAGGGTATTAATCTTCAGCACACAGTTCCCTATAGTTCACAGCAAGATGGAGTTGCAAAATGACATAATCGGTCATTAAAGGAAATGGCCAATTGTATGATCCACTCCAAATCATTGGCACCTTAGTATTGGGCAGAGGCCATCAACTATGCATGTTATATCCAAAACCGGGTTCCTCACCGAGTTATGAAGGGGGTAACCCCTTTTCAAGCTTGGACTAATCAGAAACCCACAGTCAAGCACTTCTGAGTGTTTGGGTCTCCTGCATGGGCCCACATTCCAGCAAAGAAACACAAGGAAATGGATCCGCAGAATAGGCCTTGCATATTTGTTGGCTATCCAGATGGTGTCAAAAGCTATAGGCTACTCCACCCTACCACACATGAGCTCTTCATTGAGAGGAGTGTTTAGTTTGAGGAAGATACTTCTTCTACCACTTCTGAATCCTTCATTCCCATGGAGACACTGTGACTTCATGATAATAGTTCTTCTAAGGATCTTAATCCTCTCGAGGAGTCTTCTTCCTCCACTTTAGATGGCGATGATGAGGGTTCATCTTCCTCCTCTCTTAGTCATCTTTCAGAGAATGATGATTCTCCTCTAGATTCTCCTGCCACAGGGCCTCTTTGGGCTCATTAGACTTTGGAGTCAGCAAGTGATTGGATTAGTGATCATTCAGATGGGAGAAGAACAAGGTCACAGTTTGAGCAGGTTCCTCATCTCTTCTTTGCTTCAGCTTCTGATCCACAATTCTTTAGGGAAGCTTCAGGTGTCCTTGTGTGGGATGATGCTATGCATGAAGAGTTCAATTCCTTGGAAAGGAACCATACTTGGGATTTAGTCCCACTTCCTAAGGGAAGAAAACTTGTTTGATGCAAGTGGGTCTATCAAACAAAATTTTCTACGAACGGGCCAGTCGATAAACATAAGGCTCGCTTGGTTGCAAAAGGATTCTCCCAAGTTCCTAGGATTGACTACTCTAAGACTTTTACGCTAGTTGCCAAGATGGCTTCAATCTGACTTGTCCTTACCATTGCTGCAACCCATTGCTAGGAAGTTCATCAGATGGATGTGAAGAGTGCTTTTCTTCATGGTGACCTTCAGGAGGAGATATATATGTAGTAGCCATAGGGGTTCGTCCAAGATCCTTCACTTGTCTGCCGACTTTGGAAGTCTCTCTATGGCCTACCCCACGAGCATGGTATGCCAAGATGGATTCCTTTCTTCTATCAGTTAGGTTCACTTGGTGCCATTCTGATCTGAATGTCTACATTTTGTAGCAGGATGATACTCTCACTTTCCTTGTTCTCTATGTTGATGACTTGCTGATTATAGGGAGTTCCTCATCCAACATCAAGGTAGTGAAAACTGCCCTTCATGATCATTTTCTAATGTCTGACTTAGGTATTCTTCACTATTTCTTGGGCACTGAGATTACACAGTCTTCAACTAGTATCTTTCTTTCATAGCCTAAGTATGCTCTTGATATGCTCTCCATATTTCGCATGGCTACTTGTAAGCCTGCACCGACTCCATTTCTATCAAGGGTCAAACTTGAGGCTTCTTGTTCTTCACCTTTGGTAGATGCTACCTTGTATCACCAATTGGTTGGGAGTCTCATATACTTGACTAACATGAGGCCTGATATTTCTTATGTTGTGGGCCTGGTCTCCAGGTTCATGCAGGAGCCACATGAGCTGCATTGGAAAGTAGCTAAGTAGATTCTTCACTATGTATAGGGAACTTGCAGTTATGGGATTCAATATGCAGCAAGCGTGGATATTGACTTGGTGGGATACATAGATTCAAATTGGGTAGGCGATTCTCAGGATCACAAGTCTACTTTAGGGAATTGCTTCTCTCTTGGTTCTGATCCAATTTCTTGGTCAAGCAAGAAGCAGTCTGCTATTTCTCTTTCTTCTATAGAGGATGAGTATCGAGGAGTAGCTAATGTTGCTACTAAGGCCATTTGGCTTCAACACATTCTCACTGAGTTTGGCATTTCCTTCCAGAAGCCTACAGTCATATTTTGTGACAACCAAAGTTCTATTCAGATCTCTCGCAATCTAGTCCATCATTAGCGGACCAAACACATTGAGATTCACATGTACTACATTCAAGAATTGATTCATGAGAAGGTTCTTGATCTTTGGTATTGTTCAACATCAGATCAGATAGCTGAAATCTTCACCAAACCCTTCACTAAGAGCAAGTTCATTCATTTGTGAGCTTTTCTTGGGGTGTGGTAGGTGTCCTCCTTTTAGGGGGCTTCTTAGCTCCTTCTTTCTTTCTCTCTCTATTTTGGGGGGCATACTCTCTTTTGTGGGGGAGGGCTCTTCTCTTTTGGGGGGGATTTCATTGTACATGGGTACCTCATCAGGCTTGATTTTTCAGGACCCATCTTTGTACCTACCTAAGCTATGCTTAAGGGGGGGTGTTAGTGTAGGTTTTTTATTCCTTATTATAAGGTTTTTCCTACACATTTATTTAAGCTTGCTTATGTTAATAAAGAATGTTTAATTAGGTGAGAGGATTATGAGGTGCCACCTTCCTACATGTGAGCATCCATTAGCTATCTTGGGAAGATACTTTACTATCTTTAGTACGATAGATGGTTGCTCCTCACTGGTTGGTGTTGCCACCTCCTCCCTCTCTCTACTCTATATAACCATGCTACTGAGCTTGTATTTTCATTCGATATAGTTGGAGATAGTAATCTGATGCTATTTTTCCTTGGAGCACTTCACATCAATTTTCTCTCGGTAACACTATTATGCTATTCATTTTATTTGCATTTTATAGTTTATTTGATCTATCTCTTTCAATTCAATTCTAGGTCGTAATATATTTCTCATATTTTAACATGTTGCTAAAGAAGTTCCCATTTCATAAAACATTACAAGTCAAAAAGATGAAATTCCTGTATCAAGTAATAGAAAGAGACAAGAAAGAGTTATAGAGGTACAACAAGATGATGATACACCTGATTGGTTAATTAAGGAATTAGCTTCTCCAATGGAAGTAGAAATATTGCCTTTGAATCTCAATAATTTCATACAGGAAGTAAGTACTCCCAAACCTAGGCGCAAAGCAAAGGAAAGACATGTCATATAGAGGAATGCATATGGTAATAGAACTATCTAGATAGCTACTCCAACAAATGACAAGGATAGACATGAGATAACGCCTAAGGAGTATAAAATCACAAGTATTAATCTTGGATACTCATCTTGGAAGCAAGAACTAGAATAAATAAAAGTAAATTTAAATGCTATTGTTGCTAGAGTACAAAAAAATAAACAAAAGAAAAGAGAATTGAAAGAATGAGTTCCTACCTTGGATCATTTTATCAAGTCACTAACTTTATCTAGTCAAGAACAAGTTGAACTACCTCAACATCCAGTACTAATCTCACAAGAGCAACTAGATGCCATTGCTACAGTTCGTCATAAAATGGGTTTATTATAGATGCAATAAGAATGTACAAAGAAGCATACCACTATTGAGAGAAATTTAAAATATTTGAAGACAAATGTAGACTTTTCCAAGAGGTCATTGCTGAAAGGCAAAATATTGAAATTCTCATACAGACAGATATCCAAGAGTTAATACAAAATAATATAATATCAGAACCTGAAATTTCATTACTAGGAAAGTAGAAGAAGCAGTTGAAATGGGAAGGTGACATGTTAGTGCAATGTATTGAAGGATTTGAAAGAGTCACCATTGAGTGCAAAAGATTGATGAGAGAAAATCAAGAATTTATTGAAGTATTCTCACATCAAGGCTTTGATCCCCAAACATTCAAGAAAGATAGGAAGGAAGCTAAAGCTTTGAAGGAATGGATAGAGAGGATAAATAGAGATCATGTTCAATTTTTGACGATGGAGGTCATTGATGAAATAATATAGTGCATAAATGTTATAGCCAAATATGAAGCAGACAAAGCACAAAAAAATGATGTCATACTTCAAGTGACTGAAGAATATACCAGGCTCAAGCTTAGTTGGAGAGCAATACAAAGGATTTCAAAGGAACACATTCATAAAATATTAATAGCTTTTTGAGGATACCAATTAAAGAAAGGAGGAAGCCCGAAACCAGAGCCATAAGTGAATATGGAAAGAAACAGATACCGGATACTGGAAGTGTAATTGAATTTTGTTGTTGTTTTAACTTGTAGGTTGATCCCGGTTCCGGTAGGTGTTTTCGTACCGGTATTTCAAATGGAAGCTTGTAGTCTCGATGGAGATAAAGTGTTCGTGCTAAAGTATGGAGAAAATCACTGTTGTGGACAAAGTCAAAGCTTTGACTTATTCTAGAGTATTCTTGATGACATTTGGTACATGCCACGTGACATATTTTAATTTGTTATTTTTGGTTTCTCTAAGATACTCTTAAGTTGAAATTTTGAGTGCCTTGTTTCTATAAAAGGTTATCTCCTCCCACATTTTATTTTAAGTTCAAAATTTGTGGATGTTGGAGGAGCAAAAACTTCTCTTAAGTTTTTGTTTTTTTTTCCTATTTTCTAAACCATTCCAGCATAAAACTTTGTATGCACATAGACATTAATTGATATAAGAGCTTTATGGTTAGCTACCTATCTAAGTATCTTTTGTAGTTGGTTTTGTAAGTTTGGCTGAACAAGACTATATGTCTCATCATTTAAGGGTGCATGCAGAGCCTATTCGGTGTCCATAAATGAAACCCTCTCTTTAAAATCTTGCACTATTTTATACGTAGTTGTGAAGCAATTTGGTGAGATATAAAGCAGTTTGCTTTGTTTTGACTAATTCTTTGGGGCATCCATGGAGAATAACAGGGAGAAACTTTTATTTTTTAGTATTTTTTTTTATGTTTTACTTTAGATTAGATGTTTAATATTTTGAAAATGTTCTAAAAAAAATATAAGTGAATGGAAATAGTTTTGTTGAAAATATTTTATTTTCCATTGAATTGTTGAATGCTTAATGCTAAATATACTTAAGTGATAGCAAGAATTTGTGTTATTCATGAAATATTATGTTGAATATTTCGATTCCATGATATCATTTGATGATAAAATGAAGTTTTATGTGAAATTTTAGTAATTCTTGGCAAAGCTAGAAATAACTGTAGTCCCCTTGAGATTAACAACAAATTATCACATCATTACCTGAGATTGACCCTAGTGCAATCATGACCTGGTTATTAGAGACTTGGGATTAAATGAAAGTCAATATTTTCTCTGTAAATGCATAATTCTCCCTTAGGTTATCTTTGTTTCATATCTTTCAAGAAGGATAGGCTCTTCACGATCTTGTTTGTGGAGATTTTATTTTACCTGTTTATTATGAGTAAAACCATCGTCAACAGGAACTGGTGCTAGAAGGAGGGTCTATTGTTGTTATTTTTGGTTTTTTTAGGTCTTAAGATGGATTTCCATAGAACCTTTAGATCTCGGTCTAGTGATCCTCAGGTGACCTTAGTTGAGCTTATTGGTCGAACATCATCCAAACCTCAAAAGTCTGCAAGTTCAAGTGCAAGTCCAAAGATTCCAACCATTGTTACACCATCACCTCATGTAGTGATGGTATTCTTTAATGTGGAATCACCAATTCAATGTGTTGTATATAATGGTTTACCCAAGAATCCTGACAAGTTGTACATCCTAAGTATTATTTCCACAAATATGTTGAAGAACATATCAATATATTCAAAGATACATGTTTTTAAGCAAGAACTCAACATGAAGATGTTGTGTGTCAATTGTTCCCATATACTTTGAGTGATGAAGTTTACAACTTGTATATTAATTTTCCTCGTAATTCCCTCAGATCATGGCAAGACATGGAAACTCAATTTTTAGCTAGGTTTAGAACACCTACTGATCTTGCCTTGTTATACCATCAATTCTCTCAA
Organism: Sequoia sempervirens; assembly: GCA_007258455.2. NCBI lineage: Eukaryota > Viridiplantae > Streptophyta > Pinopsida > Cupressales > Cupressaceae > Sequoia > Sequoia sempervirens. The sequence continues at coordinate 116,094,861 of VDFB02075321.1, read as the reverse complement.
ATAAAGAGGTTTGAGGGAGAACCTAGAACCACTTTTAATGAAAGATTTTAAAAAGCTTATTCTAGGTTACAAGCACCTTATGTAGTGGATAATTTTTCTTGTATCATAGTTTAGTATACAACAATAGATCCTTTGACTGCTATGTTTGTGAAGCGAAGAACTAATCCTCCCACTACTCTATTAGAAGCCTATACTGAAGCCGTAAGTGTGAATTTAGAAGTGAAACATCTTAGAAATGGATCATTTTGAAAATTTTCAAAACAGATTAAGTATTTACCATACCCTAAATATGAATGGAGTCCCTATAGTTCATCCCATGACTCCTAATGTTTATCCTACAATGGTCTAGAATGGTACATTTCCTCAAAATATTCTTTTTCAACTAGGAAATAGTCAAGCTTTAGTCCCTCACCCTGGTCCAACTATTACAGAGCTACGTCCTAATGTAAATTATTTTTTCTCACAAACTCAAGAAAATAAAAAATGTCAAAATTTATGAGAAAAAGGAAGACATGAAAGAAGTAACAACTCAACTCAAAACATTGACTACAAAAGTTACACAATTAAGAAATCAAAATTTATATTCTCAAAATAATAATTTTAATTCTCAAAATCGAATGTATAATGCTCCCAGGTCATCTGGACCATGGAATACACACCCTAATAATGGGGGAGTGTCAACACCTTTAGATAATCCTAATTCAACTAATGAAAAGTTTACATCAAAAGTGAACTTAGTTGATCTTGCAATGAAAAATTGGTGTAGAATTCATAATACAAATGCTCATTCTGAAGTGGATTGTTCACAATTCAAAATCGCTTTAGATATTTTCGTTGCTGCTACTCATTATAATGAGCATTGCGAATCTCAACCTCCTAAAGGAAATGATTTAGTTCCAATAGGATATGACTCTACCTTAGTCCTAGAAATTTATGAACATTTCAAATTACCTTCAACTATCACAAGTCATGCTCATAGATATGAAGGTGATGATTAAACTTTGACTTTGCAGACATACACTTTCCCTTATTAGGATGAAAGTGAGCCTATGGAAGAAATGGATGAAATACACACTTTTCAACAATAGCAGAAGGGACATAATTACAAGACAAGGAATAACGCTAATAGTGGAGGTAAATTCAATGGAACTTTAACAACATCCATCCCACCGAATAACTTTAATACTCCACCTGATGACAAATCAAGCAATAATATTGGGTTACCTAGAGTGACCTCTCATTACAATTCATCAAATGTTTCAAAAGGTGAAAATATCGATCCAACTGATCAAAACAATTTGACTAATTACTTAGTGAAAGAAATCAAGAAAGTAAAGATTAGCTTTTCTTTGTCAGAATTGCTTAAAACACCTATGATCGAGAAAGCTTTCTTAAATACTTTGGAAGATTTTCCAAAAGACATTAAATCCAAAGACATTCAAGTGAAATATAGTCAAGCTAAAGTGAAAGATAAGAACATCATTCACATAGCTGATGCACAAGTAGCCTTTTATAAAGGAAAGCTTGAGTCCCTGCCATTCTTGCTCACTTTGAGAATATTTAGTAAGAACCTTCATAATTGCTTAGTAGACTCTGGAGCTTCTACTAACGTGATGTCATTATCCATATGTCAAACATTAGGGTTAACACCTACAAATTCTTTAAAGAAAGTCACTCAACTTGACAAGAGAAAGGTAAATGTGATAGGAGAGTTGACTAATATCCACATGCAATTGGCTTCTGAACCTAGAATCCAATATTGCATTGGCATTCAAATCATGGAGATACTTGATACATATGGTATGGTTTTAAGTAGAGAATGGTCTAAAACGTTAAATGGATATATGCCCACTAACTTCTCACACATGTGGTTACCATGGAAAGGAGTTCCTAATCAAATTAAGATTGAAAGAGAACCTCGTATGAAGTACATGATCACAGATTACAATCAGAAAAATGAAGTTCTATATATCAATGTAGAACCAGGAGTTTATAAAATACGCAATTCAAGAGTTAAAATTGAAGAAGTTTTCATTTGTGGTGTTGAGAAATCTAACGATTTAATTCCTGGAACATATGTTTTAATTGAATCAATTTGTGACTCCTCTAAGGAGGAAAATAATCCTTATGATAAATTTCAAAAGATTATTAGTGAAAAAGCTCAAGAGAATAATAAAATTAAAATTTCACTAAAAGGTTTGTTATTGCAGGACTAGTGCCGATTGCATAATGTTTCACATTCAAAGAGAAACTATATGATGTTTCTGGAGGTAATCCACATAATTTAGAGCCAGTATTGTCCAATACATGATGATATCACAAGAATAGAACCACAAATGCATAAAAATGAAGTTCAAAACATACAGAATGAAAATATTTGTACAGCAACGTTGAAAAATGGTAAAATATTGAATACAAATGATCAAGATTGCATTCTCAAATTTGATGGATCAAAATCAAAACAAGGAATTGGAATTGGAGTGGAGCTTATCAACTCGCAAGGTAAGTCCTTTCTTGCTACATATTGATTGCAATTTCAATGTACTAACAATCTAGAAAAATACGAAGCTCTTATACATGGTAAGATCCCGACAATCAAGAAAAAGGTCAGAATCCTCAAAGTATTTTGTGATTCAGAATTGGTAGTTAAACAATCTAAAAGCAATATATTTTCCATTACAAAAGATTATCTAATTATTAGCACCAAGTGTGGAACCTGATTGAAGATTTTGACCCATTTAATATTACTCATATCCCAAGAAGATTTAATCAGAGAGCCGATGCTCTGGCTACTGCTACTAGTACTTTGGAACCTTTGGAGACTTTGGATTTAAAAAGATTCATAGTTGAATTGGTACAATTACCTTCAGTTCCTAATAATGTTACTAATCTACAAGTGTTTGAAGATGACAAACACATATTTGAATTCATTACTAATTCTGGTGTTTTCAAAGCACAAATTATTGAAGAGATAGATCACCCTGATAGCAAAATTCAAGATGAAGAATTGACTCAAATCAAAGATAATAATATTTTGAAAGGAATAATTGAGTTAGAATGATTGTTCGATATTGATTAGATAGTCAAATAGAAAGATTTACCTCTAAGTGAAGGAGGATTATCTAAGTTATATAATTTGAATACTAAAGAAGATCCTAAGAATATACTCATAGGGAAGGTTTGTACTGAAGAAGAGAAAAGAAATATTACTTAGGCACTTAAAGATTATTGGAAAGTCATAGCATGGATATATGAAGATCTAAAAATGTATTAAACTTCAATCATTACACATACTATACCATTGAAGCCTAATGCAAAACCTTTCCGAAAAAAATGTCCAGTTAATGCACTTTTAGAGCCTTTAATCCAAAGGGAAGTTCAAAAATTGTTGTCAGCCAAGATAATTTTTCCAATTAGACATTCAACTTGGGTGGCGAATTTAGTCCCTATAAGGAAAAATAATGGAGACATATGATTATGTGTAAATTTTTGGAATCTCAATAGAGCATCTAAAAAAGAAAATTACACACCACCCTCACTCGAAGAAGTGTTATAGATAGTCAATGGTTCACAAATGATGTCCTTTTTGGACGGATTTTTGAGATATAATCAAGTAATGGTAGCAAAGGAGGATAAGATGAAAATAGCTTTCACCACTAAGTGAGGGACTTTTGCTTATAGAAGGATGTCGTTTGGATTGATAAACGTTGGAGCTACATTCCAAAGAGCCATGGACTATGCTTTTTGAGAATTGATAGGAAAATGCATCATCATTTACATGGATGACCTTACAGTATTTTCTAAAGACAGAAGAGATCATATCCAAAATCTTAGAGAAATATTATAGAAGTGTGAAACTTATGGAGTTTCCTTAAATCTTAAAAAATGTATTTTTGGGGTGACTGAAGGAAAGCTATTGGGACATATCATTTCTGAACATGGTATTTCAATCAACCCAGACAGAGTAAACACACTACTCAAATTACAGCCTCCGGGAAGTAGAAAAGAAGTGAAATCATATTTTAGTAAGATTAACTTTGTTCAGAATTTTATTACATGATTTTCTTAAATAGTGAAGCCACTCAATGATATGTTAAATAAAGATTCCAAAATAGAATGGATGAATGAAGCCAAGATCGCCTTCGATACTATAAAAACTATAATTACAAATGCACCAGTACTGGTAAGTCTAGATTATATTAAACCTTTTTAAATTTACTCATTCACTTTTGGTCATACTTGTGTGCAATATTAACACAGAAAGGTGAAAACAAAGAAGAAAAACCAATTGCTTTTATGAGCGCTCCTTTCAAGGAAGCAGAATTGAGATACACAAATGTTGAAAAACAAGCCTTTTCTTTGGTCAAATTCATATGCAAGTTCATACATTATATCCTCAAGAGTATAGTTAAATCTATTGTCCCAGATTCAACTGTCAAAATGTTGTTGACACAAAGTGAGCTCAGAGAAAAGAGAGCTAAATGGGTTACCAAATTACAAGAATACAATTTAGAAATCATACCTATGAGGTTGGTCCAGGGACAAGCTTTGGTCAAATCTATTGCAAAAATACATCCTCAAATTTCAAGTCAGCAATACATGTTGGACAAAAAAGATCAAGAAGACTGGTACTCAGGAATTTGGCATTATTTGGTTAGCCATATTTGCCTTGATCATATGCAAAGGAATCAAAGAAGATACCTCAAGATAAAATCACAGAGTTATATGATTAAGGGAGGGGTTCTATATAAAAGAAACCATGAAGGAATCTATTTAAGATGTTTAAATAAAACAAAAGCTAATAAAGTGTTGTAGGAACTGCATGATAGATTTGGGACAACTCATGGAGCACCTTTGATTACTGCACACCTTATTTTGAGAGTGGGCTACTACTGGCCATAAATTTTTATAGATACTTATGAACATGTTAAACACTATCATACATGTCAAACAACGTCAAATAAAGGTAGATTCAATGCTCAACCACTGTAGTCGGTGATGGAGATGCGTCCCTTTTCACAATGGGGGTTAGAATTTATTGGAAATATTAATCCTCCATCCTCAACTGGACATAGATTTATATTGACCGCTATAGACTATTGCACTCGATGGACAGAGACATGCCCCAACAAACAATGTACTATCGATGTAGTAATCATTTTTTTGGAAGAAAATATTATCACCAGGTTTGGAACTTCATACACATTGTTATGTGATAATGGCCCTACTTTTGCTTCATTAAAATTTTCTAATTGGGAATTTGAATATGGCATAACATTAAAATTTTCGTCTAATTATTATCCATAGGGAAATGGATTAGTTGAATCATCAAATAAGAATTTGTTGGATATAATTAAAAAATTGATTGAAAAGAACCCTAGGGAATGGAATTCTTTGTTAAAGTTCACCCTTTGGGTAGATCGTACTAGGATGAAAGTTGCATTAGGGAATTCTCCTTATCATTTGGTCTATGGGTAGATTCTATACTCCCAATAAACTTAAAAATTCCTACATGATACGTTTAGATCGTACTAGGATGGAAGTTTACACAAGAATATATTGGATTAGATGATCAAACTAAAGCTCGATTGTTGCAATTGATACGTTTAGATGAGAAACGAACATGAGCCATAGATGATTTCACTAAACATCAATCCATAGTGAAAATATGGTTTGATAAGCATGCCAAATTAAAGACTTTCAGAATATCTGATTTGGTCCTATATTGGAAAAAAGCTCATGAACGTAAAAATGAACATGGTAAGTTTAATAGATCATGGGTAGGCCCATACCAAATTTCTGAAATCTTGGGTGCTAGTACTTATAGATTAAAGTCCTTGACTAGCAAAGATATCCCATTACTTGTGAATGGGTAGTTTCTAAAGCAATATTTTCAATCATGAGTAAATAATTTTTTGTAAATAATTCTTTTGTAAATAGTTTTTTGTAAATAGTTTCTTTTTGTAAACAATTTCTTTTTGTGTTTTCTTTTGTTTGCTTTTTATTTTTGGGTGTTGCGTCATTTGACTTCACATTGATTAACAACTTTTTAAGGTTTACAAGTCAATAGAACATCAACACCAACACTTTAATCTCTATTTTGACTAGAATTAGTTTTCCATTTATAAATCATTCGAGAACTATTCAATTTTATGTACTCTGATCAGCATGAATTATTCAATTGATGTTGAGCTACAAACGAACACATTTAAATAATTCTACTAAAATCTGGGATAATAGTTGTTTGCATTAATTGAAAAATCAAAAGACTACCTTTGCTACCATTGTAATTCGCAACCTGATAGTGGTGCTTCAATGCTTGCAAGTTGACAAATGAGCTATTATTGCAATATCAAAAGTGAAAAATGAGCTATCATTGCTATATCTAAAAAAAAAGTGATATCAAATCTTTAGGCTATCCAAATAACTCTATTGGGGCTATGGAAGCTTGGCCGATAGTAGAGCTATGTTTGGGCGAATTATGGAGATAACCTTGTCAGGGCCATGGACACTTTACTAGAAACAAGGCTCTATCCTTGGTTGGCTTAAAAGGAATTCTCATATCATGTAGATTAATGCAAACAACTGATATTTCTAAGTTTACTATAGTTGAAATAATCAGTTGCACACACATGAGCTTAGTAATACTTAATTGTGCATGCTAACCGAAGTAAGATTTGGAAATGGAATGAGGATCCCATGATTTATAATTAGAATATTAAAGAAAGTTGGAACATTGATGTTAGATCTGGAATTGACCTTCTATTGTTTTCTTTAGTTTTGTTGGTTGCTAGTTGTTGTGTAGTCTCACAACACGCTCCATTTTTCCCCTTCTTGGAAAAATGTGGACCCCCTCTTTTCTTTCTTTACCTTTTTGTTTTGTTGTTTTTTCTCACTTTGGCCTTGTTTTTCTTGGTGCTTGGCTAGTTGTTGGTCGTCCTCTTAGTTTCACTTGGCCTCTTTGTATAATTCCCCTTTTCTTCTTAGTCTTTCGATGTTTCAGTATGCTCTTAATGTTTAATTCTGTTACTGGAAACCAAAATTTTGGAATCCTGCTTGAGCCAAAAGAGATTGTATCTTCAAAATAACTCTAGTTCTACCTGGTATTTCATTGATTGAATTTTATAAACCTGGTAATTTTCCCTTTTTACTAGAGTCTAGTGCTTTATTGTTTCTTTGAAGTAAAAGTCAGAAACTGGAAAGTTTGCTTTGAAATTTCATCAAGTATATCTTTCAGTTTTGGTTTTCAGTCTTTCTCTTGTTCCTATTTTTTTTCTTTTTTCTCTTTTCCAAGAAGAATTTCCTGGATCTTGGTGTTATGTGACTCTCTTTCAAAGAAATTATCAAAATCATTAAGTCCAATGGTCATCATTAATTGCATTTCTTTAATGGCGTATACCTTGTATAGAATTAGTGTGACATATAATTGTCACGTTTAATCACTACATCATCTTTCTTCTCAAATAACAAGCCATCTTAGAAATCTAGGTGTTCATGATTTGAAATATAATCCATAATGATTACACCTTTATTTGAGGAATTAATGTGAAATAACAAGTAATTAATGAAGGTGGTGAACTACCTATGTACTTGGCATCACCTCGAGCGTGCGATTTCTTTTACAAAACTCCACTTCACATTATATTGTAAATTTTCTAAAGACATTGAATTCACAAAGCTACTTTGGCACGCAAAGAGGTAAAATATTGAGAAACCAAGTCATGACCACCAAGGGTTTTGAAGTTGTATTATGAAGAATCACCATTTTTAACCAGAACCAAGTATGTTCTGAATAATTGATTTATTGATAAGAGTATCTCAAGTTAGAAATCTTTGATAATGGTATTTTCTCATTTTGAAATTGGAATGTTATTTGTTCTCTGAGATGTTAAATTTGGTCAAAGAATGAATTGAAAATTTTATGAAACATAAGTTTTGGTTAAATTTAACCCTAACTCGCACACATAGACAAATATTTTTAAAAAAATGTAGAGCACATTATATCTAAAATGAGCACTTCTGACACAAGAGCAAAAGATGAATTCAAGTACTATAATTCACAGGAAGTACCCCTTAATGTGGTGTTCATAGATACCCACATGGGATGGCATTATGACATTAAAATCTATTCATGGATGTTACAAGAGAATGCTACCCAATGCACCAAAAATGTCGTATCCAATGGGTTACTTCTTGTAGGAGGGTTTCTGCTAGCAATGGAAGCTCTAGAATTAGTCATGCAATGCATAAACTATTATAATCTAGTCAAAAGGATTGTTGAAAAGGAAGGAAGAACTTATGCAGAATTATCTCAAAAAGGAATTATGTATACATTTTGTCTCCCCTCCTACACACAGATGTTCAATGTCAACCTGAAAGCAAAGGCCAAGACATATCAGAGTGTTGAAGAGTGTAACGGAGAAATTATGAGCACACAATGGTGCCAAAAGCCAATCACACCACATACCAAGGGAATTTAGAGGTCTATGTTTAAACAAGAAGTACAAGAAATAATAACCTTAATGAGTAGAGTAGCTGGTTTGAGAGATTCAAGAAAAATTGAACCCTAGATGTTCATGATAATATCTCAAATGATAAAAGGTCTTGTAGAGTTGCATTGGGGAAAATTGATAAGTGACAAGCTACATGAATAGATTAATACATTCCCAAAGAAAAGATGTTTCTACATGTCATCATATGTTATTTACTCATGTGCTATGAGAGCTAGTAAACAAGGATTAAAATAGATTGGTACTTTGGTCACACAAGTTGGCAATAGTTTGATATATGCACATTTACCCCAAATCAATGTTCATAGGTATAAAGGTGTTTACAGAAAAGTTAATGATTTGTTATCCATGAAACTAGTGAGAACAATGGAAGGTGACAAATCTAAAACATTATCCCTGGAAGCACAAACTACCATTCTCCCTATGGGAGGCTAGTACATACAATCCCCAACTTACTCCTACATCAGAGTGGAGGGATTTCCTGGACACCCATTCATGCTACTTAGGTATCTTATAGATAAAATTATTTTATTGGAATTAGCGAGATAGTTAAAACCATAGTAGGCTCTCTATAGCCATGCTTACAAGAAGGCCTCTTTTAAATTTCCCATCACAATAGGGAATTACAAGTGCGGTGCAATCAAAGTAACTAATCTATGTGAGGAGGAACTGAGGATCTAGCATTTTGAAGAATTTACAATTCAGAGAGTGTATTATGATATTGAAGGAGATATTGCTAGAAATATAGTTGGTTTTCATGCTCATGTACCACATTTAGAAGATTATTGGCTTAACTATGAAGATGAGCATGTGGTCAGAAGGAAAAAGTATAAAAGAATGACTTTAGAGTTTGCTCGAATGCTCAAGCTTTATGACATTCTAGACCAATTGGAAGAAGAAAATGGTTAGGTGTTGAATCAATTTTACAATAATGATATGGTATATGATGAACCCATTCTAGACCCAGGTGTTGATGACGAAGACATGACATCAATTGATGATTTTACTAGGACAGTCCTAAGGTATACTGAACACTGGATTGATGATTTTTGCAAAATTTTAAGAGAAAGAGGAATTGGACCCATCTACTTAGAAGATAAAAGAAGAAAACAAAGAGATGAAACTGATTTTGAAAGTGGAGATCCTACCAAGAAGAAAAGAAAGATTGGTAAGGTTACTCTAGGTGTTAGAATTGAAGAAAGAACCCCTGAAGTAGTAAGATAGGAAGTTCCCATAAAAGTATTAGAAAAATAGAAAGATGTAGAGACAGGTAAAGACAAATCAGAAGAAAGACCTAAAGGTGCATCTTCTTCTACAACTAGACCCAAAACTAGGATAACTATTGACAAAGGAACATGAGTAACAGGGAATGTCAATACAAAAACCAGGTCTGCATCTCAAAGAGTTGTAACATTATTCACTTATCCCCCTTCTGTTAATATGGCTAGTATGAAGAAAGCACTAGGGGGGAATCCTATGGCTTTAGAGGAAATTTCTAAAGAAGATGAAGCCAAAATCAAGGAACAAGTAGATAGATGGGTTTCTATGGGGGAAAAGGTAAAGGAAAATAAGTCCAAAGACAAGCCCATATTACACCCAGTGATATAAGAAATTCAAGATACGAACCCTAACCCCATAAATATTGAAGAAGAACAATTTATTGAAGGGATGCTCACCTCAGAGGCAAGAAATCCTAGCTTTCTTGAAATGGAAATAGGGGAAGGTGTAAAGTAAAATATTGTTGATGAGAGAGTTGTTGAAGACACTCTTGATTCTCAATTTTCTTTTGAGAATGTGAAAAATGTTAATGAACACTCATAGGTATTTGAAGAATCAGATAAAGGCCATGCTAAAACTAAAACTCCAGAAGAAGCTACACAATTCACATAAGATGGAACTCAAAATGAAGAGAATCCTAGTGTAGCTATAAATAAAGAAGATAAGATTCAGAGAGAAGAACCAGAAAATATGGATAAATAGGAAAATATAAGTCTCCAAACAGAGGAGGCAGTGCTAAATCCTACCAATCTTGAGTCTATGTTAGATGTTGCTAAAGAAGTTCCCATTTCAGAAAACATTGCAAGTCAAAGAGATGAAATTCCTAAATAAAGTAATAGATAGAGAAAAGAAAGAGTTACAGAGGTATAGCAAGATGATGATACACTCGATTGGTTAATCAGGGAATTAGCTTCTCCAATGGAAGTAGAAATATTGCCTCTGAATATCAATAATTTCATATAGGAAGGAAGTACTCCTAAACCTAGGCATAGAGCAAAGGCAAAACATGTCATACAGAGGAATACAAATGGTAATAGAACTATCCAAATAAATACTCCAACAAATGACAAGGAAAAACATGAGATAATGCCTAAGGAGTATAAAATCACAAGTATTAATCTTGGACACTCATCTTGGCAACAAGAACTAGAAGAAATAAAAGTGAATTTAAATGCTACTGTTGCCAAAGTACAAAAATATAAATAGAAGAAAAGAGAATTGAAAGAATGAGTTGCTACCTTGGAGAATTTTATCAAGTCACTAACTTTATCTGGTCAAGAACAAGTTGAACTGCCTCAACATCTAGTGCTAATGTCATAAGAGCAAGTAGATGCCATTGCTACAGTTCATCATAAAATGAATATTTTTGAAGAATGGATTGAATATTGGATAAAGTAGGGAGATGAGGTTATTACAAATGCAATAAGAATGTACAAGGAAGCATACCACCATTCATAGAAATTGAAAAGATTTGAAGATGAATGTAGACTTTGCCAGGAGCAGGTCATTGATGAAAGGAAAAATATGGAAATTCTCATATAGATAGATATCCTAGAGTTAATACAAAATAATATAATATCGGAACCTGAAATTTCATTGTCAAGAAAGTGGAAGAAGCAATTGAAATGGGAAGGTGACATGTTAGTACAATGTATTGAAGGGTTTGAAAGAGTCACCATTCAGTGTAGAAGATTGATGAGAGAAAATCAAAAATTTATTGAAGTATTCTCATGTCAAGGCTTTGATCCCCAAACATTAGGGCAGGATGGGAAGGAAGCTAAAGCTTTGAAGGAATGGATAGAAAGGATAAATAGAGATTCTGTTCAATTTTTGACAAGGGAGGTCATCGATGAAATAATATAGTGCATAAATGTTATAGCCAAATATGAAGTAGACAAAGCATAGAAAAATGATGCCATACTTCAAGTGATTGAAGAATATACTAGGCTCAAGCTTACTTGGAGAGAAATACAAAGGATTTCAAAGGAACACATGCAACAAATATTAAGAGCTTTCTGAGGATACCAATTAAAGAAAGGAGGAAGCCCAAAATCAGAGCCATAAGTGAATATGGAAAGAATTGGATACCGAATACTAGAAGTGTAATGGAATTTATTTTTTGTTTTAATTTGTAGGTTGATCCTAGTCCTGGTAGGTGTTTTCATTCTGGTATTTCAAAAGGAAGCTTGTAGTCTTGACAGAGATAAAGTGTTCATGTTGAAGTATGGAGAAAGGCATTGTTGTGGAAAAAGTCAAAGCTTTGAATTATTCTAGAATATTCTTGATGATAGTTGGCACATGCCACATGACAAATTTTAATTTTTTGTTTCTGGTTTCTCTGAGATACTCTTAAGTTGAACTTTTGAGTGCCTTGTTTCTATAAAAGGCCATCTACTCCCACATTTTATTTTAGGTTCAGAATTTGTGGATTTGAGAGGAGCAAAAACTTCTAAGTTTCATTCTTTTTTCCTTTTTTCTGAACCATTTTGATGTAAAACTTTGTATGCACATAGGCATTAATTGATATTAGAGCTTTATGGATACCTACCTATATAAGTATCTTTTGTAGTTGGTTTTGTAAGTTCATCTGAATAAGACTACATGCAGCATTTTTCAAGGGTGCATACAAAACCTATTTGATGTCCATAAATGAAACCCCCTCTTTAAAAGCTTGCATCATTTTATACATAGCTGTGAAGCAATCTGGTGAAATATAAAGCAATTTGCTCTATTTTTGATTAATTATTTGGGGCATCCATGGAGAATAACTAGGAGAAACTATTATTTTTCAGTATTTTTCTTTTATGTTTTACTTTAGATTAGATGTTTAATATTTTGAAAATGTTCCAAAAAAAATATAAGTGAATGGAAATATTTTTGTTGAAAATATTTTATTTTCCATTGAATTGTTGAATGCTTAGTGCTAAATATACTTAAGTGATAGCAAGAATTTGTGTTATTCATGAAATATTATGCTGAATCTTTTGATTTCATGATGTCATTTGATGATAAAATGAAGTTTTATGTGAAATGTTAGTAATTCTTGGAAAATTTGGAAATAACCGTATTCCCCTTGAGATTAACAACAATTTATCACATCATTTCTTGAGAGCAACTCTAGTGCAAGCATGACCTAGTTATCAGATAATTGGGATTAAATGGAAGTCAATATTTGCTCTGTAAATGTAGAATTCTCCCTTAGGTTTTCTTTGTTTCATATCTTTCAAGAAGGATAGGTTCTTTGTGGTCTTTTTTATGGAGATTTTATTCGACCTATTTACTATGAGTAAAACTATAGTCAACAATGAGGTTCATTGATAGATTGATTGATTGACCTCATGATAGGCGAGGTTCATTGATAGATTGATTTATTGACCTCATTATAGGTGAGGATCAATAATATATTGATTGATTGACCTCATGATAGGCAAGGATCAATAATAGATTGATGTTTGACCTCATGATAGGAGAGGATCAATGATAGATTGATTGATTGACTCATTATAGGTGAGGATCAATAATAGATTGATGTTTGACCTCATGATAGGTGAGGATCAATGATAGATTTATTGATTTACCTCATGAAAGGTGAGGATCAATAATAGGTTGATGTTTGACCTCATGATAGGTGAGGTTCAAAGATAGTCGCTCACGAGATTTGATCAAAGTCTCACTAGAGCCGATTAGATTGATAGGTTGTTTGATTTTAGATTGATTGATAATATTGCTGATTTGTGATATGTTATGATCATAGGAGGATTTTAGAGTTCTTCCCAAAGACATGGGACATGATTCCACATCTAGTGTAGACCAATATATATATCATCGATTGATGTGGTTTATTAGCTTTCATTGATATTCCCTAGCATAGGATTGATTAATGTATTGAGACTTGATGATTTAAACTTATTGAGTTGGAGATTTTATGATTGCTCTATCATGTTATTGATTCACTAGCCTTGGAAAATCTATAATGCAGATGCAAAACTAATATGAATGCAATCTAATTTAACCATACAAATATACATATGCAAACATTGTCATCTTAATAGTCCATTTATCGTTCTTTTTATCATCATTGAGCCTTTAAAATGTTGAAAGTGAGTACAAGCATCGATGGTATAATTTAGACCAATGATGACCTAAGTACTACTTTCATGATTTTTGATATTGAAAGTTAACACAAGCATCTAAGTATAATTAAACCGAGATGTCCTAAGTATTTCTTACATAAACAAACAATAATCAATCATTTTTCTATGTGAATTTAGAAAGTCATTAGTGATACTTTGTAGAGCACATCTTGTGATAATTCACACAATAATAATGATCAACTTATAGATAGAAAACAAAGAAAATACCATTATCCTTCCTAGCTTCTCTAGTTCAAGAAATCATCAAGTTGCTCCAAAGAAATGATAACAAAAATCAAAGTACAACATTTGAGCATTCAAGCTAAAGAGATTAAATCATGATTCAAAAGAATATCATCCATCTAAAGTTGTTTTGATTGATTTGATTTTAGCTGCTTGATATGGATGGTTGATTTTCTGACATGTTTTGATGTTTTATGTATGTTCAATGTTGGGTTTCACTGTGATCATTGTGTTGTGTTTTCATACTACTATTTGTCTATTTGGTTAAGCTCAAGTTTATTGCCCCTAGTGAGTTTAGGATTTTTCCCCCAAGCTAGGGTGAGACATAACCATGTTGCCAAGATATGTACAAGAAGTCTTTCTATCAAATGATAAATGGAATGATGGTGAAAGTGAAAGATCAAGAGATGTCCCAAATAGATGGAAAATTTAGTTTAAATCACAAGTAGCACCTCTTTCCAGGTTTTCACTACGTGTTTTTATTGCACTTTTTCAGATTTTATGATTTTTTTGTATTTTTGTATTTTCTTGATTTTTTTTTGTAATTTTCTGTCTTTTTCACTTTTTTTTGGTTTTTTTTTTGTATTTTTCTCTTTTTTTTTGTGGATTTTCTAATTTTTTATTTTTTTGGATTTTGTAGCTTCTTTTTTTTTGGATTTTTCAAGATATTTAAGATGAAATGAGATGATATGAGTGATTGAAGGAACAAGATCCCCCACAATAGGGGTAATAAAACCATGGATAAATGATAGATCAAAATGAAAGATTCACTGCAAAACATGGCACACAAACAACATATCTCTTGTCAAAAGATGATAATGGTTGATTGATTAAGATTCCAAGAATGATTTATTCCATAAGGCATGATGATGATAAGTACTTAGGATCACTAATTTCCTCTAAGTATGATAAGATTGATGATTGTTGATGATTGATTGAAAAAAGATATGATGATTGCATAATGTTTTGCAACTAGGCTCAAATATGATTTTCATGATAAGATTCAAGGTTGAAAAGGGACATGGTGACATGGATTTTGATAAGCTAAGAGATATGGAATGGAAGAAATCAAGGATAAAAATAATGAATGGGATGATAAAGATCAACTAGATAAAATATAGACACAAGGCCCAAGTATTTTTCCCCTATTCCTCACCAAGGCCAAGGAAAGGAAGAAAGGATGTATTTAGTAAGAATGATGGAATATGGATAAATTATGTAGGATAAGATATATTATGTTCAAGAAGATCCTTAACCTTGTCAAGATCAAAGGTGGAAATGTAAGGAATGAGCATAGAAAGGATAATGACCATGAATGATAAGATGGATGAAACTAATCCCTAAGTGGAGAGTGCAAGAGGAATATGGAAGATAGGATATGGATGATAGGGATATGGAGGAAGGACTTAAGCATCAAGTTTAACAACAAAATATCCCTCTAATAAACCATGGCAATGGGAATTAGACTCCTAAATGTTGGCAGATTAATGATATGATGGAAGAATCTAAGGACTTATGCAAAGGTTTGGATTAAAGGAGAATGATGGAGGATGAATTTTGGATAATGGATAGGAGGTTGGAAGGCCTATTGATGGATAGATGGAAAAGATGGCAAGATCAACGTTGGCACACACCTTGAAGAGTGGTGGAGTGATGGAGGAAAAATGGATTTGGAAGGTGATAGGTTATTAGATGGAAAATTGGAGGAAACTTTTGGATTAGCAAATTTGGATGCCAATTTAGATTTTATTGCTTCTATGAGATTTTTAGGAATCCACGTGACTTTTGAATTTATTTTTTCTTTGTGGGCCTTTCTTGGCTTTGACATTTTTCTTTTTGATTTATGGACCCTTGTGGTATTTGAAAATTGCCTTTTTTCTTTGATGGGCCTTTGTGACATTTTGAAAATTTCTTTTGATTTTGGATCAGTTTTTTAAAAAAAATTGCATGTCTCTTTGAGGAGACATGTTGATCCTTTGATACATGTGGATTTTGATATAGAAGATTTTGATATTTGGCACCCAAATTGTTTCCAAGAGAAATGGGAGGGGTGGATTGAGATGAATGATATGGAGGTATTATGGATGAGTTAATGTGGGTAGAATTTTGAAAGGGCATCAAGGATGTGTGCCTTTGTTGTTCTTGAGAAATAGGATATGGACCTAGGATAGAGGAGAGGTTTGATGGACTAGGATGAGGACCTAGGATAGATGGAAGGTTTGATGAACTAGAATGAGGACCTAGGATAGATGGAAGGTTTGATGAACTAGGACACTTAGGAATATAATCAAGGCCATGGTGATATGGGTTTCTTTGAATAGAAAGGGGTTCTAGGATACCTTGTTCATGAAGGCTTAATCCTTTTCCTTTGTAATTCATAATTTGACACATTTGTTTACCAATGGAATGTGTATTGTTTGTGAAACAATATTTCATTCCATTTTGGGGAGGATATTATATGGATGAGAGGATTGGTGATGGAAGTAAACTAGAATGGATAAAGGTGGACGATCCCAATTTATAGGTGTGGCCTTCATGGATAGCTTGAATAGGTGTGATAGGATCTTGACATGGGGATGATGGGGTGTTTTGATCTTGACTTGGAAAAGGATTATGAAGTGGTATGAAAGGCATATCTTGATCAGGAGAAGGATAAACATCTTCATGGGATGAAAGGGTATCCTTAAATGGAAGCATATATTGATCTTGATGAGGAAGGGAATCATGAGATTTTGTAGAAAGCATGTCTTGATCATCAATTGGTAAGACATTATTAGATAGCATGGAAGAAATATCATGCTCTTGTGATGCAATAGAATCATGAGATGGTATGGATTGATTAGATGATGTGGAAGAAAAACTTGGAAGGATACTTGTCTCTTGAGATGGAAGGGAATTATTTTGGATGAAAAGTGAAAGGAGGGGATCATCATAAGATTCTTGAGAAATGGGATCTTGATCAAAGATTGGAAGAATTTGTGGGATTTTGATATCATTGGATGGAGTGGAAAGAATATTTTGATATTGATGTGTAGGGGAGTCTATTCTAGCACACTTTGGATTGAAAGATTGGCATGAATCATTGGAAGTTGAAGATATGATAGATGAGGATGATTGGATGCAATTTTTAACTTCAGTGAAAGAATCTTGAGGTTTATTTTGGCTTATGACATGATAGGATTGCTCAATATCATTTGTGTTTGAGGACTTAGATTTGGGTGTATTGAACTTTTACAAAAATTCAAAGACTTTGAACTTGGATGATGTAGTTTTTGGTGAAGAAGGTCTCATGTTCATTGTTTGGTTTCTTTTTGTGGTTTTTATTTGTATGTCTTGGAGTCGTTGTTGCAAGTTTTGCATTTGATGTGTTAGGGCAACTGCTTGATCCATGTTTTTTGGTTCAGTTTCAGTTCTTACAAGTGCTTATTTTAATCAATTGATATCAAAGTCTTTTAGAATTTTTTCACCTAGTTCAGCTAGCATCAAAAGTTATTTTTCCATATCTTGTTCTAAATTTTTTTCCATAAATTTATGGAAGTTAGGATCTTGTTGTGCCATTTGGATATCCTCTTGCGTTATTTCATTAGCATCATTTTGGTGGAATCTATGAAAGGGATTTTATTCTCTATCACCCATGTTGCAAACTGGATTCTCTCTTTCATCTTCTTCTCTTTGTTTTCAGGATCTTGTGACAACAAGCATATGCTTGAATCAGTTTTTTACTAAATTTAGATCACAAATGGGAGTGCAATTTGTTGGATAATTGATGCCTTAGCCAAATAGAATGATGGATTCTATTGATATGACTAAGGAATTTCTAATTTTCATATTTTGATTCCCTAGATGAAGGATGGTAGATCTTGTTATGGGAGTTAAATTGAAAATCAGAAATTGATTTGAAATTGATGCAATTTAAGATGTTTTAATCTTAGTTTGAAAAATGATGGTTTTTTTTGCAAAAAAGCCTAATGTTTCCAATTTTTTCTCTATTGTAACAATTGATTTGGGTGGTGGGAATATTGTATTGCTGGTTGTCTGATGAAAGAATGAAGAATGGGTTGACTATGATTATGCCTTTGGGAAAGAGATCTTAGTTGGAAATAAGCTTGTGAATATAAAGGCTCTAAAGCAAAATCATCAGCATATCCTCTAGCAAAGTCATGATATCTATGGATGAAAGTTTGATGTTCAAGCAAGATTTTCCTACTTTGATATAAGAAGCGTCTCCTTTCCAAAAGTTTCTTGTAGATAAGTTGCTTCTTTGGTTTCTTCATTCTTTTTGCAAGGGATTTCTTGACAAATGTTGTTGATTTCCAATCCCTTAACATAAATGTCATAGGTTGATTTGTCAAACTCTTTGTGTTTTTTTTTTTTTGGATGATCTTATCTAAATTAATGTTTTGAAAGAATATTAAGCATTTGTAAAATAATTTTTTTGAAGTCCTAGAATCTAAACAATAAGTGTATGTTCAAGAATAAAAAATGATCCCTTTTTATTTCCACTGGTATTTGACAAGAATACACTTCAAGCAAACTCACTCTTAAGCTCAAAAGTTCATCATAATAAACACAACTCACATTTTAAAATTGCATTGACTCACATAGTCATGCCACCCCCTAGAGGGCACCCATGTTTTTATCTTTTCTAGGCATGTACTCAAAGTTATATTTCTCAATCCCTTAAGAAAATGGTCCTTGGAAATTATATGGTGAGTATCTTGGGGTCAGATTCTTCCCTCCCCTTGCACCATGAGTATCATAATGTTTGGCTACTGACTCAGTTAGCTTCTACACTAAGGATCATAGTAAGGGTTTCAATTCGGTACAAAAAATGATAAACTCCCTTAGGAGACCTCCCAACATTTAGAACAAAGGCTTTGGGGATGGTTATCTTGCACACTACCATCAAGTGGATTGGAATCCTTGGCTTTAGGTGTTTCCACTTAGGTCGTTCCTCTTGGGTGAGTACTTTTTCCTGCAAGAGCAAGCCTACTAAAGGTTTTAACAAAGTGTAAAGTGCATGAAATTAAAAGATGAGTCTAGCATTTTGATCACCTAGTTAAGGGGAGAGCATAGACCTATCACCATCCAATCACAACGAACAATGTTTAGTTTTAAAGCGCAAATGATGATTTTATATTCTACGTGAAGATATTGCTTCACAAAAGACATGATGTTCATTTTAACTGAGTTATCAATGTATGATGACTACCCTAGGATTGGTTCATTTTAATCCAAATCCAAAAACTAGTGAGTTTCTAATTTTATTTTTAACCAACTTTGACAAAGCTTGTGTAGATGGTTAATTTTAAACCCAAAGTAATGCTAGTTGGTCCTAAAGCATGAATGAAAAATAACATATGATGTGTTATTTTCCCTTGAGTGTTTGAAAACACTATTACAATGGAGATCAAATGCTTTTTCTTTCAATTCAATGCTCCATGTTCCTCTTAAAACCTGCAATAAATGCTCAAAATGTTAGATGAGATCAAGAAATAAGAAGATATAAGGGTTAGATGAATGATTAAGCATAAAAACCTTAAAACTTAGACCAAGTTACAATGCGATTTGACTTTAAATGTAAAATTGAAAATTTTAACTCTAAAAAAATAGATAAATACCTAAACCATTGCATAGCTTATGAAATTCTACCCCATTTAAAAAAAAAAGGTTCAAAAAAGACATCCATATGACCAAGATATGGCCATTTTAAGTTTGACTATAAAACTACTAAAATAGATATCTATGTGCTAAAAAAAAGATCCAATGCGCTAAAATATTGTTGGATACGCTACAAAAATCAATGAATGCACTAAAATAGTGCTTGGATGCACTAAAAAAATGTTAAATATTGTTGCATGTGCTACACAAATCAATGGATGTGCTAAAACAAGTGTTAGGTGTGCCAAAAGAATCCTTGGATGCACCGAAAGAAGCTTTAGATGTGCCAGAACAGTGTTTGGAGGCATTGAAAAATCTTCTGGATGCGTTGTAACAGTGATTGGGTGCGCTAAAAGACTTGTCATATGCGTTGTAAAAACTCTCGATTGCGCTAAAACAAAACACATTAGAAACTTGCAAGCACATTTGTAAGAAAAAATATGTTAAAAATGGGGTTTTTGGGCCCCACAGTGGGCTCCAAAATGTAAGTTTGGAATAAGTAATGAATAAAATAAAAAAAAACACTTCTTAATAAGAAATTATATCAAGAGAATCAACAATAATTAATCTAATTAAAATAGGAAAACTCTTGAAAGTGTCATATTGTTCTCTATCTCCAAAGATTTATTAAGTCATAGGGCTCTCAGATTTTGTAAGCATTATGGTTGTTAAAATGCCAATCTAGAGAATGAGATGCTACTAAATGCAATAATATATTCCTATATGATTTCTAAATGATATAGTGAAGCTATTGTAATCTAAATTGACATGAAACTTGATAAAAGAAGCTACAGTAAACTATGATGCAGCCATGATATTGATTCTAAAATGCTATGATCGTTATTGCTAAATGATAATGCTATTGCTAAGATGCTTGATTGCTCAATTGGTGTTTTTGTGGAGTAAGTTTACACAAAGTTCAATTCATTTCCTGTAGAAAGAGGCTATATTTATAGATTCCCAACAACACATTTGTGAAGGGGTAGCAAGTAAGGGTCTAGATTTGATCTAAACAATTGAATGGTGAAGGATGAAGAAGCCTGAGATGATTATGGAGATTGTTCCTCCCCACAAAAACACCCAGCCAGAAGATAGGAAGAATCAATGGAAGAAGATGAAGAAGTTTTCCTACAAATTTGTCTCCAATTTGTCTCCAAATTTTCCCATGAAGATTGAGTTGAATTAAATTAGACATTTCATATCTAATTTGGTAGGTGGATATGATTAGCTGTAGAAATATGCTTTCATTGAATATTTGATTTATTCAATTTAGGAAAAGAAGATATTTAATTTAATAAAGCAAACTATAGTAAGTTGTTTATTAGATAAATATGATGGAAGAAATAGATAATTAAATAAAAAAATGTATGTGAACTTGTTTATTTAATTAAGATAGAATGATGTGAATAAAAGAGGAGAATTTAATAATTAAATAAAACAAAGTATTAAATTTGTTTATTTAATTAAGGGGAAATTAATATGATAAAGATAGAAGACTTTAAATGTGAACTATATAAATAAATATTTTTATTTCTTTAATAGTAGAGGAATTAAAGGTTAATTAATCAATTAAATCATATTTAATTAATTAGCTTATCTAGACCATTTTTAGGTGTATACAAAAATTATTCAATTATCGAAGGTGAACACCAAGAAAAATCATGCTCACAGACTTAGGACATTTTTTAGTGTCTACATTTTCCCCCTCTTTGATATAATGTATTTTATCATTTTGTGTAAAAGAAATTCAATTAAAATATGTTCTAAGATGCCCTAGTGAAGCTAGGGTACAAGTATGCCCCCTGGGGAAAATTTGACAAATTTGAAAAAAAAAAAAAAATTTGGAAATCTTGATAAGACAAAAGGATGACTAGGATTGTGATGATGATGATAGAATTTATGATCAAGGTCAAAGATAGGGTCACATTCAAATTCTAGAGTGTCAAGGGGTGTGTCTAGAAGGCAAGGAAAGTCAAAAACCCTAAAGTTGAACCTATAAATGGAAATTTGAATTTGAAAAAGGGTAAATTTCACATTCCATATTTAGAAATTTTTAGAGCTTAGAGTGATTAGATAACAAAGATGTCTCATGTTCCAGAGGCTTCCCACTGTGCATAAAAGATCCATACCTACCATTGACTTGAGGGAGCACCCGACCTAGTATGTTTGACAAACCCATGCTTTAATTTTTTTCATTTTGCATGGATGTAGACTAGGAAATAACTTAGCAAACGAATGTGTCACTCGGAATGTGATGCATTTGACATCACATTCAAAGAAATTGAGAAGCAGTTCTCTACAATTGAATTGGTACAACACAAATGCTTAGGGATAAGGTGGCAACATTTGTGGTGTGACATAAATTTATGCAATGCAAGTGCATTTTCAAGTCACAATTGTGATCGGGAATGATGCAAACAACTATGTGTGATGCATATGTGGCATAGAATGACACATTTGTTGGGATTATGACGTATTTGTAGTTGTAGGCTGATTATAATGTATGTGACACATTATACAAAAAGTGCGACACAAATTCCTAATTAAAAATTTTCCCCAAACTAGGAAGGTTTGACTTGGTCAAGTTAGATTCAATAGTCCAATGAGGGTTTTGGATTGATGTTATTGGTTTCTTGATATTTCTAGGTGTGGCTTCCCCCCATTTACACATGAGAGTCAAGGGAAATCATGTTCCAGTTGTGGGACCAGTTGGTTGATGAGGAGAGGGGTGTGCTATAGGAGCTAGGTTTATTTTATGTGACGTATATGCCCTTGATCAGGGAAAATAGGGGTATGCTAACAACATTAGCAAAGTAGTGGCACTCAGAGACAAGCAGCTTCCATTTTTTCTATAGGGGAGGTGATAGTCACCCTAGAGGATGTGTATCAGATCATGAGGCTACCCATTCATGGTGAGTGTGTGCGTTATGATCTAACTCAAGGACTGTAGGCACTCTATGACTATTATGAGACCGAGGATGTGGAGCTCAAGATCGAGGGCTATGAGATACAATGGGAGGTGTTGGCCGAGACATATGATTAGTTTGACTACCTTCTATGTGCACTAATAGCAGGAGTGATGATTCCTGATCATAGGGATCATGGTTTCCCGGTTTGTTGGGGTGAGATGTTGGGGTCGATGATTCAACACAAGATAGTGTACGCATGGGGGCCATGTTTATTGGCCATGTTATATTTCTAGCTACATGATATTGTTTATAGAGAGGTGCATAGCCTGAGTTGTGGTGTGACCTTGCTTATAGTTTGGGCATGGGAGCACATAGTGGTGTTTTGGCCACTAGTGGTGCAGCAGGCAGTGGGCATAACACCGCACTCATATTTATATCAAGGGGCCTTGAGTTAGACGCACATCGAGGATGTAGGCTACTAGAGACATGGCATTGACACCTTGGTCAGCTTCATTTGGAGACCATACATAGCATTCCCATTGTTGATAGATGAGGATGACCACCTTCCTTGGTGCAAGTAGCCTAGATATCTGATTGGGCACATAGTTAGAGCCAACACCTTGTTGAGATTTATCTACCAGAGAGGGTCTACAAGTAGTTTAGGGAGACACAAGGAGTTCCCATGGGTAGAGTACAGTATGGGAATTCATCTCAGGAGGTGCATCCCTAGGGCCCACAGATTATAGTGACCACATATGAGTAGGAGATAGATTCTTTATAGGCCTTGGATTGGGAGTGGCGGAGAGGAGATATAGATGCAGGAGCCACACCAAAGCATGATGCTGGTGGTAGATTCATAGGACTATTCCACTAAAAAATCCACAACATCCAACATTAGTAGAGTGTAGAGTGAGGGGTGTGAGAGGTCGATGGGGAGGAAAAGGTAGGAGAGGCAGAAGAGATGGAGGATGAGGGGATGATGGGGGTGATGGAGGAGGATGATGAGGAGGAGGGGATATATAGCTGAGGAGGGATAGAGTGTGACAAGAGGGTAGGAAGTTTCCACCCATCTGAGAGGAGGTAGAGATGGAGGAGGATCATCCAAATATTAGGTTCATGATAGAGGTATTGGTATAGGTCAAAGAGTAGCATGCAAAGGTTCCTGGAGTTGAGGTTACACATTCAGAGGCTATGGAGGTTGAGGGAGGTGGAGATGGAGGTAGATATGGACAAGGAAAAGTAGATCCTCCATGAGATGATCATCATGGGTGAGGAGGAGATTCTAGAGGAGGTGGAGACTAGCGAGGGAGAGGGGTAAGCGAAGCAGAGAATATTCACTCTTCAGGTTCAGGTACAGGCTCTAGAGGCATAGTTAAGGATGGTGACTATTGAAAGGGATGGCCTTAAGGCTGAGAGAGATGCTTTTCAGGTAGAGAGAGACCTAGCGATCATTGGGCAGTAGCGAGCAGAGTAGTGGATCATTGATTTTATAGCCACCTGTAGTGGATTAGTGGTTGATGTTGCACGAGACTAGTGAGGCAGGGTGTAGCCACCTAGTATTACAGGGGCCTATATGAGAGGGTTGTGCCACTAGAGAGGAGGGAGCCTAGATTTTCATAGGTGGAGACCAACAAATCATAGGGTCGATCATGTAGTTGATGGTCACATGGTAGGTCAAAGGGTGAGACTTCATATGCTAGGTGGGCCACCCCATATGAGAGACCTCCCACCATAGGTCATGGGACTATAGGGGCTGGAGATGAGGGTAGTTTAGGATAGATTATCTTTAGTATTTATCATGTTATTATATAGCCATTGATATACTTGATTATCAAGCCAGCGAACTCCATTTATTTATGTTCCATGACATTGTCTCTATCACACCTGATTTTGAGCAATATATATAATATGATTTTGGTGACGGTTGATGATATGCATTATGACGTTTTTATGGATTTATTATGACATATTATGTGATGGAAGCTTATATGTTTATTTATGCAATATGATGGATGATTATGCATGTGATTATGATGTGTGATGATGCATTCTATATGATTATGCGATGGTTTTGATGCGGTTTATGATTATGTGCCTATGACTATGTGATAAATGTTTATGCTTTTATTGTATGGAATGTGGATGACCTAATTTTTACTGAATGCAATATGAGATTATGATGATGTATATGAGTATGTGATTAGTTCTATTTAATGTATTTATGGTTATGGATGTGTTGGATATGTTACGTGTGAATGATGAATGGAAATTTCTTAATGAAAAATGGAATGTATTAATGTAATGTAATTTTTTTATGATAATGCAAAATGTTTGATGGAAAATATGTGATACTTAATGTAATATGAATATATATGATATGTAATGTGATGATATAAAAAATGCAATGTTATATGAAATGCAATGTAAATGGGTTGTAATGCAACATGTTATGGAATGAAATACTATGTGATATGGGATGTAATGTTGTAATGAAAGGTATAATGCAAATGATACTAATATGATGATGAAATATGAATGTTGTATGGATGCAGTTTGTTTTTTTGTATTTTCTTATGCAAATATTTGTGACCTAATATGAAGATGATGTTTACAATGATGTAGTTTTCTATAATGCAAGCTAACATAATTATGGATGCAAAATGTTTGTGTCACAAGACTCTGTCAGGATGTAGACAAAAGAAATCTTAGTGCAAAGAAGGTGAAGGAGATTAATGTTAGCTTAGAAACGATAAAGGAGACATAGATAGAAGGTTAGATCAAGAATGATAAGGAATCCAACTTTCATTCTTACATTTTTATTTTTAGCATCATTGGGCGTCAAAAATGTCACAAATGGTTCAAAAAAACCATGGTATGACATAGACCAAGGTGTACAAGGTGACTATTTGGGAGAGACAAGCATTCAAAAAGATAAGGAATTCCCTAGTGCATACAAATGACCCAATTTTCCCAGTCTTTTTTCAAAGACAAACCATAGACAAAAAACAAAGAAAAGAGATCATGATCCATCATTGTCCCTCTAAATTCGTTGATAGGACATCCTTGAGGAGACTAGTAACATGGCCCAAAATATATCAAGAAGATAAGACAATTCTAGCCCGACGTGTTTGCCAAGATAGATAATGCTGGCTAATAGTTTTGATGAGATTATTTGTTTGAACAAGATGATAGACTTGATTGATAAATGAAAAAAGTTGACAAATTGATTTGATCGATAGGTTGAAAAATATTGATTGATAAGTTGACAAAAGTTGACAAATTGATTTGATAAAGGTTATATCTATTTTAGGAAGGACACATCCTAAATAAGGAAAAATTGATGGTTCAAGAAGATAAGATTGAGTGATTTGACAAAGATTGATTGATAATGGTTGAAAATTTGATTTGATTCACCATGCCTAGTTTCATGAAGGACACATCCTCATCAAGGCAAGATTGATTGACAAGGTTGACAATATTGATTTTGACAAATATTGATCATTTTTTTGACAAAGATTGATGAATATGACCAAGCGATGTGACGATACCTAACAATAAGAAAGACACATCCTGTTTAAGGAAAAAGACACATCTGATAATGTTGACCAAATGATAAGTGTTGACAGGGCACCGAACTACATGAAAGACATATCCTACTTAAGGTGAATGATAAAATTGGAAAAATCTAATCTTAGGAAGGACACTTCTTGATAAGAGACAAGAGATAAGAGTGAATGAGACAAATGAACTAATGCCCCACTCCAAGTGGAGGACAAGATTGATTGATTGATGATAAGAAGATCGATCGTTGGTTATGTGCATTTGTTGATTCATGATTTTGTTTGAATGATGATTGTTTTCAGACCAAGGACATGACTAGACTCGATGAACCCTAAGGGACTTGACCTAGGGGGCCTTGAGGGCTCATCGACAGATGGCCTTTCCTATGTAGTGATGCACAGAGACATCATAGTTTGACATGACTTTACTTTACCTTATTTGACAAAAGGCAAAGTCATGATTTTATTTGGACCACCTAAAAGGAATGACCTAATGCCTTGGGGGCTCATTTAAGATGAGCCTTGCCTACATAGAAAATGTGTAGAGGCAACGTAGTTCAACCACTCTAACACGAACTGACTCGGACTTAGACTCAGACTTAGTTTCTGGGATTTTGATGTTTTCTAAATTTTTTGGGATTTTGATGTTTTCTAATTTTTTTTAGATTTTGATGTTTTTTAATGCTGATATTATTTCTGATAAAGATATAGATCAAGGAATTTCCCCTAGTCAGGTGTGAGACAAACTTATTATGTGCAAAGGGATAGTGGTGAATGCAAAGGATGATTGGGATACCCAAATTTCAGTGGTTCCCAGGCCATGGAAGGATGGCAAAATTTATTATGGGTGAATGACACGTACAAATGGATAAGTGGAAGGGGGAGATCAAATTGAGTGACAGTAGACAAAGGAGTAGGAAATGAATACACATAGCACTTTTTTGCTAGGTTTTCACCATGGTACTTATCCAAAGTGCCACTGAAGTGGTTTTCACTTTTGGACGAATTATTTCTCTTTACTATTTTTTTCATTTTTTTTTGCTTTTGATTTTTTGATTTTTTTTGTATTTTTGACTTTTTAAGGGGATACTCTAAGAATCAAGTGTAATATTTGCATAGGTGCATGTTATTGATAGGTTTTGACAATGACTCTCATTTAGGAGTAGAAAGTTGATAAGCACCTAATCCATATGATGTTGTAATAATATAAGGGCCCAACCAATTAGGTTCAAACTTTCCCAAATTTTCTCGTTCTACTTAATTCTTTGGATTTTCTCTTAGGACTAAATCTCCAATATCAAATCTTTTGGATTGAACCTTTTTGTTATAGCCATGTCAAAGGCCATTCTGGTGTGCTTGTAAATGTGGTAAGGAATTCTTTCTCTTTTCATCTAGTAACTCTAGATCATGTAGATGAGAGACACGATATTCTTCTTGATTAATCAGTCTTACATGGAGACTCATAAAGAGGGTAACTCGACCTCTATAGGAAGTATTTCTTCAAACCCATAGACAAGGGAATATGGAGTGGCTCCAGTTAGCATGTAAAAACTAGTACAGTAGACCCATAAAGCAGGATTGAGTTGTAGGTGCTAGTTGCAGCCAACATCATTGACAGTCTTCCTTAGGATTTTGAGGATGGTCTTATTATATGCCTCAACTTGGTCATTACCTTGGGGGTAATATGGAGTGGAAAAATGATGTTGGATATGGAATTTGTCACAAATCTTATGGAAATCCTAGTTTTGAAAGGTCAACCATTATCAGTGACAATGGACTATGGAATACCATGGCAGAAAATGATATAATTCAGGATGAATTTGGTTATCTATTTTATAGTAATGTAAGTCAATGGGATGAATTCAATCCATTTCATGAAATACTCAGTAGCAACAAGGATAAACTTATGTCCATTAGAAGAGGTGGGTTGGATCTTTCCTATGAGGTTGAGTCCCCATTGAGAAAAATGCCAAGGCAAAGTGAGTGGTTGAAGTTCCTAAGCTGGTGCATGTATAAGATGTCCATGAATCTAACACTGGCGACATCTCTTTCACAAATTGATAAGCATCTCATTCCATCATAGGCCAATAATATCACATTCTCATGATCTTTTTAGCTAAGGTTGGACCAGCAAAGTGAGATCCACATATACCTTGGTGTACCTCTTGTAAGGCTATTTGTGCTTCATTTGAGTTTAGACATCGAAGAAGGGTACTATCTAAGCTACAATGATAAAGGGTGTCTCTAATGATAGCATATTTGGACACTTGGAAAATAATGATTTTATGTTGGTTAAAGAACAAGTCTGGAGGGATAATTTGGTCATGCAAATAGGCATAGATGTCCTTATACTGAGGAGATTCAAGACCAACAAGTTCACACACAAGTTCATTTTTGGGGACATCAAACGAAGGGATCAACAACTATTCCATCAAGAACTCATACTAAGCTACATTATTAGGGATGTCCAAGAGAGATCTGATGGTAGTCATTATGTCAACTGCTTTTTTCTAGATTCTTGTAATTTTCTCAAAGGAGATCTACTATCAAAGTATAGTCTAAAATTATCTACCATGTGCTTGTAGTGTGTCAATTTCTCATCCTTGGTGTCATAGTCATCATTAACTTGTTTAATCACTATTTAGGAGTCACCGTAGACTTGAAGATCTTTGATTTTCCAATTTAGTGCCATGTGAAGTCTTGTCAGTAATGCTTCGTATTCAACCATGTTATTTGTGCATGGAAATGTTATATGAAATGACTTAGGAATGGAGTCTCCTTGAGGTGTGAAAAATAGAATACCAACTCCTGATCCATGACTTGTATAAGATCCATCAAATTATAACTTCCATGTGGTTGGTCTATCTATGACAAGGATTGATTCATTTTGGAATTAAGATACCAAAGGATGGTCTGCTTTTAATGGTGCACCTATGAGTTGGTCAGCTATTACTTGCCCCTTTATTGCTTTGCATTCAACATATTCAATGTCATATTCACTCAGGATCATAACTCATTAGCTAGTCTGCCTGTCAATGCTGCTTTGCTAAGTAGATATTTCAAAGGATCAATTTTGGCTATCAACTTGGTTTTGTGATTTAGCATATAATGTTTGAATTTCTATGCTACCACTGCTAGACATGCTCACTCAATAGGACTATAGTTTATCTCATACCTAAGTAAAGTGCAGTTGATATAGTGTATTTCCCTTTCCTTGCCATCATTATCATTTTTTGCTAAAAGTGCCCCTAGTGTTGATGTAGTATTTGTCACATATAGTATTAGATGTCTCCCATCAATTGGTGGCATAAGGACTGGTGGATTCAATAGATACTTCTCAATTTGGTCAAATTCTTCTTGACACTTGTTCCAATTGAAGGGAATGCCTTTTCTTAACAAATTTTGGAATGGATGAGTCTTGTCTAGTAGCTGAGTGATGAACTTGTAGATTGATTGTAGCCTTCCTTGTAGTTTCCTTAACTAACTAATATTGGTTGTTGGTGGTATGTCTAAGATTGCTTTTACTTTGGTAGGATCGACTTCTATTCCTCTACGAGAGACTATATATCCTAGGATTTTTCCTAATTGGACCCCAAAAACACATTTCTTTGGATTTAGCTTGAGTTGATATTTTTCAAGTTGGGTAAAGATCTTATCCAATACTACTAAGTGTCTGCTTCATTCTAGGGATTTGGAGAGAAGGTCATCAACATAATCTTCCATAAGGACATGCATATATTCATGAAAAATTGTGGTCATGGCTCTCTAATAGGTAGATCCAAAAATTTTCAATCCACATGGCATGACATTCCAATAGAAAGTTCCCCAAGCACATGTGAAAGTTTTCTTGGATTGATCTTTAGTGGCGATCCTAATTTTATTGTAACTTGAGAATATTTCCATTAGTGATATCATCTCATGCCCAACAATTAGATCTACTATGATGTCGATGTTTGGTAGGGGAAAGTCATCTTTTGGAAAAAACCTTCATTAAGGTCTCAAAAATCCATGAAAACTTTGATCTGACCAGTCGGTTTTGTGACAAACTAGATTTGATATCCATTTAGCATAATCAATTGGGAAAATAAATTCGACATCCAAGAGCTTCTTGAGTTCTACCTTGACAAGTAGCATGATCTGGGGTGCATTTTTCTTAACTTCTATTTGAATGGCTTTGAATTTGGTAGCAATGGTAAGTGATGTAGAACCAATTCAAGATCCAATCCAGGCATATTAGTATATGACCATGTGAAATTGAATTTTTTCTTTCTGAGAAGAATGCTATGAACTCGAGATTTTCCTCAATGGTCAAGGATGTTGCTAACTATATTATTCAAGTTATCTATTGTTCTAATGTTGAATTCCTCTATTTCTTCTATAAGCAACTAAAATATCTCTCAGTTTATTGGGAGATAATCCTGCCTTCCATCCTTAGGCACCTCAAAGAGGTTTTCACCCTCAGATACATCCTTTATTTTTACTTTTTCATGGTCAACAAGCACCTTTTGATTTTCACTTGAAGACCTATTATTTTTAATTTTACATTTTTCATTTTCACTTTTGCAACTAGAGAGGACAAGATAATCTCATCAAAGTATGTGACATAATTTATTTCTATGGAATATCCAACTTTATGATCTCCATTTGGTATTCTATCACAAAGTCCCATGAAATTAGCAATAGCTTTGTTGTTCTTAAAAGTGTCTAAACTTGGTGGTCCTTGTTGGTCCCAATATCTAAGTTGATGGTAGACAAGAGGTAATTCATCATCAATATTGTCAAGGGTCATTATGTAGGCAAATAGGGTAAATATGGAACTAGAGTCATCAAGCTCCTAGGAGGCTAAATCAATGCATTTCCAAAAATATTTTTGAAGCCATTCTTCTTTAGTCAAGGACATTCTTAGATGGATGCTTGATGGATTTCATGAAGAGTCAAAGGTAAGCATTTTTTCAAATTCCTCAAACATTTTATCAAGGTCCATGAAAGTGGTGGAGGATAAGGAATCCCATTCATTTTCATTGGAATCAACATCATAATCCCTAGGGTCTTCATGTATCTCACTCTCATCTGAAGCACTAGCAACCTCACTCGAGGGTGACCTGATACCTTAGATAGTCACTTTTTCCAAAAAAAACCCTAGCCCTTGATGACTTATTAGCTTAGGAGGTTGTAAAGTTTCCAACATTCCCTGCTTGTTCATACCAAGGCCACTACGTCCATCATATCCATGTGGTTTCATTATTTGGAACCCTTTTGGATACCATTCAAGTGGTAGTTTCTAAGTTTCAATGTCCTCTTCCTTATACAACCATGTAAGAATGTGGTCATCTAAGGATTCCTTAGCAAGTTCCCCCCATCTAGTGAAGGTGGTAGGAGGACTGTGAATGACAACTTTGGGCTGCATAGGATGTAGTTTTCCATATTAATTTGGCAACTTAGGTAGCTTTCCAATGAAAAAAAGACTCTTCATATCATACTCTCCACAACCTTTATCTTGGATCTATATTTTAGGCATGGAAGGTGTAATGAATGAGTTGGATGATTTGACAAGGGTGGATAGATCAATTTAGTGGGATAGAGTGGTGGATGAAGTGGAAGATGAGGCCTCTCAATTGATGGGCACTTGATGTTCAGTAGTTCCTTTGAGGTTGGAACAATACTAGAAAGGATCAGGGTCACCTAGAATAGTGATTTCAGTGTCGTTATGTGGGAACTTGGTGGAAAAAATAGCCCTCATGACATGAATCCATGGGCGGACAAGAAGGAGATTATAATGTAAATCTAGATCCAAGACATGAAATACTGTGTCCTATATGGTTGGGCCCACCCTCACTGGGAGTGAAATTACGCCTTCAGAAGATTTCCAAAAATCATCATAGGCTTTGATTATGATTTTCTTGGTGCGGTCAATACAATCCTTAGAGTATCCCAGTTCCTTCACTAATTTTAGCAGGCAAATATTCAGACCTGCTCCATCGTCTACTAAGACTCATCTGATCTTGTGTGTGTTAACAAATACTTCTAAATGTGGAGGACTCTTATGGTTAGATCTTGGTGCTAAAAAATCTTGTTCAAAGAAGGTGATGTGGTGTAGCATAGTGAGGTATCTGACAATGGCCTAAAATTTGTTGACATCTAGATTTGTGGGAATAGAGGCTTCTTGTAGGGCTTTGTCAAGGATCACTCTATGTTGTGGTGAAATGCGAAGGAGTTACAAGATAGAAATTTATGATAGAGTTTTCCCTAACTATTCTAGGAGATTATATTGACCCTTTGGTTGAGGATTTGTGGATGGACCTAGAATAGTTATCTTGGTTCTGTAGGTAGTGACAACACAGTCTAATTTTGGCTTGTTTATAGTGATGGTAGCAATGCGATCATCAAGAGGTGTTACATTAAGAATTATGGTGTTGTAATCATGCTCGATAGCTGCATAGTTGGAATTGTTGTTATTATTCCCTAAATTGAAGGCTTTTCCTTTATCATGGTCTTGCAAAGGGGTCTTGAATATCGTATGATCACATTTGTTTTTCCTTGTAAATTATCAATTGAAATGGTTTGATCCTCAATAAGGTCTTGAACGATGTTCTTGAGTGTCTAACATCTAGATGTCTTGTGTCCTTTTGTACGATGATATTCATAGTATTCATCATCTTTCCACCAATCTAGTTTGATTGAGGAAGGTTCATAATTCTTGGTATCTGACAGTGTAATGACATTAGATTGCAAAATTTGTTTAAGGATTGATTCAATGGGTTCTCCCAAGGGGGTGTATGTTCTCTTGGTATGGGGAGGACCTCTTCTTTGTTGGGTACTTTAGATAGCATTCAATGTTTGGTTTTGACCTTGCACTAGGGTACTTGGTGTACTGGATGTGTTTGATGAAGAAGGACCTTTGCATTGAATGATTGGTCCTTTGGTTATCAATTTGACATCAACAACTTCATCATTTGTGACATTTTTGTTTTGGGATCAATATTTTCCTTTTTCATTGTTAGGTTTCTAATTGTATTTGTTTATCTTGACCAATCCTCTAGTGATAAGGCCTTTCTCAATAAGGACACCATTCTCAAGAAACTCTTCAAAGGTTGTGCAACATTCAATTTTGTTGTGCCCTCAGTACACATGCCCCGTTCAGAATGGGGACCCTCTTTTCTTTTTCCTTTCCAAGTTGTTTTGTTTCCTCCTCATTTTGTGTGTCCTAAATGGTTCACGTGCCTCCAAGGTCTCATCTTAAGTTGACCATGTTTTATCCCCTCCAATTTGGCTACATCTTGGTTCCTTGCAGAGTTTTCTTGGAAGTTTCCCTTCCAATTTTTCATTAGGTGTTCATTGTTCTGAATGGCAGAAGGCTTTCATCTTCCCGAACCCCAAGAATCGACTCCTTGTTTTCTGCCCTTTTTAACTAATGCTAAATTGGACCACATTTTACTTCACTAGGTCTGTCTCTCTAGAATTCCTCCCGTGGAACTCTATGTTGTCTCCACTATTCGAAATGCCAACATGTGTCAGAACTTCGTTCCTCAGGTCCTGGGCTCCCTTTCACTAATAGTTTTCAAAATGATTGAAGCGGTCATTTGACTACATCCTTTCAGCCCTCAGACCTTGGTCCTCCCATCATCGTTCATAAATTTAAACCAACCAACCCTCTTGTCATCCGTATGGGCATTAATGGCTATATTAAATGCTAATTAGGGTATAAATATCTAGTTCGACCTATCATTTTCATATGTCAGGTTTACTAGAGGAGTACAGGGTGATTTCTGAAGAGTCCAATGCATTCGTCACCCACCGCCCTTCTGCCCATTGTCATCGTTCAACTATCCTTGGTGGATTTTACAACC
The DNA here is from genome assembly GCA_007258455.2 of Sequoia sempervirens. Lineage (NCBI taxonomy): Eukaryota > Viridiplantae > Streptophyta > Pinopsida > Cupressales > Cupressaceae > Sequoia > Sequoia sempervirens. Next base: position 116,060,720 of record VDFB02075321.1, on the reverse strand, counting down.
TCTTTCATCGAACTTTTGAGGTAGGTTCGTCATCCACTTTTCTGTGAGGTTCTTTGAGATTTTACACTTAAAAGATAAACAAACATGGGCTAAAAATGCTTTAATTTGGTAAAACACGATGACACCTAAAATACCCATGTGTTGAAATTCTATAAAAACATCCTAAGCATCCTCTAAGACAAATCTAGAACTCAACCTTGTCACCGCTGTTCTTTGTGCAGGGAATTCGTGACCTCCGGGCCCATGCAAACCCATCACCATTAAAAAATTGGAAAATAAACAAGTGAGCAAATGGCGGGATGCCCTCTTGGGTTCACCACCCCTAATTTTCATCAGACTTAATAAACTTGCATATTCAGCCTCCACCTGAGCTCCCTAGGCCCACTCCTACAGGACTCCATCCTCAAAAATCCACGTTGCTTCCACCATTTTGAATGGAATGACGACCCCATCCATCTGGACTACAGAGTCCATTTTGTATTCTTTCATCCGAGCTAGCAAACGAACAAAGTATATCCCAAGCCCCCACCATACCCTAGACCATGGAGTTCCATCTGCAGACATATGTGTCAATGTCAGTATTTTAGGGGGCCAAATACCATCTTCTTTCTACATCTTGGGTCCCACACATTCCAGCGCTACCTAAACAACCAACAACGAACTTTAGCATCCTTTCCCCCTCTAGGTCGCGTCCACCAAGATTCCATCCCCTTTCAGCTAGCATGAAAGGGAAAAGTAGGTTTAGCTTTCTGACCTCCAAAGTCTATCATCCTGATCACCTAAAAACTTTTCAAAAGAAACCTAGCAACCAAGCTCGACACTGGATCCAGTCCACCGGACCAGTCCCATTAGGTTTTTGTTTAGGGTCCACTACTCCAAATGGCCAAATCCTGACAGCTTCCTGTAAGGAAAGTCAAGGTGCGGAAACAACTTTCCTACTGCCAAAACCATAGGGAAGAAATGCAGGGACACTTTTAATTTTTTAATTACAGTCCAATTAAGATGCACTTTGAAACAGATAACAAAAACAAAGAATTGATAATCACATATGAACACCAGATATATGTGGGAAAACCCTTACGGGAGAAAAAACCACCACACCAAGAGAAATCACTTTGTATTATAGTAATGGAGATTAGATACAAATGTCAAACTTATCTTTCTAGTCTCTTTTTATAGCAGCATTCACCATGAACAATCTAGTACAGGAACCTTCAAATTATAGTCATTACAGAATATAATTTATTCATTGATCATAGACCCACATAGCAATCCGTCGATGCAACCAACCGATCACAATCTACAATCACAAAGTATAACCTTGTAGTTCCATGTCTATCGAGCTCCCTCATAGAACCATCACAACGAACTATCTTCCAATTGTTCAGATTCAACTTCTCCTATTGGTCCATGAGACTCCACATAGGATGGTCAAAATGGTCAAAGGAATTTACACTGAGTTGGCATCTTGGTGAGACACTAACAGTGTCTTGCCAATGCCACATAGACTCCATATCAATATTGCCAAGAGTTATTTTTATCACCAAGATGTTTCAATGAGTTTTCATATGTTACACCGAGCCACCAAATAGTCGGCGAGACCTATCGCTTTCACCAGGAGATCATAGCGAGGTCCAAAAGTCTCATAGATGTGAGTTTACCATTCGGTAAGAGTATCGTGCTTTGGTGAGACTTCATATCAATGTCACAAGTCACACCGAAGAACCATTCTATCGGCATGACATATCCTTTTCGCCGGGACCTCATGCTGAGTCACTAAAGATTATACCGATGAGATCAAAAGTCATATCGAGCTCCAAAGAATAGTCGAAAAGACTTTTTTCTATCACTAAGAGGTTTCTCCAGGATCACAAAAGTTACTCTGAAGCTATCACCTATCACCAAGACATATGTTTTTCACTGAGAGATCTTATTGAACACATATGGGTTACACCAATTTCCACCGTTTGCCAAGAGCTATACTAAAGACATCAACATCATCCATGAGACATTTCATCCTTTGTCGAGACTTCTTTCCGAGACCACTGAGTTACCCCGATAGCCATAGGATATGGGCAAGACATCCTCCAATCATTAAGAACTCTCTCCAAGACTCTTTGTGTCATCCCGAATGAATACGGTCGGTGTGACTTTCTCACATCAGTAGGACTTCTTACCGATAACATTTCTTTCAGCCAAGTCTCCTAGATGACAAGAAATCAAACACTGTTGGTGAGACTTTGACAATTTGCTGGGACTTCTCACCGAGCTGCCAAAGGTTATCTCGAAGCTCGTGGTCACCATGAGTCTCTCCGACACATAATAGAATGGCCTGTCAACCAAAGATCTCCATGGGCACTAAGAGGTCACACTGAATGCTTCTTGTCACAGTGACATGCTCCAAGGTAAGCAACATTCGGCAAGACTTCTGCAAGGTCACAACGACCTGTGCAATACATGATGATTCAAACTGCTCATTGGCCAGACATTTAAAATGTCACACCGACTTGGCTTCTAAAGAGGTTTCAATCTATATTGATTAAGGCATATTTCTAACAATCTCCCACTTGATGAAGATCATACAGGCACCTCCATAGCACAATCAAAACTTACTGAAAATCATGGGCTCTAAGGCCCACTAAACTAGCACACCACCTGAACTTGTTTGTTCTCACCAGCTTCGCCAATGCATCTCGCAACATTCTCCGTAGTATCAACTCTTTTCCAAACCGACCTTCCATCCCTCCACCATATCTCATACAAAGTGATACTGCACATCAATATGTTTTGTCCTGGCATGGAAAGTAGGGTTCTTTTCCAGAAAAATTGCACTCTGACTATCACAGAAAATAGTTATCTCCCCTGCATCAAAACCAATGTTAAAACACAAACATTTCAACCAAACTGCTTCTTCACAAGCATGAGTAGCTGCCATGTATTTAGCCTTTGTAGTGGACAAAGTGACTACAATTCCCGCTTGCTCCATCCAACCTACTACACCACCATTCATCATGAAAATCCACCTAGTGGACTCCGTCATTAATATCCCTACCCAATCGTAATCCACATAGCTATGAATACCAAGAGTCCTTTTGCAGATTCAAATCCAAGTTACTATGGTAACACAAGCAAAATATGGCGCTCTCTAAATATTTGAAACTCTCATAGCATCCCAATGTGTCCCACTTGGATTAGCCTAGCAACCCACTAAGAACTCCCATCGTCATGTCCGCCTTATATTGCATCTACTGTACAAGGAGACTCTGCTAACCCATCATATATAGGCAATAATCGGGTCATGTTCTCCATCTTAGTAGAAGATTTTGGACAATCCTCAATGTGATATTTACCCCCGTAAGACTGAACAACTAGCTATTTGCAATCATTCAAGGCTGCATCTCCAAGAACAAATTATGATATACTTACTTCGACCAGCCAAGCTTTCTATTCTTCTTGTCCCTCGGTTATTCCATCCCTGACATACCTTTATGCACCAAGATCCTCATTTCGAATCTAGCATACAATTCAGACTTAAGATCAAAATTATTAGCTTACTATTGCCTATGAACAACATATAATCAACATAGAGAGTAATAATAAGAACATGATCATTTTCAGCTTTGAAGTACACACAATGATCATATTTTGATCTTACAAATCCCAATGACAAGACAAAAATGTCAAACTTCTTGTACCACATTCTAGGTGACCCGCTTAACTCCATACAAAGACTTCTTTAATTTGCATACCGCTTTTCTTTACCTTTTTCAACAAAGTGCTCAGCCGGGACATATAGATTTCTCTCTCAAGATCACGATGAAGAAATGTTTTGTCTCTCTACATCCATCTGCTTGACCTCTAAGTCAGCGTCGCTGTAAGTGATAAATAAATCTGATAGATGTCAGCTTTGCTATAGGAGAGAAAAATCTCCTCAATCAATTCCCTCTACTTGGGAATAACCCTTGCAACCGCCTGTTTTGTACTTTTCTACACTGCCGTCTAGACCAATCTTCTTCTTAAATACCCATTTGCAGCCCATAGGTTTTCTGCCTTCAGGAAAGGGCACCAAACTCCAGGTATTATTATTTTCTAATGATGCCATATCTTCTTCCATGGCTTCCAACCAAGAATCTGAATCAGGCATTTTAATTGCCTCTTTTATAGTCTGAGGCTCATCAGTGCTAGAAATCAAAGCATAGGCACAAGTAGAATCAATCACAGAGAACCCATACCTATCTAGTTGTTTTCTTTCACGGGTTGACCTCCTCACTGACTGAGGCTAAGGTTCTTCTTTAGAACTTTCAGAACTACTTGAGCTCTCCTCAGTTTCAGGTACATTTTGAATTTTGAATTCCTCTTTCTCTAGAGTAGGAGGAATTACTACTACATCCTTATTGTTTTCTAACTTTGTCTCTGACTGCAGATCTAAGGTGGAAGGTTTCAGCTCATGAAAGATTACACTTCTGCTGTATACAACCTTCTTTGTAACAAGATTCCAAAGCTTGTATCCTTTAATGTTAGCACTATAGCCAATAAAAAAACATTTAACAGCCTTGTTCTCCAACTTAGATCTTTTCACATTTGGCAAATATGCATATGCTTCACATCCAAAGACTCAAATATGTCTTAGAGAGGGCTTCTTACCAGACCACACTTCCAAAGGTGTTTTCTCAACAAGAGCAGATTTTGAAGACCGATTAATCAAGTAACTTGCAGTAGCAGTAGCCTCAGCCCAAAAATTCTCCTCCAAACCAGTACTACTAAGCATATTTCGTGCTCTCTCCATCACTGTCCTATTGAACCTTTCTACAACTCCATTCTGCTGTGGAGTATAAGGTGTAGTCTTGTGTCTTTTAATCCCATGGTCTTTACAATATCTTTCAAATTGATTAGAACATAATTCACCCCCATTATCAGTCCTTAAGAATTTTATTTTTCTACCAGTCTGATTTTCTATAAGGTTCTTAAATTCCTTAAAATGACTGAACACTTCTGATTTACTTTTTAGAAAATATACAAATGCTCTTCTTGAATAATCATCAATAAATGACATAAAATCTTGATTTAGACAAAGAAGGAACATTCACAGGACCAAACACATCAGACTGAATATAATCTAGCAAACTAGAAGATTTGTGAGGACTGTCATAAAATGAAACACGGTGCTACTTTCCATATATAGAATGTTCACAAAAATCAAATTCAAGATTACAATCATCAAGCTTCTCAACCAGGTTTTTATTCTTCAAGGTTCTTAAAACTTTTTCTCCTATGTGGCCTAACCTATGATGTCAGAGCATAGTATTCTTTGTTGGAAGTTTTACTTCCATAGAGTTTACATGATTAGGAACAATTTCCTTTTTACCTCCATGAATAGCTTTTAGTGACTTTCCAGAGACACTGTTACATTGAATAGCATGTGCATCTAGCTTGTACAGAGTACCAATTCTAGTACCTCTAGCAAGCACCATTGAACCTCTAGTCATCTTGCAGTCATTTCCAGAGAACAAGACTTGCACTCTGATATCATTCAACTTACTGACAGATAGTAGATTTTGAGCCAAACCTGGTATGTGCATTACATCATTAATTCCCTTTACTCTACCATCAAGATATTGGATTCTGACTTTTCCACAACCAAAAATTTCTAAAGTAGAATCACTTTCCAAGTACACCTTTCCACCATCATATTCTTCATACTTTGTGAACTAGTCTCTATGAGATGTCATGTGAAAATATGCTCCAAAATCAATTAGCCAAACATCATCTGATGCCTATGTAGCCAAAGCAGCAATTAAGGCATCTGAATCACCCTGAGAAGAATCATTATCGAAAGAATATTCCTTTTTCTTCTTTTTCTCCTCTTTACAGTCCTTTTAGACATGACCAGGTTTCCCACAGTTCCAAAACTTCATCTTGGACTTCTTGCCAGGAGACTTTGATCTCCCCTCTGATTTTGATTTTGACTTCTTGTCCTTCTTCTTGCCTTTCTCTTTTGACCTTCCTCTAATAGCAAGAGCTTCCTTCACCATCTCAGAATATTTCCTTCTCATCTCTTCTGACAGCAAAGATACAACAACATCATCCATCTTGAACTTCGATGTTTTACTCCCAATAGCCGTCACCAGATGATCCCAAGAGTCTGGAAAAGAACACAACAGAAGCATACAACGATCCTCTTCTTCAATTTTTACACCAATAGATGTCAATTGATAAATTAGCATAATAAATACATTCAAATGATTAGCTATAGAACCTCCTTCCTGCATTCTCAAAGAATACAACTTCTTCCTCAAGAACAGTTTATCCACCAAGGACTTCCCTTGATAAATAGATGCCAGTTTTGTCCATAAAGAGGCTGCAAGCTTTTCTTCATGCACATTCAAATGAATAGAGTCTGCCAGAAAGAGCCTTATCAGCCCTTTTTCCTTTCTATCTACCAGGTCCCACTCCTCTTGCTTCATGGTCTGAGGTTTCATTCTAGCCATTGCAAGCCACAGATCTTGATCAACAAGAAGATCCTCTATCTTGAGTTTCCACAACTCAACGTTACTGCCGTTGAACTTCTCTATTTCAATCTTTCTTGACATGCTAGCCATCTCAACCTGTAATCAGAAACAATAAACTCTACAAGACTCCCACTGAATAGAATTGACTCAAAAAAATCAAAGTACCCACAAGGATAACACAACTGGCCAGGCTCTGATACCACTTGTAAGGAAAGTCAAGCTGTGGAAACAACTATGCTACTGCCAAAACCATAGGGAATAAACACAGAGACACTTTTAATTTTTTAATTACAATCCAATTAAGATTCACTTTGAAACATATAACAAAAATAGAGAATTGATAATCACATATGAACACCAGATATACGTGGGAAAACCCTTACGGGAGAAAAACCCACCACACCAAGAGAAATCACTTTGTATTATAGTAATTGAGATTACATACAAATGTCAGACTTATCTTTTTGGTGTCTATTTACAGCAGCATTCACCATGAACAATCTAGTATAGGAACCTTCAAATTATAGTCATTACAGAATAGAATTTATTCACTGATCATAGACCCACACAACAATCCATTGATGCAACCAATCGATCACAATCTACAATCATAGAGTATAACCCTATAGTTCAATGTCTGTCGAGCTCCCTCATAGAACCATCACAATGAACTATCTTCCAACTGTTCAGATTCGGCTTCTCCTATTGGTCCCTGAGACTTCACATATTATGGTTAAAATGGTCAAAGGAATTCACATTGGGTTGGCATCTCATTGAGACACTAACAGTATCTCGCAGATGCCACATAGACTCCATATCGATATCGCCAAGAGTTATTTTTATTGCCAAGATGTTTCAACGAGTTTTCATATGTTACACTGAGCCACTAAATAGTCGGCGAGACCTATCGCTTTTGTCAGGAGATCATAGCGAGGTCCAAAAGTCTCATAGATGTGATTTTACCATTCGGCAAGAGTATCATGCTTTGGTGAGACTTCATATCAATGTCACAAGTCACACCGAAGAACCATTCTGTTAGCAAGACATATTGTCTTTGATAGGACCTCAAGCTGAGTCACTAAATATTATATCGATGAGATCAAAAGTCATATCGATCTCCAAAGAATAGTCGGCAAGACTTTTGTCTATCGCTAAGAGGTTTCTCTGGGATCACAAAAGTTACTCCAAAACCATCACCTGTCGCCAAGACATATGTCTTTTGCCAAGAGATCTTATCGAACACATATGGGTTACATCGATGTCCACTGTTCGCCAAGAACTATACTGAAGACATCAACATCATCAACGAGACATTTCATCTTTTGTCAAGACTTCTTCCCAAGACCATTGAGTTACCCCGATAGCCATAAGCTATCGGCAAGACATCCTCCAATCGCTAAGAACTCTCTCTGAGACTCTTTGTGTCATCCCGAATGAATGTGATTGATGTGACTTTCTCACATAAGTAAGACTTCTTACCAATAGCATTTCTTTCGGCCAAGTCTCCCCGATGAAAACAAATCAAATACTGTCAGTGAGACTTTGACAATTTACTGGGACTTCTCATCGAGTCACTAAAGGTTATCCCGAAGCTCGTGGTTGCCATGAGTCTCCCTGACACATGATAGAATGCCCTGTCGACCAAAGATTTGCACGGGTGCTAAGAGGTCACACCAAATGCTTCTTGTCACAGTGACATGCTCCAAGGTAAACGACGTTCGGCAAGACTTCTGCAAGGTCACATCAACCTGTGAAATATATGATGATTCAAACTGCTTGTCGACCAGACATTTAGAATGTCACACCGACTTGGCTTCTAAAGAGGTTTCAGCCTGTATTGAATGAGGCATATTTCCAACACTTCCAACCCCTCTTTGGCCCAAGCACCTCAAAGTGAAGAAGAAACATTGGTCATCCTTTGACCTCCTAGGTCCTGGACCCCAAGATTCTGACCCCAAAATTCCATTGCCTTCTGGCTATTCCAAACAGTAAATCCCAGATAGCTTTCCAGCCTTGTAACTCCAGATGCCCAAAAGTGATCCAGATAACCTCCGATTTGACAACCAATCTCAACCCACATGTTCAAATTTAACCCTCTCTTGCATGAACCATTTAAACCATCAAAATCTAAAGTCAGGAGAAATCACCTCAATTGCCCTACTCTATTTTCCCTTCAAACAACATTTTTGCTAGGGAGGTCCAGCCCTCTAGGCCCGGGTTATCCAAACTCCCTCTAGTAGATTAATAATGATGTTTTGAAGTAAAAGTATCATTTGATGAGTGATATATCACCTAATTAGACCTTGTCTATGGAATTATGACTAAATTTATGTTCTCTTGATTGGTTATGCTCATTGTGCCTTTGTTTGTAGGATATATGGAATTGGGTACAAGACCCTCGGGGGTAACCACAAAAAAAGACAAAGGGAAGAAAGCGGGAAAGGTTCCTCATGAAAAAGAGGACAAGGAACAGATGAAGTACCAATTTTAGGGAGAGCCTTTGCATTTGAAAATCATCACAGACTAGAAGGAAATTATAGATACCAATATCAGCTACATCGATATTGACGAATTCAAGCAAAGGGTCAGAGTTCGTCCCAAGACCGACAATGCAAGACTAATTAGACAAAGTGGAATTGCTAAAGCTATAGGCTTCCCTTCATTCCTCATAGCCCCTAAATTGGTCATGGCTTGTTGGCAGGCATTTCAACCACTGACGTGAATAATTGTTGACAAAGATGGAAACATCCTTGCTGACATGTCGAGTGAGGCTATTATGAAAAATTTTCACATCCCCACCTTTGGGGAGATGGAGATGCCAACTATAGTAGAATGTAAAGAAATGTGGGATGAGGAACTGACTAGCTGCAAGAAGCTAATAAACTAGTACTGGCTCAAAGAAAAAAGAGGCAATAATACAAAGGTTCCTCAAGAGCTCTTCCGCAACAACTTCCATGAGGACTACCATGACTTGGTCACCATGCTGAGCAAAGTGATGTGCCCCCCAAATTCTGCATATTTTTAGGACTGGATGGTGTATTTTGTAGAACATATTCTTTGTGGGGATGAAGATATCACCACAAAAGCCTCATTCTACTAGGGAGGCATAATAAGGAAGTAATTCTATGAGCAATTCATGAATGTCAAGAAGACCTCGAAGTTCTACATGACCTTCTATCTTCTGTATTCACTGGCTTAAGGAATGGAGTATAGTGGATTGTTTGTGGCACCTGATGAGGAACCAAGTCACGTGTTGAAGGTTTATAACAGATATCCCCGACTCTAGTTCAGGAATTTTAAGGAGTATTTAGGGTGAACGAAGCCTTCATCGGCCACATCATCATATTGCTTGGAGGGGATTTTGAAAGGAGGGTCTCTCATACTGCCTAGGATTTCTTGAAACAATATGCCTTCTTATTCATT
>VDFB02075321.1:115768479-116050688 GCA_007258455.2 Sequoia sempervirens | reverse complement strand
TTCATTGGAATCAACATCATAATCCCTAGGGTCTTCATGTATCTCACTCTCATCTGAAGCACTAGCAACCTCACTCGAGGGTGACCTGATACCTTAGATAGTCACTTTTTCCAAAAAAAACCCTAGCCCTTGATGACTTATTAGCTTAGGAGGTTGTAAAGTTTCCAACATTCCCTGCTTGTTCATACCAAGGCCACTACGTCCATCATATCCATGTGGTTTCATTATTTGGAACCCTTTTGGATACCATTCAAGTGGTAGTTTCTAAGTTTCAATGTCCTCTTCCTTATACAACCATGTAAGAATGTGGTCATCTAAGGATTCCTTAGCAAGTTCCCCCCATCTAGTGAAGGTGGTAGGAGGACTGTGAATGACAACTTTGGGCTGCATAGGATGTAGTTTTCCATATTAATTTGGCAACTTAGGTAGCTTTCCAATGAAAAAAAGACTCTTCATATCATACTCTCCACAACCTTTATCTTGGATCTATATTTTAGGCATGGAAGGTGTAATGAATGAGTTGGATGATTTGACAAGGGTGGATAGATCAATTTAGTGGGATAGAGTGGTGGATGAAGTGGAAGATGAGGCCTCTCAATTGATGGGCACTTGATGTTCAGTAGTTCCTTTGAGGTTGGAACAATACTAGAAAGGATCAGGGTCACCTAGAATAGTGATTTCAGTGTCGTTATGTGGGAACTTGGTGGAAAAAATAGCCCTCATGACATGAATCCATGGGCGGACAAGAAGGAGATTATAATGTAAATCTAGATCCAAGACATGAAATACTGTGTCCTATATGGTTGGGCCCACCCTCACTGGGAGTGAAATTACGCCTTCAGAAGATTTCCAAAAATCATCATAGGCTTTGATTATGATTTTCTTGGTGCGGTCAATACAATCCTTAGAGTATCCCAGTTCCTTCACTAATTTTAGCAGGCAAATATTCAGACCTGCTCCATCGTCTACTAAGACTCATCTGATCTTGTGTGTGTTAACAAATACTTCTAAATGTGGAGGACTCTTATGGTTAGATCTTGGTGCTAAAAAATCTTGTTCAAAGAAGGTGATGTGGTGTAGCATAGTGAGGTATCTGACAATGGCCTAAAATTTGTTGACATCTAGATTTGTGGGAATAGAGGCTTCTTGTAGGGCTTTGTCAAGGATCACTCTATGTTGTGGTGAAATGCGAAGGAGTTACAAGATAGAAATTTATGATAGAGTTTTCCCTAACTATTCTAGGAGATTATATTGACCCTTTGGTTGAGGATTTGTGGATGGACCTAGAATAGTTATCTTGGTTCTGTAGGTAGTGACAACACAGTCTAATTTTGGCTTGTTTATAGTGATGGTAGCAATGCGATCATCAAGAGGTGTTACATTAAGAATTATGGTGTTGTAATCATGCTCGATAGCTGCATAGTTGGAATTGTTGTTATTATTCCCTAAATTGAAGGCTTTTCCTTTATCATGGTCTTGCAAAGGGGTCTTGAATATCGTATGATCACATTTGTTTTTCCTTGTAAATTATCAATTGAAATGGTTTGATCCTCAATAAGGTCTTGAACGATGTTCTTGAGTGTCTAACATCTAGATGTCTTGTGTCCTTTTGTACGATGATATTCATAGTATTCATCATCTTTCCACCAATCTAGTTTGATTGAGGAAGGTTCATAATTCTTGGTATCTGACAGTGTAATGACATTAGATTGCAAAATTTGTTTAAGGATTGATTCAATGGGTTCTCCCAAGGGGGTGTATGTTCTCTTGGTATGGGGAGGACCTCTTCTTTGTTGGGTACTTTAGATAGCATTCAATGTTTGGTTTTGACCTTGCACTAGGGTACTTGGTGTACTGGATGTGTTTGATGAAGAAGGACCTTTGCATTGAATGATTGGTCCTTTGGTTATCAATTTGACATCAACAACTTCATCATTTGTGACATTTTTGTTTTGGGATCAATATTTTCCTTTTTCATTGTTAGGTTTCTAATTGTATTTGTTTATCTTGACCAATCCTCTAGTGATAAGGCCTTTCTCAATAAGGACACCATTCTCAAGAAACTCTTCAAAGGTTGTGCAACATTCAATTTTGTTGTGCCCTCAGTACACATGCCCCGTTCAGAATGGGGACCCTCTTTTCTTTTTCCTTTCCAAGTTGTTTTGTTTCCTCCTCATTTTGTGTGTCCTAAATGGTTCACGTGCCTCCAAGGTCTCATCTTAAGTTGACCATGTTTTATCCCCTCCAATTTGGCTACATCTTGGTTCCTTGCAGAGTTTTCTTGGAAGTTTCCCTTCCAATTTTTCATTAGGTGTTCATTGTTCTGAATGGCAGAAGGCTTTCATCTTCCCGAACCCCAAGAATCGACTCCTTGTTTTCTGCCCTTTTTAACTAATGCTAAATTGGACCACATTTTACTTCACTAGGTCTGTCTCTCTAGAATTCCTCCCGTGGAACTCTATGTTGTCTCCACTATTCGAAATGCCAACATGTGTCAGAACTTCGTTCCTCAGGTCCTGGGCTCCCTTTCACTAATAGTTTTCAAAATGATTGAAGCGGTCATTTGACTACATCCTTTCAGCCCTCAGACCTTGGTCCTCCCATCATCGTTCATAAATTTAAACCAACCAACCCTCTTGTCATCCGTATGGGCATTAATGGCTATATTAAATGCTAATTAGGGTATAAATATCTAGTTCGACCTATCATTTTCATATGTCAGGTTTACTAGAGGAGTACAGGGTGATTTCTGAAGAGTCCAATGCATTCGTCACCCACCGCCCTTCTGCCCATTGTCATCGTTCAACTATCCTTGGTGGATTTTACAACCTCTTTCATCGAACTTTTGAGGTAGGTTCGTCATCCACTTTTCTGTGAGGTTCTTTGAGATTTTACACTTAAAAGATAAACAAACATGGGCTAAAAATGCTTTAATTTGGTAAAACACGATGACACCTAAAATACCCATGTGTTGAAATTCTATAAAAACATCCTAAGCATCCTCTAAGACAAATCTAGAACTCAACCTTGTCACCGCTGTTCTTTGTGCAGGGAATTCGTGACCTCCGGGCCCATGCAAACCCATCACCATTAAAAAATTGGAAAATAAACAAGTGAGCAAATGGCGGGATGCCCTCTTGGGTTCACCACCCCTAATTTTCATCAGACTTAATAAACTTGCATATTCAGCCTCCACCTGAGCTCCCTAGGCCCACTCCTACAGGACTCCATCCTCAAAAATCCACGTTGCTTCCACCATTTTGAATGGAATGACGACCCCATCCATCTGGACTACAGAGTCCATTTTGTATTCTTTCATCCGAGCTAGCAAACGAACAAAGTATATCCCAAGCCCCCACCATACCCTAGACCATGGAGTTCCATCTGCAGACATATGTGTCAATGTCAGTATTTTAGGGGGCCAAATACCATCTTCTTTCTACATCTTGGGTCCCACACATTCCAGCGCTACCTAAACAACCAACAACGAACTTTAGCATCCTTTCCCCCTCTAGGTCGCGTCCACCAAGATTCCATCCCCTTTCAGCTAGCATGAAAGGGAAAAGTAGGTTTAGCTTTCTGACCTCCAAAGTCTATCATCCTGATCACCTAAAAACTTTTCAAAAGAAACCTAGCAACCAAGCTCGACACTGGATCCAGTCCACCGGACCAGTCCCATTAGGTTTTTGTTTAGGGTCCACTACTCCAAATGGCCAAATCCTGACAGCTTCCTGTAAGGAAAGTCAAGGTGCGGAAACAACTTTCCTACTGCCAAAACCATAGGGAAGAAATGCAGGGACACTTTTAATTTTTTAATTACAGTCCAATTAAGATGCACTTTGAAACAGATAACAAAAACAAAGAATTGATAATCACATATGAACACCAGATATATGTGGGAAAACCCTTACGGGAGAAAAAACCACCACACCAAGAGAAATCACTTTGTATTATAGTAATGGAGATTAGATACAAATGTCAAACTTATCTTTCTAGTCTCTTTTTATAGCAGCATTCACCATGAACAATCTAGTACAGGAACCTTCAAATTATAGTCATTACAGAATATAATTTATTCATTGATCATAGACCCACATAGCAATCCGTCGATGCAACCAACCGATCACAATCTACAATCACAAAGTATAACCTTGTAGTTCCATGTCTATCGAGCTCCCTCATAGAACCATCACAACGAACTATCTTCCAATTGTTCAGATTCAACTTCTCCTATTGGTCCATGAGACTCCACATAGGATGGTCAAAATGGTCAAAGGAATTTACACTGAGTTGGCATCTTGGTGAGACACTAACAGTGTCTTGCCAATGCCACATAGACTCCATATCAATATTGCCAAGAGTTATTTTTATCACCAAGATGTTTCAATGAGTTTTCATATGTTACACCGAGCCACCAAATAGTCGGCGAGACCTATCGCTTTCACCAGGAGATCATAGCGAGGTCCAAAAGTCTCATAGATGTGAGTTTACCATTCGGTAAGAGTATCGTGCTTTGGTGAGACTTCATATCAATGTCACAAGTCACACCGAAGAACCATTCTATCGGCATGACATATCCTTTTCGCCGGGACCTCATGCTGAGTCACTAAAGATTATACCGATGAGATCAAAAGTCATATCGAGCTCCAAAGAATAGTCGAAAAGACTTTTTTCTATCACTAAGAGGTTTCTCCAGGATCACAAAAGTTACTCTGAAGCTATCACCTATCACCAAGACATATGTTTTTCACTGAGAGATCTTATTGAACACATATGGGTTACACCAATTTCCACCGTTTGCCAAGAGCTATACTAAAGACATCAACATCATCCATGAGACATTTCATCCTTTGTCGAGACTTCTTTCCGAGACCACTGAGTTACCCCGATAGCCATAGGATATGGGCAAGACATCCTCCAATCATTAAGAACTCTCTCCAAGACTCTTTGTGTCATCCCGAATGAATACGGTCGGTGTGACTTTCTCACATCAGTAGGACTTCTTACCGATAACATTTCTTTCAGCCAAGTCTCCTAGATGACAAGAAATCAAACACTGTTGGTGAGACTTTGACAATTTGCTGGGACTTCTCACCGAGCTGCCAAAGGTTATCTCGAAGCTCGTGGTCACCATGAGTCTCTCCGACACATAATAGAATGGCCTGTCAACCAAAGATCTCCATGGGCACTAAGAGGTCACACTGAATGCTTCTTGTCACAGTGACATGCTCCAAGGTAAGCAACATTCGGCAAGACTTCTGCAAGGTCACAACGACCTGTGCAATACATGATGATTCAAACTGCTCATTGGCCAGACATTTAAAATGTCACACCGACTTGGCTTCTAAAGAGGTTTCAATCTATATTGATTAAGGCATATTTCTAACAATCTCCCACTTGATGAAGATCATACAGGCACCTCCATAGCACAATCAAAACTTACTGAAAATCATGGGCTCTAAGGCCCACTAAACTAGCACACCACCTGAACTTGTTTGTTCTCCGCTAGCTTCGTCGAAATACATCGCACCGGCGAATATGAGGTATCGCCCAGCACTTCCCTGGTGACCTTTCCATCCTCAACCATGAATCTCGCCTAGAAGTGATCGCATCAATATGATGTTTGATACCTATAGCGCCAGGAAGTGGGGTTCTTAACTGCCAGCGGAGTTGCGCACTCACGGTATCCCTTTGAGAATGGATTGTTTACCAAAGCCAATGTTAAGAACCCCAAATGTTTCAGCAAACTTCTTCTTTACAAGCGTATTGTAGCTGCCATGTATTTAGCCTCGTAGTGGACAAAGCAACTTCTGACTGCCCGGCTTGCTCATCAACTCACTACACCATTCATCATTGTCTTATCCACCCCAGTGGACCTCCCTGGCTGTCAATATCCCTACCCAATCGAGGAATCCCGCTAAAACGAATACTAAAGAGTGCAGCGTGATTCAAGCCAGAGTTACCATGGTAACCTGAAACCAAAATCTGAAATTCCCTTCAAATATTTGAAAACTCTCTTTATAGCATCCCAATGTGTCCTTCCAGGATTAGCCATAAACCGACTAAGAACTCCCACTGCTTGGGCAATGTCTGGCCTTGTACAGACCATTGCATACATAAGACTGCCAACTGTACTAGCATAGGGTACCAGCGGTCATGTTCTCCATCTTAGTAGAAGATTTTTTGGACGTCCATAAGGATGGCTTTAAATTTCCGCACCCAAGAATTTGGAACAACTAGCTATTTGCAATCGTTTATCTGAGAATCTGCCTCTCAAACGGTCATGATATGCGCCGCTTTTGAATTGAAAGCTTTCTATTCTTCATGTCCCTGGTTATCTCCATCCCCAGAATATACCTTTCTGCACCAAGATCATTCATTTTGAACTTAGCAGACAACTGAGACTTAAGATCAAAAATTATTAGCTTACTATTGCCTATGAACAACATATCATCAACATAGAGAGTAATAATAAGCGCCAATTAAACTTTGACTTTATAATACGTATACGCGTTAGTCGGGTGGTCATACTGAATCCACGAGGAATAATACAAAAGTATCAAATTTACGGTACACCCACATTCTAGGTGACTGCTTTAACCCATGCAAAGACTTCTTTAATTTGCATACTAGTTTTTCTTTACCTTTTTCAACAAAGTACTCGGGCTGGGACATATAGATTTCTTCTTCAAGATCACCATGAAGAAATGATGTCTTCACATCCATCTTTTTGACCTCTAAGTCATAAACTGCTGCAAGTGACAAAAGAAATCTGATAGATGTCAACTTTGCTATAGGAGAAAATATTTCTCCATAGTCAATTCCCTCTACCTAGGAATAACCCTTTACAACCAATCTCTCCTTGTACTTTTCTACACTACCATCTAGATCTATCTTCTTCTTAAATACCCATTTGCAACCCACGAGGGTTTTACGCCTTGAAGGGCGCAAACTCTAGGTATTATTCTTTTCTAATGATGCCATATCTTCTTCCATGGCTTCCAACCAAGAATCTGAATTAGGCATTTTAATTGCCTCTTTTATAGTCTGAGGCTCATCAGTGCTAGAAATCAAAGCATAGGCACAAGTAGAATCAATCACAGAGAACCCATACCTATCTAGTTGTTTTCTTTCACGGGTTGACCTCCTCACTGACTGAGGCTAAGGTTCTTCTTTAGAACTTTCAGAACTACTTGAGCTCTCCTCAGTTTCAGGTACATTTTGAATTTTGAATTCCTCTTTCTCTAGAGTAGGAGGAATTACTACTACATCCTTATTGTTTTCTAACTTTGTCTCTGACTGCAGATCTAAGGTGGAAGGTTTCAGCTCATGAAAGATTACACTTCTGCTGTATACAACCTTCTTTGTAACAAGATTCCAAAGCTTGTATCCTTTAATGTTAGCACTATAGCCAATAAAAAAACATTTAACAGCCTTGTTCTCCAACTTAGATCTTTTCACATTTGGCAAATATGCATATGCTTCACATCCAAAGACTCAAATATGTCTTAGAGAGGGCTTCTTACCAGACCACACTTCCAAAGGTGTTTTCTCAACAAGAGCAGATTTTGAAGACCGATTAATCAAGTAACTTGCAGTAGCAGTAGCCTCAGCCCAAAAATTCTCCTCCAAACCAGTACTACTAAGCATATTTCGTGCTCTCTCCATCACTGTCCTATTGAACCTTTCTACAACTCCATTCTGCTGTGGAGTATAAGGTGTAGTCTTGTGTCTTTTAATCCCATGGTCTTTTAATATCTTTCAAATTGATTAGAACATAATTCACCCCCATTATCAGTCCTTAAGAATTTTATTTTTCTACCAGTCTGATTTTCTATAAGGTTCTTAAATTCCTTAAAATGACTGAACACTTCTGATTTACTTTTTAGAAAATATACAAATGCTCTTCTTGAATAATCATCAATAAATGACATAAAATCTTGATTTAGACAAAGAAGGAACATTCACAGGACCAAACACATCAGACTGAATATAATCTAGCAAACTAGAAGATTTGTGAGGACTGTCATAAAATGAAACACGGTGCTACTTTCCATATATAGAATGTTCACAAAAATCAAATTCAAGATTACAATCATCAAGCTTCTCAACCAGGTTTTTATTCTTCAAGGTTCTTAAAACTTTTTCTCCTATGTGGCCTAACCTATGATGTCAGAGCATAGTATTCTTTGTTGGAAGTTTTACTTCCATAGAGTTTACATGATTAGGAACAATTTCCTTTTTACCTCCATGAATAGCTTTTAGTGACTTTCCAGAGACACTGTTACATTGAATAGCATGTGCATCTAGCTTGTACAGAGTACCAATTCTAGTACCTCTAGCAAGCACCATTGAACCTCTAGTCATCTTGCAGTCATTTCCAGAGAACAAGACTTGCACTCTGATATCATTCAACTTACTGACAGATAGTAGATTTTGAGCCAAACCTGGTATGTGCATTACATCATTAATTCCCTTTACTCTACCATCAAGATATTGGATTCTGACTTTTCCACAACCAAAAATTTCTAAAGTAGAATCACTTTCCAAGTACACCTTTCCACCATCATATTCTTCATACTTTGTGAACTAGTCTCTATGAGATGTCATGTGAAAATATGCTCCAAAATCAATTAGCCAAACATCATCTGATGCCTATGTAGCCAAAGCAGCAATTAAGGCATCTGAATCACCCTGAGAAGAATCATTATCGAAAGAATATTCCTTTTTCTTCTTTTTCTCCTCTTTACAGTCCTTTTAGACATGACCAGGTTTCCCACAGTTCCAAAACTTCATCTTGGACTTCTTGCCAGGAGACTTTGATCTCCCCTCTGATTTTGATTTTGACTTCTTGTCCTTCTTCTTGCCTTTCTCTTTTGACCTTCCTCTAATAGCAAGAGCTTCCTTCACCATCTCAGAATATTTCCTTCTCATCTCTTCTGACAGCAAAGATACAACAACATCATCCATCTTGAACTTCGATGTTTTACTCCCAATAGCCGTCACCAGATGATCCCAAGAGTCTGGAAAAGAACACAACAGAAGCATACAACGATCCTCTTCTTCAATTTTTACACCAATAGATGTCAATTGATAAATTAGCATAATAAATACATTCAAATGATTAGCTATAGAACCTCCTTCCTGCATTCTCAAAGAATACAACTTCTTCCTCAAGAACAGTTTATCCACCAAGGACTTCCCTTGATAAATAGATGCCAGTTTTGTCCATAAAGAGGCTGCAAGCTTTTCTTCATGCACATTCAAATGAATAGAGTCTGCCAGAAAGAGCCTTATCAGCCCTTTTTCCTTTCTATCTACCAGGTCCCACTCCTCT
This sequence comes from Sequoia sempervirens, assembly GCA_007258455.2. Taxonomy (NCBI): domain Eukaryota; kingdom Viridiplantae; phylum Streptophyta; class Pinopsida; order Cupressales; family Cupressaceae; genus Sequoia; species Sequoia sempervirens. The sequence goes on along the minus strand of VDFB02075321.1, from coordinate 116,041,351 downwards.
TGCTTCATGGTCTGAGGTTTCATTCTAGCCATTGCAAGCCACAGATCTTGATCAACAAGAAGATCCTCTATCTTGAGTTTCCACAACTCAACGTTACTGCCGTTGAACTTCTCTATTTCAATCTTTCTTGACATGCTAGCCATCTCAACCTGTAATCAGAAACAATAAACTCTACAAGACTCCCACTGAATAGAATTGACTCAAAAAAATCAAAGTACCCACAAGGATAACACAACTGGCCAGGCTCTGATACCACTTGTAAGGAAAGTCAAGCTGTGGAAACAACTATGCTACTGCCAAAACCATAGGGAATAAACACAGAGACACTTTTAATTTTTTAATTACAATCCAATTAAGATTCACTTTGAAACATATAACAAAAATAGAGAATTGATAATCACATATGAACACCAGATATACGTGGGAAAACCCTTACGGGAGAAAAACCCACCACACCAAGAGAAATCACTTTGTATTATAGTAATTGAGATTACATACAAATGTCAGACTTATCTTTTTGGTGTCTATTTACAGCAGCATTCACCATGAACAATCTAGTATAGGAACCTTCAAATTATAGTCATTACAGAATAGAATTTATTCACTGATCATAGACCCACACAACAATCCATTGATGCAACCAATCGATCACAATCTACAATCATAGAGTATAACCCTATAGTTCAATGTCTGTCGAGCTCCCTCATAGAACCATCACAATGAACTATCTTCCAACTGTTCAGATTCGGCTTCTCCTATTGGTCCCTGAGACTTCACATATTATGGTTAAAATGGTCAAAGGAATTCACATTGGGTTGGCATCTCATTGAGACACTAACAGTATCTCGCAGATGCCACATAGACTCCATATCGATATCGCCAAGAGTTATTTTTATTGCCAAGATGTTTCAACGAGTTTTCATATGTTACACTGAGCCACTAAATAGTCGGCGAGACCTATCGCTTTTGTCAGGAGATCATAGCGAGGTCCAAAAGTCTCATAGATGTGATTTTACCATTCGGCAAGAGTATCATGCTTTGGTGAGACTTCATATCAATGTCACAAGTCACACCGAAGAACCATTCTGTTAGCAAGACATATTGTCTTTGATAGGACCTCAAGCTGAGTCACTAAATATTATATCGATGAGATCAAAAGTCATATCGATCTCCAAAGAATAGTCGGCAAGACTTTTGTCTATCGCTAAGAGGTTTCTCTGGGATCACAAAAGTTACTCCAAAACCATCACCTGTCGCCAAGACATATGTCTTTTGCCAAGAGATCTTATCGAACACATATGGGTTACATCGATGTCCACTGTTCGCCAAGAACTATACTGAAGACATCAACATCATCAACGAGACATTTCATCTTTTGTCAAGACTTCTTCCCAAGACCATTGAGTTACCCCGATAGCCATAAGCTATCGGCAAGACATCCTCCAATCGCTAAGAACTCTCTCTGAGACTCTTTGTGTCATCCCGAATGAATGTGATTGATGTGACTTTCTCACATAAGTAAGACTTCTTACCAATAGCATTTCTTTCGGCCAAGTCTCCCCGATGAAAACAAATCAAATACTGTCAGTGAGACTTTGACAATTTACTGGGACTTCTCATCGAGTCACTAAAGGTTATCCCGAAGCTCGTGGTTGCCATGAGTCTCCCTGACACATGATAGAATGCCCTGTCGACCAAAGATTTGCACGGGTGCTAAGAGGTCACACCAAATGCTTCTTGTCACAGTGACATGCTCCAAGGTAAACGACGTTCGGCAAGACTTCTGCAAGGTCACATCAACCTGTGAAATATATGATGATTCAAACTGCTTGTCGACCAGACATTTAGAATGTCACACCGACTTGGCTTCTAAAGAGGTTTCAGCCTGTATTGAATGAGGCATATTTCCAACACTTCCAACCCCTCTTTGGCCCAAGCACCTCAAAGTGAAGAAGAAACATTGGTCATCCTTTGACCTCCTAGGTCCTGGACCCCAAGATTCTGACCCCAAAATTCCATTGCCTTCTGGCTATTCCAAACAGTAAATCCCAGATAGCTTTCCAGCCTTGTAACTCCAGATGCCCAAAAGTGATCCAGATAACCTCCGATTTGACAACCAATCTCAACCCACATGTTCAAATTTAACCCTCTCTTGCATGAACCATTTAAACCATCAAAATCTAAAGTCAGGAGAAATCACCTCAATTGCCCTACTCTATTTTCCCTTCAAACAACATTTTTGCTAGGGAGGTCCAGCCCTCTAGGCCCGGGTTATCCAAACTCCCTCTAGTAGATTAATAATGATGTTTTGAAGTAAAAGTATCATTTGATGAGTGATATATCACCTAATTAGACCTTGTCTATGGAATTATGACTAAATTTATGTTCTCTTGATTGGTTATGCTCATTGTGCCTTTGTTTGTAGGATATATGGAATTGGGTACAAGACCCTCGGGGGTAACCACAAAAAAAGACAAAGGGAAGAAAGCGGGAAAGGTTCCTCATGAAAAAGAGGACAAGGAACAGATGAAGTACCAATTTTAGGGAGAGCCTTTGCATTTGAAAATCATCACAGACTAGAAGGAAATTATAGATACCAATATCAGCTACATCGATATTGACGAATTCAAGCAAAGGGTCAGAGTTCGTCCCAAGACCGACAATGCAAGACTAATTAGACAAAGTGGAATTGCTAAAGCTATAGGCTTCCCTTCATTCCTCATAGCCCCTAAATTGGTCATGGCTTGTTGGCAGGCATTTCAACCACTGACGTGAATAATTGTTGACAAAGATGGAAACATCCTTGCTGACATGTCGAGTGAGGCTATTATGAAAAATTTTCACATCCCCACCTTTGGGGAGATGGAGATGCCAACTATAGTAGAATGTAAAGAAATGTGGGATGAGGAACTGACTAGCTGCAAGAAGCTAATAAACTAGTACTGGCTCAAAGAAAAAAGAGGCAATAATACAAAGGTTCCTCAAGAGCTCTTCCGCAACAACTTCCATGAGGACTACCATGACTTGGTCACCATGCTGAGCAAAGTGATGTGCCCCCCAAATTCTGCATATTTTTAGGACTGGATGGTGTATTTTGTAGAACATATTCTTTGTGGGGATGAAGATATCACCACAAAAGCCTCATTCTACTAGGGAGGCATAATAAGGAAGTAATTCTATGAGCAATTCATGAATGTCAAGAAGACCTCGAAGTTCTACATGACCTTCTATCTTCTGTATTCACTGGCTTAAGGAATGGAGTATAGTGGATTGTTTGTGGCACCTGATGAGGAACCAAGTCACGTGTTGAAGGTTTATAACAGATATCCCCGACTCTAGTTCAGGAATTTTAAGGAGTATTTAGGGTGAACGAAGCCTTCATCGGCCACATCATCATATTGCTTGGAGGGGATTTTGAAAGGAGGGTCTCTCATACTGCCTAGGATTTCTTGAAACAATATGCCTTCTTATTCATTTAATACCCCAAGTTCACATATATTCATGCCCATGGTTTCACATAGAGGCCGAATAAGTTACATCAGTACCCCAATGACCAGAACATACTGTTAGAGGTCTCCCAACAGCTATAGCATGTGCATTCAGTTCTTGGCAGAAAGCACTTGGCAGGGATCCCTTATTCCTTAACTTTTGGCCAAGGGATGTACAAACTACAAACCTCCTAGTGTGCTGGGAATTCTAAGAAGGAATTGGAAGAATATAATTTTTTCCTACACACTTCTCACCTAGGGATGGACCCATATGGGCAAGTAAGGAAAGCAATAGGACTAGGGTATGCCCATGTGCATCATGTGGAAGATTTTTTGGGTATATTTCTAGGATGATAGGGAGGTGTGCACAAGGAATTACATGCGAATGACTATGTACTTTGTAAAAAGAGTACAATAATTCCTTATACCTGATCAAGTTGAAGAAGATGAAATCACCGTCATGCACTCTAGGTACAATGAAGTCACTAGCTTGCTGCTACCAGAAATAGATTGAGATGAGAAAGAGGTTGATGACCTCGATATTATAATCAAGCCAATCATGGCTCATACTAAAGAATGGGTTAGTGGAAAAGTAGCCTGATTCAAGAAACAAGGAGTTGTCCTAACATATAAGGAGCCCAAGAGTGAGCCCAATACTATAATGGATGTTGCTACTACAACCTCAATAGAAGGGACATCCAAATCTCCCAAACTCACAAGATTGAAAAAGAGGAAAGGGAATGAGGTAGAGAAATCTACAAATTCAAAGGTATATTTAAGAAAAGATTTGGAAGGATCACCCTCAAAGAGGTACAAACGAACAAGAAGTGTTGTGGGATAGCTAACAATTCAGGAGGATCCCCTTCATGAAGATGAGGAAGGAAAAACAAATCGGCCAAAATCTCCTCTGGCTCTCCCTATTTTTGCCGCTCTTCCATCCATTTCCCAGGGTATGGTTGCCACCTCCCCACCTACTATGGACATCTTGGTCCATCTCACCTCCTCTCCACCAACTAGACCCATGATATTGGTTGACTCCTCCTTTGCTGCAACTTCTCTTCTTTCCTCTACCTCCATGTCACCCAATACATTGCTTCCACTAGTGGCAACAACAATACTAATGCCTGCAATCACAATGCTAGAGGCTTTCTCGCGGCACATGCAGAATGTCCCCTCTGAGATTTCCCAAATATTTTTGGATCCCACCATCCAAGCTGCCTTAGCATAGGTCCTCGCTAGTGCTCCACCCTTGAAGCCTCAAACATGACCACCAGTAATGGAAGCCACAATGCTAATCTCTGAAGAATAGAAGTGGAGATGAAAATTTCAAAAGTAGTGGAGGAAGAGGCTGATGAGTACCATGAATACCCAGAGTATGAATACTAGAAAATTGACAGGGTGGTCTATGAAGAAGAAGAAACAAGATCTTTTGAAAGTGGAGACAAAGAGGAGGATGTAGGTGGAAAAATTATTGTACAAACATTTGATGGTGATTTTGAGGAGGAAATGGCCCAAAAATTGAAGGACAATGGAGAAGAGGTAGAAAGGTCACCTCCTAGGGAAGAAAGGAAAGAAGATGACAAGGCAATAGAAAATATGGAAATCCCTACAAGGGAACAATATGAAGATGTGTCACCTCCTCATAAAGAAGAAGATAATGTAGCAGAGGACAAACCTAAAGGTGAGGTTCAAGTTAACAAAGGCCTCAAAATTGAATAGCCTAAGGAGCATGTGCATAAGGATGAACAAGATGAAGAAACGGAAAGAGAAGAGATTGAGAAAGAAAGAAGTCCCCAAGAGCGATTGCCTACTAAGCTTCCTATCAAATGCCTTGTGTTCATCCAAGAATTTGATAAGGAAAAAGGAGAAGACACTAAAATGGACGAAAAGGCTCCTAGAGATTAAAAAAATAGAGATTCAAACAAAGGGAGGTGAGGGTGATCATGAGTCACCAAAGGGAAAATTTGCTATGCCTGAATGGTTGGAAAGGCAACTTGAGAAGAAAACTCCTACCCCAAAGGATCCAAGAGCAAGACTAGAGGCTATCTTAGCCTGAGCACAGATCACTACCAAGAAAGAGAAGAAGCCCAAAATAAGATCTAAGGTGATGATGGACATTTTTGGATCTTGAACTATGTAGGTAGCAATGCCAGTGGTGGGAAAAGAAGAGGTGAGCTATAATATCTCCATCATTGACTTAGGAACAACTACCAGGGAGTAGAAGGTGGAGCACCTCGAAGAGTCTATTGCCACAATAGTGCATTTGATACAACGGGATAAAGTTTCAAAGGAGGAGCTAAAGGAACAGGTAGTTGACCTAACAACATACATTCAACAATGGTCCTTAATAGAAGAAATTCCTACCACATCCGTGGCTCCACCCAAACTATTGTCTAAAAAGAAAATTGACAAGCTAGAAAAGAGAAAGAACATGGACACAACTACAAAAAACTAGTTCCATCAAGTTCTATACATAAGAATATGGGTATTAGTTGGGTTGTTCGAACAACCAACAAGTTCCCGGACTTACAATAGTCTCTAGAGAGCATGAGGAAACTTTGCACTGACTTCCCTATGATGTATAAATCCACCTACCTAAAGATCGAAGATATTCTCAAATTTCCAAGCACAACATGGGAAAAGGAGCTTGCATTCAAGAAGGATAATCATTGGATGATGGATGTATGGAGATGGGACTTTGAGAATCGAAAAGAAAGACTAGAGTAGGTGATTGATAAAGTGGATCCAAATATTGAGTGGGTCAAAGAGATTAGAGTAGATTGCACCTGATATTTGAGGCTAATGATAGGGTATGACATGCCTGTGGTGCAAATAGATCTAGAGAAAATAAACCCCCACTTTAAAAATGGGATGGAGGATGGGATGCCAATCGAGATAACCACATATTTCATGAGTTTTTCCACCTGTGCCTTCACCTAGTCATAACTCTTCAAGGACCACACTACCAAGTATGATGAAGACTGGAAAAGGCTTGCAGACAACTCCAAGGAATGGAGTTATCAATTTCTACGATCCAAGATTTTGGAGGTTGACAAACTCCAGCCAATAATTTTGAAGTTCATGGAGTATGTAACTTTAAAGTAGGAAGGAAAGCCTATTATTAGTGAAGAGTTTCAAAATGAATAGCTACAACAAAAGGGCAATCAAAAAAGGACAAAATGCTACAATGTTGTCACTTGAGGACAAAATAGGATAAAGACAAAGTTGTATTTTAAATTATAATATATTGGGGGTAAGTAGAACCCTAATTTGTAGTGAATCTTGGCCACACAATGAGATCAAATCTTGGCTATTTTTTCTACTTTTTGGGAACTATAAATAGGGGGTCTCCTTTCATTTTTAGAGAGAGTTGTGTTGTTGGACAAACATGTAGAAATTTCTAATGAAAATAGATTGACTTGGTTCATTTTCGGGGTTTTCCACATGTTTCATGATTCAATCTCCCATTATTAGATGCTTTAGTTAGATTTACACTACTATTCTAGTTACCTTTAAACTACATAAATAGATTTTGGTAATGTTGTTCTATAATTATAGAAATTTCAACTGTGTTGATGCCTTCTAGTCCATACTTTTTGCTATTTGCTACTGGTAAATGGTCTTGTAAAGTTAGTCTGGGCTGAAACTTGGAGTTGCTTTTAAAATTTTATCTTTATTCATGCTTGCATGTGGTGGATGAATGGTAAAATATATGAAGACCTTGGAAGATGGCACAAATTTCATGATACTATAGGTTTCTTGGTTAAGTGGAATCCTATTTGAAGGAAGCTATGCATAGCAGAACCTCCATGATCACTATTCATAGTTAGTTGTAGATCCAAGAACCTTCCCTCTTCCCTGCTTTTTTTTCCTTTTTTTTAGAAACAACCTATGATGAAGTTCATTGCACATTGTAAAGCCAAAACTTAAGGAAAAAACTATAGTTTTAGATTTTTGTTCTAACCTACGACAAAGTGCACCTTAACTCCCATCTCAGAAACTTCAAATTTTAAGATCCACTTTTCATCCAGCTATGTAAGTCTTCCTTGTGATTACCAACAAAATCATATCAAACATCAATTGAGGAGTTCCACACAAGTCATGACTTGACACTCAAGAGACCTTGGGGTGATTTCAATGACTTCTTGTTGGAAATTTCCTTTCAAGAGAGGTAGTGCACCTACGCACTGCTTGTGTTGAGAAAGTGTGCAAAACACCCATCAACAGATTTGAATTGGACTCATCAATTCTCTATTTTGGTTTTATACAAACATGGTGACAAGTTATTTTTAAAGAATATGACAAGGGAATTTTCTAACCAAGCCTCACCATCTCTGGTATAACGAGGTAAGTGATTCCCCTTCTTATTGCTTAGTTGTGCTCAATGTTGCAAGGGTGACATCATTTGTAATGTTAAAATAAAAATGATTGATGAATTTGTCGGCGAGTTCACCCCATGTTTTGTTGCCTTGTGGAAGATGTGAGAACCTATCTAAGGCTTCTGCTTTAATATTTAATTGGGAGAGGAAGATTTTTATTGGTATATCAATTTGTTGAGAGGGTCCATTACCTCATGAGACCTCATGAAGAATGCTTTCCTACAAAATTATAAGATTTCAATCAGCCTTTCAAATCTATATTGATAGTTTATGTCCATCTAGAGGGAAATTAATGAACCTATTGGCTCCTTTAATGATCGCTTCCATCGCACCTTTATGAGACTTCAAGATCCATACGTGCACAATGATGCTACAACTCTCCCTGTCTACTACACAACATTGGTAAAAGGGATGCGCCCGCTTCTCACCACGCTAGTGACTGCTTATGTGGAGGTTGTTGCCAGTGCAAACTTGGGGTAGAACATCTCTAGTCTGTTGCCTTCTTTGGGACCGGTAGCTCACTTGATGCAAGTTCAAGGGCTTAATCAAGCATTCACTCACCAGACCCCTCTTATGAACCAAGTGCCTCATCTTTCCATCGTTTTGCACCCTGGACAACCCATGAATCATGCATATCTCATGCCTTCTTATTTGCAACCTCAACCATAAAAAAGCTATCCTCGGGCTCCCCAACAACAACAAATGTACTCTCAACAACCACAAGCACCATTATACTTTCTGGGACTAGAATTCCTTCCAATACATTGGAATCAGCTGGTGGCCCCACTTGTCTTTCTCCAAAATCTAGTACCACAGTTGAGAAACGTTGAGAAGGAAAAAATTAAAGAGCTGATTGAGATGATAAAGAAAATGTCAATGGAAATGATGCACTTAAAGAATTAGAATAACCAATTGTAGGCATCCCAGAGTAGCCTCTAGGCCAATCTTAATCGGGATAGTCAAGACAACATGGATGGTAGGGACAACCGGGAGGCAAGCACCTCTTCTGGGTAGAATTATGCTACAGGGCAGAATTCAAATCAAAGCTTCAACAGGAGACATTATCAGACACAAAATCATACGTGGAATACAAGGCGCAATAATGGAGGTATTCCTACTCCTCTTGATCAACTTGCTAGCAATGAAAAAATGACTAGTGGAGTGTATCTCACCAAGGCAGCCTTTTTCGGATGGTGCCAGATTCACAAGACCAAATAGCCACTAAAATCTTCAAAGTGGAGGTCCAAAATGCTATTGATAGTGTCAATTGTAGGGACATCATCCCATATGAGCCTTATGAATCTTCTTGTATCGTGGTTAACCAAGCATCATTTTTGTGAAGCGACCACAATGAACCTGAGGTCAATCACACCCCCCTTAAGAGCGAAGAAGTACAAGAGGTAAGTAATGAACAAACTTTGTCTCAGCTTTTTGATTTAGTAGATAATGGTCCAGTAGATGAGGAAGAACCACATGTAGATGAAGTTCACATGTTCCACTAAAGAACAACTCCCTACTTCCTCAAGGATGGGCAGGTGGGTGGACCCTTTACGATTTATACCCCACCAAACAATTTTACTACCCCTCCTGACCCTAATGCCAGTAATAACCCTGAGTTTCCCCATGTGCCCACTTAGTATCTAAATAAGGATAGGCCTCAAAATAAATCACAAAATCAGTCTCAAGGCCAATCCCAAAACCAATCAAGTCAAATGAAGTCCCAACCTTCTAGCTCTTCCATAGGCCGAGCCTTTGACTATGAGATTGAACAAATGGGTGAATATTTAGCAGAAGAGTTCATGAAAGTAAAAATTAGTTTATCTGCCTTCAAACTACTCAAAATACCTATTGTAAGGCATACCTTCTTTAGGGTAATTAATGGGACCCCATCCTCTAAAACAACATAGGAGGCACCAACTAAAAGAGTCACCTTTGAAGAACCTAGGTAGGAACCTGTAATTTAGGACATCACAGGGAAAAGGAAGGATGTTCCCTCAAAATAGTCTAAAGGTAAATAGTTGGAAAAAGAACCAAATCAAAACAATAAGCATATTTCCAAGGATTAGCCATCTAGGCAGACCAAGGATAAAATTGATGATGAGAAAAAGGTTCAAGTAGCTCAAATAGATACATCTATGGGCCTCTTCCAAGGAAAATTTGAAACCCACCCTTTCCTTACCACCACCTAGATATTCAGGAAGAACTTGCATAACTGTCTACTTGAATCAAGAGTGTCTGCTAATGTTATGCCCTTGGTAGTGTGCAAGGCTCTTAGGATTACTCCCACACACTCAAGAAGGAAAGTGACCCAGCTAGACAAAATAGAGATCAACATTGTAGGAGAAATGAATTGGATCCCAATGCAAATTGCTATAGGTCCAAGGATACAACAAGTAATTGATATTCAAGTGGTTGACATTCTCAACACATATGGGATCATCTTGGGAAGAGACTTCACTAGAACATTGAATGTATATGCTACAATAGACCATTCTCACATGTCGCTGCCATGGAAAGGGCTGCCAAATCAAATCCATATAGACTGTGAGCCTCATATGAAATACATGATCATAGAGTACAACCTTAATGAGGTGTTGTTTGTTGAGACAAAATTGGGAAATTATTGTCCCTTTTCCTGCCAAAAAAAATTTGAACCACAGGAAGAGTGTGTTGTTGAAGTACTCTTGGTGCAATGTAGACTTCCAACCAACTTCCCTCAAATTCCTCAGAGTACAGAGATATTGGTAGAGTAAGATGATAAACCCGATGAAGAAAACAACTTGGGACTACTCAATGGTTTTCAGGAATTCATGGAAAAGTGCACAAAGGATGAACTCAGCTTGGGTGCACGAATGGATTTCCAGGATCTTTTGCTACCAAATTGGTACAGAATTCACAATGCTACTCACTCCGAGTTTGATTGCTACTTCTACCAAATAGTGGTAAAGCATGTCAAAGAATCAGTTATCCCTCAGAAGGAAACACCAAAGGAAGTGACAGTGAAACCACCTGTTGTTAAGAACATTAAGTTGAAACATTCCTCGAAGGTCACAGAGGCAACCACCTAGCCAAAAGGAAATGAGATCCTAGTTGGGCCTAGAGTCAAGGAGCTTTCCTATTTTTGGACACTTTGATTTATTGGATCTAAATAAAAACAAGAAGTTGGTGCCAGGTTCAAACTCATCAACCCAACAGGTAAGACCTTTCTTGCTACCCATATGTTGTAGTTTTATTCCACCAATAATGTAGTAGAATACAAGGTGTTAGTCCATGGTCTTCTTATGGCCTTAAAGAAAAATCTCAAAATGCTGCAAGTTTTTGGGGATTCTGAAATCGTAGTCAAACAAGTTAGGAAATTGTGTTCCTACCATGATAGAAGACTTGCAAACTATAGGCATAGGGTTTGGGATCTTGATAGGTTAGGGGTTGGATGAGACTCTCATAGTCCCATGCTCAGGTCTTTGCTCTTAAGAACTTGTAGGTGACTCCTTCACCATAACCTTTAGGTCCTATCATAGGTATAGGTACCCTTGGTATTACTGGCCAACCCCTCTATCAATGTCCCTCCATACTACCAAGCCACTCTTGGTGCCTTGCCACTTCCTCTCCTTGATCCTTATTCTTCCTAAAGGTCAATTACTCTCAACATACAATTAGACACTTGCAGAGGTGTAAGACATTGTAAAAGCTTTAGGGTACTCTATCTAGGGTTCTTATACCTTCTCAAGACTCCAATTAACCATCGCTTCCACAAATCCCTCTCCTAGGGTTAGGAATGGCTACAAGCCTTGAGCCCCACTTAGGTCTCTTACCCCTGGTAAAGTGCAATTTTCTACTAAACCCACCAAAAGACCTGGGTTCTTTGCTTGGGAATGGTGATTTCTATGCCCTCACCTTGAAGATTTTTAGGGTTTTGAATCAGCAGTGCCTGCACACTGCTCATACACAAAAATAGTCAAAACCCTAGGGTTTGCTAGCATTTTCCAGACTATTTTCAGATTGTCAAAGGTTTCTCCCACCAAATGACTTGATAGAGCCTCCTCCTGACTACCAGGCCTTGCCAAGACCTTCAAAAAAATTCACAAAAAGGAATTTCTTGAAAATCTCAATACACCTACAAGTAATTTGTCTTTTACTCCTGGTCTTCCCTAGCTGAACCCTGCCTGGCTCGCCTAGGGCAAGACATTACTAATAGCTCCTATACACAAAAAAAACCTACCAACTAACATATGTACAAGCATGGTGTCTAGGCACTGTGTCCTAAGGGCTATATGGTTTGTACTGTGGAAAAGTGCTTTAGCACCCTATTTTCTAAAAACAGTCTGGTTCAAACCAGAATTTGAGCAGAGTCAAACTATTTACAAAAAAATGCTTGCAAATTCAACAAAGAATCTATCAAATCTTACAAAAAACTTGGAAACAACCAGCACTACATTGTACAAATCAAATAGTAGTGAAATAATCCATAAAAAGTCTATCAAGATGCAATAGTTCAGAAATTTTAATTCAGAATGCTGTTTCTTTTCATTCACACCAATTTCCACCAAAATATTATTGCTTCCAACCCTACTCCAGGGTCAAGTTGCCCCTTAAATAGGCCCTAGAAATAGTTAATTTCTTTGATCGAGCCTATGGATGACCAAAATGCTAATGTTATAAAACTCACTGTGTTTTTCAACCTAGGTCCATTTTTGACAACTTAGCAAGATGATCTAAAACTAAGTAACTCTTGTTACAACAAATCAAAAACATCCCTAAGCACTCAACACAATGGTCACATGACCTTAAGAACCACACAAAAAAATTTGAACTTCATTCAAGACTTCTATAAACCTAGTATTTTCCCAGATGCTCTTGCACTAGATCTCCTAGAGGGTTTAGACACATTTAATATACAACTGATCCCTCGTGCTCAAAATCATACCACCAATGCTTTGGCTTAGGTATCCAACACTTTGCAACCCCTCTCCTTGTCCAAGCTTAAGAAATTTACAGTTGATTTGACATCCACACTGTCTATCTTGGATAATGTCACTCATTTTCAAGTCTTCAATTATGATAAGTGCATCCTTGAATTCATCATGAGTTCCAATGTCTTTTCCACCCAAATAATTGATGAAGCTAGCCCTAAAGAGGTAGAATTGGATATAGAAGCAGTTATCAACCTCAAAACCAACATGATTCCAAGAGGCATGGTTTAGCTTGAATGCATATTTGATTTGGACCAGATCAAAGACTAGGATCGACACACAAAGAAGGAAGCCATAAGCAACCAGTGTGATGCTCACAACCTTGGGACTGCCAAGGAGATAAAAATGTTTTGATTGGAAAAGTGTGCATGCCCGAGGAAAAGAAGGAAATCATCAATGCTTTGTGGAGGTATCATGACATGGTGGCATGGACATACGAGGATCTAAAGACTTATGACACCTCCATCATCACACACACCATCCCTCTTAAGATAGAAGTGAGGCCATTCTGCCAACAATAGCGTCCTATTAATGCCTTGTTGGAGTCCATCATTTAAAAAGAGGTACAAAAGTTTCTTTCAACAAGAATTATATTCCCAGTCATGCATTCCACATGGGTGGCCAACTTGGTCCCAGTTAGGAAAAGGAATGGGGAAATCAAATTGTGTGTAGACTTCCAAAATTTGAATAGAGATTCAGAGAAGGACAACTATCCAATGCCTTCATTGGACGAGGTGTTGCAGATTGTCAATGGCTCCCAAATGATGTCTTTCCTTGATGGGTACTCCAAATATAACCAATTTATGGTGTAGTATGAAGATCACAATAAGACAACGTTCACCACTAAGTGGGGGAATTTTGCTTATAGGAGAGTGCCCTTTGGGATCATCAATGCTGGCACCACTTTCCAACATGCCATGGAAATTTCCTTCAAAAATCTGATTGGGAAGTGCATAATCGTCTACATGGATAATATAATTGTGTTCTATAAAAGGTGGTGTGATCATGTCTCTGATTTATGCAAGGTGTTTCAGAGGTGTAGGGAGTTTGGAGTTTCCCTTAACCCAAAGAAGAGCATTTTTGGTGTAATTGAGGGTAGATTGCTTGGACATATCATTTCAGAGAAGGGAATATCCATAGACCCTGAACACATCCAATCTTTACTAAAGATCCCACCACCAAGTAGTAAGAAGGAATTAAAATCCTTCTTTAGAAAGATCAACTTTGTTAGGAAATTCATTATGGGTTTTGTTGAGATTATTAAACCAATCAACGCCATGCTAAAATAGGATGCCAAGGTTTAGTGGACCCCCAAACCAAATAGGATTTTGAAGAAATAATATGGGCCTTTGCTGAGGCACTTGTACTAGTTAGCCCAAACAATTTGAAGTCATTCTACATCTATTTATTTGCTTTAGAGCATTCTTGTGCCAACATTCTGACTCAGAAAGATGAAGAGGGGAAAAAGCACCTAATCACCTTCATGAGTGCTCCTTTGAAAGATGTTGAATTACACTACCACAACATAAAAAATAAAGCATATGCCTTTGTTAGGGGAGTGAAGAAATTTAGACATTATATCCTGCACAATAAAGTGTTCGCCATTGTCCCCGACCCAACAATGAAAACGTTGCTCATACAATGGGAAAACGCAGAGCTATATGGGTCACATTGCTCCAAGAGTATGATATGGAAATCCAACTAATGAGGTTGGTGAGAGGACATGCACTTACCTAAAAAATTGTTGAAGCAGCATCAGAAGCAGGACTCGAACTCATTGTGCAGTAATACTAGCTTGAGGATGTTTCCCCGGGAGAATGGTATGAGGATGTCGTCTATTATTTGTTGAACCAAAAGTGCCCACCTCACTTCCAAGGGGTCTAGAAATGTGCTCTCAATCTGAAAATTAGTAGTTACATGCTGCAAGGTTCCATTTTATACAAAAAAAATCATGAAGATATCTACCTAAGATGCCTTGGTAAGGAAGAAGCAGGACAAGTCCTGAAGGAGTTTCATGACAAGTTTGGCACTTGCCATGGGTCTAGGCCTTCCACTACACATTAGATTCTAAGAGTGGGGTATTATTGGCTAATAGTCTTCAAGGATGCTTATGGCCATGTTCGCTTGTGTCATGCATGTTAGACCATCACCACCAGGGAGAAGAATGTTGTTGTCCCACTGCAACCCATTTTGGAGGTGAGGTCATTTGCATAATGGGGTCTCGATTTCATTGGTCTGGAAAGCCCTCCATCATCTGTGGGACACAAATACATTCTCACCACTACTGATTACTACACTAGATGGACAAAAACAATTGTATGTAGGAAATGCAAAACTAAGGTAGTTACAAATTTTTTGGAAAGTTTCATTTTAAATTGTTTCGATTGTCCTTATGCATTTGTGTGTGATAATGGACCTGCATTTGCTTCATTAAAATTTTCTAGTTGGGATTTTGATTATAGAATCACCCTTAAATTTTTGTCCAATTACTACCCTCAAGGCAATGGCCTTACTGAATCCACAAACAAGAACTTGATCATAGTGATCAAGAAATTGCTCGATAGGAATCCCAAGGACTAGCATACCTAGCTCCAATTCACCCTTTGGGCATACCACACCCAACATAAGGCTACCCTTGGTGATTCCCCTTTCCACCTCGTCTACGATTTATAACCCATATTTCCTATCCATCTAAAAATTCCTACCCTCCAATTTATCAATGACTTTTATGAAGGGGGAGAGCGTAGAGAGGCTCGATTAGTTGAGCTCTTGCATTTAGAAGAAGTATGAGACTGTGCAATAGAAAATTTTCCAAATATCTAGGTGTGGTTAAGAGATGGTTTGATCACAGAGCCAAAATCAAGGCCTTTAGAATTGCAGATTTAGTCCCATATTGGGACAAGGCCCATGAAAAGAAAGGGGGACACAACAAATTTGACAAGCTTTGGTTTGACCCCTTTCAAATAGCTAAACTTTTGGGAGACAATGCTTTCTACCTAAAGATCTTAACTAGTGAATACATCCCATTGCCAGTCAATGGGCAGCACCTAAAGCATTACTTCCAAGCCTAAGCTCTATCGAGCTCTTCCTTGTAAATATTTGTACATAGGTTAGAGTAGGTTACCTTTTGGTTTGCTTGCATCTTGTTGTTTTACGTCTCTCTATTTTTCTTGTCTCTCGGTTGTTTTATTTTGAATGGGGGTGTTCTTTGTCCCATTACGGTGGTCATGATTGTTCAATGAATGGCTCGCTTTGCTGACTGTCCTTAGTGATACTTTGGCTAAACATTCATTCTGAACTATTGGTCCCTGAAAGCTTCCTAGGAATGATTTCCTCATTTGGACTCTGCCATAGAACTCAACCCATGGTTGGATCTTTTCACGTATTTCTCAGATCCTACACAAAACACATGTTAATTGTCTTTGAAGGACTATACAATGGCTACTTTGATACCCTAGTAGGGGAAAAATCTTAAGTCTACTCCAGTGACCATTGTGGTTACCAAACCCATCGTAGGCTTCAGTGCTTACATGGTTGAGAAAAAGATAAGTAAGAAAAAGAAATGTTGAAGGAAGAGAGAAAAAAAATAATGAAACAAAGCAACCATATGGGTATACGGGTAACTCTACCAGGGCTATGGATGCCTGAATGACAACAGAGCAATATCTATGGGATAACATTAACAACTCTGCCAAGGCTATGGATGCCTGACTAGTAGCAAGGCAATGTCCAAGTTACTTTTGGTGTTGGATGATTTATTTAGCTTGCTTGGTTGGATTAGCAACTACTTGTCATAGTTCCCACAGAAATGAAAGAATTCACTACACACACTTTTGAGATTCTTGTAAATTGATTTAACTAAGGACCTTGTTCTCCTAGTTCACTCTTAGAAACTAGTCTATGAAATCAAAGATTTTGGGTTTAGAATGAACGCTTATCCTTAGAATGCTTTGCAGTGTTCCCTAATAGAGTCACCATTTGTTGTACCCTCAACACACATGCCCCATTTGGAATGGGGACCCTCTTTCCTTTCACCTTTCTGGGTCATTTTTGTGCCACCTCATTTTGTGTGCCCCGTTTTGGTGCCCTAAATGGTTAACATGCCTCCAAGTTCTCATCTTAAGTTGACCATGTTTCATCCCCTCCAATTTGGCTAGGTCTTAGTTCCTTGTGGAGTTTTCTTGGCAGTTTGCTTTTGCCGGTGACCTTGGGTCATGGCGGGCCTACCCATCTAGGTTTCCCTTGTTGAGTTTCCATCAGGTGTTCACTGTTCTAAATGGCGGAAGGCTTTCGTCTTCTAGAACCCTGGGACTTGGCTCCTTGTTTACCACCTTGTTTAACTAATGCTAAATTGGACCGCCTTTTACTTTGCTAGGCCCATCTCTTTGGAATTCCTCCCCCAGAACTCCATGTTGTCTCTGCCATTCTAAATGGCCAACTTGTGCTGACACTCCATTCCCTGGGTCTCGAGCTCCCTTTTTCTGATGGTTTGCAAAATGACTGAAACAGTCATCTGACTAAGTCTTTTCGGCCCTCGAATCCGGTCCTCCCATCACTGTCCATAAATTTAAACCCACCAACCCTCCTATCATCCATAAGGGCATTAATGGCTATATTAAATGCTAATTGGGGTATAAAT
This sequence comes from Sequoia sempervirens, assembly GCA_007258455.2. Lineage (NCBI taxonomy): Eukaryota > Viridiplantae > Streptophyta > Pinopsida > Cupressales > Cupressaceae > Sequoia > Sequoia sempervirens. Next base: position 116,023,875 of record VDFB02075321.1, on the reverse strand, counting down.
ATCTAGCTTGCCTTGTTATTTTCATATGTCAAATTTGCTAGAGGAGTTTAGGGGAATTTTTGAGGAGTCCAGTGCATTTGTCACACACCACCCTCGTGCCTGTAGTCATTGTTCGACTATCCTTGGTAGATTTTATAACATCTTTCACTAGATTTTTGAGGTAGGTTCACCATCTACTTTACCATGAGATTCTTTGATATTTTATGCTTAAAATATAAACAAACATGGGCTAAAAATGCTTTAATTTGGTAAAACATGATGACACCTAAAAAACACATGTTGAAATTCTAGAAAAACATCCTAAGAATCCTCTAAGAAAAATCTAGAACTTGGCCTTGTCACTTTTGTTCTTCATATAGGGAATTCACGCCCTCTAGGCCCACACCAATCCATCGTCATTAAAAACTCAACAAATAAAGAAGTGACCGAACAACGGGATACCCTCTCGGGCCTGCCACCCTAGATTTTTGTCGGTAGATTGTCGTCAGACTTAACAAACTTGCATATTCAGCCTCTGCCTGAGCTCCCGGGGCCTACTCCTACGAGACTCCTTCCCCAAGACTTTGTGTCGCTTTTTTCGTTATGAACAACATGACAGCCCCATCAATCTAGACCCTAGAGTTCGCTTTGTATTTTGTCATTCGATCTAGCAAACGAATAAAGTATCCCAAGACCCCACTAGAGCCTGGACTGTAGAGTTCCATCCACAGACTTCCATGTCGATGTCAACATTTCAAGTGGCCAAATACCCACTACTTTCCACATCCCGAGTCCCACACATTCCAGCACTACTTGAACAACCAACAATGAACTTTTGCATCCTTGCCCCCTCCAGGCCCCGTCTGCTGAGATTCAATCCCCTTCAGCTAGCGTGAAAGGGAAAAGTAGGTCCATATTTCTGACCTCCAGAGTCCACCATCCTAATCGCATAAAAAAAATTGCAAAAGAAACCTAGTAGTCAAGCTTGACGTTGAATCTAGTCTACTGAGCCAGTCCCATCAGGTTTCCATTCAGCACCCGCTATTCCAAATGGCCAAACCCGAACGACTTCCCACCCCCTTTGGCCCAAGCACCTCGAATTGAAGAAGAAACAATGGCCATCCTTTGACCTCCTCGGTGCCAGACCCTAGGATTCTGACCCTAAAATTCCATTCCCTTCTGTCCATTCTAAATGGAGAAGCCCAGACAACTTTTTGGCCTTGTATCTCTAGATGCCAAAAAGTGATCCAAATGACCTCTGATTTGAAAATAAATCTTGACCCACATGCTCAAACTTAACCCTCTCCTACATGAGCCTTTTAAACCATCAAAATATGAAGTTAGGAGAAATCACCCAGATTACCCTACCTTGTTTTCCCTTCAAACAACATTTCTGCCAAGAAGGTCTGGCCCTCCAGGCCTGTGTTGTCCAAACTCCCTCCAATCGATTAATAATGATGTATTGAAGTAAAAGTATGATTTGATGAGTGATATATCATCTAATTAGACCTTTTCTATGGAATTATGACTAACATTTCTATTCTCTTGATTCGTTATGCTCATTGTGCCTTTACTTGTAGGATATATGGAATCGGGTGCAGGACCCTCAGAGGTAACTACAAAAAAAGACAAAGGGAAGAAAGCAGGAAAGGTTCCTCATGGAAAAGAGGACAAGGGCCAAATGAAGTACCAATTTTAGGGAGAGCCTTTGCATTCAAAAATTATCACGGACTAGAAGGAAATTACAGATACCAATATCGACCACATCAATATTGATGAATTCAAGCTAAGGGTCAAAGTCCATCCTAAGACCAAAAATGAAAGACTAATCAGACAAAGTGGAATTGCTAAAGCTATAGGATTCCCTCCATCCCTCATAGCCCCCGAATTGGTCATGGCTTGGCAACAAGAATATCAGCCACATACATGAAAATTTTGTTGACAAAGATGGAAACATCCTTGCTGACATGTCGGGTGAGGCGATTACGAAAACTTTTCACATCCCCACCTTTGGGGAGATGGAGATGCCAACTATAGCAAAATGTAAAGCAATGTGGGACAAGGACCTGATTGTCTACAAGAAGCTAATAAACTAGTACTGGCTCAAAGAAAAAAGGGGAAGTGTTGTAAAGGTTCCTCAAGAGCTCTTCCGCAATGACTTCCATGAGGACTACCATGCTAAGAAGAGTGATGGGCCTCCCCACATCTGCATCTTTTTAGGAATGGATGGTGTATTTCAAAGAGCAGATTCTCTATGGGGATGAAGATGTCACCACAAAAGCCTCATTTTACTGAGGAGACATAATAAGCGACTACTTCCACGAGCAGTTCATGAATGTCAAGAAGACCTCCAAGTTCTACATGACCTCCTATCTTGTGTACTCACTGGCCGAACAAAGGTAGTGTAGACATCCAAATTTGGACACTTAATTTATCCAAATTTATCACTTTTTGTCTAAAACATCTTCTTATCCGAGTTAATTAAATAATATTACTATTATTTAATTAATATCTTTAATTCTGCCAAATCCCTAAGGTATTTAATTAATAATTAAATACCTTACCCTTCTTAATCCTCTTTTCATCAAATAAATTAAATAAATATTACATTTATTTAATTCCTCACATGTCTTTTCATCTAATCATAATCCATTTCCTAATTTCTTCATTAGGGATGTGCACATGCCTAATCCTTGATTAGGATGTGTCACATCCTCCAACTTTTGCAAGTTGGCTTCTAATCCTTATTTATCTTCTAATTCAGATTAATTAAGCCTAATCATTCTCCAAGGAATTTTTAATTCATTTTTTATTCTTCCTAGGTTCCCCTCTTTTATATGTGAATTTTTAATTCACATTCCATCCTCCCAAGGCTTCTAGAACCTTGAACTTGTCACAATCTCCACATGTGACCAAGTCCCACCTTTTTGGAGCCCACCTTTTATCCTCTAGATCCTCCTAGGAATGTGAATTTTTAATTCACATTTATATCCCCAACCACCTTTCCTTTTCCCATGTAGATTTTTGAGGAATTCCAAAATTCCTCAAATGTCCCTTTCACTCCCACTTGGGGACAAGGAATCTCTTTTTGAGGAAATCCTCTCACCGCCCAAGGTGCTTGGAAGGTACTTGTCCTTCCTCCACCTCATGTACTTTCTTGACACCTCACCTCCATCTCATATCCCCTTGGCCACTTCACCCTCCACATGTCAAGATGTGAGGGCTTGTGGGTTCTCAACCCACCATAGCCATTCATCTTGGCTTTGTTGGAACAATCTTGACCATTGAATTCTCTAGAGAATTCAAAAACCTCTATAAATACCCCCTCCTTAAGGGCATTTTCAACACTTTCATTTGGAGCACCCTTATGCTGCCAATTTGCATTTTAGAACACTTTATATTTTCATAACTACATGCTACCCATTTGAATCCTCAATATTTTACCATCATTTAGCCATCTCTTTAATCATCTTGCACATTGAATCTTGCATTTTAGTCACTCAAACAATCATCTAAGGAGCACAAAAACCATTCCAAGCAAGGGCCAATCAAAGGGATATCAACAGCAAGGAAGGTGAAACTATTTGAATTTCATTTTATTCATTTTCCTTTTCGTTGTATCACTCTTTTGGCTAATCTTGAGGCGTCCTTGGTCTTTTCTCATTTCACATTTTTTTAGTTATTTTGCACATTTAGAGTAGGATAAATTCCAAGGTATCACATTTCTGGCACGCCCGGTGGGACCCACAAATGGGTTCTTGTATTTAACGTCCCTTTTGGTTAAGAATTTTGCAGGAAAAGCTTGCAAAGAGGCGACAGTGCCCTCTGCTTTACCGCAGAAAGGCGGCAACGCCCTCGCAGAAAGGTGGCAGCGCCCCCACAGAAAGGCGGCAGCGCCCTCTTGGCCACTACAGAAAGGCGGCAGTGCCTCGCATTTGAAAGTTTATCTTTTTCTAACGCGTTTGCTATCATTAGGGATATATTTAGGAAGTTTTTATAACACTTTTCTTGCAGTGGGAGGGGCGCAACTTTTTATTTTTTTTTAAATCTAACAAATTTTGTTGCAGAAAGGTGGCAGCGCCCTCACAGAAAGGCGGCAGCACCCCTGCAGAAAGGCGGCAACGCCCTCACAGAAAGGTGGTAGTGCCCCTGCAGAAAGGTGGCAGCGCCCTCACAGAAAGGTGGCAGCGCCCCTACAGAAAGGCGGCAGCACCCTCACAGAAAGGTGGCAGCGCCCCTGTAGAAAGGTAGCAGTGCCCCCATAGAAAGGTGGCAGCGCCCCAGAACAACACAGTTTGGAAGGTAAAATAGGAATTTTGGCTTCGTTTTTGCTCTAGTTTTTTGCTGTTTTCACGTGACAACTCTCTAACGTTGTTTTGGCAAGAATATTGTTATTTTTCACTAACGTTTTGCAGCATATTAGGGCGTTATTGATCAAGAACGAAGAAGAAGACAGCTAACATTTGCTTGCAGGACCATCCATTTGATTAGATTTTCAAAAACTATCTTTGCTATTTTAGAATATAGTCTAATTAGGGGGAATAAAACTTCATTGTTTGCTGTGATTATTTGTTTTTGTGTTACCCAAGGGGGCACTGATTTGTTTTCACTTTCCCCTTGCACTTCGTGTGAGCCTGGGGAGTAGTTGGAAACAGTTAGTGTCTTTTTTTTAGTGGGACCTGCTTGGGGATTTCATCACCCCAAGGGACGATTCCAACCACGTGTACCGGCGGGGTATATAAAGGGGGGAGAATGAAAGTTGTACCCCAATCTAGTCACGTCGTAATTGGCGGAGCGTTGAAGCTAGGGTGATACCTAAATAGATGTGAAGAGTTGGTCTGAACCTTTCAGTATCTCGCTGGGGTTCCTGACTCACGCTTGTGATGGACTGGTGTTCACGGTTGTGCCTCACGTATTGAGAGTATATCGAGGACTCCTTAGAAGCCTTGTGCATCCTAGATTAAGACTTTGCCTTGCCATACCCTCAATATTAATCATAGAATTGTGCTTGCTTGAAGTGTTTTCTTGTGAAAAATCTATCAAATTTTTGATACTTTGCCCTTACTTTATCATTTTGCATCCTTGCCATAGCCATTTCCATCAAAACCAAACTTTGTCTTATCGCAGAAAGGCGGCAGCGCCCTCTGCCTTACCACAGAAAGGCGGTAGTGCCCTTGATTTACTGCAGAAAGGCGGCAACGCCCTTGATTTACTGCAGAAAGCTATCAGCGCCCCTAATTTTGCTGTCTACGCCCCTGAAAGCTGTCTACGCCCCTGATTTTGTTGTCTACGCCCTTGATTTTGCTGTCAACACCCCTGAAAGCTGTCTACGCCCCTGATTTTGCTATCTACGCCCCTGATTTTGCTGTCAACGCCCCTGAAAGCTGTCAACACTCTGATTTTGCTGTCTACACCCCTGATTTTACTGCAGAAAGCTATCAACGCACCTTATTTTGCTGTCAATGCCCCTGATTTGTTGCAGAAAGCTGTCTACGCCCCTGATTTACTACAGAATGTTGACTACGCCCCTTTAACTTCCTAGGGCCATCATTTACGAACTGTGCATCGGATCGACTTCGTCCAAACACCAAAATTGCTTAATTTTTTGAGCTCTATCTACTGGTACCTTTTGTTTCTTCCTATCTAATCAAACTAATCCATTCCTCTAATCAAATAATCAATCCAAGCACCCCAATCCATTCCTCTAATCAGATACATACAATCATCTTCATCCAATCACAATTATCCAATCAACATCACCTAATCATTTGATCCTATCCAATCAAATTGATCTAGTACTTTAATCAAATTCATCAAATCATCTACCCGATCCAATCATCCATTTATCGAATCCCATCAAAATCAAAAGCAATCCCATCCAATCATCCTAATTTGAGCTTTTGTCTAATCCTGATCTGAGCTTGACCAAAATCTCGATTTGAGCTTTAATCTGTTCCCATTCAAAATCTTTTATCTGTCCTCTTTATCCTTTCACCATCATGAATCCTCATCCTCCATCAATAGTAGTCAAGGGAAACCCTAATTACATGGACGACGATAACAAAATTCTTGTCGATCAAGAAGAATATGACATAGATCCCTTTGATGCTATCATCACTAGTAAGCTTTCTCCATCCACTTTCCACAATCCAATCACCCCTTCCAGTTATCCTGCTATGTCTTCATCCATGCCTAATCATGCTCCTTATGCCACCTTTGACAATGGATATCCAATATCTTCTTCATCCCCATATTTGTCATCTCCTTCATCTACATCATCCCCTTACACAACATCTACATCCTCTTATCCTCATCTTCCATCCCATACTCCCTTCCATCCATGTCCCTGTCCCTCTTTCCAATCTTCCTTACTAATCCATCCATTCCTTAATCCATCCTGTCCTCCCTCCATCATCCATTCCCCATTATTATAATCCATCCCCCATCCTCTTGTCCCTCACCACCTATATCCTCTTGTCTGATCCTGTCCATGTCCTATCTTGATTCACCACTCCATATCCGCCCACTCCACCCATCCTGGTCTCCATCTGCTCTCTCCTCCATCCAATCCCATTCATCCATCTACTCCTAGTCCTCCATCCAATCCTAATCCCCCATCTACTCATAGTCCTACATTCAATCCCATTCCTCCATCTAACCCTAGTCCACCAATCCATATCCCTCATCCATTTCTCCCACCCTAGCCAAGCCAACCATATGCAAGTCTCTTATTTCAGAAGTTCTCCAAGGACTCATTACGAAGAAGCCATCCCCAACTCCACATCTTGAGGTCATGGAACCATGCCATCTAGATCCATCATCCATCGTCACTAGTGATGGGACCCTTCTCCATACCGCACCTATTATTGATGTTACCACCCATAGTACTGCTCAAACCGTTGAAACCATTGAACCCACTAAATCCATTGAACCCCCATCTCCTACTCCAAGAACCACCGAATCCATCGAAGACACCCAATTCTAATCCACTCCCTCTACTCCTAGTCCTCCATCCAATCCCATTCATCCATCTACTCCTAGTCCTCCATCCAATCCTAATCCCCCATCTACTCATAGTCCTACATTCAATCCCATTCCTCCATCTAACCCTAGTCCACCAATCCATAATCCCTCATCCATTTCTACCACCCTAGGCAAGCCAACCATATGCAAGTCTCTCATTTCAGAAGTTCTCCAAGGACTCATTACAAAGAAGCCATCCCCAACTCCACATCTTGAAGTCATGGAACCATGTCATCTAGATCCATCATCCACAGTCACTAATGATGAGACCCTTCTCCATACCACACCTCTTATTGATGTTACCACCCCTAGTACTGCTCAAACCATTGAAACCATTGAACCCACTAAATCTATTGAACCCCCATCTCCTACTCCTAGATCCACCCAATCCATCGAAGACACCCAAGTCCAATCCACTCCCTCTACTCCTAGATCAACCCAATCCATCGAAGACACCCAAATCCAATCCACTCCTCCCACTCCTAGTAGCACCAAAACCCATTCCAATGAACCTCATGAATCTTCCATCCCTCCATCTTCCCCACTTAAAGAGTCCCAACAAGAGTTCGTTATCATGCCATCCACACAAGATGAGTCATGCCAAGAGTCTAATCCAAAGCATTCCAACATATCCTCTTCTATAGATCAAGATCCTACCATCCCATCTAGTCCACCTCAAGATCACAGTCCCCCATCCATTCCATCCTGTGATCCCCTTGTCATTCAAGCTTCCACTGCTCCATCTCCATCTCCATTGCATGAGCCTACTACCACAAATCCAGATCCTATCATGGCCCCTACTCCCTCTCCTGATGTTGCTGTCCCATCATCTCCTTCTCATGATCCCCCATCATCGCCTAAAAATGCTATCCCTACACCACTTGCATATCCCCTTGGTACTCTCACATTCCTCCACAGTGGTCTCCTCGCACAAGAAAAACAAAGCATATACACCAACCCTCCTCTTCCACCTACTAATGAACTCGCATCATTCTTCCAGAATAACAAAAATCCTGTCCTAGATCGAATGCTCAAGAGAATGAACTATCAAGGAAAAGGTTTAGGCCTTCATGAGCAAGGTATTATAGAGCCCATCCAAGCTAAAGAATATTTGTATCCACAAGGTCTTGGATGTACTACTCATGACTCACAATCCAAAAATGTTGGTACAACCTCTAGACATCCTCAACGAGCCTTTTCCAAAAGAAATATCGGCTCCTCCCATCGCCCCACCAGATCATATATGGCCATCCCTCTTCCTCTATCGTATCAACTCAAAACAACTGTCCATCTTCCTCCTTCATCTGCTCCATCCATTTTGGGTCCTTACATTCCTCCATCTACCATCTCCAATCCTCCATCTACCATGCCCTTGTTTCCTCCAGGTCCTACGTCTATTTTGGGCCCCTATATCCCAAAATCACCTCCTCCATCTCGTCCTATCCATCCTTTCAACCATTCATCACCTATCCATCTCATCCATCATAAACATCCCTCTCACATACCCCATAGTCAGGATCAACAAAGGAACTTACCTAAACATCCTCCATCTACACATAATCCCCATACTCCTACCTCCGTCACTCCACATCATCCATCTCATCACACCCATGCCATTGCTACTAAAAGCACTTTGGTTGTTAAAGGAAAAATGCATAAATCCAAGCATCCACATGAATCTACGACTCCTCAGGTCCCCTCTAAAAGGCATGGTGAAGAGAAGAAAAATATAAATCTACATCAACTCCGTAGGCCACAGAGACCCATCAAAGCAAAGATCAAAACCATGTGGATCCCAAAGAAAAAAGATGCAATGCCATCACATGAAAAATCAGTAAGAATATCCAAAGTCACTAATCCAAAAGCTAATTGTACACCCCTTTCATCTCCTAAGTCTGTTTTGGGTCCTTATGTCCCAAAATTCACCATTCCATCTCCTCCATTATCCCCACATTCTCCATCCCTTAATCCTATTATCTTTTCACATCCACCACCACATGTGCCAATGTTGATTCTGAACACATCTCCCCATCACATATCCACCCCATCATTCTATCCATACCCTTTCTAGCATCCCATCCATTATCCCATGTATCAACCCCATCAAATCCCTCTAATTCATCCTCATGCATAATCCATTTATCCTCATAAGGTTGTACCAACATCCAACAGTCACTTCAAACATGAGCTCATAACACCTTGATCCTTATCACATGTCTTCTAAATTTGCTTACCCACTTCCTTATCCTTACCCATCTCCTTCTGCATGACATCCAAAAAGTCAAAAAATCCATAAAAAAATAAAAATAAAAAAATAGTAAAGAGAAATAATTCGTCCAATGGTGAAAACTTGGCAAATAAGCGCCTTGGATAAGTACCATGATGAAAACCTGGCAAACAGGCGTCATGCATAAATCCCCATTTGCACTTTCCTGATATGCATTCCCTCCATCTGCTATACTTCCAGCTATGCACCCGTCTTCTTGTTATCCGTCATCTTCATAAATCCCCCCATCCCACCTATCTTCCACATCCTACCATCATATCCCCTTTATCTCTCATTCCCTCCATCCTTCTTGTGATCTTGATCAAAATAGGGGCACCTATTTATGCATGCTTTGGACATCTATTGGTATACATTCCCTTCATCCATGCTCTATCATATTCCTTGGTCACCCATCTTATCCTCATCTAATTATCTCCTTTATCTTCCCATCCACTTGTCTTCTATCCCTCATGCCTCCTCATATATGACATATCTAGGGTGGGGGCATCTGCTTCCTTTGTAACATAGTCCTTGGAGACATTATCTATCACAACATCCCTTCATCTCCCTATCCATCTATCATAACATCCCTTCCATCTCCCAATCCGTATCTTCATATCCATCTATCCTAGCATCCCTTTCATCTCCCAATCCTTCTGTCCCTATCCATCTATCACAACATCCCTTCCATCTCACCATCCTTATCTTCGTATCTAGCTATCCTAGCATCCCTTTCATCTCCCAATCCTTATATTCTCATCCATCCAAACAATCCCTTGTCATTGGTATCTGGCTATAGGCCTCCCCCCAAGCAACCCAATGCCATTTATCTCATCATCATCACCCTTGCTTCTCTTGCACATCTTTCCAATCTCCTATCACTTTTCATCACTCATCTATCTATCATATCATCCTCCCAAGTCATCTTAATGCTTTGGATAACTATCCCATCCCTGAGCTTTATGTGATCGTCATCATCCTATCCAATCCAACTAAGTCTATCCTATCTTGTCGTATCGGTCCCATCTTTTTATCCACTTCTCCTATCATCATCCATCATCCTTTATCCATTGTTTTCCTTTGGTCTTGTCGAACTACATTGCCCCTGCGCTTTCACGTAGGCAAGTTCGATTATTTGATTCGCCCTCGGGGTTCCATCATCGATCTTCATTGTCCACTTTACTCTTCTATCATCTATCATCGATCTTTCTCCTTTTGTCCACCCTATCTTTACCATCCATCAAGGTCTCTATCATGGTCAGTCATCCACCTTTCACTGAACTACGAGGGCTCTGCGCTTTCACGTAGGCAAGGCTAATCTTTGATCGGCCCCCAAGCCCCTAGGTCTTTAGGGTGTGTCAGTCCCATGTCTGGTCTTCCTTGTGTCGTGTCATCAAGCTATGCCCTTATCTAGTTGGTTCTTAACAAACGAGATCCACTTGTATCATGAAATCCAATCAATTTTGAACATCCCACGTCATAACGATCTTTTAGTTTCGTATCCATCATGGGTCTCAACAGGATGCATCCTTCCTAACAGACCTCATCAACCCCATCTATCCCCTTAATCATATGGCAAAGGACATTTGAAATTGATTATGATCTTTTGATGCTTTTGGATTTTGTTTATCATTTGAGCTCCCTATCATCACTTGTCAAGGCCGCCATAATCTCTCATATTATGGTGTGTTTTGATTGGTCAAACATAGGGGCATATCTTTCTTTTTTGTTTGATTGTGTCTTCTTGGTTGTCCCACGTAGTACCCACCAAGATCCCTAAGGTCTTGTGTTATGCTGGGGCATCCTTTTGTGCTTGTGGTTATCTCAATACCTGGCCCGACCAAGGTCTTCGCGACTTTGGGGTGATGGGATAGCCTTCTTGTTTGTTGTGTTTGTTTCATGCATTAGACACTAATCTGCCTTGGTTCTTCATACCCTGGCATCTTGTGTCTTATGCTATAGCAAAAATCAGTGCTCCGTAGATGGCAAATTGCATTAGGATTGCATTTCATTTTCTATTTCATCATCTTGCATATATCCCCCATCCCTTCATCCTTTTTCACAATCCCCCATCCCTCCATCTTTTTTCCTATCTCTTCATCCTTTCTCTTACATCTTGCATTCTTCTTTTCTTGCCCCCCATTGGGTTGGTTTCGCCCACTGCTGGGGCGGCTCCGCCCCCTGCCAGGGTAGCTCTGCCGTGGCGGCAGTGGGGCGGCTCCGCCCTTGCCGCAGTGGGGCAGCTCTACCCCCAGCTGGGGCAGCTCTGCCTCGGCCGCAGTGGGGTGGCTCTGCCCCCATAGAGGGGCGACAGCGCCCCACCGCGGGGCGCCAGCGCCCCGCTGCAGGGCGGCTCCGCCCCCGCAGAGGGGCTGCTCCGCCCCCGCAGAGGGCCGACGGCGCCCCCGCAGAGGGGCGGTTCTGCCCCTGTCGTGGGGTGGCAGCGCCCCCGCAGAGGGGCAGCTCTGCCCCCGCAAAGGGGTGGCAGCGCCCTATCCCGCCAACCTTTGACCCCCAAAATTCACGTTTTTATTATCTTTTTCAAAAAACTAATCCTGACCTAGTTGTTTAATTTTGCTCCCGAACGAAACCCATGTCTTGAAATTTTCACAATTGATTTTTGATTTTTACATCGACACTTCCGGAGGCCATAACTTTTGACTCGGGTGTCCATTTGAGCTGAAATTTGACGGGTAGTTGCCTTACATGATAATGAGTGGATTTCCAACTAGTTTTGTTGAAAGTTGTTGGAACCCATTTTGGCACATTTTCAGGGCCTCAAACTTTCATCTTGACCCTCAAAATCCCAATTTAGTGTTTTTTTTTAGCATTTTGAAAAATTGTTCACTCATAACTTGAAATGCATATCTCGAATTTGGGATGTTAGTTGGCAATTCATCCTATCTCAATATTGGGTATTTCTTGAAAAAAATTTGGACTCCCAAAAGTACATCCATGAGGTTTCCTAAAATGACAAAATTTGACAATTTTTGAAAATTGCCAAATCGGAAAAAATCTGATTGTCAACACTTTACGCCCTCTAAACCCCGAAACTCGGTGTAGAATCAATCCAATCACATCCTTCCATCATTCTGGTCTTCAATCCAATCCTCATCTAAGCTTTAATCTTATCCCAATCTGAGCTTAACCAAACCCCTAATCTAAGCTTTCATCCAGCTACAGTCCAAATCTTTGGATATCGAAACAAATCTTAAATCTCACATATCAATCTTCTCCTTATCTGTTCAATCTTGCACAACTCACCTAATCAAATCTGTGGTCTTGTCCCCAGTCTTGTTACCAGCCTTGACCCGTCATCATCATCATCATCCATTAGTATCATTCCCTATCCCTTTGGTGTTGTTTTGGGATGTATCCTTCCCTCATCAACAACACTTTCATCATCATCATCGGGAGGTATTCTTCCCTATTCTTTAGTGGTGTTTTGGGATGTATCCTTCCCTCATAAATACCACTCAGTGGGATGTATCCTTCCCTATCCTCATGTTGTTTCAGGATCCTTCATCCCCTCATTGACAACACTCGATCCATCATCAACCCATTTTGGCTTGTACCTTGACTGGGACAACATCACCTTTTGAAATCCATTTGTGCTTCATCCATATCCTATCGCTTCTCCTTCTCTCTTACCCATCACTTTGCATCATCTTCCTCATCTCCCCTTACATCACATCATCTATTTCAAGAGCACACGCGTGTTCTCTTCAACCTGCATGTCCTCTCGAGGGGGCATCCTCAATCCCTACTTTCATCTTTACCCCCATCATCTTCCTTCCTAGTCACTTCTTTGAATGACTAGGGCATCTTTTCCAATCTAACCATCTTCTTCTAGGTTCTATGTTTTAATATTCTTTGAAATGATGCTACTTCGTAACACCATCTCAAGAGGGCAAAATGTAGAACATCAAATTGGACTTAATTTATCCAAATTTATCACTTTTTCGTCTAAATCATCTTCTTATCAGGAGTTAATTAAATAATATTATTATTTAATTAATATCTTTAATTACCAAATCCTAAGGTATTTAATTAATAATTATATACCTTACCCTCTTCTAATCCTCTTTTCATCAAATAAATTAAATAAATATTACATTTTATTTAATTCCTCACATGTCTTTTCATCTAATCTAATCATTTCCTAATTTCTTCATTAGGGATGTGCATACTAATCCTTGATTAGGATGTGTCATCCTCAACTTTTACCAAGTTGGCTTCAATCCTTATTTATCTTCTAATTCTGCAGTTAATTAAGCCTAATCATTCTCCAAGGAATTTTTAATTCATTTTTTATTCTTCCTAGGTTCCCCTTTTTTATATGTGAATTTTTAATTCACATTCCATCCTCCCCAGGCTTCTAGAACCTTGGACTTGTCACAATCTCCACATGTGACCAAGTCCCACCTTTTTGGAGCCCACCTTTTATCCTCTAGATCTTCCTAGGAATGTTAATTCACATTTATATCCCCAACCACCTTTCCTTTTCCCATGTAGATTTTTGAGGAATTCCAAAATTCCTCAAATGTCCCTTTCACTCCCACTTGGGGACAAGGAATCTCTTTTTGACGAAATCCTCTCACTCCCCAAGGTGCTTGGAAGGTACTTTTCCTTCCTCCACCTCATGTACCTTCTTGACACCTCACCTCCATCTCATATCCCCTTGGCCACTTCACCCTCCACATGTCAAGATGTGAGGGCTTGTGGGTTCTCAACCCACCATAGCCCTTCATCTTGGCCTTGTTGGAGCAATCTTGACCATTGAATCTCTAGAGAATTCAAAATCCTCTATAAATACCCCCTCCTCAAGAGCATTTTCAACACTTTCATTTGGAGCACCCTTATGCTGCCAATTTGCATTTTAGAACACTTTATATTTTCATAACTACATGCTGCCCATTTGAATCCTCAATATTTTACCATCATTTAGCCATCTCTTTAATCATCTTGCACATTGAATCTTGCATTTTAGTCGCTCAAAAAATCATCTAAGGAGCACACAAACCATTCCAAGCAAGGGCCAATCAAAGGGATATCAACAACAAGGAAGGTGAAACTATTTGAATTTCATTTTATTCATTTTCCTTTTCATTGTATCACTCTTTTGGCTAATCTTGAGGTGTCCTTGGTCTTTTCTCATTTCACATTTTTCAGTTGTTTTGCACATTTAGAGTAGGATAAATTCCAAGGTATCACAGGTAGTATAGTGGATTGTTTGTGGCACCTGACAAGGAATTGAGTCATGAATTGAAAGTTTATGATAGATATCCCCAACTCTAGTTCAACAATTTTAAGGAGTATTGTAGGGTGAACAACCCCTTCATTGGTCACATCATCATATTGCTTGGAGGGAATTTTGAAAGGAGGGTCTCTCACAGTGCTTAGGTGTTCTTGAAACAATATGCCTTCTTATTCATTCAATACCCCAAGTTCACATATATTCATTCCCAAGGTTTCACAGAGAGGCCGAATAAGCTACCCCGGTATCCCAATGACTAGATCATACTATTAGAGCTCTCCTGACAGCTACAACATTTGCATCCAGTCCTCGATAGCAGGCATTTGGAAAGGATCCCTTATCCCTTAACTTTTGGCCAAGGGATGTACAAATTAAAAAGCTCCTAGTGTGTTGGGAATTCTTAGAAGGAATTGGCAGAATATCATTTTTTCCTACACACTGCTCATCTGCGGATGGACCCATATGGGCATATAAGGAAAGCACTAGGACCAGGGTACACCCATGTGCATCACATGGAAGATTTATGGGTAGATTGCTAGGATGACAGGGAGGTGCACGCAAGGCACTACATGCAAATGACTGTACTTCATAAAAAGAGTACAATTATTCCCTATACCTGATCAAGTTGAGGAAGATGAGAGCACCGTCATGGACTCTAGGTACAACATTGTCACTAGCTTGCTACTTCCAACAATAGATTGGGATGAGCAAGAGGTCAATGACCTTAATATTATAACCAAGCTAATCATTGCTCATACCAAAGAATGGGTTAATGGACAAGTAGACCGATTGAAGCAACAAGAGGTTGCCCTAACATATGACGAGCTCAAGAGTGATCCTAGTGCTATAGAGGATGTTGTTGCTACAACCTCAATAGGAGGGACATCCAAATCTCCCCCTCACAAGATCAAAGAAGAGGAAAGGGACTGAGGTGGAGCAGTCACCAGATCCAAAGGTATATTCAAGAAATATTCAGAAGGCTCACCCTCAAAGAGGCACAAACGAATGGGAAGCATCGCGGGATAGCTAACAATTCAGGAGGATCCCCTTCATGAAGGTGAGGAAGGAAAAATAGATCAGCCAAAATATCCTCCGGCTCTCCTTGTTTCCGCCACTCTTCCATCTATTTCCTAGGCCATGGTTTCCAGCTCTCCACCTACAGTGGACATCTCAGTCCATCTCACCTCCTCTCCACCAACTAGACCTACGATATTGGTTGACTCCTCTACCACAACTTTTATGCTTTCCTCCACCTCTATGTCACCTAGTACATTGCTTCCACTGGCAGCAGCAATAATACCAATGCTTGCACTCACATTTCCAAAGAATTTCTTGCGACACATATATAATGTCCCCTTGAAGATTTCCCAAATGTTTTTGGATCCCACCATCCAAGCTGCCTTAGCATAGGTCCTTTCCAGTGCTCTTCCCTTGAAGCCTCCAATGGGACCACTAGCAATGGAAGCCACAATGGTAATCTCCAAAGAATGGGAGAAGTGGGAGATGGAAATCTCAAAAGCAATGGAGGAAGAGGTCGATGAGTACCATGAACACCGAAAAATTGACAGGATGGTCTATAAAGAAGAAGAAATGGGATCTTCTGAAAGTGGAGACAAAGAGGAGGATGCAGGTGGAAAAATTATTGTACAAACATTTGATGGTGATTTCAAGGAGGAAATGGCTTGACAATTGAAGGACAATGAAGAAGAGGTAGAAAGGTCACCTCCTAGAGAAGAAAGGCAAGAAGATGACAAAGCAGAAAAAAATATGGAACTCCCTACAAGGGAACAATAGGAGGATGTGTCACCTCCTCATAAATAAGAAGATAATCTAGAAGAGGAAAAACCTAAAGGTGAGGTTCAAGTTAACAAAGGCCTCAAAAGTGAATAGATTGAGGAGCATGTGCATAAGGAAGAACAAGATGAAGAAAGAGAAAGAGAGGAGACTGAGAAAGAAAGAAGTCCCTGGGAGTGATTTCCTACTAAGCCTCCTATCAAACACCTTGTGTTCATCCAAGACTCTGATGAGGAAAAAGGAGAAGAAACTAAAATGGAAGAAAAGGATCCCAGAGATAAAAAAAAAATAGAGATTCAAACAAAGGAGGGCAAGGGTGATCGTGAGTCACCTAAGGGAAAATACACTATGCCCGAATGGTTGGAAATGAAACTTGAGAAGAAAACTCCTACCCCAAAGGATCCAAGAGCAAGATGGGAGGCTATCTTAGCCTGAGCATAGATTACTATCAAGAAAGAGAAGAAGCCCAAAATCAGATCTAAGGTGACAATGGATGCTTCTGGATCCCAAACTATGCATGTTGCAATGCCAGTGGTGGGAAAAGAAGGGGTGAGCTATAATATCTCCATCATTGACTTAGGAACAACTACCAAGGAGCAAAAGGTGGAGCACCTCGAAGAGTCTATTGCCACAGTAGTGCATTTGATATAACAAGATAAAGTTTCAAAGGAGGAGCTAAAGGCATAGGTAGCTGACCTGACAACATACATTCAACAATGGTCCTCAATAGAAGAAATGCCCACCACATCCACGACTCTTCCCCAACTGCTATCCAAAGAGAAAATTGACAAGTTGGAAAAGAGAAAGAACCTGGACAAGACTATAGAAAACTGGTTCTAGTAGCTTCTATACATTGGAAATATGGGTATCAACCAGGTTGTTTGAACAACCAACAAGTTTATGGACTTACAATAGTCTCTAGAGAGAATGAGGAAACTTTGCACCGACTTCCATGTGACGTATAGATCCACCTACCCAAAGATCGAAGCTATTCTCAAATTCCCAAGCACAATATGGGAAAAGGAGCTCACATTCAAGAAGGATAATCATTGACTGATGGATGTATGGAAATGGAACTTTGAGAACTAAAAATAAAGACTGGAGTAGGTGATTGATAAAATGGATTCATATATTGAGTGCTTCAAAGAGATTAGAGTGGATTGTGCCCGATATTTGAGGTTGGTGATAGGGTATGACATGCCCATGGTGCAGATAGATCCAGAGAAAATAAAGCCCCACTTTCAAAAGGGGATGGAGGATGGGATGTCAATAGAGATAACCATGGATTTTAGGAGTTTTGTTGCTCGCGTCTTTGCCCAATCAGAACTATTCAGGGACCACACTACCAAGTATGATGAAGACTAGAAAAGGCTTGCAGAAAAGTCCAAGGAATGGAGTTATCAATTGCTATGATCTGAGATTTTGGAGGTTGACAAACTCCAGCTAGTAATTTTGAAGTTCATGGAGTATGCAGCTTTAAAGAAGCTGGAAAGCAACCCTATTATTAGTGAAGAGTTTCTAAAGGAATAGCTATAGCAAAAGGGAAATCAACAAAGGAAAAAATGCTATAGTGTTGTCACTCGAGGAGAAAATAGGGATAAAGACAAAGTTGTATTTTAAATTGTAATATATTGGGGGGTAAGTAGAACCCTAATTTGTAGTGAATCTTGGCCACACAATGAGATCAAATCTTGGCCATTCATTCTACTTTTTGGGAACTATAAATAGGGGGTCTCCTTTCATTTTTAGAGAGATTTGAGTTATTGTAAAGACATGCTACAAAAATTTCTAATGAAAATACATTGACTTGTTTCATTTTATGGGTTTTCCACATGTTTCATGATTCAATCTCCCATTGTTAGATGCTTTAGTTAGATTTATACTACTATTCTAGTTAGATTTAAACTGCTTAAATGGATTTTGTTAATGTTGTTTTGTGATTAGAGAAATTTCTATTATGTTGATGCCTTCCAGTCCATACTTTTTGCTATTTGCTACTAGTAAATGGTCTTGTAAAGTTAGTCCAGGCTGAAACTTGAAGCTACTTTTAAAATTTTATCTTTATTCATGATTTCATGTGGTGGATGAATGGTAAAATATATGCAGACCTTGGAAGATGGCACAAATTTCATGATACTGTAGGTTTCTTGGTTAAGTGGAATCATGTTGGAAGGAAGCTATCCATAGCAGAACCTCCATGATCACTATTCATAGTTAGTTGTAGATCTAGGAACCTTTCCTCTTCCTTGCTTTGTTTTAGAAATAGCCTATGCTAAGGTTCATTGCACATTGTAAAGCTAAAACTTAATGAAAACACTGGAGTTTTATATTGTTGTTTGAACCTACAACAAAGTGCACCTTAACTCCCATCTCAAAAACTTTAGATTTTAGGATCCACTTTGCATCCAACTATGCATCCAACTACATAAGTTTTTCCTATGATTACTAGTAGAATCACATCAAACATCAACTAAGGATTTCCATGCAAGCCATGACGTGACACCCAAGAGACCTTCGGGTGATTTTCAATGACTTCTTGTTGGAAATTTTGTTTCAAGAGAGGTAGTGCACCTACGCATTGCTTGTGTTGAGAAAGTGTGCAAAATACCCATCGACATATTTGAATTTGACTCATCAATTCTCTATTATGGTTTTATCTAAACATGGTGAGAAGTTGTTTTTTAGGAATATGGCAATGTAATTTGCTAACCAAGCCTCACCATCTCTTGTATAATGAGGTAAGTGATTCACTGTCTTCTTGCTTAGTTTTGCTCAATGTTGCAAGGGTGACATCGTTTTTAATGTTAAAAGAAAAATGATTGATGAATTTGTCGGCGAGTTCACCCCATGTTTTGATGCCTTGTGGAAGATTTGAGAACCAATTTAAGGCTTCTGTTGCAAGATTTCGTGGGAATAAACTCATCAAGTAGGTGGGGTCATATGCAACTTCCATGCATGCTATGTTGAATTCACGAATGAGTTCTATTAGATCCCCTATCCCCTTATATTTAGGAAATGGTGGTGTTGTGAAATGTGGGGGAAAGTGTGGCATGTATAAGTTTTGATCAAATGGAAAAGGGCACAACTCCTCCAGATAATATGTCTTCTTTTTGGTTCCCAATTGTATATTTTCCATTCATTTTTCAAGGGTTTGCACATGTTGGTTCAAATAGCCTACAAGGGATGATGTCACATTGTTTTGATGTGATGCAATAATGTTGGCATTGAGGTCATGTGTTGGATTTTGATTTTGATTGATGTTTTGTGATATGAGACCTTGATTGTTATACAGATGTGAGTTGTTTTGATTTGGAATGAGATTGGTGTTTAGATTGGTTCCAAATATCATTTTCATATTTGGTATGACGTTTTGAAGTTGAGGAATAGACCCTTGATTCATGTTTTGATTTTGAAAATTGAATCCTTGGATTGCAAATGAGGGTATAGGACCTTGATTTACATTTTGATATGAAGGCATAGGCCCTTGAATTATGTTTTGATGGGAGGGAATGTTCCTTGGTTGACATTTTGAAGTGATGGTGTTGGCCCTTGAGTGGAGTTTTGGAATGATGGAAGGGGTCCTTGGTTTGTATTTTGAAGTAGTGGAATAGACCCTTGGTTGTGGTTTTGAGTTGGGGTCTTTCATGAGATGATGCACATTTTTCTAGGGTTATTTGGTGGAGGTTAATTTGATGAATGTGCACTTTGGAATTGGAATGAGGGCACTTGGTTTATGTTTTGGGGTGTGCTTATGGAACTTTGTTTGCATTTTGGTTCAAGGGTGTGTGAATTTGAATCAAAGGTGTGTGACCTTGTGATGTGGAACCTTGATTTGTGTTTTGAAAGAGAGGATTTGTGAAAGTATTAACCATGGTATTTGAGGTAAATTGGCACCCTTCTTAGCTAATGCATAGAAAAATTTGTTTGGGTTGGCACTAACAAGCTAGTCAACTATGCTTAAAAGTGTTGGATCTTGATAAGCCATTTCAATCTCTTGAGGGGTCAACTGTTTGTTGACTACTTCAAAGTTTAGGTCTTCCCAAGGGTTACTTTGTTCTCTTTATTGTGTGTTGTTGTGGGTTGTAGATTGATTTGAATCTATGACATTATCAAGAAAGGGGTAGCTTAGGAAACACATGTCCTTTCTTTTGGCTTTTGAACTTGTTTCAACCATGTGAGACTTTTACAAGTTGGGGATAATGCAAAATGGTAATGAGACTATGATATGTTTTTGGATTTTTTTGGACTTGAGGCTATGAAAATGCAAGGGTGTTAATGCAAGGATGATAATGCAAGCATGGTAATGTCTAAAAGATGAGGGATAAAGAATGTTAAAGGAAACTAAAAGATTGGGTGATGGTCAAAGTGAGTGATAAGGTGACTAGATGATGCTAGTGCAAGATTACGATGATAATGTAACTAAGGTTAAATGAGATTGGTCTATGATTTTTTGTATTTTTTGTATTTTTGGATATGAATATGCAAGGATAATGATGGATTGATATGATACTAAGGGTAAATTGAGCTATATTTTTGTATTTTTGGAATAAGGGGTAAAGTGAAATATAAGGAAGGCGAGTCTAAATGAGGGTGATCTAATGCAAAGGAACCCTAAATTTTTTAAGAAAGGGTGGAATTCAAGCTAATGTGAATCCAAGGTATGTCATTGACCATAAGAGGACAACCAAGACCAAGAGACAAGACCAAGACTCAACTTAACAAAATGACAATGACAAGACAAATGACAATGGTCAATGACAAGTAGAACAAATAGCCAAGAATTTCCAAAAGCTCAAAGGTCTCCCCGTGTTCAAAATTTGAAGGTTTAGATGCAGCCTAAAGGTCAAGGTTTAATTTGTGCAATGCAAGGGATGACAGAATGCAACCTATAATGCAATTTTTTCCTATTGGGTATGCTAAAATGAGCTGGGAAGACTTGTAGGTCTCTAGTTTATCTGACATAGGTCATTGTAAAATGGTTTTGATAAGACTTTGGACACAAATTTTATAAAATTTTATTTAGTAGGAAATTGTAGCTCAGTTTCTATTAGTTGCACTTCACAGTTGCGGCTTGGGTTCACATATGTGGCTCTATTTATGACAAATGCATTTCAGAATGATAGTTTCAATTTTTAAGCTAATAGTTGTGGTTCACACTAGAAATTTCAGATCTATGTTTGATAGTTGTGGTTCACAGAGTGGTGTTTTTGATAGTTTTGATGTTTTTCAATGATTTTGATCTAGGTTTTTGATTGTTTATGATGAAGTATGACTGGAAAACATAACATACAGTATCAAGGACTTTGTTTAGGACTAGTTTAATGTGAAATTGTAACAAGAAAACAAGCACAATCCTAGTAGAAAAGGGTTTGTATACTTGGTATAGGCCCACTAAAATACATCAGATTGGTTTTGAACACCTCTCCTTCTTGAGAGCAGATAGCTTATAAGTTTGGGGGCATTGGCTCCCCTCCATGAAACTCACTTCTACAGGTACACAACTCTAGATTATTGGGTAGTCACTTCCTAAGAACTGCTATCCCTACTCAAGGGAGTTAGTAGTGACTAACTTTGGGCATGTTACTATACCCTACACCATACCAAGCAATGAATAAAAATAGCTAGGCTTCTAAAAACAAAAGGTGTCTAGTAAGAGCATCCGGTTTAGGGGATATGATGATATACTCCCTCGAGAGGTCTCCTAGCCCTTAGAATAAGGGATTATCATATCATAAAGATACCAGAGGAGAACTATTGCATACCATCCTATTGACTATGAACTTTCCTCACAACCACAAATTTATATAGAGGTTCGAAAGGACTTGGATTTAGCTTGTTACCTCTTGGGTTGTTCCCTTAGGCTGAGTAATTGTTCCCACTAAGGCATGCCCTCTAATGGGAAAACCAAAAATTAGATGGGTCTAGCTTTCTAGTCACCGAGTTTGCAAAAGGTGAGAGCATAATACCTACCACCCTCAAACACTAAGACATGGTGTTCTTTACCCTCTAATTAAATCTATGTGAGAAATACAATTGTTAATTTTAAGCGCCAAAATGAAATGATTTCTAATCTAAAACAAGCAAAGTGGTTTCAAAATAAATTTCTTGGACATTCAAACCTACAAAACCACTTGTTAGTAGTCTCAAAAGAAAGGTCTTGGGCCAACAAAAAGATGCACAAACTCCAAGTTAGCACCAAAATGTGGTTAGCATCAAACCAAAACCAAAATCAAACAACTAAGCTAAAGAAATGAAAGTAAAATGAGAAACTACAACTAAAGGATTCAATTTTTTTGTTGCTCCAAGAAGCGATTTTGGGAATCTACCTAAAGCAAAGCACTGTAGATAGAATATCAAAACCCAAAAACCTTATTCAACTCATAGAAAGTGAAAGAAAGATGAAAAAGAAACTAAAACTGAACTTTTTTCTTGACAAGCAATTATGTCACACCTTTCATCAGTTGCATCATTGTGTTGCATCACATGAGGACAGTTGCATAGCATTTTCAAATTCAAATTTTCCCACCCAAGGATGCCTTCTGTAGATGCATCATTTCTAGACAAGTGCATCGCTATGTTTAATAGATGAATCGCTCCTCGAAAAATGTGTCACTACAGTTAATAGTTGTGTTGTTCTATACTCAAAATCTGTAAAAACAAGTTAAATCCATACGAAAATTTTCAAAAACGTTTGTTCTTGTCAGGTTCACCAATGTGAGATGGGGTTCAAAATTTCTAGCCTAGAATAGTGACAGCTAACACCTCTAGACCAATAAACCACATCAACAAGAGAATACAAAATAATGGAGAGAATTAGAAAAGAAAAACATAAAGAAAATTACTCCCCATATTAGTTTCTTCACTTCCCTTTCTCTCTTATTTCTCCTTTTTGCAATCTTTTCCTCAGATTTGTTGTTTCACATGTGCAAATACCAATTAGCTATTAAGTCAAAAATGGGAGAAGAAGGTTTATTTTATAGACAACCATTCGAATAGACGGTTGAGATTAATCTTCTAAAAGGATTCCAAGATCAATGGTGGAGCATGCATGAGAGGGAGGTTACAAAATGGATGGTCAAGATCAAACTTCTATAAAGATGCCAAGATCAATGGTCCAAGATTGATGCATCAAGAATATGCTATTCTTGGAGGAATCATAACAGGTATGATGCCTAGTGGCTATGATGCCTGATGGCTATGACACCTGACAACTATGAGCACAATGAAGACTATGACATAAATGAATGACAAGGCATCTTTGACTAGCTGGTGCATAAATAATTTATTCAAAAATGAAGGAAAATGGAGAAAGGGGACAAGTGGCAAATAAATAATTTATTCAAATTATTTACTTGGAGGAAATAAAATATGGAGCATTTAATTAAATTTATTCAATTTAATTAAATGCGAGGATGGAAATTAGAGAGGAATTAAATAATTTCAACAATTATTTAATCTTGGAAGAATAAAAGGTCAAATAATAATTATTATTATTTGACTATAGAGAAATAATTAAATAAATGATGATTTATTTAATTATAGAAGAATGGGGTATATTAGCAATGCAATTAAATTATTTAATCGATCGAGATAGAATAAAGATTAGAAAGTGAATTAATTAAATAACTAAAGTTATCTAATTAATAGAGGAATATGATCAAACATAATTGAATAATTAAAACTATTCAATTATTGAAGGATGAAGACCAAGAAAAATGATGCTCCCAAACTTAGGACATTTTTTAGTGTCTACATCATCAACTCCCTTAATCTCTAATATTCTTCACTAGTTTGTATGGTGAATTTGTATCTACAATTACCCATGGTATAAAAAATACTCAAAAATTTGAATATATAACTAAATTTTGCATACATGTCTACTAGAGTAGTCGTAACTACCTCTAACAAAATTTCTCCATTGTTTATGCTTTAATGGATGTCCATACCCTGTTCCAAATCTTCCATTTTGCAAAATCTAGGAGAATGCTAGAAAAGGTTGTAGAGTATGGATTTACACTTTCCAATTGCATGTGTTTGGAATTTTATTAATCTTTTTCAAAAAATACATATTTTTTAATATCATGCAATCAAGGTGTTCCATGAAAATAATGTTCTTTGAGGTGTTTATTCAAATAGTTCAGGTGCCTTGTCTATGCTTCCACATTTTTCATACATGTATACCAAATAAATTGCAACTACAACATGCAAAAAAATTCCTCCATCATTTATCCTACAATGGGTGTCCATATGCTATTCCAAAGCTCCCATTTTGTCACAAGTTGGGAGGATGCTAGAAAAGGTTGTGGAGTTGAAATTTACACCTGCCAATCACATTTGGTTGATTTTTTTTTCATTTTTTTATATATCCTACAATCATAGCATTCCATGACATCACATTTATTTGGCACATCCAATCAGATAGTTCAAATTCCTTGTCTATGCTTCCACATTTTGCATACATGTCTACCCAATCATTTCTAACTACAATATCCAATAATAATCTCCCTTATATTATGCTTTTATGGATGTCCATACCCTATTTGAAATCCCCCATTTTGGCATTGGTTGAGAGTGTGTTGGAAAATTGATTGGGTTTGAAACCTATTTGTTGTGAATGGTGAAACAAAGTGATAGAAAAAAGTTCCTTCTACCACCTTCTTTGCATATTTGTTTAATGCCATATATCTTGCTTTGGTTCTCTTGTTTTATGCGATCAAGAAAGTATGATCCTCCACCAAAGTTTCACGGGGGAACATTATTTGAATTAGAAAGTTAGTGGGATCATTGTTTGAATGGAAATGGTGAACATATGCTAACAATAGTGGTGAATAGAAAAAAATACAGATTAAGAGGGCCTACATCAACCACCTAAGCGGTCAATGATTAAAGTTTGCTAGTTAATCACAATAGGCTTCAGCTTGTCAAGGTCAATATTCTAAACTATGATAGTCTAATGAGAACTATCAGAGGGTGTAAAGGATTCTTTCACACAAAATTCTCTATTACTAAAGATCTATTTATAATTCTAAAAATTACCTAGGTTTATTCAATTGATAATTATTAATAATATATTTTGATGCTATATGTTTATCATAAACTTGTTCAATTTCATGTTGAAATTGACAATTTTTACACTCTCTACCCTACCAACTGTACGATTTATAATTCAGGTGAACTTAAAGTTGTTTATATTTTTGAATTAAATTATTTCTTTTGTTTAAGAAGAGATTTAATGGGTGGCCACAAGTTCAAGTGGTGCAGGATGCTATAAATGGCACCATAAATGTACTAGAAACCTACAATAATCTAGGAGTGAAGTGTGTAATACTTTGGCAAGAATCAAAGATCACAAAGTAAGCTTTAATCATTAAGGTGGTTATGGGCCAATTCCCAGAATGAGAGCTTTGGAACATGGTATGGACATACATCAAATCATATTAAAAGGGAAATTATTGTCAGATATTACAATTGTAAATTCTCTAGTAGACATGTATGCAAAATTTGGAAGCATAGACAAGGAACATGAGCTATTTGATAGGATGCCTCAAAGAAATGTGGTGTCGTGGAATTCTATGGTTGTAGGATATGCAAAAAATTTGTTTGTTGAAAAGGATTTATAAACTTTCAACCAAATGTGATTGGAAAGTCTAAAGTCTAACTTCACAACCTTTATTAGCATCCTACCAACTTGTGTGAAAATGATATCTTTAGAATAGGGTATGAACATCCATCATAGGATATATGATAGAGGTTTTTTTTATAATGTTGTTGCTGCAACTACCTTAATAAACATATATGCAAATGTGCAAGCATAGAAAATGTACGTGAAGTATTTGATAGAGTTCCTCAAAGAAATATGCTCTTATTGAGAACCCTAATTACATGATATTATCAAAATTTATTTGTTGAAAAGGATTTAGAACCTTCCAACCAAATTGAATTGGTAGGTGTAAATACAAATTCTACAACCTTTGCAAACATCCTCCTAGCCTATGCCAAATGGGAGATTTGGAATAGGACCTATGGACATCCATTAAAACATAAAGAATAGATGAATTTCTCAAATGTAGTTTCAACTTCTCTAGTAGACATGTATACGAAATGTAGTTACATATTCATAAGTAATTTTGATACGATAGGTAATTGTAACTATAATTGACCATAAAAACTAGTCAAGACTATTTAAGATTAAGGAAGTTGAAGAAAGTTTAGAGGAGGTATTTCTTAGGTTGAAACTAATGAAATGATTATTTGTTGGTGTGCATTATGTGTGCATGACTTGTGATGTTATTAAATTCTGATGATCTATATCTAGACCAAAGTTATCAATTTAAATCGGATAGTGTTTATTCATACTTGAAAGGAAGTTGAGAGAGCAAAAAAAATTGTACACCAATCTAAGTGGGGGAGATAGTGAAATTATTTTATAAAACCATTAAAATTATGGTAAAGAGATGCGCATTTAGATTACTTAAATAAATATACAAAACAACAATAAATAATAACACTAGATCTATGTGGGGAAAACCCTTTTAGGAGAAAAACCTCACACTCCAAAAGGACAACATTTTGTATTATCAGTAATCAAATGTGGTTACAATACACTCTTAAATCAAAAATCATTAACAAGGGTCTTCAACAATGATAAGGAATTTGGAATGATTTTGACACCATAATGGTACTTGTAAATAACTTCAAAAGCTCTCACCTAAAAAATACACAAGTACCAAATATATACTAAAATGCAATAAAGAAGACATCTCAAGGTTGATGACTAGGGTTTCCACATGTAAATAATCCAATTCTTGTATGCATGTCATAACTCTCCTTAGCATGCATAATGCTTGGATACATGCAATTTACCTACATGTAAAGCACTGCCATAATCAAGACCCACCTAACATTGATTTTATATTTCCAACAACTTGCTCCTTATCATATGGTCCCTAAAAATACAATGCACATACATGCATGAAAATCCATTGCATGCATAGTCACCTACATCAAGTAGGGTCAACCTATCATCAATCAATCATATTTTTTGATTCTTGACTCTTCCATCTGTTATATGTTAATTCAGTACGTAAATCTGTCATAATCAATCATCATAACTCTTACAACATGACACATACCACCAAGTGGTATACCTATCTCATCCAAACTAGGATGCATGTCATTCTAGTCACCTACCATGTAGGATGCCACCTCACTAAATTAGGTACCACAATATTAAAACATTAGATAAACATAAAACATAAAAATAAAATAAATAATTAAATAATTAAACCAATTCTAGGACTTGTAAAGATTGAGACACATTAATCCCAACATCTCCCACTTGTTAAAGACCTCTCAATATCCAACATAAAATCAATTGATATGGATTGTGAGGTCGATAGACTTGGAAGATGGTCTGAACTTTTCTACACTCACACACTTTTCTCAATGCATCTACAAAATTTTCCTAAGTGTAAACTTTCTTCGATTTCACCTTCTCATCTTTCATCAATTCATGAAAATAATGGAACTAAACATCAATATGCTTCATTCTAGCATTAAAGGTAGGATTTTTTTCTAAAGGTATGGCACTTTAACTATCACAAATCATAGTAATAATCCCTGAATGACATACAACATCAAAACATAATATCCTAAGACAAATGGCTTCTTTATAACCATGAGAATCTTCTATATACTATGATTATATCATGGACAAAGTGACTATAGCATTCTACTTACTCATTCAACTAATAGCACTATCAAACATCATGAACACATATTCATTAGTGGATATTTGGTTTTCAATGTCCCTTGCCCAATTAGAATCAACAAATCCATATATATTGATGGAATTTCTAGGTCTAATAAGATATCCATGAAATCATAGGTAATACTCATTCAAATATTTAAACACTCTCTTAACTACATCCCAATGTATCCATATAGGATTAGCCATAAAGTGACTCAAGAATCCCATTTTTCAAGGCAGTGTATATCCTAGTATAGACCATAGCACACATTAGACTATCAAAAACACTCACATAAGATACTTTGGTCATTTCCTCCATCTTAGTAGGATATTTTCGATAGTCTTCCATAGATAAATCCATCCATTACATAACAAGAACAACTAACAATATAAAAACCATGATGAACCTTTCCAACATTGAGTTCACATACTTACTTTGACTTAACCAAATATTTTTAGCTCTATCTCTTCTAATCTCTATTCCCAAAACATACCTTTCTGCACCAAAATATTTCATTTCAAACTATAATAATAACTAAGACTTCAAATCTGCAATCAAAAATTTACCATTCCCAAACAATATTATATCATCAATGTATAACACAATAATGATAATTCTATCATTATTATCTTGTAACATATATAATCATATGATTTAGATCTTAGAAATCTCAAAATCAACACAAAGGTGTCAAACTTGTAGTACCACATCTTAGGCTCAACTATTTTAGACCATACAAAGACTTCATCTATTGAACACTCAAAATACTGAAAGGGGGGGTGAATCGGTATTATATTTAACTATTCCAACATTATCCATCAAATTATAAAAGAAAATTCAATTGATATAAGAAAATAAAGCATGAAACATCCACAACATCACATAACACATGAACATTAGGATTTTTTGTGGAAAATCCAAAATGGGAAAAACCATGACGAGGATTAACTCACAATATATTATATTGGGATATAGTATATTATAATAGTGCTCACTATAGGTGGAATCACTATCTAGTGGAATCACTATCCATAGAGAATAAGATAGAAGAAGGGGTGACTTATAGCCTATTTGAACTGATACAAGTGCATCTACAATATCCTGGATTATAGTTCCAATGAAGTACAATATCAAACTTTGCATTGATCTAGATCAATTCTCCACTCTACTCTATATCCGCACACATTACAACACAATTCACACAAATTTGATAAAATTTGCATCACACATGTAGGTGGAACACCATACATGTTATCTCTCTTTGTACATTCACTCATCATCCCAAAACATCAAAATCAATCTACTATATATATCCACATCAAGTGTAATATCAATTAGGTCAGTCTAATTGGATGTAATACACAAAATTTAACTTGTCATCCCCAAAAACTTTAATACCATAAATCAAAATTCAAATCACCTTAGATAGGTCGAGATAGACCTATACTAGAGTGGACACAGAAAAAGTATCCCTTTTTACTTGCTTGATTTGGGAATAATTGATGATAAATTGGACTTAATGAGGCCCTGATTTAGTGTTGTGAGGTGTTTTACACATCCACATTAGGTCTTGGACCCTTGCAAAATGAATAAAATGCATTTATCAATGTCTTGTAAAGTTGTTGTAAAGTGTTGTAAAAGACTTTCACACTTTTCTAAACTTAATGTACCTATTTCTCCCCTAATTCAATACTGTAAAATGTACTTAATTGCATCTTCACATTAATCTAGAAGACTTGTGAATTAAACCTAATTCTAATCTAGTGTTGTAATGTATTTCACACATTCACATTGGATGTTGTGCCTTTATAGGCTATGCAGACCTCATTTGAATGATGCAAAGTGTATTTAATCACACTTTCACATTAAAATTTGTGTCCCTATCCCTAATTACCCTTTACATCGCCATTAATAAGCCCTTATGGCCCCATATTGTGCATCCCGAGGCTTATTTTGATCAAAGACTTGACTAGAATAACCTAGAAACCTAATTTCTTCACTCCCCGACAATGAAAAAGAGCCCCTATGGGACCAGGTCACCCATCTAGGTGAATTATTCCCATCCAGGTGGGACTAAGTCACCCAGCTTGGTGACTTAGTCCCATTTGGGCTATTTTTGAGGTTCAAGTGAGAAAAAAAGGATTTTAAGTTTATTTTTCCTTCATGTCAGCCTTGGGGATCAAATTAATGAGTAAATTAGGTGGATTTCCTATAAATACAAGATTCTAAACCATAATTCATCTTAGCTTAACTCATTTATCATTTATCTTCGACCTCAAGTCAAGCAAGCTAGAATTTTAGTATTCTAAGTCATCAAGATAGCTTTTTCAAACATTCAAGGGTGGATTCTTCATCTATTGTTGTAGAAATTCAAGATCTATCACCATGGAAAGTCTCTAACTCCATTGTTTCATGCTTCATTACATTATTTCTTCATTTTGGTTTAATTACCTAAAAGGGAGTTTGACCAAGGAAAACCCCCATGCCCTAACATGATTCAACTTCTCTCTCTCTTTTCTTGTGTGTTTGCAGATGTAGGTATCTTGAAGACTTGGAGATCATTAAAGGATAAATTGAAATTTTATTGAATACACCTCCTTGTTTAATAGGTCAAAATATCTACAAAAAGTCTCTTATAGTGCCGAAAATTAGATTTTTGGAGGTGAACACTAGTTAGAAACTAGAGTGCAGACTGAGGGCTTCCATTTCCACTTTCAAATTTTCAAAAATTTAGAAGTGCACTAAGTCACCAATAGTGGTGACTTAGTCCCACTATACCTATTTTTTATATTTTTTTGTAGATTTGGATACCCATTTGGCTAAAATGGACTCTGGTGCAATTTTCTAGATCTGGGACTAAGTCACCTAGAATGGTGTAAGTGTCCCAGTAGGCCAAATTTTTAAGATTAGTAGCATTTCTAATCTCCATTCCAATCTAAAACATATTTACAGGTGCATGCTTTTTGTTTTTCTTTCCTGTTCTATTCTATTTACATTTCTATTCATCTTTCTAGGTGTTTTTGCATACAACACTATGTTTTCAAACATCTTGCATTTCTTTAGTTTTCATTTAATAATTGATCTATATTATCAATTTTCTATATTTAGGACATTGTATTTAGGCATATTTCATCCATACTTCCATTGATTTTGAGTGTAGACATTTCCCATTTTGGCCCATCTTTCTCCTTTTAGGTGGAAAACCCTAGAAGTGTAAGAAAGCATTTGGGTGCCAAAATCTTTGTCCACAATTAGATCTTACATATGGCAAAGACACTTATCCATTCTTTGCATAACATCAAACATGTTAGGTCAACCCCAAATAAGACTTAAACCAACAAACCTTCATTTGTACACCAAATTTGAAATACATGGATGTAAACACACAATTCCATATGCAATTCCTACTTATCTGACATCTGGCAGCTTATCTTCAACATCACAACACAAAATATTCATCCACAGAGGAATGCAGAATCTCCCACACCGACACACTATATAGAAAATGACTGTATTAAGTTAGATTGGGAACTCTATCATTCATAACTCCCAAAATAATTCACCAAACCAGATGAAATATTGGATTAAGAATATTCTAACCAACACAAAAATTAGGTTAGAATTGCAGAGAAAAATCTTCATTCATGGAGTGGTGAGGACCCCAAAACTGATACTTTGTAATCCTGAACTGACAGGTTTGACACTTAGTCAAATTCCTACATCTTTACACTTTCTAGACCAACTGAACTTGCATTTATGTATTCCACAATACCTCCAAAACATGTTAGGATGATCCAAAAAAATGTTGACATCAGTGACAACATTGTATCTTGCATTATGTACATATCATGCTCATGTTTCTAGTACTCTATCATCAATGAAAATATCCTCAATCTTCCAATAATGCTCCCCTTTGTCATTGATGGCAACATGTTTTCCAACACTCTCCAAAAACTTTCCTTTATTACTCTCTCTCCCCTTGACACATGTTCCACTCTCCCCCTTTGAAATCAATGGAAAAGGGTGCCTATATACACCTATTCCATTTTATTACCAGAACTCCCCTTGAATGATGTAATCATATGTACATAGTTGGGGAAAATAATTAACCTCCCCTAAGTCAGATACCAAAAAAAAATGCAATTCTATATGTCCGCATATATACAAGAAAACAAATAGAAAAATGCATAAAAAGAGTGAAATATAAGTCAACCATAGGTGGTTGATTCCTAAAACTTCTTCAATTGGTCTTTTCAATCTTGTATTCCTCATTCCCATGCTTTCTTAGCCTCCGCAAGCAATCTATTATGCATCCCTAACTTCTCCAAACTACAAAGTGATAGTTTCTTTTTGAGCTTGCAATTGGAAAAACCTCTTATGAAGATCCTCTATGAGATCCCTTGTAGCAATGTGAGGTTAGTAGCTCAGTCATAAGCACTGAAGGTTGTGTTAATTTGAGACTTAATGGAGTCCATTTCCTTTTTTATATATTGTGTGGCTTCGATCCACTTCATCCCATACTACAACAGTGCCTTAGCCTCAACTACACAATCTTCTACAACCTTAAACAATTTAAAGAACTTCTTATGTGCAATTGCACATTTCTCCATGATCTCTAGCATTCTCTTGTCATTCATCCTCTTTTCTACTTCCTTCTTTTCTTCTCTCTTCAGTCTGGATGCATATGTTTTGAAGGAACCAATCATCAGTGTCATATTATCCATACTTGATAGAGATGTATCTATGTTTGATCTAGGTATTATCTCATGTAATGCTTTCATTACCTCATCCATTAGCTCTCCACTCTTTTGATGTGTATCAATGATTTCCTTTCTAGTATCTATTTGGAACAAGTCTCCTATTTGTATCTTGTGAATAGGAGATATCTTGTTCAAGTCTACATTACCCTAATTCATCAATAATTGCCATAGTTGTGAGGAAACAACTAGTTGGAAGCTAGGTTGAACACTTAGAAGATTCCTCAAAAAATCTATAAAGGAACTAAAAGATTCACTAAGAGACTTTGTGTATTTTGTAGCCTTTCCCTTATCTACAATACTAGAGTCAATTGATATATCTTTCTTTGCATCTTTGGATTCATCCTTTCCCTTGTCCTCTTCATATTAATGCTCTTCTTCTTGATGCTTTTCTTCTTGATCCTCAACATATTTTTTTCCCTCATCAACACTTGTATTCATTTCATTTTTTTTTCTTCTTATGCAACATTTTTGTGTCTATCGAAGGAGTAAATTCAATAATTTATACCAGAGAATAAGATCTTTCTAACATTTTCTTGTGTAGTATCTTCTTCAATTAATCCCTCTTCATTTTCTTTTGGCATATCCTCCACTTCTGGAGGGGTGTTATCCTGTGCAAATTCATCAATAGTATCTTGCTCATGTTAAGCATCATCATTGTGTGCTTCTCCTTCCACATCTAATCCTAGAGCAATAGTATCAACTTTGATTTCTTCCTTAGCTTTTGAAAGTAGTCCCAACTTGTGTCCAATCTCCTCAACTTTATCATTGCACTCTTTCCAAATTCTTTCATGATCATCTTTATCCTTTCCCATGAAAGTGGTAAGTCTTTGTTTCATTTTCAGCTCTTTGATATAAATGGTAGCCAATGTGGCTCTATCTGCTTCAGGAAAAGGAGCTCCAACTCTTTCCAAGGCCTCATCATTTGGCCTTTCATGTTCTATTATGGCTTCTTCTCTTCTTTTCAACAAAATATTCTAGACATCATCAGGAATATCCTTTTGGATATTATTCATAATAACTTCAAATACAACGTATTTGACTATAGCTTTATCTACCTCATCAGATTCCTTGTATAGCTCTACAGTAGCCTTCAACATCTCATTTTGCACAATGTTGTTAAATAGTGTGTCTAACTTCATTGAAGTATGAGGTATTTCTTGTTGTTTTTATTTCTTCACTGGAGTGGATTTCTTCCTTATTGGAGGACTAGAAGCAATTTTCCCTATTTCTTTAGTAGAAAGTAAATCCCCAAAGGACTTTAGAACTAATGTGGCAGCGGTAGTTGCTCTATCTGATCTTCTAGTGCTTCTAGATGCTTCAAATACACTCTTGTCTACTTTTTATTTCTCTCAACCAATCTAAACTCTCTCCTTAGAAAGACCCATGTCTTGTGCATAGACATCCACCATTTTCTCAACATTCTTTCTCATAATAGGTTCCTTTTGCTTGAGATGAACTTCCATTGTTTTTTCTTCATAAGTCTGATATCTAGGCTTTGTTGAATCCTTAGGACTGTTCAAGAAAACTTCTACACAACCATTTAGCTTTGCCTCAGCCACATCATATACTAACTTTGAAACCCAAACTGTACTAGGTTCTACTGCCCACATGATGCAGCAATCTATGGAAACTAGAAAAGTAATGTCATTTTTATACTTTTACACAATTTTCTTAGGGATTCTCTATCTCTCATGCATCCTTCTTTAGAATACTACAAATAAAGCAACAAGTGCACCATCCTATGCATTGTTGTCTCCAAGGCTCCTTATATAATCTACTATTTGGTGAGCTACATGCCTTCCTGTTATCCAATTAACTTTCCCAATTATTGGTACTTCCTTCAAAAAGTAGAAAAGTAAGCACGTAACTAGTGTACCATAATTAAATACATACTTATTTTTGTTGACCTGTTTTAATTTTTCCATAAGTTATTGCCTAAGAAACTCACAAAGGTCATAGTCAGCTCCATTCTCAACCATATCTTGTGCCACATGGATTGTGGTGGAAAAAATTGAGTTGTCCCGGTTGGTGTAGTATATTTTATATCCAATGACCATAGCTACATACCTAACAGTAGGTTTTCTGATAGGGTTTATAGTGAGGTCTCTTTTGTCAAATGTTTCACCTGTCTTTTCCATCACATCCTTTTTTTTAATAGACTTTAGGACTAGAACCAGTCCAATGGAGCATAAACTGGTGATTTCTCTAATCACTTCCTTTGTAATAATATGGGGCATGCCATTCCAAACAAACAGATCATGGATTCTACTTAGT
The DNA here is from genome assembly GCA_007258455.2 of Sequoia sempervirens. Classification (NCBI taxonomy): domain Eukaryota; kingdom Viridiplantae; phylum Streptophyta; class Pinopsida; order Cupressales; family Cupressaceae; genus Sequoia; species Sequoia sempervirens. Next base: position 115,988,772 of record VDFB02075321.1, on the reverse strand, counting down.
TCCATTTTGATCCACTTGTTATCATAGAAAAAGTTAGGGAACCATTTCTACACATCCAATTTCTTGTCAAGTAGGGCTTTGTACTTTGGCTTCAAAGTGAAAATTTCATCCACTAACTCACTTTCCCAAACATATCTAAACTTTCCAAGAGAATACTCATCCATTCTTCCATGAATATATGCCCTAATATCCTCTGTAGGTAGAACCCCATAAGGAATATGTGAAAATGCACCTAGAGGGTCATCTTCTATAGCTCTCATAGGATATCTCTTGAATTTGGGTTGGGGTTTCTCAAAAACTTCAACAACTTTCAGAGTAGTCATAGCAATATGTATACAAACTAATTCAAATTCAAATTCCAAAAAGCTAGGGCATGTAAGATTTTCTAAATATATTTTGCTTCATTTGATGGATTAGGTTTTCAATGCACTAAACTTTGAATCGCCTCAAATTCTCCTTTTCACTTCTCTATTCTCCTTTGAATTCTTTTAATGAAATTAATTTTCCTTAGTAAATTTTATATTAACTCCTTTATTTAACCTAATTCTGTAATAAATTCTTCAATTCATAAAGTCGATAACCCAAAAATTGTATGAATAGTTAGTTTTCAAAGCTCCCCAAATCTCTGCATTGATTTATTTTCTTCCACAATTTTCATCAACAGATCTAGCATGTTGATCTTTACCTCATATCCTCGTGTTGTGGCTTCAACACCTCTATTTTGGTGTGGAACATAAGATATTCATTAAAGATCCCCCTAAGCCATAACCCTAAGCTTAGTTCCTGAAGGAAACATCTCCACTGGAGGGTGGTAGAAATTCTTCTTTGTTCTCACTCTCCTCTTTCTTTCTCCAGATATTTTCCATTTATTTCTTTACTTCAATCAGATCAATCTTTTAACTGGCTCATTTTTATTTACTATATTATCCTTCCTTGTGCTTTTTTTTTTTGCAAAAATTAGCAATATGTCTAGGCCTATTACAATTGTGACATGTACAACATTATTTTGAGTAGCATTCCTTCCATTCATCTAGATCTGCATTAATCAACCTTGTGTCCAAATCTAGAGCATGTATAATAGTGAACATTGAAAGTCTACCATTGTTATATGCATTTGTTATTTGACTTATGTATTCATTTTCTCTATGTCCAAATTTATTGCATGTAAATCATTGACCAATAAAGGGTGGAACATTCTGATTCATTTTGGTTCTACATTCTATTGCTCTATGTCCAAATTTATTGCAAGAATAATAAATACCATTGAAATATGGGTAGCTTTGAGCATCTGGTTGTCTAATTGAAAGGTCTTCTAGCATTGTTTCTTTGATTCTAGATATTTCCATTTTTCTTCTTGTCTTCAGTCTTCTTTGGTTCATTTATTGTCTATTATGTTTTTGAGATTTCACCATTTCAAGTCCCAAACCACCTTTATCTTTAGATGCTTTCTAACCTCCAATCAACTCATCAAGCATTGTAGAACTTGTTTTGAATTTATCTTCATGAATTCTTGCTTTCTCTAGATTTGATCTCAGATTTACCACTTCTTATTCAATTCTAAACCATTCATCATATTTTATTTTCACCATTGCATTTAGACATTCCTTAACTCTTTTATTTTCTTCCACTTGCACTTTCAGTCCTATGATGTCTTCATTTTCTTGCTTTAATTGTTCATTGACTACTTGATGCCTTTCTTTGAACCTCTTGATTTGCTCTCCCAATTTTTTGATTCATTCATTTGCTTCTTTAACATTTTCCTTCAAATCTTTTTCTTCACCTTCAACTTTGTCAAGATCTTCAAGAGCAATGGGTAATGGTATTGATGGAGGAATGGCTTGTGTTTGTCTTGGTTGTTTATTATTTTTAGTGTTATATGTGTGAGCTATTGTATGATAATTTGGTTGCTATGAGACATGGTTACTAGTAATTTTCTTTTCAAAAGCTTAGGATACGGTCATGAGGTTTAGGAGGTCCAGTAACTAAAGGAATCTTAGGAGGTTCAAAAGGATTCTTAGGAGGCTGAATAATGAAGGGGGATCTAATGGCTAATTGTGTTTTCATAACCTCAATGGATTTTATTTCTTGTTGATGATCTTCTATTGAGGGGGTGTCTAGGTTTGTCTTAGCATCTCAACAAGACATCTTACTATCTTTCAAAATAAATGTATTAATGATATCATCTTCTTTTGCTACCATATATTTCCAAATGGGTAAAGCATTAAGAGAGGGACAAACAAGATTCTCATGAAACTCAATAATTTGATCTTCTAGTTCACTAAGGTACCTTCATCACAAATAGGAAAGATATCGAGAGAAGGAAAACTATGATTGTCATGATCATCTATGATTGGATTCACTTGCACCAAAAAATTTGCACAAGTGGGATAGATGTTGGGAGATGAATGGAGACTATCTCAAGTCATGTTAAGAAATGTATCAATAATATCATCCTTGTGTGAACCATAATATATTTCCACTTGAAGGAGAGGTTTTAGGAGAGAAACAAACATGATTCTCATGACTCAATGATTGGGTCTTCTAACACCAAGATACTTTCCACACAAGTAGGAGAGGTATCGAGAGAAGAATAATTATGATTGTCATGATTGTCCATGATTGTGTTGTATTGCACCAAAAAACTCTCACAATTAGGAGACATGTTAGGAGATGATTAAAGGATAGGAAAAGTGGTATTAAGAAACATGTCAATGTTTTCATTCTCTTGCGTCAAGGTACTCTCATAATTAGGAAAGATATTGGGAGAATGACTAACATGTTTGTTAATGACATCATTTTGTTTCCCTAGATTGTACTTATAAGTAGGGAGATTGCACTTATACAATCCATGATTAACCATATCAAAACCACATCTTTGAAAAGAAAACATGTTTCTACTTTCCTAATAGATTTGCAATATGTAACAACCTAGTGCTTTAAGTTTGTGCAAAAATTAAAACTAATCTATCAAATTTATGTAATGCTTCAAAAAATGTACATAATTTTTCTATAGATCTAATAATTTCCAATAATGAAATGCAACAATTTTTCTCGAGTTTGCAACAAATCAAGCAAAATGACATTTTTCTTACCCATGCCATAACATTTTTCCAAAATTTCAAATCAAATAGTTGCAAGCAAAAATAGACTGATAATGTAGAGATAGAAACCTATGTAAAAATTGTCTAAGACACTTGTACAAGTGCAAGGCCATCTGAGTCCTTGTTCAGGGTTTTGAAAACTAAAATATTGATTTTTATATCAAGTTATTTAATGTTTCTATGTATGTTTTCAAATAGGTTCAATAGATGATATTTTTATAGATTTTTCTCAATTTAGGACAATGTAATGCAAAATGCAAGTGTGCAACAAAGGTGAAAATATTTTTACAAGTTCTGAATGCAAATTTTATATCTGATGCAATTTTGAAATCAAATAATAATTTTGTAAATGTATAATGAACAATTTTTGCATTCAAAACAAAGGTATTGAGAGAAGAACAACTTGAAAATGAGGTTTTCGATGCAATTTTGAAATCAAACAATGCAATGTTTTCTACTTTTTAAACTATATGTCAAAAGATGCCTAAAAATATTCCATTATGAATTCTAGTTCTAAGTTTTGTAGGTACAAAAAAATTGAGTAAACAGAGACAAAAATGTGTGAAAAAGCTTGTAGAAACACCTGTACAAGGACATGGTCACCGAATGGCGACTGGGTCTTTCTTAAATTTCAAAATCTAAATGTTTAGTTTCATGTTAGAGGTTGTTGTTCCTATTTGCAAATAGGTTTGACAGTGACTAATTTTCTAGAATTTATTCAATTTTAGACAATATTTTTGATAAGGAAAAGCAGGTTTTGAAGGGATCCTAAAACCCTTCACAACAAGAGAAGGCTACAAAAAATTAAGAAACTACCACCATACAACCCCAAAAAACAAAATAGCAGCTACAAGATGAACCTTGACACACAAATAGCTAAACCCATAGCAAAACATCAACACATAATCCAAACAAACAAAACCTAAAGCAGATTATCTAAAACCTTGGTTGCCTCTAGATTACTAGAGATAGCATTATCATGCATCTCCACCACGTCTTCAAGCCCTCTTTTTGGTCTTACTTTTGGTTCACACACACAAACCATCATCCATTCTCTTCTCCATCTAATTCTTTCAATTAACATCAACAATTTGTAAGGGAAATATAGGGCATCTTAGAGAAACCTCCAAGAAAAGTAGTGCCTTCAGTAACTTTAATTTTGATTAGAATGCCTCAAAGACATGTACAACTATGTCCTAAAGCGGAAACAAAAATAGTTCATTTCCCACATTAATCCTTCTGAAAGAAGCACATGTAAATTCAACAGCAAGCAATAATAGATTCTTGAAACAAAACCAACACAGATGAAAGATAAGACATAAATCAGAAAACAAAGATTTATGTGGGGAAAACCCTTTCGGGTAAAAAACCCCACCCTCCAAAGTTTGATCCATTGTATTATTTAGCAACAAAACGTTACAATACAATTTCAAGCTCATAGCCTTATAAGAGATTACATCTTGTTCATTCTGGATACATCCTGCTAGAAAACTCTCCCCTTTAAATTTCCTGATCAATCCATCAGATCATACAATCTTCGTACTGTTGCAATACCCTCACATAGTGTACAATACAGATCAACATGAGAGATCGACCATGGCATTCAATTCTTGATTAGGAGAGATTCTAGCAGCATATCCCTGCCTCTCTCTTCCTCTGCTTTGGCCTCATGGCCTCGACCTTTCAGCCAGCCTCTCGGACTTCTCTCTATTTACTATCTTCTTCTTTAGAACATCCAGTTCAGAAGAACATCATATGTTTTCATTTCTTCGCATAGAAGTTCCTCTTCCATGCAAAAATAGTTGCAAAGGTCAGTTCACATTCTTCCCTCTCTAATAGGTCCAAGTCACACCATGTAGGATAGTATTCCAATCAATCAAAAGTGTTCAAACAACATTCGCATGTCGGTGAGACACTGACCGTGTCTCCCCAATGTCACAAGACCAATTACACATCCATCACCAAGAGTCATCACCATCGGCAAGACCTTATACCAAATTCAAATCCATCTTTAGAAGATCTTTCGGCAAGAGTTTCACTATTTCCAATAGTCTCATAGATCTTTATGTCATACCAATGATCATCGTGCAAAGCTATCAGCGAGACAGGCCATATCCCTGAGACGTCATACCAATGACCACCACATGTAGTGCTATTCAGAAAGACTAACGCTATTCAGTGAGAGGTCATACCAATGTTCAAGAGTCATATCGATGTCCAATACACCCGTCAGCGAGACTTCCACATTCGCTAAGAGTTCCAACAAGCCTCCATGTTACTTTGATCATTCTTTCGCCTTGAGTCACCCCGATGCAAATCATTAGCCAGAGTCACATCGACAATCAATGAGGGCAACAACTCACACCTTATCAACAAGACAACATACATCACAGAAGGTTTCACCGAAGTCCCAACTCACACTGAAAGCAGACTCATCGGCTAGACCAACATTCTTGGCAGAGGGTTACACCGAACACAACAAGCCACACCGATAACACCAAGTGTATAACCATTCGGTGAGACATCTATTTTCAAGATGAGTCATATCAAACATTCAGGTCTCTCCCCGATGAATTCTGTTGCCACAAGTCTCCCCAATAACCTTTAGACACCAACTGTTGGCAAGAGATCTCCCATCACCAGGACACATACTGATAGAAGCAAGTCATACAAATTACTACATTGGCTAGATAGACCAAAGGCCATGCTGATATCAGCTAGACTTCCTATCATTGCCAAAACTTCATTCTGACTGTCCAAGTTATGCCAAAGGTAAAGGTTATGCTGATCGCAAAGACATTCAGGAGGTCATAGTGATAGTTTAAGATCAACTAGCAGATCAGCTAGACATCTCACCAATCACAGCAACCATGCTTACTCAAAGGTTTCAGCCTGTGAGATTGAGGCACTTAATTCCAATAATGTCCCACTTGACGAAGATCACACAGGCACCTCCAAAGCTCTTAGAAACTAAGATCACACTAGCTCCACCAGTCTATACCCTGCAGCACTCAAGACACCCGACCAACAAGTTTCCATAGATAACAGTCCACCAAACAATCTGTAACAAAGACTAGGCATCTAACTGCAACTCACTATCAAACAAAGCAACCAAAATACAACCGATCACAACCTTCCAGGAAACCATATAGACCTCAAACACGCCCTCATGCTCCATCAAGAATTTTCCACCAACATCCGAGATGTCCACCATTCAAGAAACAAACCTTGTCATCCTCCAACATGCCACCTATGGAAGAAAGATACAGGCTAAGGTGAATAATCATCATTCCAATGAACACAAGCAAAAGATCGCAGTGATATCATCAAGATATTGTTACCACTTCACTGTGCTCAGAAGCTATACAAAAGCAATATCAACTTCAAAGCCTTAAACAAAACACAACCGTGAAGTCATTCTCTAGAAACAAGACAAAACACACCAGCTAGACCAACAATCATACTAACTACTTTTGTCCAATTGATAAACTCACGCGACTGAAAATAACACCCACAACTCGTCCTATTCCATCCAATCTCACATACCTTAAAAGGTATCAACATTAGTAAACTCATGCCACTCCAAAACCAACCTATTAATAGCAAATGCAAGCTCCAAGTACCAATCAGTCGAAGAAGACAAAACACATATAAGAACTCCCACTGCCTGAGTAATACAAATTTGCAACCAACTGCTACAAGAAGCATTTCTCTCACCACAAGTCTCCACAGCTCTCCCAAGTTCTCCACACCCAACAAAGAAAAAAGGATTAAGAACCTCCATGTCATCACCCATGAACATGAGTGAAAACACATGATCACTATAGCTCCAACCAAACCTCAAACCAATGTAATGTGAAACCAAAAATCTAGGAGGAAAACCAAGACCAAAGAGAAACTCTGCACATCATATTCCTGTAGAACATCCTCCTACATACACTTCTAAAAGCCAGCTGTGTCAAGAATGATCTCCTTCACATCCCAAAAGAAAATCCCTAACAACATCCAACGATTCAATCACCAAGATCAAACCAACTTCTAATATCATGTAATCAACATGGATGTAAGCCTCTTAAAGAAGATCAAGCTACTTCATTCCCATTTTAGGAAATTAGCCCATACATCATCTCCTACCAATTCTCATAACTCAAAAGCTCAAGGAGATAAAACAAGCTGTACAACTTCCACTATGAATCCTCCAGAACCATTAAATAACAATTCAAGGTCCATATCATGAAAGTGAACAAAAAACACATTTGAAAAATATAATGGACCAAATACCTCTTAGATAAACTTCTGAGCATACCAAGAGTGGGAATGAGAATACTCCTTTAAGATATATAATTCATCAAGACTAATCAAGGGAAATCTCCTCATAGGTCTCTATTGAACTCATGTTCAACCAAGGTGTACGCTTCTCAGACTTTTTGCTAAGAACTTCATCAAGAGTAACCATCAACAATACTTCTCATCTCAAGAGAAATACATCCTCACCTTATTCTTCATGTATCCATGAGTACTAGCAACTGATCATCTCATGCTAAACTCCAACTACATTATTGCATTATCATGAAGTATCAAGAAAATTATCAAAGCACCCAATACAAAAGGAATTACCATACCACTGTCAAAACTCCAATCATCTGAAATAGGATCTTATCATGACACCATGATCTACACATCCCCCTTAGGAGATACCATGCTCCAAGTGACTTCACCATGGTCTCAAGAATAATGCACAATGTCAAAAAAATCCAGTGCAATAGCAAGAGTATACCATGACATTCAGAAAATAAAATCAAAACCAAGATCACCTATCAAGCATCACCAACACCTCAGCCAAAGACTCCAAGCATCCTCCATGGTTCCAAGATGTTGCACATCTTCAAATAATTTCCATGCAAATGCAAAAGAACCCTTCTGCAACAAAATGATCCAAAAGCTCCCTCTTGAAACATCTGCAACACTAAATAAGACCATTCACCACCATGTGATGAACCCGCAATCACTACCAAAACTCCCACTGGAATGTGACACCCAAGCTCTCCAAGCATCATGACCAATCATCTTCACTGTCAAAAGCTTACATAGAGCAGTGTAACCAAGCTATCCATGGAATCGTGATACACATGCTATAGATTCCCATAACTGACTATTTAGGTACTCAACAATATCCATCCTCTCATCTCAAAGAAATCACACCAATGCACAAGTGACCACAGACAAGGCCAGCTAACAAGTCTGCACCAGCAATGAATCAACCTCGTGGATAAAGACAATCCACATCCAAGTTATCTCACTGCAGCCAATGGGTAGCTAATCCACCAACCGCATAACTCGTAGATCACAAACATCGAACATGCAAACCTGTCATCACATTGGTAACTACAACACTGAGATATCAAAGAGAATAACCATGTAGACAACATGACTCAAACACCAGATCACACCAAACCTGATTTGCTAATCATGTCCACAATGAGCACCATAATCAAGGAACCCACAAGCACCACCACAAGAATGTTGAGTGACAAATCACGTACCAACACTCCCATGCAAAGAAGAAATCACACCTCCTCAAACCATGCAAAAAGCATGCATGTAGAACTGCAACTATCTCATCCAACAACCCCCCAAAAGCCAAGGTCTAGAAAATAGCTTAACAAAAACTCCACATAACCACAAGTTTTGCTTAACCATGTAAAACATTCAAGAAAGAGAGAAAGGCTATTTTAGAGGCTTGCAAATCATCTAATGAATAACTCCATAGCCTTCATGTATTCGAGGTTAACAGGAAATAGTGCCTTCCAACATCAGAAAACACCACCTAGCATAAGCACTCTCTTCCATGGCTGAGAAACAAACTAGGCTTCTCCATATCACCAAGGATCCTATCACATAGACACCCAATATGAAAGCTTTACTGCTACACAACCAAGGAGAAAAAAAGTCCACCTCATACACCAAGGTTATACCGCTACTGACCAAGAGACATAGATCATAACAAAATGACATGATCAACTCCCTTTTCCATCTTCACCATCCTTCAAGCTGAGTGCTATCTCCAAATACCACAAGACTTCCACTCACCAAAGGATCAATAAATCAGACGATTCCTCCAAATTTCCTCTAGCCTAACAAACTAAGAAATCTTCACAAGAGAAATACCCAAAACCAATAGCCAAAAGAAGGCTCTGATACCACTTGTAAGGGAAATATAGGGCATCTCAGTGAAACCTCAAAGAATAGTAGTGCCTTTGGTAACTTTAATTTTTATTAGATTGCATCAAAGACACGTACAACTATGCCCTAAAGCGGAAACAAATATAGTTCATTTCCCATGTTAATCCTTCTGAGAGAAGCACATTTAAATTCAACAACAAGAAATAACAGATTCTTGAAACTGAACCAACACAAATGAAAGATAAGACAGAAATCAGAACACAAATATTTATGTGGGGAAAACCATTTCGAGTAAAAAATTCCACCCTCCAAAGTTCGTGCCATTGTATTATTCAACAACAAAAGGTTACAATACAATTTCAGGCTCATATCCTTTTTAGAGATTACATCTTGTTCATTTTGGATACAACTTGGTAGCAAACTCTCCCTTTTACATTTCCTAATCAATCCATCAGATCATACAATCTTCACACTGTTGCAATACCCTCACACAATATATAGTACAGATCGACACGAGAGATCTACCATGGCATTCAATTCTTGATCAGGAGAGATTCTAGCAGCATAACCCTGCCTCTCTCTTCCTCTACTTCAGCCTCATGGCCTCGATCTTTCAGCCAACCTCTCAGCCTTCTCTCTATTCGCTCTCCTTCTTTAGAACATCCAATTCAGCAGAACATCAAATGTTTTCATTTGTTCGCATAGAAGTTCCTCTTCCATGCAGAAACGGTTGCAAAGGTCGGTTCACATTCTTCCCTCTATGATAGGTCCAAGTCACACCATGTAGGACAGTATTCCAATTAGTGAAAAGCGTTCAAACAACATTCACATGTCAGTGAGACACTGACCGTGTCTGAGCCCTGATGCCACAAGACCGATTACACATCCATTGCCAAGAGTCATCACCATCGACAAGACCTTATATCAAACGTAAATCCATCTCAAGTGAGATCTTTCGACAAGAGTTTCACTATCGCCAAGAGTCTCATAGATCTTTATGTCATACCGATGATCATCGTGCAAAGTTGTTGGTGAGACAAGCCATATCATTGAGACGTCATACTGATGACCACCACATGTACTGCTATTCGGCAAGACTAACACTATTCGGTGAGAGGTCACACTAATGTTTAGGAGTCATAACGATGTGAGTTCCAACGAGCCTCCATGTTACTTCGATTAGTCTTTCACCTTGAGTCACCCCGATGCAGATCATTAGCCAAAGCCACATCGACAATCAATGGGGGCACCAACTCACACCTTATTAGTAAGACAACATACATCGGAGAAGTTTCACCAAAGTCCCAACTCACACCAAAAGTAGACTCATTGGCCAAACCAAAATTCTCGGAAGAGGGTTACATCGAACACAACAAGTCACACCAATAACACCAAGTGTATAACCATTCGGCAAGACATCTATTTTTGGGATGAGTCATACCAAACATTCAAGTCTCTCCCCAATGACTTTTGTTGCCACAAGTCTCCCAGATAACCTTTAGACACCAACCGTCAGCAAGAGATCTTCCATCACCAAAACACATACCGATAGGAGCAAGTCATATCGAAGACTGCATCAGCCAGAAAGACCAAAGGTCACTCCAATATCAGCTAGACTTCCTATAGCCGCCGAAACTTCATTCTAACTATCCAAGTTACACCGAAGGTAAAGGTTATGCTGATTGCCAAGACATTCAAGAGGTCACAATGAGAGTTTAGGATCAACTAGCAGATTGGCTAGACATCTCACCAGTCAGAGCAACCATGCTTACTCAGAGGTTTCAGCCTGTGAAATTGAGGCACTTAATTCCAACACAATCACCTCCTCATTCTTATTAAGATCTAATTGTTTACCAATCCACCTAAGGGATTTTTCATTTAGCAAAGTAAGACCCTATGCACTTGAATTGAGAGAATAGTTACTAATTTTCACCATAGACTACAAATCATGAAAATTTTTATTGACTTTATCCTCCAAGGACACCAACATCTCCTCATGATCACTACCCATTTTCTCAACATCCATCACCACCTTGTCAAGAAAAATATTCATTGTTGCAAACTTTCTTTTCACTATCAATTCCTTGTTACAATTAACTAGTGCCACACAAACACTCTACCATTCATTCATCTTAGCATTAAGATCCTTGAGCTATGAGAAAATCTATTTAAACAACGAAAGGAGATTATTCGTTCCATCCTCTATTATTCTAAAAAAAATCCATGTTTATTTTATCCCAATTTAGAGGCTTGACAAAAGGAATAGTGCAACATTCTCAGGCTAACACAAGTCAAATCTAAACCTTTTCCCTTCAAATCATCACCATCTAGAGAATCCTCCAAATCAACCATTTCAACCTCCACACGCTTCTTATTAGAGTTCACTGTTGAGTTCGCCAGCAGCTCCAACAACCCTTTCTTATCCTCAACCTTCTTGAAACCCTTACAATTAGGAGTCACCAACCCAATATGCATAGGGGAAACATCCACATAAATCTTAATACCATCACCCAAAAGACCTTTTTCTTCCACACAAAGCCCCTTATCAACCTTATTGTTCCCATGTTTCCCCTTAATAGTATGAGTAGGGGACACACCTAAATCTTTTACACCATTCTCAACCAAGATTTTTCCTTTCCCACATTCCTGCTGCTCATCCTTTTGACCACCTTTCTTACCCTTAGACCCCTTCTTGGCACCAAAAGATACATCCTCCTTCATCTCAATATTAGTCTCATAGCCCTTCAATCAAGAATTAGATATCTTAGGCTTGAAGTCTTGCACATGCTTACCATATTTATTCGGTGACTCCAACTCTTTAGAGCCATCCTCCTCATAATCCCCATCCCACTCCTCTACAAAGTCTCCCATATCATAACCTGAAGTAGGCCCCTTACCTTTCCATCCACTAGAAATCTTAGGAATTTCACAAATAAATTTCATTTTGATATAGTCAATGATAAGGAGCATGAGCCCCTCACGGAGAATATCTTTGAGCTAGGATTTCTTCTATTATCTTCTATGCTAGTTTCCATGGAGAGGAGAAAATAGTAGGGAAATGACACCAAAATCTTGTGTCTAAAGTGATTTAACAACATAAAATGGTACCCATAGATTACAAAATGCTTGCCATCAAGTGTGAAATATTTCATAATTATTAGTGTCACATCCCTCCAAAGCAGCTTGATAGAAGAATGGTCATACACTCCACTTCCCACACCCCTAAGCTTATCCCATTCCTTACCCTTGAAGAAATTAGCCAAAGTGCACTTGGAAACCCCATGGCCTTTGTAAAATTTCTTACCTTTTGTGGGTAATCCCATGATTTCAACAATTAAACCCTTAGTAATATTCACCTCCACCCCTTGATAGCACAACATACAATTATTCCAACCCTTCACAAAAACCTCAGTGGCCTCATAATCAAACCCATGTAGTTTAAGCAGATAATGGAAAATTCCCCCTTCTCTAGATGCTCCCACACCACCTCATTACCACTAAACTCCTCACATGAAAGAGGCTCTTTTCTGCAATGATCTCCTCCCATGGCAACCAAAGACACCCTCGCCATGACCTTCTCCTTATTTTGATGAGTAGAAAGAACTAAGAGAACAATCCAGAAATAAGACAATAAGGCCCCAATAATTTGTGTAAACCTGACATCATGAGTACACCCTACTATAATTACCACATCCATTAGCTTATTTCCATAAGATATGTAATTGTTAATAGGACGGGCTTTGAACTCAATACTCCTAAACCAAATAGAGAGGAGATATATCCAAAATAATAAACTATTATCTCCCAAGGTTATCACCACTGAGACAAGATATTTGATCATGATAAATAATGATTTGAAGATTAACATGGATGGCATCATAATAATTCTAACATTTATAAGATAAGACCCCCACATTAGCAAAACCATCAACCAAAGTATTCGCCTCACATAAAACATGTGAAATTTTATATAATCATCAAAAGAACTTATAATAGAAAGAGAATAATTGATGATATGTACTATGTACCATGATGGGGGATTCACCTTCATTAAATAGTTAATAATATTAAGGGAATCTACTTCCAAGCATACTTTTCTCACCCCAACCTCTTTAGCAAGAAGGAGGCAATGATAGGTTGTTGATGCCTCTACAAAGTGGTTTGTTTGGGTTTGCAAAGGGAATGCCACTATAGAGACAAACCTAATTTTCAAACAATGTTATTCAAATGCAAGTGTGAAATAATAAAGGAAAATTTTGAATGCAATTTTATGATCTTAATCATGCAACAATTGACCAAGTCTACAATGCAAAATTCTAAAAATGATAGTCTGATCCAAAATTGAAACAAAAAAATGCAATTTTTTTCTCACTTCTTAGGCTTAAATGAAAGATGCAATGCAATGAACAACTTGAAATTTTAACCACCTAGTGAATGTAAATCATATCTGAAGATGACTAAAAAAATTCTAATGCAAGCTACAATGCAAGATGAATGCATTTTTTAAAAAATTTGATACTTTTAGAATGCAAAAATGAAACCCTATATGAGAAATGCACAACAATGCACTACAAATCTAGTTCTAGGGTTTGAAAGACTACCAAATCAGAAAGCTATGATGTCAAACATTAGGTTCACCAAATGAAACATAAAAATGTGGTACACCGTAATTTTAATACTCATGACTAGGGTGTATTCCATCATTTATAGAATTTCATTAAGATGTAAATCAACAAGGTGTATAGATTGATTTGCAACCTCAAACGTGAGTCAATTAAACCTAGGTCTACATATTTTTGAGTCTTAAAAATGGACTAGAAACATTTTGGAATGATTATCATAATGATCATATATGCCCTAATATGGTAAATGCAAAATTTTGATAATTGATAAACTGAAACAGTCAAGTTTTGACAGATTTGGAAGGTCTAGATGACTATGTACCTACCTAGAAAAGTTGGTTTTGTTGTTCCTACAAGGATTGGGTCACCCAATGGTGACTAAGTCTTTGTAAGGGGGTACTACTCAATTTTTAGGGTCCTCTAATGTTAGATCTAAGCTTTTATTTTCTACCCATAGACATTGTCAGAATGCCATAAATAAATTCTATAAGTGATATTTTGTGTCTTGACAAAGTTGATGGCAACAAATGCAACAATTCAAAATTGATCTTCAAGCTCTCTTCAATCCTTCTTGAACCTATAACCTGCACATTCACAAAAATGAAAAATATTGTGCCATATAGGGCCTTGCCTTAATCAAACCCTATATAAGTGTTCCCACTTCCACAATGACAAAATATCAATGGTAAAACCTTAATGGAAAGGAAGGAAATGATGAATGAACAAAATGCTACAACTCACCACTCTTCAATGGCTTCCTTGAAGGACTAAATTTATACACATATCTTCAAGGATTTAGATCATGCTTGATATATTTGCTTGAATGCTTGGAGACGTACAACAATGTTAGCCTTCACAAGACAATATGAACACACATAAACTTCGACATGATGTTGAATTTTGGATTAGTGCTATAAATGATTGATAATGTCACTCTTGAATGCTCTTGACAATAATGCTTGATTCTTCAAATTGTGTTTTTGCTAGATTCTTTTACTTAGATCTCAAATGATGAAATGACTAGGTATTTATAGGCATTTATCCAATTTCCCAAAAAATTAGATTCCAAAAACCGACACTTCATATATGAATTTTGGATAATAAAATACCACCAAAAGTATATTTAAATTTTGGTCCTAGTTAAGAAAGGGGACTCAGTCGTCCATGTGCGAATGTGTCCTGGCCAAAATTTCCAAGACACTTAAAGTTCAGGACAATTTAATGATTGGATGCATTTATTTAATACTTGTCCTTCTTCGGAAAATGGTAAAAATTAGGCTTTGGAATGCATAACTTGGAAAATTAGAAGCTTAATTAAGTCCAATAAATTAGGAGGTCAAAACATAATGTGAAATTGTAAGTGTATACAATTTTCTACGCAACATGTAGGTTGATATTTATAGATTTAAGAGATTATTTTTGAACTATCCAAATTAATTAATAAATATAATTAAATTAAATAATAAAATTGTGTAAATTAATATTTAAAATTTTAAAAATGATACTATATTTAATAAAATACGAAAAGCAATTCAAAATACATTCAATAATAAAATAATTTGATAAATATTATATTCAAACCTTTTATTACTAAATAAATTACAAATAAAAGGTTGATTCTAGATATTATAGTAACTATTAACCAATGTATTATATATTAAGTAAACACTTAATATTTAAATTATTATGAAAAACAAATATTATTTTTTACTAATTTATTATTCGAATTATATTATATTGATATAATTTAGATTTTATTTATAAATTTAGAAATAGTTTAAAGAGAAATATTATACCACTATGTGGCGGTTGTTTATAAGAATTATCATTCATTTTAATACAACAAAATATTTTCATTAAAATATATATGGCGAAACTATGTTTGGTCAAAAATTATCACCTTATCTTAGAATCCGTTTTAGATCAGATGCGTGAACTTCGAATATAAACACGTTTTTTTATTTGGAGCAAACGACAGCTCTAAAATGTCGCATTGAAAGCTTTAATGATCGGATTCAGTAAGGCTAATAAATGTAATAATTTGCCTTAACTGGGGTTTTTTGGATGGGTTTTCTAAAAATATTGGGTACTGTTAGAGATTTTTTTAGTATTTTAAAGTGAGTTAAAGAATGCTGTAGTTTTAAGTTTTAAATTTTTTATTATGTTTTGAAATTAAAAGCGGCAAATAAGGGTGCCAAAAATTTTATTATGTTGTATATTCAATCAAAAATAAAAAATAAAAAATAATTTTAAAGAATTTAAAAATTTAAAATAATTGATAAATAGTAATTTTTTTTCAAAATGGTGGGAAAATAACCTTACATCAAATGCACTACTTAAAATTAAAATTTAAAAATAAACTCTTATTTGTCAAAAAGATTTCATTAAATCCTATAATATTTTTATGTTTTTTGTCTCCTAAAAATTCGTACTTCAGAAAAATAATTCGTGGAAACTTCGGTGAGCACGCAATTCAGTTGTACCCTTTAAAAACTTTGGTCCACAGATGAGTTTTGGAGTCTTTTTCAACTGCTGTGAAAAATTCGGACGATAGTCCAATTTTCTTTATAAACAGGCACTTGCAGCACACAATTGAGAAGGTAAAGATGGAGAGTGTGTGCGTAACAGGAGCAGGAGGATTCATTGCCTCTTGGCTTGTCAAGATGCTTTTGACCAGAGGCTACACTGTCAAAGGAACCGTCCGCAACCCTGGTCAGTATTTACTTTTGCATCCACATTATGCATTTATAAGCGTCTCAAATAGGTACTTATGGATCAGGATTACATTTCAAATCATGTGCAGATGATAGCAAGTATGAGCATCTGAAAGAGTTGGAAGGGGCAGAAGAGAGGCTTCAGCTTGTAAAGGCTGATATTCTAGACTATGACAGTTTGATTACAGCTGTCAGAGGGTGTAAAGGAGTCTTTCACACGGCCTGCCCTATCATTGAAGATCCGGTATGTACACTTGTAAACATCGGACAGGTTTGTTTGATTAATAAAAATTGATAATGTATTTTGTTGAGTTAAAAGGGTTTTATAATGAATAGTTCATAATGAATAATACTTGTGGAAGGTTTAGCAAATGGGGTTGCAAGTTAAGTGGACTTAATCTTGGGGAAACTCCATGGTTAAGCACACTTGAGTTGAAGCAATACTGGGATGGGTGACCTTCCAGGAAGGCCCAATGCTTCGCCTTTGGAGCATCACCTAGATGTAATGAGTGCTAAGTGGACCATTCACTATCATGAGAGATGGGTTCGAAATGGGTTCTTGTGAACCACTACTCATGAAACATGGGTCAATGAGTTTCACGAATTGAATCCTGATAGCAATATCATAATACATTTTGCTGTAATCTATTTAATGAGTGGCACAGGTACAAGTGGTGGAGGCCGCTGTGAAGGGCACCGTAAATGTATTGAAGGCCTGCAACGAAGTGGGAGTGAAGCGTGTAATACTTACGTCCACCATCGGTGCCGTTTACCTTGACCCCAAAAGGAATCCACAGGACGTAGTCGATGAAGACTGCTGGAGCGACCTTGATTATTGCATTGAAACCAAGGTAAACTAAATGCACCATTTTAATTTGTGTAGCTCCGAACATTTATGTAAAGATCTTTCGATAAAACTATTACTTTTTATATCAATATTACCCCTTACAATAAGTGGATTTATTGAGATCGATGGATCAGAGATTCTCATCCGATTTTCTAATGTAAAACTTTACTATGATTACAATTTGTGATCTATGACGTTAAGATTGTTTGGAAATGACACTGAAAAAATTTATGAAAAAATTTAGCTAGAAATTTTCACAAACAAATTAGTGCCTTTAAGCTGAAAGATTAATAAAGTTGTTCTGGCGTGGTGTGGCGTGGCTTAGAATTGGTACTGCTATGCAAAGACGGTAGCAGAGAAAGCCGCGTGCAAGTTTGCGGAAGAGGTGGGTATTGAGTTGATAAGGATTAATCCCAGTATCGTGTTGGGTCCTCTGCTCCAGCCCACTATGAATGCCAGCACTGCCCATGTTTTGAAATATTTAACTGGTGAGCTAACATTATCCTAACTCCTTTCTGCTTTCCCACTCATGGATATTTTGGGTACGGGATTAATTGTTTGAATTGGTATAGGATCGTGTTGGAAATTGTCTTTAAAACCATCGGCTTCGGCAACAATGCTTCCTTGCTTTCTGCTGTCATAACTGGGCTTGTCAATGTGCTTGCTACACTTGTTTCCATTTTTAGCGTTGACAAGGTTGGCAGAAAATTTCTGTTCATGGAGGGAGGAGTCCAAATGTTTATTCTCCCACTTGTTGTGTGCATTGCATAAGGGGAACAAGTAACCTCAAAACATGAATCAAATGAACAATCCATATAGCCACATATACCATCATGGAATCAAAGTGCTCCATCAAGATACCTGCAATAAGAATCAAAATGACCACCATTCCAAGCATGAATGCTCTCATCCTCCATCATGCCAATGCAAAAAGATAAGAAGCCATCCAATAGAGAAGCCACACACTCTGTCACAACGAATCATAAGTCCTACCCAACTGATATCCCAAACACATACACTCAATCCAAAAGTATCAATATGCACCAGTAGTTGTTAAGATACACAAACCCAAAAGCTGAAATAACACCCACATCAAGTGCCAATACATCCAACTATGCATACCTCCAAGGTATAGAAAACATAGTAAACTCATGCCATAAACATATACACCCATAAACTGCAATCATAAACTCCATGTGCAAAACCTGTCCAAGAATGACATACACATCCAAGAGCTCCCACTGCATGGGTAATGCAAATCTAAAAAAGATCAAGGCATACCAAGTCTACCAATAACATCATATAGAAAGTGTAAACTACATCATGTAGTAACAAGGAATCATCCACAATGATATGCAAACCTGTATATCAATCACCTGTAAGAAAAATCTCCTACATACACCCCAAAAGAAAAGCCATAACTACACCCAACCGTTCAATCTCCAAGATAAAATATAACATATGTATCATGTAATCAACATGGATGTAAGCTTCTCAAGCCAAACAAGATCAAACTAAATCCATTCCCAATGAAGGAAATAAGCCCAATACATCTCCTAAACTCAACATCAATGAGTGTAATGACAATGCATAAGGAGATAAACATGCCAACACTCCTCAAAAGAACCCTCCAAAACCATATATCCATAGCTCAAGATTATTATGCATGAGAAGATAAAGCATAAAACACAAAGTACCTGAAAGTAATAATGGGAAATACCTCTCAAGTGAAACTACCGAGTAAACCAAGAGTGGGGAATGAGAATGCTCCTCCAAGAAATCCAAGTCATTATGACTCATCCAAAAACACTCCTCATAGGTCCATGTTGAACTCATGTCCAACCAAGGTGTAGGCTCCTCAGACTCCCAGCTGAAATCTCATCAAGAGTATCCATCTCAACACATGTTTCTAATCATAAGAGAACTCAAGCCTCACCTATGTCTCCAAGTATCCATAAGTACCTGTAACCAACCAATCCATGCCAAACTCCAAATGCAATATAGCACCATCATGAAGTAATCAAGCAAATGTCAATGTACCCAATACCAAGAGAACCACACAAGATCAATGTCATATATCCAATCGCGAATCAAGAACATAACCATGACATGATGATCTAACCATCTCCTTATAGGAGATCACATGCACCATAACATATATATACATCCTGGTCTCAAGAGAGCATGTAATATGTCAAACTCTAAATGCATATCAAGAGTAAACCATGATATCCGTAACAAATATACTCTAAACCAAGAAACCATATCTCCAATCATGTGGAGATAACCTTACCAAATGATGCATCCTTGTCACTGCCAACAACTCCCACTGAACTATGATACCGAGTCACACATGGCATCATGAAAACCATCCTCTCCATGAAGATCTTCCAAGTCTACACACACAACTGAAATGTCAGTAACATAAAAATAGAACCATAATCTCCAAGCCAAGAAGATACCTACAACCGCCAAACCATCATAAACATATCCATCACCGCCAAAACCATCACCATCAAAAACTCCCACTGAAAAGTGTAATCAAGCTATCCATGACATCATGATAACAATATCCTCATGAAGATCAACCAAAGGCCCTCACACAATCAAAGAACTCAAATATAACAAGAGCTCCCAAAAGGAAAAGTAAAACCATGATCCTCATACCACGAAGATACACCGCCACAACCATAATCAGGAACCAATCCAACACCACCAACAATGCACCTGCATAAACCATCATGACATGCCAAAGTCTCTAAAACACAAGAAACATCTATGACACCATGATCACCACCAAATGTAACAACTTAACCCAACCGTGTCCACATATCTGCATAATCATAGTCAACTACATATATCTCATATCATGACTATACTTGGTAATACCATCTCATCTCCTTAACATGACAACAAAACTAGCAAACCAAGTGACTAAACCAAGCCATCAAAACTGAACACACATCAACATTGAAATGTCAATGGGCAAAGACAACCCATGTCCAAGTCATAAATGCAACATGTAAGTATAGACCACCTACAACATTGCACAACTTGTAGATATATCAATGAAGCATATAAATCCAACCATATACTGATAACCATGTCAAAATAGAATAATCTGAGATATACAACTAAGTATACAATGAATCTAACATCAAATCTCCAAGATTCGATCATCCATAAACTCACAGTATCACCATAGTCAAAGAAACCCATATACAACTCAGATAAAGAAAACAACAAATAAACCATGCCAAAATATCTCCAAAATTGATCCACTATATAGTGTTTTGAACAAGCTTTCCGTTGACTATTCGAAGTTCAAAATCCGACTCTGTATGCACCCGATATCACCTCTCAAAACTCAAAACAAACATCTGACTTTGAACAAGAAAAACACTGTCAAAACTATAGAATCTGGAAAAATATCTATCACCACAGTGTAGATCTCTGAGTCAGCTTTCCAATGAATCCAAGAAGTCAAAAAACGAACAATTTGAGCAAAAGTTATGCCTCTCCGAAGTAAAATTGTAGTTTGCATCTGAGGCAAAAATTTTTAGCTACCACTGGTCACTGGGTGACGGCCCCACCCAGGCAGCGCCGCTCCTTGGGTGGCGGATTCCAAAATAATTATAAAACATAATTAAATTTTATTTTTCTTTGCACGATTTCAAACAAGTCCGGCAGATTTTATGTGCGATGGTGGATTTATAATGGAAAAATTTAATAAATAAAAAAATATATTTAAAAAATCTTTTAACCCCATATGGGGGCGGTGGTACCATGGCCTGCTAGTACTGGTGCTACTGCCAGCGGCGGTACACAGGGCCCTGCCGGTGGTCAGCCCACTGACAGGGCTGCCGGCGGTATCGTATGGTACCGCTTGCACCCTGTTAGCGTCTGCTGACGCAGGCAGGGAGTGGGGTACGGGGATGGCCCCGCCTCCCCCCAAAATATTTAATTTTTTTTCAACTTTTTCTTAAACGTTTTTCAAATCAATTTTTATTGATTTCATTTTTTTTTTAATGTGCAGGTTCAAAATTTTAATGGACGAAGAATAATTTTTTTTTTTAATATTATTTTGACGTACATACGATCTAGGTATGGGTATAATTTTTTTTGCAATTTTTCATAGTATCAAATATAGGTCAAATTATATATCAGTTTTCCTCTCTCGATCAATCCGGAA
Source organism: Sequoia sempervirens (assembly GCA_007258455.2). Classification (NCBI taxonomy): domain Eukaryota; kingdom Viridiplantae; phylum Streptophyta; class Pinopsida; order Cupressales; family Cupressaceae; genus Sequoia; species Sequoia sempervirens. Next base: position 115,967,113 of record VDFB02075321.1, on the reverse strand, counting down.
CCAACCGTGAGGTATATTTTGAGTCAAGAGATCATCTATGAAAGCTCACCCCCAAAATCCCCATTTAAATACAAAACCAAGAAACCTATTTCACCCAAAAATTTCTCACATCCTAGATCCACAAACAACCCATTTAATCAGCAAACCCCAAACCCTCAGATCTGCAATAAACAACCTGCAAAACTTTCATATCCTGCCATGTCTTTGATTCTCACATGCAACGCATAGATTCAAACTTAAACAAGATTTTTCTCAACCAAGGGTTATACAACCACAACCAAAGCTCTGATGCCACTTGTTGGAAACTTGTAGCCAATTAAAGACAATTTCCACATAACCTATAAAGAAATCTATGCATCTAAGTATTTAGAATCCACATGCAAGAGAATAGACAACATACCCATGAAAATATGACACAAGATATACCCTGGGAAAACCCTCAAGAGGGAAAAAACCTAGCCTCCAAAAGCATCCATCTCTCATATATTATTCAGCAATAAGATTACAATATATTTTCTGAGTCTCCATGAACACCATTGAAGCAACAAGCTCTCTCCAAGCAATCCATGCGAACAAGCATGCAACCACACGTCCTATGCCATGCTTCAAACCCTCACAAATAATAACTAAAGCTAATCATGCAAAATTGCATCATCATCAAATAACTACCTTTGTGGTTGCTTTTATAGAAGCAAGCTCCCACAAAACTATGTGACAATAAATATGAGATTACAAACCATTTTCCATTATTTAATATTGGTACTTTATTTATTATTTTCCCAAATATTAAATAATTACATTTTATCAATTTAACTTATGTGTCAATGTTACATGCAACATTAAGTGGCCCCAAGAATAATTACATTAAATACATAATGCAAGGTGTACAACACACCTTTTCCCAACAGATCGGCGAAGACATATGTAAATGCAACTCAGGTTTATGTAGATGTGTGAGATGTGGCGAGAGCACATTTATTGCTCTACGAGACCCCCTCTACCTGTGGTCGATATCTGTGTGTAGAAAGAAGCCTGCACGAAGGAGAGCTGGTAGATATGTTAGCACAAATGTTCCCACAATACCCACTTCCTACCAAGTATGGATTTTTATTTATTGCCCACTTCCTACCGAGTATGGATATTTCTAACATGAACTGGGTTTTCACCATAGTTGATTAATGTTCATTTTAATTCACTTCACTGTAGGTTTTTGGATGAGAAAAATCCAAGGAAAGTGGCATATAAATTCAGCACCCAAAAGTTGAGGGAATTGGGTTTTTCGTTTACGCCCATAAAAGAGTGTTTGTCTAAGATGGTAGGAAGTCTGAGGGATAAGGGTTTTCTTCATGAACTGGAGAGCAAGACGAAGAATGAGATGAGTGTGAAGGTAGCTCATCTAAGGAAATCAAATCTTGTTGCTGCAGACACTATTCTCACTTAAGAGTTGTATTCAACATCTCACATCAATCTCTATGTTGTAGCATCAGACAAGTAAATTTTTCTTGGAGATAATTTATATTATTATTAAATAAATGTTTTTATAATTTTAATTTGTGCTTAAATTAAAATTAATAGTTTTGAACGAGACAAAAACGTTGTGCATCTCACTTAAATGCATTTGTTTATAGTAAACTAGTATATATATCTTAAATAGTAGTCTATACAATATACATTCAGATGTATCATTATTTTATTATTAAGAGCTCTCTTGCTTATTAACCAAATTCTTAATTGAAGAGAACTATTTAAAATTGACTTATTCAACTAAAGTAGAAACTTAACAATTTTGATAATGTTTTGGATAAGGATAAAAAAGTGATGGTGAATTTTTTTTATATAAATGTTTCTAATATGTCTTGTGCTATTTAATTTTTTAAAATAAATAAATATTATTAACTCTTTGTTTTTTTTGTTTTTTTTTGTTTTTGATAAGGATGAGAATGTGGGAGTATTTGTTTTATTGTGTTGCTTTTTGTTTTTCTTTCACAGATTGTGTTGGCTTCCTATAGACATCGTACTGCCATTGTAGGTTACGTGTCTAATAATTATGATATATTTTGTTCACTTCAATAAAAAAGATAAAAGTTTTAAGGGATTCTAAATAAAAATACAAAATGAATATTATTAATTTGAGTTGTGTAAATGGTATAAGTATTAAATATGTATTGATAAATATGTTTAATTTATATAAATAAATTTATTATGTTTTAGTGATATAATTATAGTGAATGTAATGGCATGAGTGTGTTAAAGTTAAGTTTTCTTGGAGATAGTTTATATTATTAAATAAATGTTGTTATAATTTTAATTATAAATTTGAATGAGAGAATAAGGTTGTGCGCCCCATTTAAATATATGTCACTTAATGATGAGCATTTGTTTATAGTAAATAATTATAATATTTTTTTGTTGATAAAAAATATTTTAATAAAAAGATAGAGTTTTAAGGGATTCTAAGTAAAAATACAAATTGAATAATATCAATTTGAGGTGTAAATGGTATAAGTATTAAATGTGTATTGATAAATATATTTAATTTATATAAATAAATTTATTATGTTTTAGTGATATAATTATAGTGACAATAAGAAGTGGAATGTAATGGCATGAGTGTGTTAAAGTAATAATAATAATACAAAACAAATACAATAAATGACCACAAAGAAAAATTAATAATTCTATAAAATTGTTTCATTATTATTTTTATTTAATTATAATTATAAATAAAATAATTTTAATGAAATAAAATAATAAATAATTATTTATTTTAGTTAATTAAATAGTAAATAATCGTTAAAAAATAGTTATATAATTAAATATTTAGTAAATAATCTATTTGAAATTTATATTTAAAAAGGTAAAAAAATAAGTACATATTATTCTGTTAAATTTATAGGTATTACATAATTTAGGACTTGAAAATTAGTTTGTTGGTTCCTCCAATTGATTGCTTGAAATCCTCTAAAGAATAACCAGTTCTTATGCTCAAAGAGCTCAAGTAGTTGGCCAATGAATATGAGATAACTATACAACTATCATCCTCTACACTTTAGTTTGTACATGACCTAAGAGGGTCACCCTTAATGCCACCAAACATGAATATTAACTACACTCATATCACAATGCCTAGTAGATTGAATTCATACAAATGGAGAAGGGTTTACATGTTTACAAGCATGAACAACATAGTCCTTGTTATCTTTGAACTCCTAGTATGAAGCATGCAAATAATTATGAATATATATATATATATATATATATATATATATATATATATATATATATATATATATATATATATTATTAAAAATTGTTGGAGAATGACAAGATCAAGAACATAAAACAACTTCCACAAGTGAATCAAATATGCACAATAATATGTTTATCAAATATATGAAGAGTCTTTGATACAATGACCAAGCTTTGCATATGGTTGATTCCACAATACTAGTTTACAATTTTTGGCCAAATTGTACACTAAAATAATTTTTTCTAACTAAATATTCACTTTCGGGCACTTATAGCAGCTAAATTGTGAAGAATTTGAAGATGATGCAAACTAGAGTTTTGTGACATTTTGTCTGTAGATTCTAAATATATTTCTTTTCAAAAAATTTGGAATTAGATTGCACTTCTTTTTCCATCTCCTTCGAAAACTAGTTTTTTTTTTTCTTCAGAAAACAACATTTTTAAGGAGTGACGCTCATGATATAAAGCATATTTTTTTTCTATGAAGGAAAAAATTCTAATTATTTCGAATTTAGATTGGTAACTCCCATATCTAGTGTTTCCACTTAGTCAGATAGTTTTTTATTGAATATTTGTTCTTTAATCAAGTTTCAAATTCAAACTAATTACAATTCAGACATAGGTGGACCGTATTAGGTGTAACCTTTTTTGTATGTATCAAAATTCAATTTTTTTTTTTGTTGGATCAAGGACTTCAATATCTAGTGCACTCATATTTTTCATTTTTTTTTTATAATCTACTATTTTTCTACATGTGCAGAACATAGAACTTGATTTTTGATGAAAAACCTATGTTTAATAGAAGAAAAAAAAATACATAATAAAACCAAAACATATTAAAATTATAGTCATTGGATAGCTCGTTCCAAGGACTACCTAATTCCATTTGGGTTTGTGAAGTCTCCTCCATTTTCATCCTCAACCCAAGCTTCAAAACACAAAAATTCAAACTTTTTTATGCTAGAGGATGACAAAGTGGGAATAAGGGGGTTCGAGCGAAGCACAGGAGTTTTTTTGAACCAAGGTTCATTCAAACTCCTTTTTGGTTTGTTCAAACCAAAGGGTTCATTTTTTGCCACTTTTCCTTCCTCACTCAAATTGTAAACCACTTTTGTGGGTTTACCCATATATAAGGCAAGGATGAGGAGGTAGGAAAGTACGATTGAATTACTGACTACTCCTCTATATGTGGGACACTTGTGAGCTCACTTGACAAGTGGGTGAGCAAGTGTTAATAGGTGTCTCAAGTCATAAGGACACATGTCTCCATACTATGGAGTGAGACAAAAGCAAAAGACTTTCTAAGTAAACTTAAGCTAAGTGTGAATAGGCCAATCCTAGATAGGTGATTAACTAACTAGGTAGATAAAGACGCTATTTACACTAACACCCCCTTAAGTGCAACTTAGGGAGTAATGTATGCACTAATGATGATTCTCAACTACTAGGCCATGTTAGGTACTAATGTACAAATATCTCATAAAGTGGAGTAAAGGAGAAAAACCTAATGGGAAATAAAAACCTCTCCAAAAGAGATAATGAAAATGCAATGAAATGTATAAATGAAGAAGATAGAAGAAGGAATCATGATGACCACCCAAGGACTACTTCTAGAACAAAGTACCATGTATGTTCTCTCCATAGGAGAGACACTTGAGAGAAGGTCATTTGACCCCCTAGAAAATGTGAAGTGATGAACTCCATATATTAAATGCTTCCTCCTAAAAATGATTGTAGAAGAGAAACCATGCATACTCCCCTCAGAATGATGCTTGTAGTGTCGATAGATGCTTGACACTAGATGTTGAAGATGATCCACAAATAGTGAACATTTCTCCCCTTGGGAAGAAACAACACCGTAAATGTGTGCAAAATAACTTTCCATTCCAAATAGGAATATGTAGGAAGTAAGATGAATGTCTCTAAATTATGCACATGATCCAAAGAATGAAATGATGTTAATGATTCCTTCGAATTATGCTCAAAGATCTTAATGCTAAGGTGTGATGAATGTTGATATGATGGATCAGGTACCATAGAAAATTCTAGAACAAGGACCATTGATGTATGGTTATGTCTAGACCAATGTGAATCCAGTACTACTATAGATGATGATAACTAAGTTGGATAGGTCAACTCATGAATATCTTCACAATATTTCATGATAGAAGTCAATGTAGGTGAGACAAGAGTATATCCAAAGTGGAAATGATGATACAAAGCCATCAAAGTTTCCATCAAATAGAAGATGAATGTCCTCAATGGTGTCATCCAAATGAACAAGATGGGATTCTACAAACAAAGATGTTATTTCTAATATATATATGCATCCCAATATGGTGGATCTAGTATGACAATAGCAATTACTTGATGCAAAGAATCCATGGAACTTATGGACAAGCCAACAAGTGATTCATATGTAGCAACAAGTGATATGGTAGATGAGATATTAATGCAAGTTATCAAACTACATTGTTCATCACCAAATGATGAGGTCTAAGTGAGACTGGATGATGTTTCTACCTATGTTGGAATTAGAGGATCAGTTAACGCAATACCATGACTAATAAGAATTTTCTCTATTTCATTAATTTGACACAACCAACAGTTTTCTATTGTATACCTTTTCTTTCTACAATATCCATATTTGATTTTCCATTTATTAGGAGGATTATGAAGAATACTCAAATGGAGATGATTTATTATGAGAGACATGATCACATGAGCCAACAAACTCAAAAGAAGAAAAAACCTGGATTGCCCTCTTGATTTAGAGAGGCCCCCCCAAAAAAAAAAATAGTAAAAAAAAATATTAATGCTGATTTTTTCCCTCTAGAACACTGTGCATGAAAATTTTTACATTTTTTGAAGATTGGATACCAAAATCTTTCATTTATAACTTATAAATATTTTTATAAATTTTAATAAATGGCAACCTAGATCTTAATTTTACATGCAAAATCAAATTCCTTACAAATTTTTGATAGAAATTAAAAAAATTACAAAATTTTGATAAATGAGGTGAAAGTTATGGCTTTACAAAATTTGATTACAATGTTGACTTCAAAGATTTTTACAATTAAACAAAAAACCTAAAATGTCCGTGTATGAACCAACTTTCCAATGATTTTTTACACTTTTAATAACACCCCCCTTCCCCGACCCCCCCCATTTACAAGTTACTCCAAAATGAAAAAAGGCCCCTTTAACAAGTAATAAAAAAACTTGACAATCAAATGAATAGTCAACTAACTGCTAATGGTAACAAAAAATGCTAATAGTTATAATGTTTGCTAGCTGTTACAAAACTAATTAGCACTAAATGTATGTATCAAGTTGTTTGAGTTTGTTGATTGGTTTGCAAATAGTTTACTAACCACATCTTAGTGGTTTAAATAACCAATAGTAGTAAGCTATTAGAAAACAATAAAAATAAGTGCCACGTAGTGGCCAATACTTGCCTTTGTAGTATTGTAATTAGAAGTTTGTAGAGTTGAAATAAAATAAATGTGAATTTAATGAAGGTGAATAAAATTAAATGTATTTCTTTTTGTTAATTATTGTATTTTAGTTTGACTATTTTTTTTTTTAAATTTTATTTGTTTAGTAGTGATGGTTGTTTTTATTTGCTTTGGTTATGTAATCTTTTTTTTTTTTTTAGACTGCAGGAATCGGGTAGCACAACCCCCTATAAACTGCAGTGCGCCTGGTAAACTTTTTAACATGACCGGCGACGCTGGCGCGACACGCCCTTCGGTACCACGGGACGGGGGGAGACTAGAACTCGTGACCAGCAGAGCCGCAACGGAATTACTTAGCCAACTGAGCTAGGGCCCCCGCCCCTTTGGTTATGTAATCTAAATATCTTGTTTAATGTTAAATATTTAAAATAAAAATAAACTAATATATATGTTTGTTGTTTGATGTTATTTATTTTAATAAAATAAGTAAAATAAATTTTAACTTTATAAATTAAACATGAATGTAGAATACATTTGAATATTTATATATAATTTATATTATTATATAATATATTTTAGTATAATAATTTTATCACTTTTCTCATAATTATTTGTTTTTTAATAATCACTTATATATGAAACTATTATACTTGACATCAGGTTTGGTTGATCTCATATTGGTAAATTAAATAAAAGGTAAAAAGAAATTTTGTAATATGATGAGAAAAATAACAATAACAAAAAATCCACATACAGTTCATATAATTATGAATGTTATTTTCACATAAATCTATCTCAAATCTTTATAACATTTATTTTTAAAAATATCAAAAAATCTTGTATATTTTAAATAGCCTTTGTTACAAATAAATATACTAATAATATAATTTTGATATAATGTAGTATAAATATAAATATAAAATATAAAAATAAAAATCAATTATATTATATAAAAATATTATATATTAACATTTTAAATATTATAACATCCTTGCATAGATCTTCAACTGCAGGTGTAAGTTATAACATCCCTTCCAGCAGTTGTTTGAGCCTTTGTAGGCTATACCTATAAGATTTTTATTATCGACAGAAACCCGATGAAAGCATGAGAATGATGAATGGACATATTAACCCTATGGGCAGAGGCACAGGCATCCTATAGCCAGAAACATGTTTTAGCAAATTTGATTTTAATTTTTCAGTTTCTACTGTTTGAGTAAAAAAATTAGCCAGAAACGTGTTTTTAACAAATTTGATTTTAATTTTTCAGTTTCTACTGTTTCACTAAAAAAATTAAACAAAATAATAGTTCAAATTTCTCAAAAATAGCTAAAATAATAGTTAACTTTTATTTTTCTTGAAAATCCGTCAATAACACACAAAACCTTTTAGCCAATGATATTCACGAAAAAATAATTTTTATAATTTATAAAATTAAATATTTTACAAGATCACTTGTATTTGAAAACTGAGGCCGGAAACTTAGGCCACGTGGGCGTAGTTGGGTGCAAAGAAAAAACAAATTCTTGTGGATTGACCAACTGGAGGGCGTGGGGGTTGACAAGTTGAAGATGAATTTAACTCGCACCTCACACCTGCAAACAACACGTTGCCAATGTGAAACGAAAGTTGCACCCAAATTGAAGGTGGAAACCCAATGTTGTTTGAACCTCCTTCACCTATGTTTGACAGCTACATATACCTCTAAATCACGGTGCTTAGGAGAAATGGAGGCTCAGATGATAATTTCTGTCTTTAATTTCTCAAAGTAGGCCGATGAGTTGAGGTGATTCACGCCGTCCAAGGCCTTCTGTGTGTTTGTGATGACTAGAATGGAATGCACAGTCAACACACTTGATCCGCCATGTGTGGGGAATGCACATTCGTCACGACACGGGCAAAGGAAACTTCCGATTTCAAACCCTTGATGCATTGCAAGTCCTTCTCACTAATAGTTACTCTTTGATCTTCCTGCAAATAATTAACACAGATAGAGAGCCATTAACCTAACAAAATAGAATCAATATAGTTCACCTTTAGGCCTGCAACTATCTCTAGCCTCTCTGATACCATATAATGAAATACAAGGATAAAGAAATACAGGCAGTGTCATAAAAATAGGAAAATACAAAAAAATAATGTGAAATGTTGATTTTAAAAAAAATGTGACATATAGAACTTGGTTATATGAAGAAGAAGATTAACAACTTTCATTCAAATTTTTGAGGAGCATAATATTGTTATCTTTAAATCTTCATCATCATCAGACACCTACAAAAAAAAATAGAAAAGAAATCAAACGGGCATGTTCTTATAGTTTCCACAATTCACAAAACTGGTGCATGACTTCTTGATTCAACAGCTTCTTATCATATGGCTTATTTGCCATATCTGTTCACCTCTTTACATCTAGCAGACATATTAGAAATATTAACAACAGACAACACACCTTTATGTGTATGTGGACAAGGAACAATTGATATTGGTAATGGATACTTCACCAAAGTTCTTTATGTTCCAACATTGACTAATAATATTCTCTCAATCTACCAGATAACAAATAGTGACACAAGGAAGACAGTTGAATTTGGTCCCAATATAATTGTGATAAGGGACTTGCAATTGTAGCAGTTGGGGAGACAAATAATTCTACTCAACTTTATACATTTTCATATTTTGCACTTGATGATTGTACTTCAGAGATACCTGCACTGACATCCAGTATAGATAGTTAATCTCCTCCATCTTCACTTGTTGATTCTCAATAGTCCATTGAGGATATCAGTAGTCATCTACAATTGCAGGATATAGTTTTTGTCTCATGTTTTATAAGTGTCTTTTATTTCTCTTTTAGAGGATAGTTTTTTCCCATATGCAGGGTTTTCTATCTTTCTCTATTTACAAAAGATTTCATTGTACATGGGTACCTCACCAGGCCTCATAGTCAAAACCCATTTCTTTTGTGCCCACCTAAACTATGCTTAAGGGGGGTTGTTAGTGTATATTTTACATACACTTAGGATTTAAGCCTACTTAGGTGTCTCTTAACACTTTCTCATGTGAGGTGTCAAGGTAGTTTTAGAAGTGTCAACTCACTTTTGACATCTCATGCTACTTTTGTGAAAGGCAACTCACCACCACTCCATATGTGAGGAGTCTTTTCCTCATTTCATAGAGGTTGGGTTCCTTTTATTGACGCAAGAGGATACTCTCCTATGCACTTGACTCAAAACAATTTTCATGGACAAACTCTGCTCACAAAATTAAACATAATTCAAACAAGCTTGCAAAAAAATTCTTATTTATTCAACTGCTTCCATACATCAATAAGTTTAAACAAAATCACCCCATTACATTTCAAAATTTAACAACCTTCCTTGGTTCCTCTGTATGTGCAAATTTTATTTTAAATAAATCACTGTTGTTGCCCCTCACATTCGTTATTCTCCTATCCACTAAGCTTCACAAGCTTGGTGCTACTCCACGCGCCCTCTCCTCTTCCTACACTGGTTCTTTTAACGTACCCCTGCAATCTTCTTTTAAATCTGCCACTTAAAAAAAATTTAAAATATCCTCCTCACATTATCCACGCACCCCACCATCTCATCACAGCGATGAATTCAAACCAATTCAATGGTACTCATCGACCCATTCATTGACGCTTCCATCATGGGACTCTATGCAACCCACCTCAATTTCCTTGTCGCCCCTTTCCTAGAAGTTTATTTATTTATTAATTTTTGCATATCATTGATGCAACGCTCTCCTTCTTAGCAACCCCTTACTCCCCCTTTAGCCTCCTTTTATCTAGTTTTATTCTACCACCAACGTGCAAATTGAACCCCTTCTTCCCTCTCCCCGCCAATTTCTATCGAACCAGCTCCTTATAGCAAGGCGTCAATCCTTCTTCCCCTCCAAGATGGCGCTTCCCTTTCTTCAACTTTCTCTCACCTCTTCCAATGGTTTCCTGTGATGCTTCTTTCCAAGCTTCCCATGTGTTAATTAGTTCCATAGCTCATTTTTATTTCCTTTCTTATACATCCCTATGTCTTCCCTTCTCACATTTTTAATCTGCCTTTTAATTGTTTTATATGCTGACTTTTAATCTCCCACGCTATCTCGCCTTTCTTTCTTTTACTTTCTGTTCAAAAGTTTCTAAATGCCTTTAATTGTATTCCACGATCATTATTTTCATCACCCATGCGCGGTCTCTTCCTTGCTGCATAGGTCTTCTTAGCAAGAATGAATGTCTCTTCATTCAGAGTGAAAACAACTGCTCCTCCTAATGTGGCTACAAACAGCTCGTCGTATTATCAAAGATGATCAATCTCTGAATGGACGCGGATCCTCAGTCTTGGTCTATTTAAAAATGATTTCAATTACCATACCCACCACATAAACCGTCTTCGTGACCTCCTTACCGCATTCGATGCCTCCTTTTTTTCACTTGATCGACTCTCACAAGTCTATCAACCTTTCCTCCAGCCCATGACCTCCCCTCTGTGCTTGTATCAAAGGTGAAGTCATATTAAAAACATCCATTTCAAGATTCAACACTATGATGTTATTTCTTCATTTGAGTAACAAATTGGTCAACAAATCTTTCCATAAAATTTAAGAGGTTTAGACACTGATTAGAAATAGAGAAACCAAACAAGAACAAATCAAAACTGAAAGCAAATCAAAAATATTTTGGTTGGTGTTGATTGCTTATTCACTTGTGTGCTTCTACATCATTTATGCTTCCTTTATATGTATGTGTATTTGTTCTAATACATTGGGTCAAATTCATATGGTTTTATGTTATTGTTCTTGTTATTTGATCTCTGTTGTTTACAAATTCTTGCAAATGGCTTTTGGTTTTATAATTTTGAAGTTGTTTCTGAGACTGGGAAGAAAGAAAAAACCAGATCGGTGCCTACCATGCGCTATAGAGTCCTATGTAATGCACTTACATCATAACAATCAAACATATTTTGAGGATCATTTGAACCATTATTACCTTATGACAATATGACTTGCAATAGCCTAGATTCTTAGTAATCCACTTGAAAATGCAATATCCTCATCATTTCTAGGAAAGCATTTATACTACTCCTTAAGAAGTAAGTAAAATAATTCAACACAAAACACATGAAAAAATCAATAACCCTTTATTATATTGCTCAAAGAATGTTACATTTCAACAGTAGAGACAACATCACAACAATATAACTCATATATTGACAAATTAAAATATAGAGATTGTATTTATGGAATGGCTTATAGACATGGACCTTCACCTATGACCTTCGCGCATTCACTTTATGCCCTATTTTTCTTTACAAAACCTTAGAACTCGAACCCCCTCAAATGGTAGAGAAAGCACACTTAAAAGGGATCAGAAGAAACCTAGATTAAACCAAAAGATAACTCATGGTGCCATAATTAAGTTCCTCTGATCTTGCAATAGAAAAACACCTTGAAACATGACTTTATACCTTGTCTTTCCCCTTATTTGCCTTTATTTTCTTTACAACTATTTTTTGTTCCTTTTGCATTTGTAATCTCGTGCAACTCTTTTATCTAGGTGTAAAACCACTCTTACCGATCACATTTCACTTGCAAGTAAAATTTCTACCCTTAGAAATTTTACCCACATATTGATATTTAAAATAATGCATTTAACTTAATATTTTAACAAGAATTTTACATGTTAAACCCTAAAAATCCTCCCTAAATTTTATCAAACATTTTTCTAGTAACCCCTCTTCTTATATGAACCAAAGATTTTGGAATAGAAGGCTCTCTTACACTTCTAGGGTTTTGCACCTAAAAGGAGAGAGGAATCCCAAAAACCTTGATGGCTTACTCAAGAATATGCCCTTGAGATTCCAATGCAAAGATGATTGAAATTCATCTAAGGGGAATGTCCTAGATGCAAAGAACTGATAAAAGTACTTAAATACTAATGAAAATCTAAGAAAATGCAGAGAGTTTGAAAACACGTTGTGATATGCAGAAAGATAGATTGAATGCAATATAAAACAAGATAAAAAATCCAAATAGAAAGAGTGCACCTAGAAACTAATAAAGGGCAGAATGAAGACTATAAATGTCTTTGAAATTTTGGAAAATCTAATTTTCTAGCCAACTGAGACACATATGCGAAGTTGGGCGACTTAGTCCCACATAAGGGTTTCTACCCATAAAGTAGTTTTAGGGAAATGGGCACTAGAATTTGCAAACTGTTCTGACAAATACCTCTAGTTGGACTCATATGCCACTGATGGTGACTTAGTCCTTTTCTATTTTTCTGAAAATTAGAATTACAAATCTATACTCCAACACCTGTACTTTGTTCCCAAACTGAAACCTGGATCTGGATCTACGAAAACACCTACAAAACATAATATATAATTTGATTTCTAATGGGGGGTTTTCCTCGATCAAACCCTTAGTTGGTATTTAAACCTTGAAAGAGAAAATGAAATATGCTACAAAACTCTAGCCCTAAGTGCATCTAAGACTAGGAAATCTGAAGCAAGATGCAACCCTATTCTAACATGCAAGAATAAGATGCACAGATGAAATTTGAACAATGCAAGACTCACTTTAAGAGACCCTAAATCACTTTAAAGGAATCTTAATGACATGTAAACCTTCCTTAGGCTAAAAATAGAGAGAAAATGGAAGATGGAATCACTTAGAAAACAAGTCCTTAGGCTTGGCTTGATGGCTAGTTGCATCTCCCCAACCTAGAATTCTTCATTATTTTCCATAGGCATCCATGATTATGTTGAAAACACAAGGGAAGAAAAATGAGAGGGGAGTGAATTAGTTATCATAGAAATTTAAAACATATTCAACTTATTAACCTTATCCTATGATCTGATCAATAACCATGAAAGCATAAATCAACAAATTAAAAACACACGTAACACCAAGATTTTTTACGTGGAAATCCTGTTAGGGAAAAACCAATTGTGGAGGTCAGTCCACAAGATTATACCCTGTTAAAAGTATAAGAAATGAAAATATGGGGAATGCAATTGCATTCAAGCACACTACCTAGAGCTCACTACTCAATTACAACAGGGCTAACCACCCAAAGGAAGACACATTGTCTTACAGAAAGAATCAGATTACATCCGCAGGGATTTGAACTGATAGAATAGAAGATCTTCTAATGCCTGATCACAGTTCTGGTTAAGCGCATGAACACTTATTTACTCTTCTTCACTCTTCTTCACACTCTGCTCTTCCTTCAAATGATTTAGATCAATATTCATACATATACACACAAAAACACACCTTAATTCGAATAAGCAATCACTCTTATATATTTGCAAAGAGAAATTTCATCCCTACATGTCAGCTTCAACAAAATAATAAATTGAATATAAACTGTCGGCCCAAAATACTAAAGATTATTAATGTGAATCAACCAAGGTCAGCCAAAACTTAGTGAAGACCCAAATCAACATCTCCAATGCAAAAACACTTCAATTAATTACTTCTTGAAGACCCACAACACACTACAACCACCATGTCGGCCAAGAACAAGAAAAACATGAAAACACAAGAGAAAATCACCAACCACGAGCACAACGATCAATGCGGATGTGCAACAAAGATAGAGAATGATCTAGAAGTATCTAAAAACATCACGAATCACTAGAGAAGCATCTGCAACAACTGAACTAATTGAAATCACATCATCTTCAATCAGGAATACAAACTAAAGCAACAAAAATACTATCAGAATATAAATCTTCATAACTCAATCAAATCTTCACTTGGATCTTTGAAACTTGGCATGGATAAACTAGATACACTTAGCAACAAACCTTATACTCCACAAATTATAATCATCAATATATAAAACTTACCAACGTACTGAAGTTCACTTCACCACTAACAACTTGCAACTCATCTCATTACAATTTTCTCAATATCCTCAACATATACAACTTCTAATGAATTAATGCTAATAGTGTTGGCATCAATGACAACCACATATCAACAACACAACCACAATATCCAACAATCTCCCCCTTTGGTATTGATGGAAACACATGATGTGAAAAACACCATCAACACAACTAACTCTTGACACTTACTCCTCCTTAGGTTCTGACTCATTTTCTAACCTTTTTCACATGATATTATCCCCCTTTGAAATCAATGACAAAGATCTCTTCTATACAAACTCTGAATCACATTACTGAACATCTGAACATCTGACGTACTCCCCCTAAGTAGCAGCCACCACAACATCAATCCAGATCAAGATATAACTTTGAAATGCACAAACTGATGCAATGTAATGCATCTTTTGTTCTGATTAGGAGGGGTAATCATCCCTAACTTCCCTTTGAGATACTCAAAAGTATCCTTAGGTAATAGATTGGTAAAGATGTCTGTAATCTGCTCCTTAATAGGCACATACTCTAGTCTGACTTCCTTTTCACTCACCTTTTCTCTCAAAAAGTGAAACTTAATAGATATATGCTTTGTCTTTGAATGTAGCACTAGATTCTTAGAAATGTTAATATCACTTGAATTATCATAAAATATAGCAATAGGCTCATTATACACAACTCTAATATCCTTCAACATATGTTTCATCCACAGGACTTGAGTACAATTGTTAGCAACAACAATGTATTCGGCCTTTGCAGTAGATAAAGAAGTGGCATTTTGCTTCTTACTTAACCATGAAATCAACTTCTTACCTAAGAAAAATGCTCCACCACTAGTAATTTTTCTGTCATTTACATCTCCTACCCAATCAGCATCAGTAAAGGCACTCAAAGTAAGATCATCATCTTTAGGATACCATAGGCCAAAACCAATTGTTCCCTTCAAGTATCTGAAAAGTCTCTTCACAACAATCACATGAGATTCCTTCAGATCAATGTGAAATCTAGCAACATGGGAAAAAGTATCTTCAAAATCAATTCCTTCCATCTGTGAATATCCTTTGCTTACTAGTCTTGCTTTGTTTCTAACCACTTCACCTTTCTCATTCAATTTGTTTCTAAAGACCCATTTAGTTCCAATGACATTTTTATCCTTAGGTCTGGGAACAAGAATCCATGTATCATTCTTCTCAATTTTCTTTAACTCTTCTTTCATTGCTTCAACCCAATGCTCATCTTTACATGCTTCATTCACACTAGTAGGCTCAGTATTTGAAATCAAGCAATATTCTTCTGCAATCTTTCTCCTAGTCTGGACACATTTGTTCTTATCACCTATAATATGATCTTCTGAATAATTCAATATTACATACCTCAAAGTCTTCTTAGGATGTTCTTCAATTTTAGGCTCTTGTGTTCTCTCTTCTGCAACTTCACTGGTTTCTTCTTCCTCTTGATTTTCCTGATCCACTGAAATGATTTGCACTTGATTTGCAGTCTAAACTTGTTTTCCCTTGCTTGTACTGACATTTTGATCATCAGAATCATATCCACAAGTTTTGGATGGTGTACCTAAGTCTTCATCAACCTTGACATTTGCACTTTCAACCATTTTCCTCAATCTTTTATTGTAACACTGGTAGGCCTTTCTATTAGCAGAATAACCCAGAAAGATACCTTCATCACTCCTAGCATCAAACTTTCCTATGTCTTCATCTCTCTTGATATAACATTTGCTTCCAAATATCTTGAAATATTTAACAGTAGGCTTTTGACCAGTCCATAGCTCAAAAGGGGTCTTACCAGTATCACCTTTGATTTGTACCCGGTTGAGTGTGTACACAACAGTACTCACAACTTCTCTCCGGTAGATGTGAGGGACATTTCCTTCCAACATCATAGTTCTAGCAACATCTTCAATTGTTCTGTTCTTCCTTTCCACAACTCCATTTTGCTGAGGGGTCTGTGGTGCAGATAATTGTCTCTTTATTCCATGTTCTTCACAAAAAGAATTAAATTCACCACCTCTATCTTATCTTAGACATTTAATCTTCAGACTTGTCTCTATCTCAACCATAGCCTTAAAGGTCTTGAACTTTTCTAGAGCTTCAAATTTCTCCCTTAAGAAAGTAACCCACACTATTCTTGAATAATCATCAATGAGTAACATGAAATACATGTAACCTTGTAAAATTTTGACCTTAGAGGGAACACATAGATCAGTATGCACAAGTTCCAACAATTCATTTGAACAATGTTGTTTGCTTCGAAATGAAATTCTAGTTTGCTTTCCTAACTGGCATTCCTTGCATATGGCATTAGTATGTTTCACCAACTTAGGTAGATCTCTCACAGCCTTAGTCAAACTTATCTTAACAATATTATCAAAGTTAACATGACACATTCTCCTATGCCATAACCAACTTTCATCAACTTGAGAAATCAAACAACTTTTACTAGCAGAACTCAAGTGAAAGATATTACCTTTTGTTTTTGTACCTGATGCAATCACATTTCCAGAACTCCTCAATATTCTACACTTTCCATTTTGAATTGAAGATTGTATCCCTTGTCAACCATCTGCCCAACACTTAAAAGATTATGCTTCAAGCCTTTCACATACAAGACATCAGATCAGTAGTATGCTTACCATCAAGAGAAATGCATCCTCTTCCATGGATCACACCAGTTGTATTATCACCAAATATCACAACACCACCATCATACTTTTCCAAGCTTACAAACTTACTTTTATCTCCTGTCATATGATGTGAACATCCACTGTTAATCACCCTTTCATTTTTCTCTTCAACTCGAGCAGCTTGGACTTTCTCCACATTTGTACAACTAGCAGATTCAGTAGATGCAGGATTATTTTCCTTGATAGCAATAAATACCCATTCATCATCACTTCTATTTCCTTTATCAGATTCATCATCTGTCATGCCTTCATCAGTAGCATAGTAACACTTCTTTTGAAATCTAGGCTTGCTATGTTTTGGTTTAGGAGCTCTTTCCAGGCACCTTGATGCAAAATGACCTATCTTATTGCAAGAAAAAAATTTAAGAGGAAATTTTCCTTCATACTTACCTTTTCCTCTCAATACTCCTTTGACAATAAGTGCTTCCAGCTCTTCCAACTCTCTTTCTTCTTCTTCAATTTTTCTAATTTCATCCTCATAATTGAATGTCTTTCTAGATGAACTCTCACACAAATCATATATGTGTTTATCTCTTCCGGAAGTAGTAGCCTTAAATGTAGATTCAACCTTAGGAAGGGCATCACCAAATTCACTCAACTCAAAAGAAGTAAGCTTACCAACCAACATGTCTCTAGTTACATTTGTTACAGTCTGGAGCTCTTCAACAACACTAGCTCGAATGACTTTGTAAGAATTAGGCAAGGATCTAACCACTTTAGCAACAATCTCTGATTCGTTTATCTTTCCACCAACACATTTAATACCACACACAAGTTCATTCACTCTTTGCATAAAAATAGTAATGTTCTCATCATTACCCATTCTCAACTTTTCATATTTTCCTTTTAGACTCTGCAACTTAGCAATCTTCACATCAGTATCACCTTCATATGTAAGGTTTCCAACTTTTTTCAGATCTCATAAGCAATCTTTAGATCCATAACATTTTTCATCTCAGAATCAGTAAAGGCACTCAACAATGCTTCCTTAGCCCTGATATTATACTCAGCATCTCTAATCTCAACAGTAGTAGTAGGACCATTTTGAGGAATAACATACCTATTACATGTAATCTTCTAGAAGGGTTCACCAATGCATCTCAAATGACACTCCATTCGAGTCTTCCACAAAGAATAATTTGTTCCACAAAATCCTGGACTATCCTTCTTGTAAGTCACCATCCCGGATCACCTCAAGTTGTTAAACTTCTTCCAAGGAACCTGCTTTGATACCAATTGTTGGAAACACAAGGGCACACAACTGAGAGGGGGGGTGAATCAGTTGTCACAAAAAATTAAAACTTATTCAACTTATTAAACTTATCCTCTGATTTGATTAATAACCATGAAAGCATAAATCATCAACACATCAGAAACACACATAACACCAAGATTTTTTATGTGGAAACCCTGTTAGGGGAAAAACCATGGTGGAGGTCAGTCCACAAGATTATACCTTGTTAAAAGTATAAGAAATGAAAATATGGGGAATGCACTTGCATTCAGGCACACTGCCTATAGCTCACTATTCAATTACAACAGGGCTAACCGCCCAAAGGAAGACACATTGTCTTATAGAAAGAATTGGATTACATCCATAGGGATTTGAACTCATAGAATAGCATCTGATAATGCCTGATCACAGTTCCGGTTAAGCACATGAACACTTCTTTACTCTTCTTCACACTTTTCTTTTCCTTCGAATGATTTAGATCAATATTCACACATATACACACATAAGAACACCTCAATTCGAATAAGCAATCGCTCTTATATATCCGTAACAAGAAATTTCATCCCTACATGTCTACTTCAACAAAATAATAAAATGAATATAAATTGTTGGCCCAAAATAATAAAGATTATTAATGTGAATCAACCAAGGTTGGCCACAACTTAGTGAAGACCCAAATCAACATCTCCAATGCAAAAACACTTCAATTAATTACTCCTCAAAGATCCACAGCACGCTACAACCACCATATCGGCCAAGAACAAGAAAAACATGAACACGCAAGAGAAAATCACCAACCACGAGCACAACGATCAATGCGGACATGCAGAAAAGATAGAGCACAATCTAGAAGCATCCACAAACATCATGAATCACTAGAGAAGCATCCATAGGAATTGAACTAACTGAAATCACATCATATTCAATCAGGAACACAAACTGAAGCAAAAAAAAAACTGTCAGAATATAAATCTTCATAACTCAATTAAATCTTCATGCGGATCTTTGAAACTTGATGTGGATAAACTAGATACACTCAACAACAAACCCTTTAGTCCACAACCTCTGATCATCAACATACAAAACTTCACTTGAGCACTGACAACCTACAACTCATCTCATTACAATTTTCTCAATATCCTCAACATATACAACTTCTAATGAATTAATGCTAATAGTGTTGACATCAATGACAACCACATATCAGTAATACAACCACAATATCCAACAAATCAACCCTAAACAATGCAACATCTTGGAAAAAAAAGTGAGCTTGAAGACCTACAAAAACCATTGAATGTTGTCCTAAAGCTTCAACTTTGTTGTAGATAGAATTTTGAATCTTCTTGTGACAGATATTCAACACTTGAATTTTGAATTTGTTTGTTAAAAATGACTAGATGATGTGAAAAATGACCTAAAAAATTATATTTATAGGCATTTATACCTAATTAAGCCTTATTTAGACCTCATAGGCTAACATCCATCGAAAATTTGAATTAGGTTGGTGATTTTCCTACTCAAAATTGAAAAATCCCCCAAAAGGGACTAAGTCACCACCCTGGGCGGCGTAGTCCCACTAGAGGGGACTCATTTTTCCAAGGTGGCAAATGGGTCCCACTTGAAGTTTTTGAGGTGGGTTTTTTAAAATTTGAATAATTTAAGTGTTATTTGTCAAGATTTATATGATTTTTGAGTGGAATAAGCCTCAAGGTCCAAAATAATGGGTCTTAGGGGCCTATAAATGGTAATTTTAAGGAGTGATTAATGCAAGGATGCCAAAATAGGTCCAAATTAAGTGTGAAATTTACTCTTTCCTCAAGAGTATACAATTTTCTACACTACACTATACTTTTTTGGTCTGCAACTAACTCATCTTCTATATGAATGCTAAAATCATGTCTTAAAAAATACTCTAATTTCAAGGACTTTCAATTAACCTTGCAAGCATAAATTTTCCTCAACCCCCTTCTTCTACTTTCCTAGATTTGCATACTCCCTCCAAACTCCTCTAAAGCAGATTTTCTTTCAAACAACATAGTAAAATCTTTGAAATTTTGTGAAATAATACATTTAACATACTCTTGAAAGAAATTAAAATATCAAGCTCCAAGAATAATGCCAAATGACTTCTTTGACTATAGAAATCATCCATGTAGAAGACCTTATCACTGATCAACTAAATTTGCACAATTTCATTGGATGTAATGAATTTTTTAAAATATTTCTTCTATTTTTTGTTTGGATTCTCACATGAGACCTTCTACCTATATTGATGAGATTGGAAAATCACTAGGCAAATGCCATTTTGATTGATCAATTGAAAAATTACATGTAGATTGTTTTTGACATAATTGGGTAACTTTTGAGCTTAATAACAGTTAAAAATATTCAAAACAACATTAGAAAGGTTTCCAAGGAATGAGAGTTGCTTCTAGAAGATTTTTGGACAAGAAATTGACCACATTCAGCTTGCAAATGGTTTCAAAAACTACCCCAAGCCATAAAATGTGATTAAACTCTAGACATTCATATTGCTTTATGGTTTTGACACCATAATGGAATATCAAATAAGATAGAAAAATTGAGCTTGAAAGCCACTAAATGATGCCCCATTCCTTGCATTTTACACTCACTTACAATGCTAGAAACAACTCTTTATAGATTTGAAATGGAGATATAACCCCCCAAAAATTGTTAGGAAAAAGGTGTCTCAACCTTTGATTTTTCTAAATATTAAATGTTGTTGATTTTATCACTTTGTCTTTGCGAGTTACAACTTGTAGTTTCTATTTAGATGAGGAGTCAAGTTGGAAAGTTGATTTTACAGGTGGAGTTTTGCATAAAATACTTTTCTATTTTCGTGTTGAGTTTACATGGAATGTTAGTTTTCGAGGTGCAGTTATTTTGGAAAGTACAAATTTTGTAGATTGGCATACATGGTGACAATTGGAAACTTATCATTATGCATTTGCACTATTTTTGGTGCTTTCCATGTTGCACATTCAACCTTTGGCAGTTTTTTTAGAAATGTCTATTTTATGCATTGTAAGCTCTTATATATTGAGCACTTGCGTATTTTGGAGTTGTATGAAGTTGTGTTGAGATACCATTATGCTGTTGAATTTACTCCAAAATTGTAACATAGATAAACTCTTGTAGAAGCTTGCACTGCAAGTGTATTGTAGCTATTGTTTACAAATAACACATTGTTCAAGCTTTTGGAGTGTGGGGTTTTTTTCTCGAAATGGTTTTCCCCACATATATTTGGTGTTATGTGTTTTTATTGTATCTTTGATGTTCTTTATCTTTACCTGCAATGTGCATATTCTTTATTGTAATTGAATAAGGGTTTGAAACTATCAAAATTTGAACATTGTCTCCTCTGATAGGTTAGTGTTGGAAGCTTTTTCATGTACCTAGCTTCCTTTCAGTTGATATCAGATCATGATCACCTTTGTTTCCTATTGTGGGTTAAAGGGTTTTTTGTACTGATCTTATTTGAGTGGGAACCTATTGCAAAAAAATTGTGTTGACTCTATTGCAAGAAGGAGATGGTGAGAACATCAAGTAGATTTGACATAGAGAATTTTAATGGAGGAAACTTTGAACTTTAGAAGCTCAAGATGGAAGACATGCTTGTAGATTGCGACTTGTGGACAACTATTTCTAGAACTATGCCAACGGGCATGAAACAAGAAGATTGTGATTTAATGGATCAAAAGGCTAAGGGTCTGATAAGAATATATTTAGTTGATTCAATACTCCTAAAATTTCATGAAGAGAAGACCGTTATACTTATTTGGAAGAAACTTGCTTAGATTTATTAGGCTAAATCCCTGGTGGGTGATCCCACAAAGCTGGTTTACAATTTTTGGGAGATTCTAATTTTTGCTGAAATCACATATTTTTAGAAAATATAATGATTTAAACCTTAAAAAGTTCCATTTAAAGCATTCCAATTGAAGAGGGTTTGATCAAACTACCTTAGATCAAACCCCCTTGGATAGAACCCCACTAGTTTTAAACCATACCTATAACAGAGTCTTCTTTACACCTATCAAAATGCTGATAAAAAAACACTTTTCATTTACCTTTTGGGAGATCAAATGAATTCATTCAAAATTTATTGTTTGTACGTACATAGTCCTTATTATAAACTTCCCCAAAAGTATAATTTTAAATAAATTTAATTTTATTATTATATTTATTTTTTATTTCTTGTGAATGTAGGTTTTTCACTGAAAATCAAGCTCTTTGTTATGCACATGTGCAAAAATATAAGATTATCAAAAAAAAATTTGAAAAATATGAGTGCACCAGATGAAGTCCTTGATATAACAAAAAATAAAAAATTGAATTTCGATACATAGAAAAGAGGTTACGCGTTATACGGTCCACCTATTTTTGAATTGTAATTGGTTTAAATTTGAAACTTGATTAAGGAAAAAATATTCAATAAAACACTATCTAACCAAGTGGAAGCACTACATATCAGAGTTACAAATCTAAATTCGAAAGAATTATAATTTTATCCTTCATGGAAAAAAATTTATGTGTTATACAGTGAGTGTCACTTTCTAAAAATGATGTTTCTAAAAAAACTAGTTTTTGAGGGAGATGGAAAATGAAGTGCAATCTTATTCCAAAAAATTTGAAAAAAATATATTTAGAATCTACAGACAAAATTTCATGAAACTCTAGTTTGCATCATCTTCAAATTCCTCATGGTTTAGCCACTATAGGTGCCCGAAAGTGAAGACTTAGTTAGAAAAAAATATTTTAGTGTCCAATTTGGCCAAATATTGTAAACCACTATTATGGGATCACCCTGGTAAATAAGTTGTTCCTGCAAAAGAAGATGTATTCTCTATGAATGGAGGAAGGAGGATCTATTTTAGATCACCTGAATGCATTTAACATTCTTTTTTCCCAGTTAAACTCGGTTGGTGTGAAAATGGAGGAGGATCGTTGCATGACTTTGTTGTGTTCATTGTTGGATTCAATATGGGACCACCTTGTCATAGCCATTGGAAGTACGACTACCCCCTTTAAGATGGATGAAGTGGTTGTGTCATTTCTATCTGAAGAGATGTGGATAAAATCTTTTGAAACAACTAAGGAGGCTTTGGTGGTTCAAGGAAGAATGAAAGAAAAAGAAAAAAAGAACACAAAGCAAGAAAAGTTAGAATCCAAATCCTGTGGAAGATCTAAGTCTCCTAGTAAGACTAAGGTGAAATTTTGGACTTGCAGCAAACCTTGTCATTTTCGCAAAGATTGTAAGGAGGAGAAAAAGAAGAAAAAGAAGACATTCTTTGATTCTGAATTTGATAAATCCTCTTAGGATGATGTAAATGTTTTTTTCATTTCCTTGGCAACGCATGCATCGCAAGATGTGTGGTTGATAGACTTTGGTGCTTCTTTCCACATCAATTTGCATCGAGATTGGTTTTCTAAGTATGAAAATTATGATGGTGGGAAGGTGTACCTGGGTGATGACTCTCACCTAAATATTGTTGGCCATGGAAGAGTCAAGATAAGATTGCCACATGGTAGAGTGAAGGGGATTGATGATATCCTGCATATCCCTGGTTTGGCATGAAAAATTCTTTATGTAAGTTAAATGATTTGGGTGTGTAAGTTGTTTTCTCGAATGGAGGATGCAAGATGACAAGAAGAGCTATAGTGCTTACTAAGGGTGTTTGGATAGGCACTGTGTTTTAGCTAGATGCATGCATAGTTCAATGGAATAGTTCTTCTATGGAAATGGAGAAAAGAACTTCTGAGTCACTATCCTCACCATTGGAACTAGCAACAAAGAAGAAAGTTGCATCTACTTCCGATGGTAGTTCTTTTTGGGTACCCAAGGGTGTTGATCATGCTTTGGAGATGAAGTTAATTGCCAAGAAGAAAATAATTTGGAACCGAAGACTTGGTCACATTGGTGAAAATGGTTTAAGAACCCTAAAAAATAAATGCCTTGTTGAGGGGCTTGATGATTGTAATCTTGAGTTCAATTTTTGTAAACATTGTATTTATGGAAAGAAAACTGTGTTCAATTTTATCATAGTTCTCACAAATCTTTTGGGGTTTTGGACTATGTGCATTCTGATGTTTTTGGTCTTGTAAATGTTCCTTCGTTATATTTTTTTTTCTTTAATAGATGATTAGATTAGGAAATTTATTTATTTTCTCATAAGTAAATATGAAGTCTTCAGTTGGTTTAAGTAGTTTAAGGCCTTAATAGAAAATAAAACTAGTATGAAGATAAAGTGCTTGAGGAATGACAACGGTGGCGAGTTTTTATCCACTGAATTCGATAAGTTCTATAAAGAACATGGGATTGAAAGGCATAAGACAACTCCATATACCCCTCAGCAGAATGGAGTTGTAGAGAGGATGAACAAGACGTTGATGGAGAGGGCTAGGAGTATGCTAAGTGTAGTTGGCCTTGAACAAAATTTCTATGCTAAAGAGTTGTTTCCACTACATGTTATCTAGTAAACAGATCTCCTACATCAGCTCTTGTTGATAAGACACCTATGGAGGTGTGGTTAGGAAAGAAGCCCAAATTGAGACATTTTTGTGTGTTTGGTTGGGAGGCATATGCTTATGTGCCAAGGGAGAAAGGGTCAAAGTTGGAAAACAAGGTTGTCAAGTGTATCTTGATTAGATATGGTATTGGTGTGAAAGGGTACAAGGTTTGGGATCCAGTGGCTGAAAATGTTGTCAAATTGTTATCTTTAGAGAGATGAAACCTTCTTCGACTATTTTGTAGCCTATAAAAGAACAAAAGAAAGATGTCTAGTTCAACTTCCTCTTAACTCTAAGAAAGTTGAACCTGAAGCCCAAAATGGACCTGATGATGAGGAGACCTTGAGAAGCTTTGAAAGTTTTGAAGAGGAAGAAGAACCTCAACCTCTGCAAGTAAGGAGGTCTATGAGAGATAGGTGACAACCTGATAGGTTTGGATATTCACTTGAAAGGTTTGGTTATTCATTGTTGGATTTCGATTGTATTTTTGCTTTGATTGCCAACACTAATGAGCCTAGGATTGTTAGAAAGGCTATGGGTAAGAGTGATGTAGATTCCTGTATGAAATCCATGGATGAAGAAATTGTTGCATTGAAGAAAAATGATACATGGGATCTGGTACCTTTTCCTAAAGGACAAAAACCTATTGGATGTAAATGGGTGTTCAAGAGAAAATCTATTCCAGATGGTAGTGTTGAGAAGCATAAGGCATGGTTGGTCGCTAAGGGATATTCTTAGGTGGAGGGAATTGACTATGGTGATATTTTCTCTCTTGTTGAGAAGTTGACATCTATCTGGTTCCTATTATCACTTGTAGTAGCGTATAATCTAGAAGTGGAACAAATGGATGTGAAGATAGAGTTCTTTCATGGTGACTTGGTGGAAGAGATTTATATGTCACATCCAGAGCATTTCATGGTTAAAGGTAAATAAAATCTAGTTTGAAAGTTGAAAAAGTCTTTGTATGGTCTCAAGCAGTCTCCTAGAATGTGGTACCAAAATTTTGATACATATGTGTTGTCATTGGGATTTGTGAGATCTAAATCTAACCATTGTGTGTATTACAAATATGATAATGGACATATTCTCATAATTTCATTGTACATAGATGATATGCTATTTTTTGGGAATGGTAAAAGTTTGATTTCATATTTGAAGTCTCAATTGTCAGCACAGTTTGAGAAGAAGGATTTAGTTGTAGTGAGCTATATTATGGGGATGGAGATCAAAAGAGATAGAGCTAATAGAAAGATTTGGTTAAGCTAGAGCAAGTATGTGAATACAATGTTGGAGAGGTTCAACATGACAGCTTGCAGAAAGTTAGTTGTTCTTGTAATGTAGGGGACGAATATTTTTGTAGAGGATTGTCCAAAATCTCCTACTAAGATGGAGGACATTACTAGAGTACCATTTGCGAGTGCTTTTGGTAGTAAATTATGTATGCTATGGTCTATATGAGTCCATAAATTTCCCAAGTAGTGGGAGTCCTTTGTTGGTTTATGGATAATCCTGGATGGGTACATTGGGATGCAGTGAAGAGAGTGTTAAGATATTTGTGGGGTACTTCTGAGTATTCCTTGTGTTTTCATGGTCATCCTATTGGACCTCGACACTCAATGACTATTCATGGATATGTGGATTCAGATTGGGTAGGTGACATTAATAGCAAAAGATCCGCTAGTGGCTATGTTTTCGTGATGCATGGTGGTGCTATCAATTGGATGAGTAAGCGGTAGGCTATAGTCGCTTTGTCCACTATAGAAGCAAAGTACATGGAAGCTACTCATGCTTGCAAGAAAGCCATTTGGCTTAAGCGCTTGTGTTCTGATATTAGTTTTGATGCAGGGAAAATTACTATCTGTTGTGATAGTCAGAGTGATATTTGCTTGGTAGAGAATCCTACTTTCCATGCCAAAACAAATCACATTGATGTTCAATTTCATTTTTTTAATGATAAGCTGGAAGATGGAAAGGTGAAATTAGAGAAGGTTGATACCTTGACAAATTTTGCAGATGAATTGATAAAGCCGATGAGCACAGATAATTTCAGATGGTGTTCAAAGTCTCTAGGCCTCATGACCTCTAGCAGTTAAATCCTATTAATTTCATTGGCTCTTCAAAGGTGCTTGACAAGTGGGAGAATGTTAGGAAAAAGGTGTCTCAACCTTTGATTTTTCCATAGATTTGATTTTTCTAAATATTAAATATTATTGATTTTCTCACTTTGTCTTTGTGAGTTACAAGTGCAGTTTCTATTCAGATGAGGAGTCAAGTTGGAAAGTTGATTTTACTGGTGGAGTTGTGCATAAAAGATTTTTCTATTTTTGTGTTGAGTTTACATGAAATGTGAGTTTTTGAGGTGTGGTTATTTTGACAAGTGTAGATTTTGTAGATTGGCATATGGTGACAATTGGAAATTTACTACTATGCATCTACAGTGTTTTTGGTGCTTTCCATGTTGCACGTTCAACATTTGGTAGTTGTTTTAGAAATATCTATTTTATGCATTGTAAGCTCTTATATATTGATCACTTGTGTATTTTGGAGTTGTATGAAGTTGTATTGAGATACCATTATGCTGCCAAATTTACTCTAGAATTGTAACACAGATAAAATCATGTAGAAGCTTGCACTGCAAGTGTATTGAAACCATTGTTTATAGATACTTTACATTGTTTAGTCTTTTGGACTGTGGAGTTTTTTTCCTGAAAGGGTTTTCCCCACATATATTTGGTGTTATGTGTTTTTATTGTATCTTTGATGTTGTTTATCTTTACCTGTAATCTACATCTCCTTTATTGTAATTGAATAAGGGTTTGAAACTATCAAAATTTGCACATTCTCTCCTCTGATAGGTTAGTTTTGGAAGCTTTTCCGCGTACCTGACATCCTTTAAAAAATGGCACTATTTCACCAAAAAGAAAGAACAATATTAATGGATTTCCATTGCACATGAAAAACCCAAAGGTTATGGTGCTATATTAATATCCAATCAACATTTGAGTTAGAACAATAAAATGTTCATCACAACTCAAAATATCATCACATCTTTGGAATGCTTGGTGCTTTTTTTAAAATAGCGATGAAGTGAAACATATTCATGTGGAAGGAAGATCACATGTGACATCCACCAAGCATAATAAAATACAATCATCACTAGTTAATACTCCATCAAAGGCTTGTGAAAAACATCTTAAACTTGGTAACCAACAAATTCTAACTCAAGAAACAAAAATCAATATAAGCTTCATCAATGCCATTTAAAATATTACAGGCTTGACTTTATATCCCTTCATAGGAATACGATGGAGCGATAATATGCCATGTGGACAATAACTTGTAACATTAAAATAGGACGTGAACAAACTTATTTTCTACGTTGTCCTTTAGCATTTTAAATAATTTATGAGAAGATTAAAGTTTATGCCCCATGGTTTCTAAAGCTCATTTTTACAACTTCTACAACAAAATCGTGATGATTTTGATTAAAAATTTCATCATTTTATGGGTTTTTTTGCAAGCAAGTGTTTAATACTTTAAAATATTAATTATGTCACCTCCAACAACATTTAAATTACTTAAAATGTTTTAAATATTTTCACATTTTAAACTTTGTAAAGTTTACAACATTTTAATTTATCCACAAGTCAAAATGTGAAATGATGCCATAGGCACATTGGACGTCCATAGGTCATGAAATCTTGCAAGGGATCACAATCAATTGTTTAGACCCCCACCACCTAGTTTTTACACACTCAACAAACCAAATTTTATGACCTCTTTTGTAAATTGGGCCCTCCGATGAGCTAATTAACCATTTTTTTCTTAGGCTCCAAAACTTCTCCAATGGTTATGAAAATAGAGATATAGGATATTGAAGAAAAAATAACAACTAGGTTGCCACTAGAATTAAGCAATTTAAATTTCTTTATGGGACCCTCTAGACCCACTCCAAAATGGAAACACATTAAAATTTGCCTCAAAACTCATTTGAATCCCATGAAACTGAGCTTGCATACTCTTGGAAAGCTATGAGATATTTTTATAAAAGTAATTTTCATGAAAACTCACATATTGGGATATTTTAATACCAACATTTTTTTGATGCAGAAGCATCTCAGATGAATACACAATCTTACGTCAACCAAAAATATGATTTTTCAATTTTGTCGAAGATTGACCCACTATTCAACTGAAATGCTTAATTGGTCACAATCTAATGGAGGAAATTGGGCTCATCAAAGAAGGCTTCTCAATCCAACCTTTCATTTAAAAAATTTGAAGTCAGTTGTTCTAATGGTGGCAGCTAGCACCATTAAAATGTTAGAGATAAAGGAGAAAACAGTATTGGCACCAAACAAAGTTAGACATTGATAAGCATATTATAGTTTTTGAGTATCTCCGAACAAGTTCCCTGCTAATCTTATGATGAATTGTGACGCAATGCACATTTCGAGTGAATTTGAAAGATGTATCAACTATTTCTGTTAGGTAGATGTAGAAACTAATTTAATTTGCATGGAATACATTCAGTGATGTCTTATGGCTTCAAGACCGCAAGATGCGAAGTTAGCAACAATCGTCTTTATTGTCAATGATTATACACAACCAAAGCATGGAATGATTTAAGAATGAAAAGACATGTAACTGGAATACAAAACACATCATGAAGAAGAATAACGGGAATTGAAAAGGCACAAAGGAAGATGGGAGACAGGATAGGAAGTGGTGTGATGAGGAAAGAGGGTGCCATGTTTAGAAAAATAAAAATAATTTTAAATTGAAAGAAAATAGCAAAGGATAGGGGTTGTGAAACAGTTATGAGAAGAGGAAGAAGCCACACCTTGTGGGAGTAATGGAGTAAAGTTTTAAAAAGAAAAAATATAATAAGTGTGAGGAAGTCTACGTTGCTAGAGAGAGGATGGGTGGAAAGCTAAAGATGTAGTGAAAGTTTACTTCTAGACAACATAGCATGAAGGAAGAGTCATAGTTTTGGATAAGGGGATTAAATGTCTAAGAAATGAAATGAGATGAGTGCAGATTGGGTAGTGAAAAGAAGAAAAGCCAGTGGAAGGAAAGAAATATGATGCAATGATATGGAAATTTTGTGCTAGGAAATTTCTAGAGGACAATTAAAATTGAAAAGGAATGCAAGGTTGCTATGACAAGATATACTATACAATAGAGAAGTGGTGACTAGTAAGAGATTGAGGAAGCTGCATAAGGAAGATTTGAGGGGGTAGCATTAGTGAATACATATTAGTTTGAATTGAATAAAAAATGATCAAATGAGATGAGAAGAGGAGATGTCGTGGGTAGAAAAGAGAGGAGAGAGGTGAGAGTTTATAAGTGAACAAAGATTGCATAGCAAAGAGGGTGGAGAAGGATTGACATATAGAGTAGCAGATTGAAATTGCACAAAAAAGTTATAAATGTAGGATTCGTTTTAAATAGAAGGCATATTGGATTTTTCATTGTATATAATTTTGAATTTTAAAACAAATTTTATTGACAAGTATAATTGTCAATGTAAATGATTTCTTGGCTGTGTAATCGTGTAAATTTATAATTTGATTTTAGAATAATGAATTTGAATAAAGGAGTTTTTGTTTGTTGCAATTATTTTGGGAAAATGATTTCCTGTTGGTTATTATGAGTTGTGGTTTAGTTAGTTTAAACGATGAGAGGGGAGTACCCTTTACGTCAATTATTATCAGAGCCAACTTATCCTGCGCATGTGGATAGACCACCAAACGTGAGGCAGTCCACACCAGGATCAGTGGGTGGAGTTGTGTGAAAAAATCACCAACTGTGAGGTAGTTCACACTTAAAGGAGTTTTTGAAGTGGTAGAGTTGTCTAAGAAGCTTGAGATAATTATTGTAGGTGTGCAAGGATTCCTAAGAAATTGAGAGCTGAGAGGGACAAGCTATGGAAATGCAGAGCATGTGAGTTGAGGTGAGATTGCAATAGACAAGATGGGGTGGGTCATGAGGAGACCCATGAGAATATTTTTCTGGGAACAATATTGGGAGAAAGTAGAAAATGAGAATTTGAGAAGATGGAACAGATGGTCTGTGAGGAAGTGGGAAAGATCCAGATGAGGATAGAAAAAGTGGAGAAGAATATTGGCAAAGATGAGAGGATATTGGTGAAGAGGAGTGAGAAAAGAAAGAGGACAATGGAAATGAGTGTTACAACCCAAGATGGAAGGAGAGAGATGTGAGAACAGTCCCTACCAATGAAGTTGCAATGAATACATGCCATGAGGAAGGCATGGAGAAAGAAGAAGAAAAGACCTACAAGTGTTAGTGCTCCAAAATAAAATGCATGTAACACATAAAAAACTCACAAAAAAGTTGACATGATGCTTAGATGACAAAATGATACAATAATTCTAAATATTTTTCTCTTGATTGATCTTGAAAGCTTTTAGAACACTTGATTTTCTCAATTGAATTCTTAATATCTCTCTCATTTTTCTTCTCCATTAAAATTGTGAAAATACTATGTATTTATATGTAATTAATCTAATTTCTTGAAAATTAAATCTCGATAGCTGACAATTAGGATTTGAATTTCAAATAATAAATTGCCACTGCCAACACATTTAAATTTGGGACCAACTTAAGAGGTCTAGGGTGTTAGGAAAATGAAAGTGTCTCAACCTTTGATTTTTCCATAGCATTGATTTTTTAATTGTTGCTAATTTTCTCACGTTGTTTTTTTTAGTTATAACTTGCAATTTCTTTTTCCGATGAGGAGTCAAGTTGGAAAGTTGATTTTACAGGTGGAGTTATGAATAAAGGAATTTTCTATTTCCGTGTTGAGTTTACATGGAATGTGAGTTTTTGAGGTGTAGTTATTTTGGCAAGTGTAGATTTTGCACTCTGGCATGTGGTGATAATTGGAAACTTACTGTTATGTGTGTGCAGTGGTTTTGGCACTTTCCATGTTCCATCTTTAGCCTTTGGCAATCAATTTAGAAATGTCTAATTTGTGCATTGTAATCTCTATAAATATTATTTTCTGCTTGAGGAGTTGTGAGAGGAGATATTGAATTCATAGGGGTTATGCTGCCAAATTATCTCCAAATGGAACATGATGTAAATCTCCATGTAAAGGCTTAGAGCCCGCAATTGTGTTGTAACTGTGTATTTGGTTATTGAATAACACAATGGATCTATGCTTTTGGAGTGTGGTATTTTTTACTTGAAAGGGTTTTCCCCACATAAATCTTTGTGTTCATGTCTTTTATTCTTTCATGTTTAAGGATTTCGTTTATTGAATCTATTTAATGTATGTTGTTGAAACTGGTAAAAATTCCATGAACTTTCCTTTGAGGATTAATGGTGGGAAATAAAAATATGTCTGAGTCTGCTTTATGCAATAGTAGTACTTTTTTTTAGGTTCTCTAAAGAAACATTGTTTACCAAAGACACTTACTGATCTCAGTTGTTTGTTCTGGGATGAATCAATTTCCCTTCAAATTGATATCAAAGATTTCTTTTGGGATTTTCTTTTTTCTTGCATGTGAAAGTTTGTGAGTTGCATGTAATTGCATGTGTGTTGCATGTACTTGCATGGACTCACATGTGCTTGCATGTTGATGCATGTAAGAATGCTTGGTGTTTTTAGTTCTGGGTATTCCTTCTGTGAAGATTTCTTAGTCTGGAAAGCTTGAGGAAGTATGAAGGAATTAGATGAAGATTGATCTTTTGGTGAGTGGAAGTTCTTGCTTTTTTTTTTATAGTTTCAAGAGACAACATGCAGCTTGAAGGATGGCGAAGATAGAGAAAATAGAGTTGGTCATATTGAAATGATGTGATTTGAAGCTCCTAGTTGATAGCAGAATAATCCTGATGCATGGGATGATATTTTTTGCTTTGTGGTTGTGTTGCAAAAAATATTTCATATTGGGTGTCTATGTGAGAGGATCCTTGGTGATATGGAGAAGCTTGAGTTGTTTTTCAACTATAGAGTAATGTGCTTTTGTTGGGTGCTTTTTCCTAGTATTGGAAGGCATTGTTTTTTGTTACCCTGATTGCATGTAGGCTATGGATTTGATCATTGGATGATTTGGAAGCTTCTATAATAGCTTGTATCCCTCATATGCATGTGCATGTTGGTGCTTGTCGAGTTTCCCTAAAAGGGGCTTGGAGCTCCTAAACTACTTTTTCCTTTTATGGATGCTTTGTACTTGCATGGCTTAGATTCATGTTCCTTGGATCTAAGGGTTTTATAGATTTTCCTAAAAAATATGGTTATGCTCATCTATGATAATCCATTACTCTAGTTTAACTATTATGGTGTTTTTCTAGACTTTTGAGTCTTCCAGATGTGAAGTAGGTGTGGATGCACATGGGTGTTTTTCAAACATAGTGGTTTTGTAGGTTTTACATGGTCAAGGAAAACTTGTGGTTTTGTGGAGCTATGGTTATGCTATTTTCTAGACCCTAGCTTTTTGGGTGTTACTTGATGAGATAGTTGCAATTTTGTATGCATGCTTCATGCATGATGTAAGGAGGTGAGATTCTTTCTCTGCATGGGAGTGTTGGTATGTGATTAGTCACTCAACATTCTTATGGAGATTCTTGGTAAATTCCTTGATTATGGTGCTCATTGTGGACATGATTGGAAAATCGGATCTGAGCTTGATATGGTGCTTGAGTCATGTTGTCGACATGGTTATTCTATTTCAAATCTCAGATTTGCAATTTCTAGTGTGATAGTGGGTTTTCATGTTACATTGATTGGATCTGCAAGTTGTGGAATGTTGTGGGTTGTGTTTACCTACATGATTGCATAGATGATTTGGAAGTGGACTATCTATATCCACAAGGTTTGATTTTTTGTTTGATGTAAACTTGTTATCTGGCCTTGTCTATGGTCACTTATGCATTGGAGTGGTTGTTTTGATATGAGAGGATGGATGATACAAGAGTACTTGGATAGTAAGTGTTGGAGTCATGTAGCATGGAGTATTTCCTTGATTTGGAGATCTTGGTTTCACTTGGTGTGGTCATCAATACACTTGTATGTGTGTGGACCTGAACGATTTTTCAGATTTGGGAGATGGTGTGTCAAGTGCTTGGAAATCTCGGTACCACTGTTCAATGGGAATTTTATCAATGACTATGTATTCATCACTATGTGGTGAATGATATTCTTTAGTGATGCAAATGTTTCAGAGGGACTCTTATATCCTATTGGTGTGGAAGGGTTTCTTCACATTTGTGTGTGAACACTATTTTAGGATGCATAGCATCTCGAAGCCATGGATGACTCTTGTGGTCTTTAGGTTGAGGTGTTGTTGGTGCTTGACAGGTGATGTTGGTTTAGATTTTGCTTATGTCATGATATACTCTTGATTCTACATTAGAGTTTTGGCATGATGTGTTGATCATGAGACCATGGTATGTTCACTTGGAGCATGGAATCTCTTAAGGAGGATGGTAAGATCGTGATTTCATGATAAGTTCTTGATTCAGATGATTGGAACTTTAACAATGATCTGGTGAGTCTCTATGTTTTGGGTGTAATGGTCATATGCTTGAGAACTTCATGAAAGTGCAGTGATGCATTTTGATTTTAACATGAGATAATTATTTTTTGGTGCTCATGGATACATGGAGAATGAGGTGAGGCTATATTTCTCTTGAGAAGAGACAAGTGTTGTTGAGATGGTTACTCTTGATGAGATTTTAGCAAAAATTCCAAGGAGCCCACACCTTGGTTGGACGTGAGTTCAACAAAGACCTATGAGGAGATTGCTCTTAGAGGAGTCATGATGGCTTGCATATCTTGGAGGAGTGCTCTCATTCCCCACTCTTGGTCTACTTAGTAGCTTATCGCTTGAGAGGTGTTTCCCATTGTTTCTCTCAGGTGCTTTATGCTTTCTTTCATAAAAATGGATTGTTGGACTCAAGGAACACTGAGAGGGGGGGTGAATCAATGTTCAACAATATTTAAATTTCAATTCAGATCTTAAACCAGTTACAACATTTCAACAGAAGTACAGATGCAAGCACAAGAAGGAAACAATCAAAACACCATAATGCCAAGATTTTTACGTGGAAACCCTATTAGGGGAAAAATCACGGTGGAGATTAATCTACAATTTATACTTTGTTAAAAGTATGAAGAAACAAGGGGAATGCACATGCATTCAGGCACACTGCCTAGAGCTCACCACTCAAAATAAGGAAGACTCACTGCCTTACAAAATGTTTAGATTATAACAAAGAGATGAACTGAGAAAGTAGCATCTACAAATGCCTAGTTCTAGTTCTGGTGAAGCTCATAGATTAGATTCTGAACTTTCTAATTGATTATGTACTTTTCTCTACTTTGCCTTAATTCACCTCACAAAAATCCTCTTTTGCACAAGTGAAATTTGCTCAACTGATCTTTTGATGTTCGCACACACATCTATTCTGCTCTTCACACCAATACACACCACACCAAAATGAATTACCCAAACTCACATATATATCTTCTATCAAGGATTTAGTCACTTTATGCCGGCTTTAGCACAATAAAAATATTTCTCAATAGTTGGCTCAATCCTCATTAAATATTTGATGCATACCCACATAAGTCATCCAAGCCATAGCTAGGACCCAAAACAAAATATCCAACACAAGAAACAATTAAACAATTACTCCTCATACATTCACGACATGCTACATTCACTAAGTTTCCCACCATGAACAAATAAACATAAAATCATTCTATTGGATTTCCTAACTTAACCACCGATTGATGCAACATCACAAAACTTAACAATAAGATAATATAGATTCTCAACACCTTCCCTCGAGATCCACAACCTAAAATGATAATCTGGTGAAGCATACAAATCGACATACTCACTGGATGCCCTGTTCTTCATTTTCACTTTCGGTAAAACTTTGTTCATTACTCTACTTGTTGGTATGAACAAATCCTGATCTACGGACGAGAATAGTGGCTTAGGTTTCCATCAATGACAACACTAGAAGCCATATTCCAACAATCTCCCCCTTTGGAATTGGTGGAAATACTTAGTGAAAAATGACTAAGTGTCAAAACCAATATGATTACACTACCAGATTTCAAAATTTCAAAATTTCAAAACATAGCTCCCCCTTAGAGTGATAACGATTTTTTCACTACTCTCTCTCCCCCTTTGACATCAATGACAAACAT
This sequence comes from Sequoia sempervirens, assembly GCA_007258455.2. Taxonomy (NCBI): domain Eukaryota; kingdom Viridiplantae; phylum Streptophyta; class Pinopsida; order Cupressales; family Cupressaceae; genus Sequoia; species Sequoia sempervirens. Next base: position 115,930,842 of record VDFB02075321.1, on the reverse strand, counting down.
ACTACACTCTCTCTCCCTTTCAAAAATTTGATTAAAATTTGAAGAAATACAACTGCTACTCGAGTTAGAAAATTATCTTATACTTATCTTTCATTTCCAGAAGAAATTTCTTCCAAGCTTCCATTGCAATCCCAGTGATTAAGATCAAGCTATTGTTTTTTGATGTCCGGTTGATAATTTGGATGAGAGATTCTAAAATTGTGATTGCCTCTTCTAATTTTTCTCCTTTCCTCAAAAACTCAATTAACTACTCCATCCCACATTTGGTTAAATCCTTCACCTTCCCAAAGGCATCCATAAGGTTGTTTCTAGTGAACTGAACTTTTGTATGCTTAGATTGCAACTCTTGAATCTTTTTCTTAACTGCACCATCCTGATCCTAAAACATGTTATAATCTTAACCAATTTTATTCAACTTAGATTCAATCTACTCTAGCTTATCTTTGTATTTCCCAACTGCATGAGGCCAACGAAGATAATAGTTGTAGATGTTATTGGTTGTATTTGTGCATTGCCTCAACACATTCATTTTCCTTTCTAATTTGGTAAGAGATAGTCTGAACTACTCCTTTAGATGTAGAATTATTTCTTCCTCTTTCCTATCCTCGAACTCAGATACCATGGCTTCCTTAATACACTCAATCATCTCTTTAGGAAGCACATTCCATAAACTCTCCAAACCAATGTTATTGTGCACAAAATAAGTAATTAGTGTGCTCTCGATCAGGTCCTACTCATATGAGGGTCTATCAAACCATATGTCTGCAATTTTCTACATCCCATCTTTCTCCTGAACAATCTACAGTATCTTTAATTTAGACAAAACACCATCTTCTTCACTTCCTTATGCTATAACTACATCCAATTCAACTGATTCTAGTTCTCCCCTTGGAGTGTACTCATTAGATTCTTCATCTGGTATGTCCATAATCACTAGATCTTTACCTTTTCCTTCAATTTTTGGAGTTTTTTGTGTTGGAGGAGTGTAATCAACAATCTCTTGAGCTTTTTTCTTCTTCCTCTCCATCTCACCAGAAGAGGATTCAACTTCAAGTGCTCTTACCAAAATAGAAATGCTAATTGCTCCAAATTTCCCAAACAATTCTTTAAAGAAATTTGCATACTCTTGCTTACAATTTTCCAAAGTATTAGAATGTTCAAAAAATTATTTACAAACTGGTTCATTCTCTTTCCATACAACATTATCAATTTGTGGCAAGCAATTCAGAAAATACATCACAAGACATATGACCAAGGTACCAAACATGAAGGGGTAATATGCCTCCTTTGTTAGTTGCACATTTTCCATCAATTGATCTTTTAGCAATCCACACAAATCAAAATCATGATCCTCCATTCTCATCTTATTAGATATGTAAACTTCACCTGCCAAAGTTGCACTTTCCCTATTTTTGAAAAATATTTTATATGAAATTCCATATGCAATGCACCTTGTTATTGGATATTTGATCGTCAAAATTATCAAATCCCTTTGATATCCAGTTACTCCGATTAAGGTTTCAACTTCCTTGTTTTGAATCGACTTCTTTCTTGGTATATCCCCAACACTGCATAATCTAGATAGATTTTTAATCAACTCTTTTGAAATGAGATAGGGTTTATCCAAAGTTAGAATGTCATCATTCAATCTGTTCAAGATAAACCTAATGACTTTCGCATTGTCAAAGTATGGAAATTCACTCCAAATGTCCAAACTTTTGTGTTTCACACCTTCAAGCCATTTCAATTCATCAGTCGGCAAAAAATTTCTCACATCCCTAATCTTTTCACTACTATATTCATCTAAATTCACCATTCCTTTGATTTGCTTCATTTTTCCTTTCGTACCGAGCAATTTTCTACCAAACACCAAATTAATTGAGAATTCTACAAGCAACTGAAATACATGATGAATTCATCGCTGAATTGACTTTACTCCTTCAAAATTATTTTGCAGAGGCTCTCCTTCTATTCTTCTTCAATGCAAGGTGTCAAATGAGGGTTCCAAATACCCTTTTATAACTCACACACCTGACCCTTTTATCGCATTAAATATTTTTCCCTAGGTGTTCCAGAAACTCTGCTTTCTCATACAACAAAAGAAGAATTCATTTTCAGACCTTCTACTTCTCAAATTTCTGCACAAATGACCACCGATAAATTTGTAAACTATTAGCACAACTACGAACAACTTCCTACATTCTAGTGCCAATTGCTGACAGGGGGACAAAATATTTTTCGTGAAAAAATCCTCCTAGGCCAATGGCTTGAGATCAATTTTCGGAGGAATTATCGGAACTTGCTTCTAGTGTGGGATTATTTCCTTCATCAGATTCACTCTTCCTTACCCATGTTTTCTTCATCTGATCTCTTATCTCTTCCACAATCATTTTCCCTTTTCCTTTATCATCTATCTATGAAATTCTTCCTTTGTATACCAGACCTCTTCTATCCATGTTTTTGTTCCTGCAGAATCTTGCAATGTGACCAAATTTGTTGCAGTTATAATACACAAGATTTCTTTTTCTATACCACTCATTCCATTGATTTCCTCTTGATCTTCATTGATTATTAATATGCCCAAAACTTCCATAGGTGTAGCATTTAGCATTCCTTACACTGACAAAAATACTTTTGCATTCAATTAACTTATGACCAAACTTATTGCAACTAAAACACTGACCAAAAAATGATGGAATGCTTGAATTCATTTTACTTCTACACTAAGAAGCCATATGACCAAATTTATTACAAGCAAAGTAGTGATCATTAAACTTTTGAGCATTGGGTTGTCTTGTTGGATATCTTCTGCCTTTGTTCATTTGATTTCTTTGTCTGGAATCCTTATGTTCAAATCCAGAGCTTTCTCCCTTTTCATATCTAGGACGTCACTTGTCATTTGCATCCTTTTGTCCTTTATTCAAGTCATCAAGCTTAGCATAACTGATCTTAAACTTATCCCTGTATTCATTTGCAGTAGTGAGTTCATCTATGAGAATAACTATTTTTCTTTCAAGTTCTTGTTCATTATTTCTGGATTGTTGCAGTTCAATCTCCAGCTGAATGAATCCACTATTTACTCTATTGCATTCTTCATATCTTTCTTTTAAGGGTCAGGCCAGATTCTCCTCATTCTTCCTTCTTTATTCAATCTCCTTAGTTTTCCTCATCACCATAGATTCCATCTCAATCTTTAGAGCAACATTATCTCTAGAAAGCTTTTCATATTCTTCAGTTATTTCCTTTAAGGTCTGATTCAAGTGAGAATCTTCCAAGCTTTTACTTTCTTTCTGCTTTAGCTGATCACATAGTTCCTTCCTCTTTTCTCTTGACTCATTGATTTTATCCTTCAATTATTGAATGAATTTTTCAGCATCCTCAAGATTTTCTTTTAATCCCAATACTTTTGCTTTAGACTAATCAAGATCATCAAGTGCCACCACGAGCTACTATTGAAGACCAACAGAGTCCATTGCATCCAAGATCCACCTCAATTTGTTAAAATTCTGCAGAGGAACCTTTCTTTGATACCGATTGTTGGACTCAAGGAACACTGAGAGGGGGGGTGAATTAGTGTTCTGCAATATTTAAATTTCAATTCAGATCTTAAACCAATTACAACATTTCAATAGAAGTAAAGATGCAAGCACAAGAAGGAAACAATCAAAACACCATAACTCCAGGATTTTTATGTGGAAACCTTGTTAGGGGAAAAACCACGTTAGAGGTTAATCCACAATTTATACTATGTTAAAAGTATGAAGAAACAAGGGGAATGCTTCAGGCACACTTCGTAGAGCTCACTGCTCAAAATAAGGAAGGTTCATTTCCTTAGAAAATATTTAGATTACAACAAAGAGTTGAACTGAGAAAGTAGCATCTACAAATGCCTGGTTCTAGTTCTAATGAAGCTCATAGATCAGATTCTAAACTTTCTAACTGATTTTGTACTTCACTCTGCTCTTCCTTAATTCACCTCACAAAAATCCTCTTTTGCACAAGTGAAATTTTCTCAACTGATATTTTAATGTTCGCACACACATCTGCTCTTCTCTTCACACCAATACACACCACACCAAAATGAATGACCTAAACTCACATATATATCCACTATCAAGGATTTAGTTGCTTTATGTCGGCTTCAGCACAATAAAAATATTTCTTAGTAGTCGGCTCAATCCTCATTAAATATTTGATGCATACCCAGATAAGTCGGCCAAGCCATAGCTAGGACCCAAAAAAAAAATCCAACACAAGAAAAAATTAAACAATTACTCCTCATACATCTGTGACATGCTACATTCACTAAGTTGACCACCATGAGAAAATAAACAAAAAATAATTCTGCCGGATTTCCTAACTTAACCACCAATTGATGCAACATCACAAAACTTAACAATAAGATAATATAGATGCTCAACAACTTTCCTCAAGATCCACAACCTAAAATTATAATCTGGTGAAGCCTATAGATCAACATGCTAACCGGATACCCTGTTCTTCATTTTCACTTCTAGTAAAACTTTGTTCATTACTTTGTCTATCAGTATGAACAAATCCTAATCTCTAGACCAAAATAGTGACTTAGGTTGCCATCAATGACAACACTAGAAGCCATATGCCAACATGGATCTTGAGTTTCTATTAGATGGTTCTAGAGAATTCATTGTGAGAGATGGATAGCACGGTTATCTCCTTGGGTTTGCATTTTCATTTATGATGATCATAGGGGATGGTAGTGGGCTGATTTCCTGAGATGGGAAATGGAGTACAGTTTGATCTTCTTTGAGAAGCTTACATCCATGTAGATACATGATGCATATGTTATGTTTGATCTCTTGAGGTTGAACGGGTTTGGATGTTGTTATGGATTTTCTCTTGGGTTTGTGAAGGAGATATTACTTGACACAATTGGATTTAGATGTGTATGTAGAAGGGCATGCTACATGTTTATGATTTATAAATTTTTCTCTTTAGTCTGGTTCTTCGTCCTGTATGTTTAGATTCATATGAATTTAGATGTGATATTTATATGTGGAGCTATGATTATCACTAGTTTTGTGGTCATGTTTTGTCACCTGGGTGATGACATGGAGGTTCTTGTATCTCTTTCTTCTATTGGATGTGGAGAACATGGGAGAGCTGTGAAAGATTGTTGAGAGAGATCTTTCTTGTAGTAGTTGGTTGTAGGATTTGCAAATCTTTGTGGATGGTCCTTGGCACTACATGGTTAAGCTTTCTATGTGTTTTGATTACTAGACTTGGTATGCCTTTGCTATTTTCAGATTCAACATTTCACATGCAGTGGGAGTTCCTACATGTGTTTGGTCTTCTTTGACTGGTTGACACATGGAGCTTGTATTTGCAGTTGATGGGTTGGCTATGTAGGTGGCATGATTTTGATGATGTGGATACCTTCTAGGTATGGGTGATTGGATGGATTAACACTTGTTGTGTGTGTTATTTTCAGTTGCGTGGGTTGGTCAATTGGATGGGACCAATCAGTTTCTTAGTTTTTGTTCTACTTGATGTTCTATCTTGTTTTTTGGAGGATGACTTCATGATTGTGTTTGAGTTGTGAGATTTGAAGTTGATGTTGTTGATGCTTCTATATAGCTTGTGAGCACAATGGAGTGGTAGCAGTATTCTATAGCCTTTTCTATTAGTTGGATCTTATGCTTGTGTTCTTTGGACTAGTGCATATACACCATGGCTTATTCCTTTCCTTGGAGGATGGCAAGAACTGTTACCTAAGATGGTGGACATCTTGGATGTTGTTGCAGGTGTCTTGGTTGGAGAATGATAGCATTGTTCAAGATACTCATGATTGCATGTATGGTTGTGATGATGTGTTTTCATCAATTGACTCTTATTAGTTAAATCATGTTACTTTCATGGGCTCTTCAAAGTTGTTCGAAAAGTGGGAGAATGTTAGGAAAATGAAGGTGTCAACCTTTGATTTTCCCATAGCATTTATTTTTTAATTAATGCTAATTTTCTCATGTTGTTTTTTTGAGTTATAACTTCCAGTTTCTTTTTCTGATGAGGAGTCAAGTTGGAAAGTTGATTTTATAGGTGGAGTTATGCATAAAGGAATTTTCTATTTCCATGTTGAGTTTACATGGAATGTGACTTTTCGAGGTGTAGTTATTTTGGCAAGTGCATATTTTGCACTTTGGCATGTGGTGATAATTGGAAACTTACTATTATGTGTGTGCATTGGTTTTGACACTTTCCATGTTGCATCTTCAACCTTTGGTAGTCAATTTAGAAATGTCTAATGTGTTCATTGTAATCTCTATAAATATGATTTTCTGCTTGAGGAGTTGTGAGAGGAGATATTGAATTCATAGGGGTTATGCTACCAAATTTTCTCCATATGGAACATTATGTAAATCTCCATGTAAAGGCTTAGAGCCCGCAATTGTGTTGTAACTGTGTATTTGGTTGTTGAATAATACAATGGATCTATGCTTTTGGAGTGGTATTTTTTACTCGAAAGGGTTTTCCCCACGTAAATCTTTGTGTTCATGTCTTTTATTCTTTCATATTTAATGATTCTGTTTATTGAATCTATTTAATGCATGTTGTTAAAATTGGTTAAAATTGCATGAAATTTCCTCTAAGGATTAATGGTGGGAAATAAACTATGTCTAATTCCACTTTATGGCATAGTAGTACGTGTTTTTGAGGTTCTCTAAAGAAACATTGTTTACTGAAGACATTTACTGATCTCAGTTGTTTGTTTTGGGATGAATCAATTTCCCTTCATAGGGCGCCTTGCACCCTAGATCAGATCCCTCCTTTTTCGAGATCCAAAGTGTGAAGGGAAAAATATTAAATTCGGACTTTGATCTTTCACATTTTATTTTTTGATAAATACTGAAATGAGCCATGGAATGCATAATTTAGGAAATTAGGTGCATAATCAGGTCCAATCACATAGGGGGGAGCAGAATCTAGTGTAAAATTATCAAGGGTGACAATTTATTACACTACAAATAAATAGTAAATAATATTTAGAATGAGAAAACTCATAAGATTTGAACACATTAGCATTGCCTCACTTAGCATTAGCAATGACTTTATGATTCTATTTTAGTTCAATTACATAACACATATCTTTATAAAACTCTATTTTGTAATTTTGAAAAAGTTTAGCAATTGAAAGGAAATTAGTCTTTAATTTAGAAACATACAAAACATTATGTAATTTACCATTAAAAATATTCATATATTCAATTGCTTCTACTTTACAACTATGATTATTAGCAAGTTGAAGTGGAACATTACATTTATATTAAAAGAAATTTTATTTAAATAACTAAAAAAACTAATAAAATTAAAACTATATATTAAAAAAGTTAATAAAATGAATGCATATAACCCAAAAAAAAATTTAAAAGTTAATACATATAACTAAAAAAATTCTTTTTAAGAATGGGTCGCGAGTTTTAATTTTTTAAAACTTTTATATTTTTTTATATAAGAACTTTTTTTAGAGAATCTTTTTGGAGGAGCCCAAAAAGATGGGTGGGCTTTTTTTTAAGATTTTGATTATATATATATATATATATATAAATTGACTTCATATTTGAGAAATTTTATGCAGATTTATAAAACATGTTTTATGTTTGAAGAAAGAACTTGATAGAAATAATGCAAATTTTGATATGTAAATAATTTCTACTAAAAAAAATTAATATATATTGTATCTACTTTTTAAAAATTGTATTGGAGAATAAAATTTGATGTATTATTTTAAAGAAATTATATTTGAAAAAAAATTGATTTGAGATTTGATAAAAATAATCCTTTATTTGGTGTTTCTGATGCAGGAGCATCCTAGGTGAAAGTGCGATCAACATCAACCAAAAAAATGAGTAATTTAAATTTTATTTTAATTTTTTTTGTAAGAAATAAATGTGACATTAAGGCCAAAATATGGAATTAAATAATTTTCCTTATTTTATTGTTTTAAAAATTGTGGTGTTGGAGATAGTTTATGAGGCAAATTTTGAGTTTTTGAAGTTCAAATAGGCAAAAATACATTTTGGGCATGGATTTTTTTGGAGAAATATAAGTGGGGACAACTAATTAAAGCCTCTTAACTATAGCATGGAATATTTGGACGCTCAAGTTATGTAACTGTTGATTTTTGCTAAGTTTGGGTTTTGTTTGTGAGGAATTGGCTACTTTTTCTTGGCCAATCATGGATGAAGGTTACAAAAAGATGTATTTTCAACATTTAATTATTTTTAATTCATTTTTGAAGCATATTTTCTATTTGCATGTATAGAAAATTGGGAGTTATAGGAAAGGTTGAGTTAATTTATATGCTTCATTTTGGTCATTTTCGGTGGTTGTTGCTGCCAAATTGAAGGTGATGCTTCCCAGGTGTGGATTTTTGAAGAAATAAGGTAGAAGCCATGAATTTTCAGGATTGAGAGAGTGTGTTGCAGCAAAAAATGGATTATGAAATCCATGGTTGAAGATCAACAAGTTGGTGATTGAAAATTGCAGATTGGAGAGCTAGTTTTGCGGTGCAGGGAGATGATTTGAAGAAGAAGAATTGTAGCTTGATTTTTTAGGTTGTTTGGTGTTTCATATCATATTATAACATTCTTGTATTAATTTATTTCAGCTTGTATGGCTGTAAAAAACTTGTGTAATCAGATTTTATTAAATTTGAGATAATTTGTTGCAAGTTAAATAGAGAAGATTAATTATGTTGTTGCAAACATTTACACCTTATTTGTTGTTGGTAGTGTTGAATGATTTTGTGTGATGTCTATGTGAGTTCTCCCTTCATCAATGGTATAAAATCATGAGTTCCTGAGTGTGTAGGTAGAGCGCCAAATGTGAGGTAGTTTGCACTAGGACCTGAGGGTGGAAAATGTGTGAATTTTGCTTGTAGATGAATGTGCAAGTAGTAAGAAGGCATTTTTAGAGGATTTGAGGAATTGAGGTTCCCATGATTGTAAAAAAACCACTGAAGGAGGGAGTTTACAATAATATTGGTAAATATTGGAAGAGGGTTTTGTAGATAGATCGTTGAAGGAGGCAGTTTAGAAGAGACTATAGATATTACGAGACATGGAGGATGAGACTACATAAATTGCAGCGGTAGAAGAGAATTCTTTAGGGAACACCTATGAAGTTGAGAAGGATGATTTACTCATTCAGATTTAAAGAGAATGGGATCAACTTATTGCAGGGGAAGCAAAAGCTGTAGTAGTGGAGGATTGATGCAGAGGTAGGAGGATTCAAGAACACATCTCACAGACCTTCAACAATATCTCAAAGCAAACTTTGTATAACACTTGCTATTAGGAATTTTGGAGGCATTCTTCTTAACCAATCAACATAAGAAAACAACACAAATATTTATTTGACCTTGGATTGGACCTTTCATAAGGAAAATAGATCATTCCATGCATAACCCTATCAGCAACGTAGACATATCAACCATAGTCATTTGCTTTATAGATTACACCATGACCTTGTAGCCTTTCACTTAGGTACTGTCAATAACATCTCTCTATGTAGATCACAAATCAAGACTGTAAGAAGTCTTTGAGACATCTTTTAATTCATTTCAAAACATATCAAAGTTTTAGAGAACTTTGCTTTGTAACAACACTAATAAAATATGACTGTACCTTGCCTTTTAGGCCTATTTAGGATTTTTTTTTTTAAATAAAAAATTGTCAACCTAGACACCATTTGAGACACACTAATCTTCCTCATGGTCTTAAATACTTCTATGGAACTTTAGTTAAAAACCATCCACTAGAATTTCTAAATCCATTCCATCCAAAGACTACAAACTAAAATTGATCACAACCATAACCAAGACTATCAATTCTGTCAGAACATGGCAGTGTAGAAAAGACTCAAAAATTCATGGTCTTTGATGAGACCTGAGTTGAAAAAATTTCTCCAACTTCTTCACATCATATTCAATGTTCATACCCATGAGGAAAACCCGACTCATCAATCAAACATTCAAACCTTCCTGTTTCTTCCAGGAAAAACACAATCATAACCTTTTACAAGATACATGCTCCAATATTGGTTATTCTTGACTAAACCCAAACTGAAAGAGGGACCCTCCTACACCTTGACATTGTTTTCAAACACTTCCCTTCAAGATAGATCTTAAATTCAACATTAAAACATCAAAAAACTCATTGTTTGATGTCATTTTTCCAAATTTTCCTTAAAATACAGTCCTAGGGCTTCATAAATTCAAAATCAAATCATATCTTCACAATCTGAAAACTTGGTACATGAAATAATAGACAATAATGAACCCTTTCACAAATTTCTAGCCATTTCCATTGGTTAAATTAAAAGATACACAATTTTGTTACTCCATTGTTTACCCTAGGAGGGATTTAGACCGTTTGTACAAAAAATGCCATATCTAGCTTATTTCTTCATGAAATTGAACAATACCAAGTGAAAAATGATGTAGACGCACAATACTAACTTCTCCAGTGATTTCCCCTTCAATATCCAACCGTACATGGCCGTACATGAGCCAAAAATCACATTTTACTAGTGTTTTTTGAGAAAAAACATAATTCCATTGATGATTTACTATTACAATTCAAAAAATCTCTTTTCCTCGACCCATGTGAGGATTATTTATGGCTTTAAAATAGTTACCAACCAACTTTTCCCCTTACAACTGACCATTAACCCATCAACTTCCTTTTTGTTACAAATTTTCAATTTTGCCCTTGACCTTAACAACAATTTTTACAAAATTTTGCTTTTTCTCCACTTTTTGAACCCCACAAAGCCTCTAAACCCATACACTAACTAATTACATGAAAAAATGGTCCAACAAGACCTTATTCTAATAAAAAAACATCTAAAACCTATTTTGGACCCCACTTGACAACATTTTTCAATCTTTTCTGCAAATTGGAGTAAATGACCACACAACCTATCTAAACATTCACCAAATGACTCAAACACATTATGATGGTCTTGAAAGACCTTATTGGATGACCCCCTAGCATTATTTGAACATTCTTTTACATATTGGCCTCATGGAGGCATGTAGTCCATCAGGTGCTCGATATTGAGGTAAAATTTATTTTTGATAAATGTTTTTATGAAGATGAATGTGATTATAATGAAGTTGTAGCAAAAGAGTGTCCTTTGAAGGACATAGAAGAAAGTGAAGGGGATGATTTATTTATGTGAATGGCAGCAATTGAAAGAGAGTGGGATGAGTTAATCTCAAGTTAGACAAAGGTTGCAACAAAAGGTGAGGTAAAAGAAGATTTTGATGTTTGCTTTGATGAGAAATTTATTACAATAGTAGATCAATTTGATAAAGTTGAATATTAAGAGTTTAAAGTGAAGGTAAATGATAAGTTTTTTGATAAATCTTTGTTAAAGAAAAGTGGAGATAAAGATGTTTTGATTTGTGAATATGATTCCTTGTTAGGGAAAGTGGAAAATGAGTCTCTTGATAATGGTACTAATATTGTTTTGAGTGAAACAAATCAGATTGCAATGATGTTATGTCTTACAAAAGGTGTTGAAACAATAAAATTTTATGGAGGAGACATGTTGGAAGGAGAGGAGAAAGGTAAAACATCAATAGAGGTAATGAAGTACATTTATTTTGTTGAAGATGGAGGTATATGTTTGATTGTTAATTTTGTTGGAGAATATTGGTGGGAGATTAGATTAAAAGTTTGGAAATTATACATGAAGGGTAGAGTAGTAAAGATGAAAGGATATAATGTTGTAAGTGTTGGTTAATTTTAACGAACCAAGTAGGTCTTAGAAAATATCTATGAGTCAGCCAAACTCAATTCTCAAATACCTACCATACGAGTGGACAACAAATGAGATAAAGCATATATTGCTTTATCTCCTACACTTCGGGTTCTGCCAGACTTGGGAGGGTGTTCCCACAATGCCAAATAGATAACTCATTTCAACAATTTACACATACATTGTAAATCAAGGCAGACAGATTCTCATTAATTGCAAATAAGATGAAATTAATCACAAAGGTGGCAATTCTTTGGGTTAATTATGCATCTTAAGCTGAGAATGTAAAATAACAACAAACAACAGGTGGGTCAATGATTATTTTAAAAGATTGCTCTCAAGTTGGATGACTGAAACCACAAGAAAGGTTTAAAGGGTTAAACATTAGTGCCATTATCTATGGGCTAGGAGTCTGTGTAAATTGAAACATAAGGCATGTTTAATTTTGAGCAATTATGATCTAGTGATATTACCTTGTAATTCATAAATCAATGACTGAGTACTAAAGACTACTTATCAAATCCAAATGACTTCATATATGAACCCATGATCTAATCCAAGCATTTTAGCTCATTCCTTGAACAAGAGCAAAAACCAGATCACATATCAAAGCATAACACAATGACAATTAATGAAATGATCATTGATCAATATTTTCATTAATGATTCTAATACAAAACCATAATGGAGAGACTATAGACTCAGAAAATCTCCATTATTATTCAAATATACTCAGAAACCATACATTTAACTAGATTTACTATCTAGACTCAAAGCATTAGATAAAGACTCAACATATCTACTCTATGTTCTATATTTTCTTTGTAGCTCCAGAATTTCAACAAAAATATCCACACAAATGGCCCTAAATTCCCTTTTTTTAAATAAGGGAGAAAAACAAGCCACATGCCAAGTGTATACATTTCACACTTCAATTGGGCTGCTTGAAGTTATATTCCTAAATTCAGTTATATTTGTAATCAAAATGGGGGGAATACACATAAGACAAAGAATATTTACATTTGTATTAGAGAGAAACTTTTCCTTTTCAAAAGCACATGTCAACAGGAGCGCGTCCAATTCATCAAGAAAAATAAAAAATGAAGTAGATCATAGGTGATTCATCATCTCAATCAACATTCCACATCATCAACAGTCGATACTTCACTGTGAAACATATGTTTTAACACTGTAACCTCTGAGGCCAAACCTATACAATATGTGACCCAGTATATGTTTCACAAACCAAACTTGCCAACATACAACTTTCCCCACACCTCATACCCTTCCTCAGATGGCCAATAAAACTCCATAATTTTTTCCATGGATTTCCTTTAAGGGGAGTACTTGGTTGCCACTGCATTAGATTCTTTGTCAAAATCCTCCAGAAAGCTTATAAGAAATTTCAACCTCCCCAGAGTATTATTGAAGACATCCATATTAACCTCTTTGAGAATTTTATTTACTTGGGAATCAATAATCTCATCGAGTTCCTTCTTCCACACATACAATGGTTTCACTTCATAATTGGCCACCTCAATATCTGGTAGTGGTGCCAAATTAGTGTGGTTATATTGAGCTATCCTATTATCTTTTGTTCCAATGAGGCTACATATTCCTAAAACTTCTACTCGCTTAACTCACACACAAACTCATAAACTGGAAGCACTAGAGGGTACTTATCTTCATCTTGGCCAGCTCCCACTAATATCAACTTCAGTCTTTCAACTCTCAAATTTATTCAAGGTTGGTATGGCCAACACCTTATCTCTTTGGGACAATCTCATTGCATGCACCATTAAAGCATAGTTGTTATGCACACTATTGAGCCTATCCTGAATCTTCCCATTTATATGCTTTAAGGTAGTGCAGAAATTTTTTGATATGCTCTCATACATTGTATCTTGAGCTTTCTCTAGCAATTTCTTATATGTCTCAATCTGCAGAAGCAATTGATCTATATTAGGTAAGATAGAGCTTGGTCTACTTATTTCTTCCTCTACAATTGATTCTTGTCCCCAATTATATGGTACTATTGCTAAAGCCTGGCTATGAGATGAATGATGCATAGATGTCATTGGATAAGCTAAAGGTTGGTGGCTTGAGCTAGGTTGATCTTGTTCTCTTTGTACCTCCTCTCTTTATTTATAGAATGCCAATTCAGTTTCTAGTGTAGCCACTTTTTGTTGGCTGTTGTCATAGTCATCCAAGAGTTCTCTATATTTAACTATGATATTAGATCTTTCCAAGGTAAGACCCTCCACATTTGAGTGGGTAAACCTAGTAACATTAATAACCATATTTGTAGCTTCCAAAGCCAGGGTATCAACAACTCTTTTTACAAACAATTGTCCACTAAGTTCTGATGGCTCTGCCAGGGCTAGTTTCCTAGATGCCGAAGATAGTGACCATATGGCTAATGCATCCCAATCCTTGCTGAAGGCTGAACCTCAAAGTTCCATTTCTAGTTCTTCCTTTGTTTGTACAAGAGGTCTTTCAACCCTTCTTATAGCATCTAAAACAATAGCATCAGAAATATTCCACTCTGGAAAAAACAACACACCACACTTCTTCACAAGCTCTATGCCCTCCTGTGCATTAATCTTTTTGAACTCGTCTTTCATAATGCTTCTTACATTTTCCTCAATAACACTTTCAGGCAATTCAGGGTGCAAGCTCCTTTCAATGGCCACCTTCTCTGCATAATCTACAATCTTGATTTTCCACTAGAAGTCCTAGAATACTGAGGTTTCAATGGAAGAATCATCTTCCATAAACTCTTTGTTGGCCTCTACCCTCAAGTTATCTGTAGTATTCAATCCACATATATCAAGTTTCCCCAATATGAGGATGCTCTTTCCTGAACTTGAAGAAATTGCTCCTTCATGAGGAGGCATTCCAATCTGCATTTCCTCAGGGGTAACATAGATATCATCTTCATCTGGTTCAGAATAATCAACCACTCCTTTTGATTCAATTCTTTGCTTCTTTTGAGGTGGTTGCTCAGGAGGGGCAGAACTTTCAGGAGGTGAATCTAGGTCAATTATAGGCAAAGAGGCCTATGTAGGAGTTGGCATTGCACTCTTGGGAGAGTATGCTTTTAGCTCTTCAGAAGTGATAGGGGCTATTGAGCTCCTTTCCTCACTTGCTGCTTTCTTCATCCTAGAATAAATCCTCAATTGTTTGGGTGGTTGATATGGAGGTCTTTCTTCTAGTGTCATTTCATCATTTTCCTCAACCACCATTGCCTTTCCTTTATCAGGAACCTCCTGATGTTCTCTCAAAACACTAACAACATTCTCAAAAATTTCCATGACATACATGGCCCAATTGAAATCACCATGTATGTTTGGAAGAGGATCATATTGAGGATTATTCTTCTTCTTAGATTCCACCATCTTTCTATAAGGTATTTGGCTTTTCTTTCATCTTGTTCCTCAAAGTTGAAAACATTCCTAGTAACATCCTCAAGGTAATCAAAAGCATGTACAAAGGTACCCATTTTATTATCTGCTTTGAGTTTACTAATGAAGCCTTCAAGATCATTATTCCTCAGGCTCATAGTCATCAGTTTATATGGAGCTAACAGATGTTCTAATTCATTCAATGTCCCTTTTATCACAATGTAATATGCAAATAAGGTCCACTCTGGGAAGAATGACCCATTCCTTGTTGATTTAGGTAATGACCCATTCCTTGTTGATTTAGGTAAATGTTCTTCTTGTGAAGCTCCTAATTGCCTCATGATCTCAAGGAACCCTATTCTCAAAGGAACATATGTAGGAAAAACATATGGGCCCAAACCACTACCATATATCCTAAAAATTGTCTTATCAGGATACAAAATCAAATCTCCCCAATTATGGCTCAAATTCAAATCTGGCCTTAGCTCCCTAGGTCTCAAGAACTCATGGATTTCCTTAGAGATCCTAGGTGGTTCATATACCAAGGCCCTCCTTATCCTAGATGTAAAATAATTTCTAGACATTAAAAAATTGTACCACTTATCATCTTTATCCAAGATATGGGTCCAACACTGAATAGGTAAGTCAACATCATCCCTCTTCCTTTCCAATGTAATCTCCTTCTCAAAGGCTCTATTTCCTTTATATAGGAACATATGCATTAACAATGAGTACCACCAGAACTTCACCCATTGTTTTCCCTCTTGCAATTCAACTAAGCCCTTATGGATGTGTTCAGCCAGATAAGTTCCATAATCATAAACAACACTATATGGTGGCTGTTGCAAATGTGCAACCATGTAGCTATACTCCTTTTGTAATGTGTCAGGTGGATTGGCACCAACAATTTGGTACAAATAATATACAATCTTCTTGAAATAACTGGAAAAATTGTTCATTGGGAAAGGTTCGAGCTCTATATCATCAATCCTGACCTTCCTCCTTTTTTTTTCCAGTTCCAGTCACTACGATATGTAAAGGAAACATCTTTTTTCTGATAAACACCTTGGTATTGTTGTACTCTGTTCTAATAGTATCCATGTTCAAAGGGACCATGTATTGACTCCATTGATGCAAGTCAAAGACTTGTTTAATTTCTTCCCCGGTTATTTCTACCATGGCCACCCCATCAAATGATCTGATTGCCCTCTTGCCTGGGTCATATTTTGATGCAATATCTTATAGGAGATCCACATCCATGTACACATTTGGAACAATCAGTTTCCCCATATCCAACTTCCATGGGTTGATAAAAGGGGCCCCAAGGTTCCTATTTCCGAACTAGTGTTGAAACATCTACCATCCCGTGTAAGGTACCTCGACATCCTTGATGAAGTAAGCCTTATCTATTAACCCTTCCCTCATAGTAGGGACACGAAACAATACCCTACCCTCTGGTTTCTTACTTGTAGACTGGGGTAGTAAATCAATCACATCCTGAGAAAGGGTTCTAGACTGGGTAGAGGAGGAAGCACCTTGAACTTTGAGACCCGTGGGATTGAATATACAAGAGTTCTTACAGGGGAATTTTAACTATTCAATTCCTAATTGCAATTTTCAGCTCAGGATGAGAGCTAATTCTGGGCAATTTACAAGGCTGCAACTTTTAAAAGCAAAGATTAACCCTAATTTAAAGCAATGAAAGTAGAATGATAAAATGCACTCATTTTAAAACAAATTAAAAGCAACCCTAATTTAGAAAACTAAAAAGGCAAAAAATTGTGTTTATTGTACTTACTGCTTTTAGTCGTAACAAACCCTAATGCCAGCCAGGAGAATTTATGTAATTCACTTCTTAGCTCTTTGTATTGCCTTGGACACGTCTTCAAATCTCAAACAAGCCAGAGTCAGCCGCATGCATAATTTTTTGAAGGAAATTGAATAGGCTTATAGGTCACCTCTGCCAAATGTTAATGCCCATTGACATGAAGCAAAAAAATTGCAACAGGCATACTTCATAATTTTGAACACATCATTGATTCATAGCTAAGTTGGGCATCTTGGATGACTCAGATTGAGTCAAACATATTTGAATTCACAACACCATTCTAGCTCAAACAGACAACTAATAGAAATTCATTGATAGGACTCTCCTTATGTACATGAGGGACCCATCCCATAGTAGTCGTAGAATGCATGTGGCAGCATCTCGCAGGTTACACCATTTTTAAAGAGCTTGCATCTTTCCTCTGCGAGCTAGAGGAGAACGACTATGATCATTTTCTTTGTTTGAGTAGCATTGTTGATCTCGAAGCTCAGGGTGTTGAGATGGAACAAGACAATTGGGCCCATTTACACGTGGCGTTACTTCGCTAACCTTGCAACAATTAAACTGCACTCACCTCAAATGAACGAGCCAGTGGGGAAAAATCTAGATGAAATCCTATCATCTCATGATCATCAAACCTGCACGAATGCAACAGTTAGTTTTAAAAAGGGGGCCTTGACTAGGCTGATGAGAACTTACCCCTTGGGGATTTATGACTTAGACATAAGTCATTCGTATGTGAAATATTGAAGGCCGACCTTGGGAATATTTGAAACACCTTGTGACTGTGAATGACCGAATAGTCTTAAACAAAGGGGTCGGTTAGAAACATTAAACGATGACCCAAGAGGTAACTTATATCGCTAGTAACTGCACAAACAAGTCAATGCAGAAGTAAGACATCCAAGTATTACATGGGGATTTTGGATGCCAAGGCTTTTCAAGTAAAACCTTAAACCCTATGTGTGATCAACATACCATGTTGATATTGAGGATAAAGGACCTCAAAATATCAAGGATTTTTGGGGTTCTAACAACAAGCTTGAAGAATTTGATGAATAATAAGATTTTAGTATACAAAGAAATCAAGTGGATCCAAAACAAGCATAGGTTCTACAATTTTTTCTAAGTGCAACTCATGAAATATTTTTTTCTACCTGCGGTGTCTAATGCAGGAGTATCCTAGGTGAAAGTGTGATCAACATCAACCAAAAAATGGAGTGATTTAAATTTTTATTTAAATTTTATTTTAATAATTTTTCATGAGAAATAAATGTGAAATTAAGGCCAAAATATGGAATTAAATAATTTTCCTTACTTTATTGTTGCAAAAATTATGGTGTTAGAGATAGTTTAGGAGGAAAATTTTGAGCTTTTGATGTTCAAAAAGGAAAAAATACATTTTGGGCATGGATTTTTTGGGGAAATACAAGTGGGGAAAAATCATTAAAGCCCCTTAACTATAATATAGAATATTTGGATGCCCAAGTTGTGTAACTATTGATTCTTGCTAAGTTCGACTCCTATTTGTGAGGAAGTGGTTGCTTTTTCTTGGCCAATCATGGATGAAGGTTACAAAAAGATGTATTTTCAAGATTTAATGATTTTTAATTCATTTTTGAAGCATATTTTCTATTTGCATGCATAGAAAATTGGGAGTTACAAGAAAAGGTTTGAAAGAGTTAATTTATATGCTTCATTTTGGTCATTTTTGGTGGTTGTTGCTGCCAAATTGAAGGTGGTGCTTCCCAGGCATGGATTTTTTAAGAAAGAAGGTAGAAGCTATGATTTTTCAGGTTTGAGAGAGTGTGTTCCAGAAACAAATAGATTATGAAATCCATGGTTGAAGATCAGCAATTTAGTGATTGAAGATTACAGATTGGAGAGCTAGTTTTGCAGTGTAGGGAGATGATTTGAAGAAGAAGAATTGTAGCTTGATTTTTGAGGTTGTTTGATGTTTCATATCAGATTCTAATCTGTTTTTTATTAATTTATTTCAGCTTGTATGGCTGCAAAAACTTGTGTAATCAGATTTTATTAAGGTTGAGATACTTTGTTGCAAGTTAAATAGAGAAGATTAATTATGTTGTTGCAAACTTTTACATCTTGTTTGTTGTTGGTAGTGTTGAATGATTTTGTGTGAGGGTTATGTGAGTGTTCCCTTCATCAGTTTCTATAAAAATTAGCACAATTTGAACAATAAAAATAATAATTAAAATCTATATAATGAAATCGAAAGGAAAAAAACTCTGTTTCCTGCATAAGGGTTAGGCAAAATATTATTACATATATATATATATATATAATTATTAATAATTTTTTTTTTAAGGCAACCTAAACTCTACCTTTTCTCTTCTTCTCTCAAAAATGTTCCTCCAAGATGAGTGCTCCAAAGAGATGATAAACCTTCAACAATAAAGCTCAACAAAGGATTAGTAAAACCCACTATAATAGCATGAAAGAAATAATAAATGAAAGAAACTAAATGAAAGAAACTAATAATCCAAGAGTAATTGTTTGAAGGAAAATATTACCATCAATATGAGAACCATGAGAAACCAAACCAATATCCAAGAGGAGACACAATATTTTGTAAGCGGGAAAAAATAAAGAAAAAATCCCTAATATTATAAAGATGACACAAAGCCTAAAAAATTTATGTTTGTGTAATTAAATATTTAATTACACTTTATTAAGTTTACGTAGGTCTTAATTAGGTCTTACCTTTAGGGTTTTGCATATTTCTTTATAAAAGAAACTTAGATCTCATGTAATTCATTTTATTCTTAGTAATATTATTTGCACATATTTATGCAAATTGCTCTTGCATGTTTGATTTTCTCCTTGTAGAAGGTTAATCTAGGTTTTGTAGGTGATCTTGGTTTTATGGATTTTATTGGAAACTGTAACCTGTGGTATCAGAGCTCTAATGTGCAAGCCCCTTCTTAGATCTAGGAGAAATTCAATCAAAGAATTTTCTTGGGGATCCTTAAGGGATTTGACCTTGAGCAATTTTTTGGTGCATTTTAGATTAAAAAAATGGCCAATATCTTTTGCTTCGTGTATTTTTGAGAAAAATATTTTTTGGTTTTTGTTCAAAATCATGAAATACCATCTAGTTATATGCTAGATTTTGTAGATAGTGAAAAAATCTTGCAAAAAAATTTGTCAAAATAGCCCAACACAATTATTTTCCCTACAAGTGAAGTTTTTGTTTTTTACCAAATTGCATGTTTTGCTTTTTGGATTCAAAAATGCTTTGTGGGTTTTGTCGGAAACATGAGAATATGTTTTGTGTATCTATTAATTCTTGTATACAATGAGAATTTTTTTAGAAATCAAATCAAAAGGCTCATGTCCACTAACTGTCAGTTAGCAAAACTCACCCCATTTTTAAAAAATGCATAACTTTTGCATATGGTGTCTATTTTCCAAAAAAAAAAACCATTGAAAAGGTGATTTTGAGCCCAATCTAGATCTACAATTATTTTTTAGATTCTGCTCTTGATTTATTCTATATGCCTCTAAAATTAGACTTAGCTATTTTCGCTCTGGAAGGCATATCATTTGCCTCAGTTATCAATTTTTTGTGGTTCAAGCAACATCAAATTTTTTATTCAATTCTCTATATAGATTTTAGATTTTCCTTTTTTGGTTATTTTATTGGGAAACATGCAAATCAGGCCATTTTTTGGGATCAAAGAGGAATTTTTTTAAATTGAGGGTCTATACTACTACAAAATTTCATTTTTGTACTTTTTATATCAAATTATCATGGATCTAAATCCCATAACACCCCTTACTCCATTCAACTATTATGGTTGGAAAAAACAAATGGAGATTCATCTGAAGAAACAAGGGTTGTATAGAGTGACCATGGGTACATAAGTTGAACCTATAGGTGTTGTTGAGAAGAGGAAATGGTTAAAAAGTTGTGATGAGTCTTTTGAGACATTATGCATATCTATTTCTTTTGTTCTTCTCTTCATATTGAATCTTGCACCACACTTAATTAGATCTAGACTCAATTAGAGTCTTTGTTTGGGAAGCAAGATGTTATGAGAGGATTTCAGTTGGAGAATGAGCTTATTGGCTTAAATCCTATTGATCTTGACAACATCTAAGGATTCTTCACAAAGCTAAAATTTCTCTGGTTACAATTGACTCAGTGTGGTATTAATACCCAGGACTCTCAGTTGATATTGTCCATTCTTTCTAAGCTTGGACTAGATTATTCAGTTTTTGTATCTATCTTTTATGCCACTAAGGATGCTCTTGGTACCATATTCACTATTCCATCTCTTGATGACTTTGCTTCATCTCACTTAGGAATAGGTTAAGTTGGTTCACATGAGCAAGTTGAAGTATTTGACATCACAAACACTTATTGCATCACAAGGCACCAAATATTAGAAGGCTTCAAATGGAAAAGGAAAGAAAAAAACAAAAAAATCACAAGAGCAGCCCAAGGAATCTCAATCATATGATTGTGATGATTCAACATCCTCTTTTAAGGGGAAAACATCTAGGAAGGTGAATCCTACTTATGCATATTGCAAGAAAGAAGGGCATGACAAACAACATTGTTATAAGAAGGATATTAATGAGTTGAAACATATTATCAAACAACACCAGATTGATTTTCCTTCAAGAACATCTGAATCACATTCTCTTTCTTCTTCTTCAAAACAGTCTAATAGGGGCACAATTGGTTTGCATTCTCTATCAGACATGAAAGGACATGCTCTTTCTTCCTTTTCAAGTCGTGGATTAGGGATATGACTTCTAGATTTAGAGCATCTCATCATATGGCATATTGTAGTCTATGTTCTCTTATTTTGAGCATTGTACTATTTCTCCTATTTTGATGGGAAACAATACATACATGAGTGTAATTGGAAAGGGGTCTATTAGTTTTGGGGCAAACGCTTTTTGGAATTTTTTGTGTGTTCCTCATTTAATGCACAACCTTCTTTCCATATATCAAATTACACATGGAGGATATGGGAGAACTATGGAGTTCACTCATGATTTAGTTATCATTAGATATAGTTTGGAGAGTCAAGAGATTATTGCTACTAGCATGGTTGATCTTTCATCTTGATTGTATTCCTTTGTATATTTTGCTTCTGATAGTGGCTATGTTCCTTCGAGTATTGATCATACTTCTAGTATGCACCATGATTCAAACGAGACATTTGGCTTCTTGAACTTGGGTGTCTCACATATGATCTAGTTCTTCAGCCATGGATTCATCTCCTCCTGCTACTATTGTAGTTGATGGTGCTTGTGTTGCTACATATATGGCTTCTTGGGATTCAACATAGTAGGATATTTTTTGTTTTCCAAATTTTCCTTGTAGGATGGTTTCATGATAGGTATATCTAATTTGGTCTATCATTTCTCTTCTACAAATTTGGATGACCCATTTAAGGGGGTTTCACTCCTCTTTGATCATTCATCTTTGGAGGTTTCTCTTGAGTATTCACATACTTTGTCTTCTTCCTTGATTTTAGTAACACCTTTTGTGGAGATATCTTAGGCTACAACTGATACACCTTCAGGGATTTTATTCTTTAGGCTTCTTCCCTCTTACTTTTTCTAGGAGATGAGGTTTCTTTAGTGGTTTTGGAGTTACTTCATTATGGGGGATTTATGTGGTCTCTTTCTTTCCCTCTTATCAGGGGATTTTGTAATGTATCTATATGATGGATGGTGTACTTGGTGGTATCATGAAGTCCTCCATCATTCATCACTTGATTGCATACTTTCATCTTTTTTGAGGAGGAGTTTTGTCCCACTGGGTTTTCTCCTTTTCCCTATTTTTTGCATTGCATATGTTAATGGGTACCTAACATGGCCTTGTAGCTGGGACCCATTCATGCTTGCATGCATATTTTTTTGCATTATTTGCACATTTCTTATTCTCCCTAATTTTCACTTAAGGGGGTGTTGGTGTAATCAAATGTTCAATCACACTTTATTAAGTTTACTTAGGTCCTAATTAGGTTTTACCTTTAGAGTTTTGCATCTTTCTTTATAAAAGAAACTTATCTCATGCAATTCATTTATTCCCAATAATATTATTTGCACATCTTTATGCAAATTTCTCTTGCATGTTTTATTTTCTCCTTGTATAAGGTTAATCCAAGTTTTGCAGGTGATCTTGGTTTTATGGTGTTTATTGAAAACTCTAATAGATTACAATGAGACAATGAGAGAGATAGCTCAAACATAGAATGCTTAATGTAAATAATGAGAGAAACACCTCAAATAAATAAAGGTGAGAAATGAGTTGCATAAGTAACTCTCATGTCTATGCATGTCACCTTTCATCTTATGTGTGTGCAAGGTGTCAAGATCTCCATAAGGAGGAGGCTACACCTAAGCCTTAATATTCCTCCAAAAATAAATTATAAAAATGAGTAGATAATACTTAAATAAGACAAAAGACTTGCAGGGGTTCTTTTGAAATATTCCTAAAAGTATTTAAATAATACAAATTAATAAATAATCTTTACCTAAGTAAAGATTAATTCCTAACTGTATAGTTATGATCAAGAATTGTATATATACTTGCACTAATTATGATTCTTGTAGAATCATTTATATAATTTGGAAAAAATAAGTCAACTATTTGACTCCTTTTAGATTGGTTCTACACTAGCTTCATGTTATTCATTGATATCCATACTTTATTAGTGATCAATTAGGTAGTTGTTATAGTTATTAGAGAATAAGTAATATTTATTAGTTAGATTTTGTCATGTTAGTCTATTTTAGTTTGGATGTTGAGTGGTTATAACATCATATAGAGAATACTCTAAGTTGACAATTAATAGGATTTTAGTGAAAAAAAAATTGGCTAAGATTTATTAGAAATAGTAAATTCTTTTGTATAATTCTTTCATTCGTAATTAATAAAAGTGCTAGTTTTTATTAGAAATTTCAATTTGGTATTAGAGTAGTGTTGATTTAATTGTTGAAATTATAGTTGAGTGTATGGGTGTTTGTAAGAAGTTGCAAGAAGTATTATAATTTGAAAGATAAAACATTGTTTATTTTTATAAGAATTAATTTTTCGAGTGCTTCAATGACATCTAGGCAAGAAGAATAGATGTTAAAATCAATATTTGAAAGGTATTTTTTACAAAGAATATCATTGCATCTGAAGGTACATACTAGTGCACTATAACACATCCAAGTAGAAGTGGTAATTATTGAGTTCTTTTGTGGAAGATCTTTCATTAATATTTTGGAGTTGCCCAAAAGTATTGCATGTTTGATAGTTATGCCCAAGATAATATAAATAAATACATTTGTAGCTTTTAGCATAGTATGAAGAGCTTAAGAGTGGTGTCAAAGGAAAGAATACCAAGTGTTGAAAAAATAATTATTTTGTGGATAAAGTCACAATAGTAGATGACAATGCTGAAATATTATATCATATGTACTAATAGGTATTAGCTACATATGTTTTAGTTTGCATTATGTAATAATGTGGAACATTTCACCTAAATATGTTTTAGGTCACATTCAATATATTTTGTAATTAGGTTGTTAATAATAATTTTTTATAAATTAATACATACAATATTGTTCAATTAAAAGATTCAGTAGAAGAAAAATGATTGTAAAATGACTAATTTTTAAAAGATTGAAATGAAAGATTTTATTAAAATAAATATTTTAAGTTCCAATATACTATATATTTATATTATTTTCTATCTTAAATACTTTCCATTTCAATATAAAATTTTGCAATGGAAGGTGGTTAATAATCTAGAAGGGTTTAATTTGCATGTGCAGCTGGTGGAAGATTGACTTACACAAGTCTTAAGTTGTTGAATTACATTGAAAGAATGCTGGTTTTATGTATAAAGATTGTAAAATTCAATTAGAATCTCACTTTTAAAGGCTGGTTCTAGGGTTGCGGTCAATCAACTAAATTTAATGGTTGTATATTTTTTTAATAGGTCTTTAAAACTTAAATAAGATATATTAAAATATATATTTAATTTGATATAATTTTTTAAAAATAAAGTATTTTTTAACATTTCAAAAATAATTTTGAAATGATAATTGTAAAAAAAAATTTAATAGACAAGGTCAATTGTCAAATTTAGGCTTTAATTATAGTATTAAAAGTTCACAATTTTTTTCGTATCAATTCTTTTATATATTTGAAAAAAAGTGTGATTGGTTTGGATAGAAAGTCTCTTAATCTTCATATTTTGAGAGATCACTAATTTAAATCTTGCATAGTTTTTTAAATCATATCATGTTATGCATGTATACGTTCTTTATGACTTATAATTGTTTTTTTTTAATTTTAAGTAATTAAAGCCATATTGGTAGTTAAACTAGATATTTTCTAACCTTTTGAATTTAATAGTGACACTAAATTTTCATTTTTAAATTTTTTTATTTCATTCTTTAGAATTTTTCTTTGTAATGGATGTTTTTACTTGAAAGTAATACTCTAATGTTTATGTTATTAGAAAGACCAATGGTGATAATGTTGCATTGAATGGATATGATCTAAAGGGGTCACAAAGAAGATTAAAGGACCCTCCAAAGGATAGAGGCACATTCCTATCTCAAGTTAACTTCTTATAAGGGGACTGAGTACATTGCTCAAAGGTATTAGATCTTCATATTGATCCCCCTTTGGTGCAAGATTATTTAGAAATATCTTTAATACATTTGGAGTTGTCAATACATAGAATGTCTTAATTCATTGAGAGAATATTTATATGGGCACAAACTATTTATTGGTCCATAGGTGGATTTTTGCATTATGATTACTAAGTACATATTGACTCACATGTAGATTGTTGTGGATATTAAGTGTGTCTCAACTCAAGAGACGATTCATGCACTTATAGATAGTGAGTGTACCTTTATTCATAGGTATTGATGGATATTAAGAGCATTCATTGATAATTTGGGTTAGGTGTGTGTTTTTTGTGTAGTATGTGGGCTATTATGTTATGTTCTAGTATAATTACTAGGGTTCTAGATCATTTGTTTAATGATAAAATAAGGAGGGTTATTGTAGAGTCATATAATTTAGGTAGTAATAAATATTAATTGTATATGTGTTAATTTACATTATATAATAATGTGAATCAAGCTGCCTAAAAATGTCTTAGGTTACCTTCATTATATGATGTAAGGGCATCTTGCACATATTGACAATCAATATCAATCAAAAATATTATTTTGTATTTCTTGTTTCTATTTGATTATGTGGATTTTCAATTTGATAGATAAAATTCAAATTCAACTGTATGTAATTCAAATTTAAATATATTCCCTCTCAATTTGAGCATCCTACAATTGTGGAGAGCTCTACTCGTATTATAAGTAAATATTGGCAATTTTTTGTCATATTTACATCAAGAATTTTTTGATTTTATCTTCAATGGGCTCATCATTTACATGATTTAACCCTTGGATTATTCCTATTTACTCAATCCTTATTTATAGTTATAATAAAATTGGTATAGCAGAGTATTTACTAGAAGACTGTTGCACTATGTTGTCATAAGTGTTGTCATTGATGTCAACCTATGTCAACCTCTAGTGTGGTTATGATGAGAAGGTGTTTTTGGTGTTGAGTAGGTGTTGCAGATGTACTATGGTCACTTGGTTTCCAAGTGCTTTTGATAAAATTTGCATTAAGTGTGTACAAGGTGATAGTGGTGTGTTTTGTATTGTGCTCCACATTTCTCCATGCTTGAAGATGTGCTTGTGCAGTTTGGATGTGATGTTCAAAATTGTTCAAAGGTGTTATATCCATAGTTTTGGGTTCTAGATTGTGTGATAGTAGATGTGTTTGAAAATGTGCTAGATTGTCTTTGACTTGTGAAGAGGGTTGTTTAGGAGAAATGGAATTGCTCCACATTTCTTCGTGTTGAAGTTTCTTGTCCTATGGATTTGGGAATGTGCTAATATTTTTTGTATCTATCTTCTCTTGGATGGTTTGGTGTTTAGCTGTTTCACAAGCTTGGTTCATTAGTTGTGTCTTAGTAACAGTTTGAATGGTTGCATAGGATGATAATGTTCTCAGTTGCATATATATGTTCCAATGATTTTGAGTATTATGTTGGTGTTGGAATATTATAAGATGTTGTGTAATGTTGCTAAGTGGTCCACAGGTTATTTTTAGACCTGGTAAAGTGTGAATGCAGTTGCTTGTTAGCATTTATGCCATTTTGGCCGACTTGGCATGTTACTGTTGTTTGTGGATGTACTTCATTGTTTTTGGAAGTGTGGTGTAGCATGTCAGTGTATATTTGGGTCATGATTAACCCTCATGGTAGTTTTCCTTCACTTCTTTCCAACACAAAGGTGTTTGGTGCTAGCCTATTTGGTGGTTGCACGTTTGAGGTGAATCAACCTCTTCTACAATTTTACCTAGGGGAGTTTGTGCAACCTCAACATATTTGTAGCCTAATTTTTCCACCAAAACACTTGAAAGTGTTTTTTGCTTCTTTGTAGATTTAGTGTTCATGTCCACCAATTGACCAAAATAAAAATCATTAGGAGAGATGACTTGCTTCTTTCTCTTTGACGTCTAAGAGGCCAACCAAGGGGAAAGAGGAGAAGAACCCTCTCCACGAACTATCACCATACTTTGATTTGGTGGTGTTGAACTTACCATGGTGGTAGTCACAAGTAGTAGAGTGTTGGTCAAGAAAACTATAGGAATTTCCACATTAGATACATTTTGTGAGGTTTCAACCATAAATTTGTCAAACTTAGTTTGTGTATTCACATAAAAAGCATGAGAAGATGGATTTGGTATAGAATTCAAGGACCCAAAAACATTTTCAATATACCCATGGGATTTAAAAAATAGACCCAAAAGTTGGGGATGAATGAACAGATTGAATGGATATGGTAGGAGCAACAAAAATAATTGTAGCAGAAAGCAAAGGTTGTTCAATTAAAATAGTAGGGGGGGGGATTGGGAAGTATAGCTGCAATGGGAGAAGAAGAAATAGGGGAGTCTTCTGGAGCAAACTCATGTAGATATTCTTGTGCTTCTTCTTTTGGACCCTCCTCTCCTTGTTCTTCACCTTGAGCTATTGCTTCTTCTATTAGAGTATATGACCCTTGTGAATCTTTGCTCTTATTCCCTTTCATTGTAAAAATGAACTTATGCTTAGGGGTTTTACTAGTACTTTACACATCACCTTTATTCTTTGTTCTAATCTCTACCATCTTCCTAGTATTCCCTTCAGGTTCCTCTTTTTTAGATCCAGTATTAAAATACTTCAACTTTATGCCCTTCTCTTGTAACCAAACATTTGTGTTGGCAATAATTAGCTAGAAACTTTCTTTGATAGAGATCATTTCCTTTTTGGACCACTAGATGGGAGGAAGAATTGTTCAAAAACATTATTCCTCTCATAAGCAAGATCTAGGTTGTTATTTTCATCCTCCATGCTTCTGGGATGTTTGCCAGATATAGATTTACAATATGATCCAAGGTGAGCTGACAATAGTCAAGCTTCCTTATGTCTTCATCCATCCTACAATCTTCCCATATATCCTCCACTCTATGTGCATGTGTATAGCTCTTCTTGAGCTTGTCCTTCATTCCTCTATAATTGAAGTCAGGTATCCTTTTGTATATTTTCATTATGACCCACAACATCTTTGCTTCCATATCCTTAGCTTTGTGAGGGGCGATCCCACAATAGTGGTTTACAATTTTTGGCCAAACTGGACACCGAAGATATTATTTTTAACTAAATCTTCACATTCGGGCACCTATAGCAGCTAAACCGTGAGGAATTTGAAGATGATGCAAACTAAAGTCTCGTCACATTTTGTCTGTAGATTCTAAAAATATTTTTTTCAAAATTTTCGAATTAGATTGCACTTCTTTTTCCATATCCCACGAAAACTGGTTTTTCAAAAATAACATTTTTTAAAAGTGATGCACAGATAACACATAACTTTTTTCCATGAAGGATAAAATTCTAATTCTTTCAAATTTAGATTTTAACTCCGATATCTAGTGCTTCCACTTGTTAGATAGTTTTTAATTGAATATTTTTCTTTAATCAAGTTTTGAAGTCAAACCAATTATGATTCACATATATAACCGTATAACATGTAACTTTTTGT
Organism: Sequoia sempervirens; assembly: GCA_007258455.2. Classification (NCBI taxonomy): domain Eukaryota; kingdom Viridiplantae; phylum Streptophyta; class Pinopsida; order Cupressales; family Cupressaceae; genus Sequoia; species Sequoia sempervirens. Next base: position 115,901,664 of record VDFB02075321.1, on the reverse strand, counting down.
ATATTTCAAATTCATTTTTTTTTGTTGGATCAAGGACTTCAATATCTAGTGCACTCATATTTTTCAATTTTTTGATAATCTATTATTTTTCCACATGTGCAGAACATAGACCTTCATTTTCGGTGAAGAATCTATGTTTAATAAAACTGAAAAAACAAATACATAATAAAATCAAAACATACAAAAATTATATTTATTGGATAGCTCATTGAGGACTATCCGATTCCAGAAGGGTTTCTGAAGACTTCTCCATTTTCATCCCTAAGCTCTGAAGCGTGCATTTTTTGTGTCTCGGGGGGATGAGGGGGGGAGTTCGAGGAACCCTAGAGGTTCTCGAACTAGGGTTCGGCCGAACCATGGTTCGAGCGAACCTCTTCAAGGGGGTTCGCTCGAACCCCCTTTGCTATGCATTTTTTTTGTTTTTTGGCAGCCAAAATTTAAAGGGGTTCACTTGAAAACTAGTTCGAGCGAACCCATAATACGTTCGGTCGAACCAGTAGGTTCGTACGAACCCCCAAAATCACTTTTTTTGCTTTGGGGTCATTTTTTGTGAGTTTTCCTTCCTCACTTGAATTGTAAACCACTATTGTGGCTTCACCCTAAGATGTGGTGATAGAGTACCTATCAATTATAAGACGAAACTTAAATATTGGATTGTGATATTTTGTTTGCTTGCTATGAACTCCCATGATTTCCCTACACAGATCCATGAGTATGATCTTATCACTCAGATACCTTGGAAGCATATATGGGTATTCTACAAAGAACCCAACTAGGATATATGTAAAGGTGGTGAATTGCAAGAACATACAACCAACCTTATTGATGACTGCCCATGCTTCATCTGACACTCTCCTCTTCTCAAGTTCTCTGTAAAAAATACATAGGTATGGAGTGAAGAAGGCAACATTGACCCTCATAAAGTATTGAATACTTTTCTTCATGGTCAATTCAGAGTAATACTAATAAAATAGAACATGTCTTTTGTCCCCTTCTAAATTCAACCCTAAAAAATTCCACATTGATACAATAGCATAGACTAAGTATGAAGTCATATAAAACTTCAATGAAGTGGAAACCTTTGTAAGTTGATCATTGATGGCATCACTTATTTTTTTACCCTATAAAATATGTTGTTACCTCTTCCTTATGATAGGAATTTACAAGTACATCCACTCCTAAAAAGTGGAAGAAGTGGGAAATCCCTTGATCCTACTGAGAAGGGTGATTAAGTTGTTTACCTCCTCAATGAAATTGCTGCAAGGGAAATCTTGAAATATTTGGCCTTGGGTTCTTGAGCCACCTTTTATTAATTTCCCTCTTGCACTTATCTATATTTTCATCATAATGAGGTTGTGCATGCTTAATGGTGAGGTTAGTGTATGCATCAATGCTTGGACATATGAAGATCTTATCAAAGAACTCTTTGATGAGGTAAAAAATAACCTCATCAATATAATGGACTCAATACTCAAAATTATACCTTTCAGCCCAATCTACCCCTGCCAATTAATTACCTTTAGGATAAATAACTGCTCTCTTTTTATGAATAATCATGCAAACTTTATTTCTTGAAATTAGTCAAAATAAGCTAATTTATGTTGATTTAATGATTTAGTCTTGAGCATTTCACAGGTCAACTCCCACCACCGGTTACCATTCCAGTCAAAAGGGAAATTAATGTAGGTTTCAACACCATTGAAGACAACTGAGTGGGCATCAAAATTTCAAGAGTATATGTTATGGGCCGAGTATTCCTAGTTTTATTATTTTCAGTTTTTAAAGACTTTATGGCTCGTTCTGAGCCTCTTTAATATTTCATGTCATGGGATTTAAATTCCATTAGTTGTTGAAAATCTATTAAAGACTTTATTAATTGGAAAGTAGAATTTTTTTAGCCACTTTCATATAAATATGTAACTATTGAAAATGATGAATATAGAAGAATATCGTTATGCTGCCAATATGTATTTTTAAGTTAAACTACCATATGAATAAAAAATATTTTTCCCGCCACTCTTTGAATAAATGATCAATGTGAATGGAGTTCTTTGAATGAAGTAATTTGAAGATTACCAGTGCATGTAACTTGAGATAGTTGTAGAAACACCCGAGAGCTGGCCACTGGAGGGTTATAGATAGATAGATAAGTATTTTACTTCCCATTCTGTATTTTATTTTAGTAGATAATAATTGAGATTGAAATTTATTTTCATGAGTGTGTCATGTTGTTAGTGTCAATCCTGCAGATGGTAGCTAAGTCTATAGTCTTTGAATTCAATATATGAAATTACGGAGCACCTTCCTTTAGTTGTTTCAGATTGTTAAATCTTTTTATGCTAGTTGTTTGGATTGTTATCTTTTGCACTAGATAAATGTTTCCTAGTTTCTTTACAAGTATTACTTCTTTAAAAATTTACAAATTCTTTAGATTAATCATTTCCATGATTTCTAGCTTAGTGGTGATGCTTTTTAGATTCATAGTTTTTTTCCTTCTAGTTTAATTATTTTCAGTTTCCTAGATAGAGGATTTCTTTCTTTCTAAGTTTAGAGGCTTTCTAGTTTAGAGTTTTATTCAGCTATTTAGTATTTAGGAAACCTGAGAGAGAGATAGTTGAGATATCTTCTATTGCATATAGCCTTTGGACACTACCCATTCAACATATTAATGTGTTTATCAACTAAAGTGTTAGGACCTAACGGTAGCCTATCACTCTTCATCCAATCTTATGACTGTATTTCCATCTGCATCCTTGACACTTCTAGTTTCTTTAGCATAATGAAACATTACTCCAAGTACAAACTCAAGATTATGTGCTAATATGGGAAATGTAGCCACCAATTAAATATTGCTTTCTACAATGCATACCATTCCTGCATCTAGTGGTTGCTTCTTCATATTTTCTAGAAAATTGAACATATCAACATGTCCTATTTATGTATCTTTAATCTCATCAATATTTGAAGCAATAGAGGTAAAATTGGAAAAACCACTTGATATTTGAACTTCATGTTTTTCTTGCTTGGTGAAGGATTAGATATTTGAGGAGCAGTTGTAACCCTAGAATAATGGCGAGAAAACTAACCAAACCCATTTAAGAAATCAAACATGAATTCCAGAAACAACATGCAAGAGTAGCTATAAAAAGAATTTTCATGTTTTCGAGTGTTGAGAAAATTTTAGGATTTTATGCACTGGTGGGAAAAACTTGAGATATTACATGTGATTTAAAACTTATATGCAAGGGTATTGAAAAATTCAACCCCTACATGGGTATTTTAGTTCAAATGTAACAACACAAAAAATATGCACTCTTGCATGGTGAAAGGACAAAATAATGTAAATGCAAATACAAACCCCACCCCTACATAGGGTAAAACAACTTATATGCACATGCAAAGAAAAAACTAACATTGCATGGTAAGTAATTAAGCATGGTCGAGGTAGTGCATACTTGGTAACATTGACCATGTAGGTTGGGGTTTAAAACCTGACCTTCATCTTTGTGTAGTGATATAACAAGATGCTCTTGTAGAGAAAAACTTTGATAAAGCATACAAAGTTTTTAAGGGTGGAAGTTCGACATGTAATGTGGGTTTTAAAACTTGAGATGCATGTGAGGGATGGAACAAGGCTATAATGTGGTAAATAATCCCTTCTTTGCATATGGATATGGTATGTGGGATCAATGGTTGTAGGTCAAGGTTTAAACCTTGACCAACATCTAGTGGAAAACTTGTAATGTGTCAGGAATAACACAGGTTTCATTTTCCACACTACACATAAATAAGAGAATTGAAAGGGTTTTGTTTGAAATGTGGGGTTTAAAACCCGCTTTACACACTAAAATGGTGTAAATTTTGGTGCAGATAAAATCTCTAAAGCACATGATGTAAAGGTGCATGAAAATAACAAGGGATTTAGGGTTTTAAAACCCGTGACACCCTATTACAAGGTTGAGGGTTCATGATAATGTGGGGATAGTAACAACCACTTGAAGTTTTAAAAACACAAGTACCTATGGTATGCAAGCAAAAACCAAAAAAGGAAACCTTATAGACAAAGATCGATCATATACAGTGCTAAGTAAAATAAAATGAAGAGCAACACAAACCATAACACAAAAACCCTTAACATATTTACAAAAAATAATGCAATGAAAGGAAAAAAAGAAAGAAGGATAATAACATACCCATAAACGATCAAATCCCTTGCAAGAGTGAGAACAAATACAACAATGAGAAACAAGAGAATATGGGGTGCATAGATCAACTAGGAAACAAGAAAGAATGGCCAAAATTAGATTAAATTGACTTAAACCTACGTAAAAATGCATTAAAAACCCTTATTTATTACCAAGAATGTGAGGTTCGAACTATAGTCGCACTATAATTCAGCGTGACTACACCTTAAAATGCACTTTTCTAAAATATGCAAGGGCACTAAAATTCAGTGCTCTTGCACATGGAGGAAAAAACACTAACACTCAAAAAGCAGATTTTTGCAATTTTTGAAAATTAAAAAAATTGATCACTCAAAATGAATTTTTGAGGGATTGGATCATGCACAGAGGTGATTGAGGTTTTCCTTGCTTTTCATGCTTAGAGGATGTGAGCTATGAAACAAACAAGTTTCGTAGGGGTTATCCCATGAATTGAGCACACTGAATTTGAGGATAACAACTTTCTCTACCTAGGGAGCTTCCTTCGACCATCCTTTGAAACGATCATAAAAAAGAAGAATCCCAGACTCTAAGTGCCTTCATCCATCCATTGGGATATAGAGTTAGGTGACAAAAATGCATAAAAAGACAAAAGAAAATGACAAAACTATACAAATAATGTACAAACTTATTTGACGCTTCACTGAGTGAAAAGATTCAGATTTTTCCCATTGTGAGGCAACAAAAATGGTGTTCCATATTATTATTCCAAAAGAAAACTATTCTCACCACATATTTGATGAATGGTGAAAGGACCTCTCCACAAGGAATTAAACTTTCCATGCATTCCCTTTGGTTCTCTTCATTTATTTCACAACAGAACATGATCTATGATTTGGAAATAATGAGACTTTTCTTTTTATCAAAAATCCTTTTGACTTGGCTCCAGTGTTCCATAATGTGTTCCACCACCTATATGAACGATTCTCCCGCTTAGAAAGAAGCATGATACGATTGTCAATGGATTTTTCCAAAGTTTCATCTTCAATGGCCTTAGCCAATTTCAAAGCAGGAAATTCTAGTGTGATAGGTATTTTTGCATTCAACCTATACAAAATCTAAAATAGAGACATGCAAATTTCCCACTTGGTGTAATTAAATCTGCCCATAATGCATCATACAATGCTTTGTGCCGGGACCTTTTATTTTTATCCACTAATTTCTTGATTATGGTAACTAGATTCTTGTTACTCAATTCTACTTGACCATTTCCTTGGGAATAAAAGTATGAAGAATGAGAGAGAGTGATTCCATATTCAAAGAAAAAATCTATTATTTCATTGGATGAGAAATAAGTAGCATTGTTTATGGTGAAAAATTAGGGTTTACCAAAATGAAGTGAATCAAAATGATAAACCACTAGGAATTGTTCACACAAAACACATTACAATTTATGCAATTATGAGAGCCAAAAGATGCAAATAACAGTCAGAAATGATACCTAACTATTATAGAAACTATGAGGGAAGTTTCTAGAGCTCAAAGAGGTGTGTACCTTGCTGCAAGAAGCCTATTTTTAGGGCACAAAGGACTCATTTTCCTTTAGTGGTAAATGGGTCCCTGTTAGGGCTTCTAAAATTGAGATTTGGGTTATTTTCCTCAATTTTTGCACCCTTAGATTCCTAATTGTTAGCTCACAAAAACCTATACTTAATTTTGTAGCTTTAATTCTTTGTTCTTTCACTTTAAAGGTCAACTTTGAAACTTGACAACTTTGACAATTTTGCTCTAAACTTGCTCTCCACTTGATCTTCAACCTGTAAATCTGTAAACACACATTCAAGGGAAGAAAAAATTGTTGATTGTTAGTAAATAGGGGTTTCCCTTGGTCAAACCCCTTGTAGGTAATTAAAAAAAATGATGAGACAATGAAATTGAAGCATGAAACATGGAAAGATGCAATGTAGATACCTTGGATATTGTCTTGTAATACAAATCTGCAATCTAACATGTAGTGGCCATGAAGAATGTAGATCTTAATCATTAAATATGATGTGAAATAATGCTTGCAGGTAGATCTTCAATGCTACACTCACTTTCTTAGCTCAAAAACATGTATGAATGCATCAAACCCTTGACATGATGACATGATCTTGAATTGATGCAATAAACCTTGAAAATCTAACTTGAAATTCCTTTGAAAACGCTCTTGTAATGCTCTAATTCTTGAAAACTTGAATTCTTGGAGACTTAGAATTAATTGCTAGGAGAAACAATGTGAATTAACCCCTATTTATACTAAATTAGGAGATTAACCCCAAAATTCAAACAATTAAAGCCGACACCATATTTGGAAATAAACATTATTAAATTATTACCACAATGAAATTCAAAAATGGGGTCCTCCTTAATGGATGACCCATTCGCCACCTAGGGCGAATGGGTCTTGGCTCAATTTTCCAGGACCTAATCCCGAGGGATAGAAAGAGGGTCAAAAACCCATGTAGAATCAGCTAAGAAAGGGGGGTCCTATTAAGGGAGGACCCATTCACCACCCAGGGTGAATAGATCCTAGAACCATTTTCCAAGACCTCAATTTTCCCAATAAAATGTTTTGCAATTTGAATCATGGGTTTCAAGATAGACCTTCGGGAGGTGTCATAAATGAGGCTTAAATTTGAATTAAAGTGGTTAATTAACTCCAATTAACCATAATTAACTAAGGGGACCCTGAATAAATGTGAAAGTGTGTTATAACACTTTACAATAGCTAAATAGGGTACACATTAGGTACTTTCATTAAAAGGGGACCATTAGGCTTAATTCATTAAATAAACCCTAAAAAAGTGTGAAAGTGTGTTACAACACTTTACAAAACTCTTAAAAAGGATAATTTAAGGTACATTTTGATTAAATAAGGACCCTAGAATGATGTGAATGTGTACAACACATTACAACACTATTCCAAGATATAATTAATTCAAATTTATGTCAATTATCCAAATTAAGTGTGAAAAAGGATTGCTTTTTTTACACTAAATTTTTCCACCACTTTAGTGAGAGGATGAACCCATGTCAAAATCACACTAAAATAGATATTCAAGACACTTAAGTATTTATAAATAACAAAGATTCATGATCATACCCTACCAAAGACCAAGAGAAATAGAGAAAAGCTAAGGATCAAGCACAACCATCCCAACGCGATGTGAAACGGGGTTGTTTGTCCAAGAAAAAGGATCAAGCTTCGATGGTCCAATGTGATGTGGAACACATCTAGGCTATTTGTCAATAACATATGCTGCTCACTCTGGGGTAGTGGAACCTCAGTTTGTCCACTAGGTGAGTTGTCCCAACAAAGTGGCAAATGAGAGAATCATATTAGCCCCTCATACCATACCAAAGTTATCCTCCTAACAACTTCAATAAGGCACCACAATGTAATTCTTTTGTAATGTAAATTTTTTTTAAAGGGGATTTTTCTTTGTTCATGTAAAGGTCTTCTTCTTAGGGAGCATTGTGCCTAATGTCTCCAAGAGAGGAAAAGTCAAGGTGTTAGGTTGTCACTCATGGGATTCCTCATTCACATCATGTCATGATGATAGATGGTACACTCTTGGACAACATCAAACCTAACGAAACCACCAAGAAGAGGACACATCACATGAAAAATGAAAAATCATGCGATGAAATTTTTTCAAAATATTTCATCGATGTATGCCCCCACTTTAAAGCGGTTGCTACACCATCACTATGAGTAATTGCTTTAAAGTAGCCAAAAATTTTGTGTAATACTTGAGAGCTTCCCTTGAAAAACCCTATGCCGAGTCATATGTTTCTAAGATAAGCTATGTCATGAAATAGGAAAGAAGGGTTTCCCCCACAAATACATAAGGGATATATGGATTTGGGGTCAGTGTGTTTTTGCTACAATGTTGTCATAGAGCATGGAATTTTCATCATTCCCAAATACACATAGAACTAGAAGAATAACACAAAGAGAGCGAAAACAAAGAAAAAACCTTTTGGGTCAACATGGAAGAGACCTAAATGTATTGATTCCTTGCATCATCCCCAAAAGGAAAACACAAGATAAATGAAAAAGATTACAAAATATAGAGAAATGAAAGGTACATATAGGGGAATGCTCAAAAAGAGAGATACATCAAATGAAACAACATAGGGGATCAAATTATGCACACACAATCACACAAAGAAAACATGAAAATGCAAAAGAATAGTAAGGCACATGCGATTCAACCTAAAATAGGTCATTTGTATCCCAATCTCGGTCAGTATAAACAAAAGGGGGACAACTATCCAAAGGGACAAGAGAAAGTTCCAAACTAGGGGAAGCACCAAGTTCAACACTCTTTTTATGAGATTTGTCATTTAAACTCATAGAATAAGAAAACAATGTTTTCAACTCATCATGCACTTGTTCATCAATCTTTGCAATGTCAATGTCATCATCTAGATTTATCACAACAGGAGGTCGAATAACAATGTCCATGCAATGTTCTTGTTTATGTTGCAGAAAAGGTATAGGATCATCATGATTTTCTGTAGGTAAGTTTGGATTCTAATTTTATATGTTTTTATTGTATTCTTGAGTTTGTAATCTATGAGAAATAGCATGACACCTATTCCTACGCTCTCTAGCATTTCAATTTCATTTCAATCTATTGTCAATTTGTGTTTGTGTAAGAGCAGGTTTTTCAATCATAGCTTCCTTCTCTTCCTTGGGAGGAATAGAAGAAGCATCAGTAGGTTGTTCGACTGCTTTCTCTTTGGCTTTATAAACTTGTTTGACTCTAGGAAGGACAATGGGATTATTTGTGTTATCTTGAAGTCTCTTTTAGGAAATTGCAGGAGGTTTTTCTATAGGTTGTTCTTGTATGTTCAAAAGTATTTTTGGTTTGATCATTGCTTCGTCAAGGATAGGTGTTTCATTTATAGGTTGAGGCATGTTTCAAAGGGATAATTATGATATTTTATTTTCCTTGAACATTTGATATGATTTGAAAAATAAATCCTCACAAGGCTTGATAGGTTCCATAGGCTTGGGCCAAAAGTAATCTAGTGAAAAATTCCCTCAGGCCGACATAGGATTAAATCCACTATGATGCACAGTAAAGATATCATTTCCAAATGGAAACTTTAGACATTTATGCACAACTGAAGGGATGAAATTCATGGAGTGAAGCCATGGATAGCATAGCTTCACATGAAATTGGTTCGATTGTGTAATGATGGAGAATGAGACAATTAATGTTTTTGGTCCCACTTTTAAATGGAGATATATCGATCCAATCATAGGGCAAGCAAACCCATTGTGCATCTTGATCCATGCTTTCAATTTTTTGTATGTATCCTAATATAGTTCATGCACATATAAGAATTCCTCAATGATCACATTCACTCTATAGACGGGATCAATTAATATCCCATTAGTGAGCTTATCATTCATTTGTCTAGCTATGTAAAGAGGACCACCACGTTTGAGTATGCCATTTTGTGATAAAGCAATGTCAAGAGGATTTTTAGTTGATCCCTTACAAGGCCTATCTTAAATAAATGCTACCACTTTCTATATGGGATGTGGTTGCATATGATCATTATCCATGTTAACATTGTTCTTAGTTTCTGGAGGAGGATTGACTAAAGCATGCATGTTGTTATTTTCTTGTTTGTTCAAGTTCTCATCAAAGAAGCAACTAAGGCTATAGATGATTTTTGTTTCATTTCAATTTTTAAGCACTTTCCTTAGATTTTGTATAATGGGAACCATGCTAATGTTTATACATTCACTAAGGATATGAGCTTGTAATTTTTCTAGTTTCTCATCTAGCTTATCAATAACATCATGCACATTGATTGTAGGAAGTGAAGTCATGGGTAATGAAGTATGCAAACTATGAGCCATGGAGGGTTGATTCTCAACACTATCAAAAAGAGGGTTAGAAAACCAAAGATCCACGATGAATGAGATATTGTGTGATTCAACATGAGCCTCAAACTACGTCTTATAATAGTATTGCGAATAGGATACCAAGTTGTAAAACTCATACAAGTTTTGCAAACCTAGTGTGCAAACCCTAAAATGGAAAAGAGAAAAATGCAACAACCTATCTAGAATGAAATGTAATTTTTAGATTCTAAGCAATGCAATTTATTGATTACACAATGTAATAAACTGGAAATGGAATTTTTGCATGCAATTTTGAATTTTTAACAATGCACTGAAATGAAGGAATTTAAGTTAAATACAATAAAATTGATGAAACAACAAATCAAGAAACTGAAATAGGAAAGTAAAATCACCAAACATAAGCTAAAAACTGATATTTTAATGTCCAGAAAATATAGATCAGTAGCTAACAGGGACTCATTTGCTAGTAAGGGAAAATAGTTCCTTGTTAAGTTTTTTCTGAAATGTTTCAGTGGATTTCAAAGTGATTTTTAATACCTTTTTAGATGCTAGAAGATGCAAGTTTGACTTGATCAGGGAATCATTTCATAGTAAGGGTGAATGGGTCCTAGTTAGGTATTTTTAAACTATTTTTTAATGATTTGCAAGCTTTTAGTAATGTCTTTCAGTTCAAAATTTGAGGCAATGAGTTTTAGTTTTAGTTTTTTCATAAATGCAATGTGAAAATGCAATGAAAAGGTGAATGAAAAGGCGTAATTTGAAATGCAATTTTTTATTTTATTTTTAAATGCAAATAAATGAGGTCTAAATGAGATGCATAATGACTAATTTGTGTTTGTATTTTTTAGATTTAAAGAGATGCAAAACAATGCAAATCTAAACCCTAAATGAGATGCAACTGTAAATGCAATGCAAGAAACCCTAAATGAGATCTGAATTCAATACAAATGAAATGAAAGTGAATGCAATATCTAATCTAAGATGCAAAGACTTTAAAAATAAAAAATGCAATGTTCAATATATTAGGTTCACTATTAATGTTTGTGGTGAAAAATTAGGGTTTACCAAAATGAAGTGAATTCTGAGAGCCAAAAGATACAAATAACAATAAAAAATGATACCTAACTATTATAGCAACTATGAGGGAATTTTTTAGAGCTCAAAGAGGTGTATACCTTGCTGCAAGAAGCCTATTTTTAGGGTACAAAGGACTTATTCGCCTTTAGTGGTGAATGAGTGTCTGTTAGGGTTTTTGAAATTGAGATCTGCATTATTTTCCTTGATTTCTGCACTCTCAAATTCTTGGTTGTTAGATCACAAAAACCTATACTTAATTTTGTAGCTTCAATTCTTCGTTATTGCACTTTAAAGTTCGACTTTGCAACTTGACAACTTTGAAAAAATTTCTCTAAACTTGCTTTCCACTTGATCTTCAACCTGTAAATATGCAAACACACATTCAAGGGAAGAATTTTTTTTTTATTGTTAGTAAATAGGGGTTTTCCTCAGTCAACCCCTTGTAGGTAATTAAACCAAATGATGAGCCAATGAAATTGAAGCATGAAACATGAAATGATGCAATGTAGATACCTTTGATATTGTCTTGTAATACAAATGTGCAATCTAACATGTAGTGGCCATGAAAAATGTAGATCTTGATCCTTGAATATGATGTGAAATAACACTTGCAAGTAGATTTTCAATGCTACACTCACTTGCTTAGCTCAATAACATGCATGAATGCATCAAACCATTGACATGATTATATGATCTTGAATTGCTGCAATAAACCTTGAAAATATTCCTTGAAATTCCTTTGAAAATGCTCTTGTAATGCTCTAATGCTTGTAAAATTGAATGCTTGGAAACTTAGAATTAATTTCTAGGAGAAACAATATGAATTAACCCCTTATTTATACTAAATTAGGTGATTAACTCAGAAATTCAAACAATTAAGGCCAACACTAGATCTAGAAAAAAACATTATTAAATTATTGCTATAATAAAATTCAAAAAGGGGGCCCTAATTAAGGGAGGACCCATTTTCCACCTAGGGGTAATGGTTCTTGGCTCAATTTTCCAAGACCTAACCTTAGGGGATGGAAAGAGGGTCAGAAACCCATGTAGAATTAACTCAGAAAGGGGGGTCCTATTAAGGGAGGACCCATTTGCCACCTAGGGCGAATGGGTTTGGGAACCATTTTCTAGGACCTCAATTTTCCCAATTAAATGTTATGCAATTTGAATCATGGGTTTCAAGATAGACCTTTGGGAGGTGTCATAAATGAGGCTTAAATTTGAATTAAAGGGGTTAATTAACTCCAATTAACCACAATTAAATAAGGGGACCCTAGAAAAATGTAAAAGTGTGTTACAAAACTTTACAACACCTAAATAGGGTACACATTAGGTGCATTTCATAAAAAGGGCCCATTAGGCTTAATTCATTAAATAAACCCTAGAAAAGTATGAAAGTGTGTTACAACACTCTTGCAAAGGATAATTTAAGGTAAATTTTAATTAAATAAGGACCCTAGAATGATGTGAATGTGTACAACACATTACAACACTATTCCAAGATACAATTAATTCAAATTTATGTCAATTATCCAAATTAAGTGTGAAAAAGGATTACTTTTTTTGAAACTAGAAGCAATAAATTTGACTACCTTGTTTTGAATGACAAACCTTGAAATGAAATTCTCCTTGATAAAATTGCATACCACTTCTAAAGTAGCATGCTTAACTAGAATGGCTTCTACCCACGTGGTGAAATAGTCCTGGTAGCCATGAGAGCATAGCGATGCCCTGCACTTGATGGTGGGTTAACTACACTAATGAAATCTATACCCCACTATTGAAAGGGTTCTTCAATTAACACTAGATTAAGGGGAAATGTTGCTAGTTTTGGTTTCCCCTCAAATTGCTGGCATAACTCACACTTACACACCCAATTGTATGCATCTTGAAAGAGTGTGGGCCAATAGTATCTTGTTCTCAAAATATTGTGAGCAGTGACTAGTGCTGAAAAGTGTCCTTTGCATGCTAAGTTGTGAAAGGATTCCAACAACTTACCTTTTTTCTCTTTGTCCACAAAATGCAAAAAGGTTTCGTCAATACTCCTTTTCTATAAACTATTGTCTCAAAGAATGAAGTTTGCAACCTTGAGCTTGATTGTCCTCTTTTCCTTTAATGATAGGTGCTTGGGACATTCTCCATAAGTAAGGAAGTGTGCAATATTTTAGTACCATTCATCAGTCATGCTTACAAACAAGACTATGGGAACATCTTTACCATTCACTTCCCCATCCTCAGATATTTCTTCTAGTTTATTAATGTGTGGATATGTGTATGTTTAGAGGCGTAACTATACATGATAAAGTCTTTTGTATAGTCTAGGCAGACTAAGGCTAGAGCATGAGCAATAGCCTCCTTCATTTCGTTGAAAGAATATTTTCCTTCTGCACTCTAGCAAAATATAATCTTACCTTTCATCATATCAATGATATGATGAGTCTTCTTTGCGAAGTTTGGAACAAACCTTCGTAAGAAATTGACCTTCCCAAAGAAGAATTGGACTATCATCTTACGTGAAGGTAAAGTAATATTTTGAATGCATTTGACCCACTCGAGATCAATATTGATTCCTTCCTTAGACATAATATGTCCAATAATTTTACCTTCTGTAACCCCAAAAATTGATTTCTCGAGGTTGAGGGAAATTATGTGTTGTCTGAACCTCTTAAGAACTTGTTGCAAGTGATGATAATGATCTTGAAATTTCTTTGAAAATATAGTTAATTCATCAAGATAAACCACAATGAACTTACCCATCACATCATGAAGGCCAAATCCATTACTCTTTGAAATGTAGCACCAATGTTAATCAAACCAAAAGGTATCATGTGATAAGCAAACATGCCCTATGGAGTAGTGAAAATTATTTTATGTTAGTCCTCTTCACTCACCTCCACTTGATTATACCCTAAAAAATCATCTAACATAGATAGCATTTTAGAGCCCATCACTATTTGTAATACTTGTTCCATTACCAATAGAGGGTAATTATCCTTTAGTAGCAATTGGTTTAGGTTTTAGAAATCCACACAAATGCATATTTACCCATTCTTTTTCCTTACTAGAACAATGTTTTCTATCCATGTTGAATGATGGATAAGAAAGATGATTCCTAGCATTTAGCATCTTGTGAATTTTAGAAAGAACATGGTACCTAAAATATTTGGATTATACTACCTTTGCTTTTGTTTATGTAGTATAGAACCTTTCTTGAGGGGAATTTCATGTTGGACCTCCTTTGTACAAAAAGATTTTAAGTCATCATAAGAATAGGAAAGTATGTCCATGTATTGCCATAAATTTTTTACAAACTTATCCTTTTCCTTTGAAGTGCAACATTTACCAATATTTATCATCTTGGGATCCTCATCTATTCCCAAATTCAGTTATTCAACTTCAATGTAAGACTTAGATCTAGATTGCTACTACTTCTTGACATAACGATCATGCTTGTCAAAAAGATATTCAAGAGAAACCAAACCTTTGGGAATATTCTTCCCTTTTAGTTGCAATATTTCTTCACTAGTATCCTGATCCACCTCAAAGGCTGATTCTTAAGGAGAGGATTCACTTCCTTCAAAATATAATTCACTAAAATTTTCAGCCTTCTCTAGAAAAGCTACAATCTAATAATCATCATTAAAGATTTGGCAATGATCAAAATTATTAGGAACACTTGGATGGAAAAAAAATTCAATAGTATATTTGGTTCCTTTGAAGTTTTTGTGAGGGATCATAAGGATAGTTGATGCTACCAGATAATTAGACCTATCATTGCATTCCCTTGGAACTAAGAAAATATCAAATGCATAAAAACCTTCAATGCCATCCCAAACAAGGTTACAATAATCCCTTAACCTTTCAATTTTTTTCTGATACAAATTCCTTACCTGACAAATGACTAACTCAACATCACCTTGAGCATGAAGATTTTTAATCCCTTTCTTGTGTGCAACCTCCATCCCCAACAACAAGGCCTCATATTCCATAGTGTTGTTAGTATTATCAAATTTCAATTTGAAAGAGAAGGGAAATTTATTTCTTATGGGGATATAAAAACTATCCCTACACTAGATCTCGTGGAAGAGAAAATGCCATCAAATTCCACAATCTAAACATTATTCAAATTCCCTAAGGTGTCAGTTTCAAATTCAGGGGTCTCTTCGTTTGAAGAGGTCTCTTCCTCAGAAGAGGATGAGTCATTGGCTACCCACTCTTTTCTTGAATTGATGTTTGGAGACTCAAAAAATTCATCAGTTTGTAAGAAATAAGTACCCATTCCAAAAGATTCAAAAATAATCTAAGATCTGGGACCATCATATTTCATTAAAGAAAACTTAGCTTCCATTTTTGGAAGAAATCTCTATATAACACACTTGACCGGTATCCTCGCCTCAAACCAATCCGTATTTATTTCACTCCCTACATCTTTGCAAAAGTTTCATCCCAATAATATCCCATATGAGGCTTAGAAATCGGCTACTAAGACCATCATTTTAATCTTCTTGTTAGGAAATGCAACAAATGCAAATTGTACATATTCAATTTTCCCTATAAGGGGCACTTATTTGTTTTCCATTGAAAAACATCGACCAAAGGTCTTTATTAAATTTAAACCCAAAGCATTGGCCACTTTGGATGGCATAACATTGTTAGAGGCACCTAAATCAATGACACAATTACTTAGCTTAAAACCATTGACCAATAAGGAGATGTAAAATGGATCACTTTTTCTAGGAATGAATGAAGGAAATTAAACCAAGTTACTTTGTGAAGGCATCTTTTTGGAAACAACTTTTATATTCTGAGAAGAGTCTCGACTAGGATGCGCTCCTTTATCCTTGATAAAATTAACAAGTCTATCAAATTGATCAGGGTTGTCTTGAAGATATTGATAAGGATTTATGAAAGAAGAAGAGATATTTTTATTTTGGGGTTTGGGAATTGGTATGCTAGTATTAAGCATAGAAGAAGATGCAAGAGGATTTGAGGAACTTACTTTCTTATTTCTTATCATATATTTTGGTTGGATTGGCAAAGGATTCCCTCTCTTGGCGATTGTGACTGCTGAATATAGGGGATCTTTTTCCTTAGCTCCATCACCTTGCTGATGATCAAGCTAATTTTATGAGCAAGTTAAAACAATATAAGCTTCATTGTGTGTTTCCTCTTCTTTCATAGCTCCTTATTCATAGTTCAAAAACCCAATGTTAGAGTCATTAGCCACATATACTTCCTCCTCCTAGAAGAGATTGGAACCATCCTCTTGAAGATATTTCAATTGCAAAAGATCTTCTTGTTCAGATTCATAATATCCCACTACTGCATTTGTAGGTGGTACTTCAAGTGCAAGTCTTCCTTATGCAGAAAGTCTATTCTAGTTCCTTGCGACATTGCAAAGATAATTTGAAGCATTTGGATAAGTTCTCCTTGGAACGTCCTTGTATGAAGAAATAGACGAACCTTGAGAAATTTTCTTCTTAAGAGCTAGCAATTCATTTGCTAACTGTTACACCATAGGATATGTGTTACTTGTAGAATATTGGGATGAAGATGTCTATCCTTTGATCCTATTTGGATCCTTTCTTACCTTTCCAATGAGGATTAAATAATTCTAAACTTCAGTAGCCATTTCTTGAGTAGGTTTAAGGGTGGTTGGGTTAGATCTCTTCAAAAGGAAACTTACCTCAGGCAATTGTGTATTGATGAAGAAGCACTTCAAATTTTGAGGTGTTGGATGAGAATTAGTTGGAATTCTAGTGTTTAATTTATTGAACTTCACCACAAACTAAAAAATGGGTTCATGTGGTTCCTTCTTCATTTGTGTAGGTTGTTCCAACAAGGTGTGATCATTTTCAATGGGCTTAAACCTTTCTTCAAATCTAGTTTGAAGAGTTGCCCAATTTTTAATAGTTTCAATAGCAAGGTTGTAAAACCAATTAGTTTCCACTCCTTGGAGTGTTTCAATATACAACCTCACTAATACATCTTCATGTTCTACGCCAATAATTCCACATGCAATATAGAACACAACAATATGCTCATCAGGGTGTTGCTTATCATCTCTATAGAACTTGGGAATGTTGTTTCTTGAACCATGAGGAAGTTCATGAATAGGTACATCCAAATTCAAATGAACAAAAGTGTTAGCCCAAGGACCTTCAGAGGCCATGATGCCTTGATTAAAAGGGGGAATAACAAACCTCTAAAATGGTGATATAGACAAAGCTCTTTGAAAACTAGATTGGATGGCAGAAGAAGTACAAGTGGAGCTACTTTCTTTCTTGGAAATTTATTGGTTTCTTGGTTAAGAAGTAGGATTCAATATCATTATTTACTACAGAGGTAGAATATATTGTTGTAACATCTTGATTCACATAGGTGTTGTGGATGAAGTAGAAATTTAAAGATATCAAAGTATCATATGATGAACCTATCTCTATCTTGTGGGATAATACAAGTGCTATCAATATTTCCAAAAAATTGGTAATGCATTCAAGAACAAAGCATATCTCTATCCGGTATCACTTTCTAAGAGATAATTTTGTCGAGGATGAAGTAAAGTTAGAGTATGTTCCTACAAAGGATCAAATAGCAGAAATTTTCACAAAGGCTCTTCCAAAAGATACATTTGAGTATCTTAGAAACAAGCTAGGGGTTATTGCCCCTCCTTATTTCAACTAGATGTATAAGTTGGTGTATCTGTCTAGGGGAGCAATTCAAGATGCATTATTTATCATGAATTGACAAAGGTTACCTCTCAAGGGGAGAAAGTAGTGGTATCTTTGGTTGGTGTAGTCAGGGGGAGCATATGTTGTGCCTAAAACTATGAGAGAGTTAAGTGAAGTATGTAGGATTTTACCTTTGCCATTGATGCCAAAGGGGGAGAGAAGACTGAAAAACATGTGGAGAGAAAGAAACCTGAAGAACATAAGAAAGGGGGAGAGAAAGAAAAAAATCTGAAATGTAATAAATGTCTAAGTAAGGGGGAGAGATATTTGAGTGTTGGAAATACAAAGTTGCTTATGTTGTTGATGTTTTTTCAATAGGTGTTGCCATCAAAGAAAAAGGGGGATATTATTGCACTATATTTTCATTAGTGTTGTCATTGATGTCAACCCATGTTAATCTCTAATGTGGTTATTATGAGTTGTTTGTAGTGTTGAGCAGGTGTTGTGGATGTAGCATGGTCACTTGGCTTCCAAGTGCTTTTGGGAAAATTTGCAAAAGTGTGTACAAGGTGACTACAATGTGTTTTGTATTGTGCTCCACATTTCTTCATGTTTCAAGGTGTGCTTCTATAGTTTATATGTTATGTTTAGAAGTATTCAAAGGTTCCATAACTAGAGTTTCAAGGCCTAGATCATGTGATAGTAGAAGATGTGTTTTTGTCTCTAGTGTTTGAAGAGGGTTGTCTGGGAGAAGTGGAATTTCTCTGTATTTCTCTTCATTGAAGTTTCTTGTCTTGCAGATTTAGGAATGTGCTAATATTTTCTATATAAAACTTTCCTTGTATGGTAATTTTTGTGCTCAATTTTTCTACAAGCTTAATTCATAAGTTGTATCTTAGTAACAGTTTGATTGGTTACACAGGATGATAATGTTCTTAGTTACATTGTCTACACTAGTGATTTTGAGTGTTCTAATGGTGTTGGAATATTCCAAGATGTTGTACAATGTTTCTAAGTGGTTTGTAGGTTGTTTCTAAATGTGGTGAAGTGTGAATGTGGTTGCTTGTTAGTGTTAATGTCAATTTGGCTGACCTGCCATGTTATCATTGTTTGTGGATGCACTTTGTTATTTTTGGAAGCATGGTGTAGCATGTTGGTGTAAATTTGGGTTTTGGCTAACTCTAGGTGTGGTCCACCTTCAATTATTTCTACTATGGAGGTATTTTGTGCCAACCTATTTGGTGGTTGCACATTTGAGTTGCATACATTTCATTGAGGCCAACTTGGAGAAGATTGTTTGAGGTTGCGAAGGATATATATGCAAGGTCATTTATTGGAGAAGTGTGTGATGTGAAGAGTTTTGAAAAATGATGTAATTTTTTAGATGCACAAGAAAACTAAGAGGGGGGTGAATTAATTGTACATATAAACATTCAATCCCTCATTACCGTTTAAACCCTTATCAAAATTAAACCCTCATTAAACATTGGAAGAATGTAACCATGTGAAACAACAATACAAACACAACCATACATAAGAGAACACTAGATTTAAAACCCGAAGTAGGGAAAAACCATGATAAGGATTAAATCACATATATATGAATAACAATACCAAATACAATTAGGCTCATTGCCCAGAAAAAGAAGAGCATATCACTATCGTGATGATGGATCACTAAGTGTGATCTGAAACGTTCATGAAAAAAGACTAGCACACAATCAAATCCAGAAGCAATTAGATTTAAATTCATATGGATTGTGGAAATCTAATTACATTAAAAGAAGAGCAACTCACTATTTATTGGATCACTTCCAAGAAGAAAGAAGAATAGAAGAAAATATTACAAAGAGATTCACCATCTCTAAGAAATAGGAAAAACCCACCACTACACCTCTATGCCTTTTGTAACCTTTGGCTCACTGCCTCTAACAACTTCAAGCACACTAAAAATGTAAACACCTTCTACTCACTACATCTAGAGTCATAAGAATTGTGTGGAAAGTGTAAATTACATGAATGTAATCAAGTGTAAGATAATGTAATGAGGACATAAGAACAATCTCAACACATAACAAAGTAGATTCAAGACAAATATTGGATTTCAATTTTCCTCTTTTATTGATTAAAATCTAATTTACAACTCAAAAACATAGTTTCAATATTGCTCTTCAATTCAACAGTGCTTCACTTCATTATCTAAAAAGGTTCTATTTATAAAATATCTCCCTCATATATATAGAGGAGAGCTAAGAGATACACTAGGAAAGTTACAACTAACTCGACTTATTCAATAAAAAAGTTCGATTTGATTTAGGACTTCTCTATTTTTACATGTAATTGCATATTTACAAAAGACATGTAATATTTACAAAATACATATCGCATAAAGGGAAAATTTTGAAAATAAACTAAGTATGGAATAGGCACTTTCCTTCATTCTTCACCATCTTTCTCCAAGAAGTATTCACATTTCTTCAATGTTGCTTGGACTTCTAAATCATTTGGTCCAATGGTATTCCTAGAGACTATGATTACTCATGTGACTGAGTCCTTGATGGTGATGCATGCCTTATGCCTTTCCAATATTATTTTTAGGTTATCCAAAGTGACTTGAAAGTCCACCAATTTGTCAATAGAAGCTAATGAAAAAGCTTCATCTTCAAAATATTTTAAATTGATGACGTAAATTCTTGGATAACTATGTTAATGGGAAGAATTTTATAATCATCATCAAATACTTGACAAGGAAGCCCCTTAATTCCAGCAACAAGATCTGATCCTATATCTTTGACTACCTCTTGAGATTCTTATAAATCTATGATTAGATCATTGATGACATTCTTCTTATGCTTCATTGTTTCCTAAATTCCAATGAACATATCTCTATTGGGAATTAACCCAATTTCCTCTAACGCAATCAAGCTTGATATCCTTCATTTTGTTCCAAGCTTCATAAATTTTCTCTATCTCTTGCAGACTCTGAGAAAGAGTATCAAATTTTTTTCTTAGTTTTGCCTTCATATCTTCCATGTTATTAATCCTCTCATCAAAAGATTTCAGCAGTTGTGTTCCTTGATCCAATATTCTATCAATTCATTTTGTAACTTCTCTACCTTGTGCATGTGTCCTTTCATCTTTTTGAATAACAAGATCTTCTATACTTGTATCAATAGGCTTGATTGAATTAGAATATTGGGTTAGCTTCTAGATTAAGGAGGTGAGATGATCAACCATGAACTTCAACTAATCCTTGACTATATTTTCTTGATCATACTTATCAATTAGAGAAGCCAATGCTACTTGTTGCTCTTCCTTCACACTTTCATGTGTCCTCTTACCTTGTTGTATCTTGGTGATAGAATATTCCAAAAGAACAACCTCTTCTACATTTTTACCTAGGGGAGGCTCTACAAGCTCAACATATTTGTATCTTGATTTGTCCACCAACACCCTTGAGAGAGTCTTCACAAGCACCAATTGAAAAAAATTGAAATCATCAAGAGAGATGACTTTCTTATTTCTCTTGAGTGTTTGCGAGGCCAACCAAGGGGAAAGAGAAGAACCCTCTCTAGGACCTATCACCATAGTTTTATTTGATGGTGTTGTACTTACAATGGTGGTAGTCACAAGTGGTTGAGTGTTGGTCAAGACAACTACAGGAATCTCCACATTAGATAAATTTTGTGAGGTTTCATCCATAAAATTTTCAAACTTAGTTTGTGTATTCACATCAAAAGCGAGAGAATATAGACTTGGTATAGAAGTACAATACCCCAAAAAAATTTAAATATTGTCTCACGGGCTTTCAAAAATAGACCTAGAAGTTGGGGATGAATAAATTGAATGGATATGGTAGGAGCAAGAAAAATAATGGTAGCAGAAGGAAAAGGATGTTCAATTGAAACAAAAAGAGGAGTGGTACTAAGAAATGTAGCAGTAATGGGAGAAGAAGAAATAGGGGAGTCTTCTGGAGAAAACTCATGCAAAGATTCTTGTGCTTCTTCTTTTGGACCCTCCTCTCCGTGTTCTTCACCATGAGCTATTTCTTCTTATGTTAGAGTAGATGACCCTTTTGAATATTTGCACTTACCCCCTTTCACTATGAAAATAAACTTAGGTTTAGCATTTTTATTGGTACTTGGTGCATCAACTTCATTCTTTGTTCTAATCTTAGTATGTCTTTTAGGTGCATCTTCTTAAGATCTAGTATTAAAATACTTCAACTTTATGCGCTTCTCCTATAACCAAACATTTGTGCTAGCAAGAATTAGCTAGAGCCTTTCCTTGACAGAGATCATTTCCTTTTTTACCACTAGATGAGAGGAAGAGGGGCTAACCAAGATCTAGGATGTCATATTCATTTTCCATGTCTTCTATGATGTCTACTAGATCTAGATTTATAATCTAATCCAAGGTGAGAAAATAATAGTCAAGCTTCCTTATGTCTTCATCCATCCTGCAATCTACCCATATATCCTCCATTCTATGCACATGTGTATAGCTCTTCTTGAGCTTATCCTTCATTCCTATATAATCAAAGTTAGGTCTCCTTTTATATGTTTTCATTGTGACCCAATGCATCTCTCCTTTCATAGCCTTAGCTTTGGGAGATGTGGTGATAGAGTACTTATTGATTGTAAGAGGGAACTTATATCCTAGCTTGTGAGATTTTTCTTGCCTTCTATGAAGTGCCATGATTTCCCTACAAAGCTCCATGAGTATGATCTTGTCATTCAAATACCTTGGACACATATATGGGTATCCGATGAGAAGTTGTTGGTTAACCTTAAGAAATCTATTTTTATGAAAGGGAAATTAGAAACAAGCACCAAGAGGTACAAAGATCATTTATTAAGAAAGGGAAAACAATAATTTGAGGAGGGAGACTTGATTTTAGCTCATCTACGAAAGGAGAGGTTCCCACAAGGAACACGTGGAAAAAGTGGGAGTGTTTCAGATTTACATGGTATATCACAAAGGGTGCAATAACTAACGAAAAAGAAGAAAAAGTAAATTGATTAAATGATGTATTCTAGGATAGTCAGGAAGACATAGGGAAAGAATACAAGGAGTATTTAATCAAATGGAAAGGAAAGAATATGGTAGAGGAAACATGGGTTGCAGCTTTAAAGGCTTGAATTCTCAAATCCAGATGAATTTTCATGAGCCTTCACTCATGAAACATTATTTCTTATAAGACAGAGGTTGTTTGATGTAGGAGCATCTAGGTGCATGGGCGATCCTACACACAAAAAAACATAATTTTGTTTTCCTTTTATTTTTGGCTTTGGTTGGTTTTTGTAGGCATGATTTTATTTTAATTTCATTCTCCTCTCAACTCTTTGAAGTTTAATTCAATTAATTTGAATTTGAATTTAATTCAAATTAGATTTGAAGAATCTAGAAATTGTCATTTATTTTAATTTTGGGAGTTACATAAATTCCCACACCTAGGCAAGAGGAGTCCATTCTTGGAATTTTGTAACTCCTCTGTACATTTAAAATTTGGCTTTGAATTTGTAGTGGAAGAATCTGAGTGCCTGATGAAGGAGTTAGTGGAGTGAGATAGTGAGGGAAAATTTGAAAAAATTACATTGATTTTTGCAAGAACAGTGGTCCATGCCTAGGAAGGAAATCAAGTTAGTAAGGCAGCCAAGATTCTAAGAAAAAACCATGCCCAAATTTGGAGAAAGAATTAGAAATTGAAAGAAAGAAAAATAAGTAGTTCTAAAGAGGCATTTTTCTTGTAAAGCCAAGGAGGGATGCCCAAGAGTGAATTTGGGGAGATTTGAAGTGATTTTTCTATTGTTGGAGTTGTAAGGTCTCTTGTAGAAGATAATTTCACGTTGGGGGCAACAAGAATGCATGTAGATGATTTCATGTTCATTGTTTAGTTCAAGAAACTATTGTTGCAAGTTCTTAGAAGATTTAATTAATAAAATAAACAAGTTGTTCCTTATTTTCCTATCAATTCTTGTGCTAGAGATTTTTTTTTGAACTCACAAATAATTAATTTTATTCTCAAAATATTTATTTTCTTGTTATTGAGTGAAGGAGCTACAACAAAAAATCATTTGATAGGATTCTTGGTTATTGATCTCCATCAATAGAGATAGAGAGGTGATGTAGAGAGGTAGGTTCCACCCTAAACCCTACATCATCAAGTGTAAACCATAAAACTTGAGCCATAAATTGAATACCCTGAATCGTAGTCTCTAAACCTTAAACCCTAAAAACTAAACACTAAAACCTAACATCAATATTTCTTAACAATAAAACATTTAAAGTTAAATTGAATCCCTATAGCCTCAACATTTAACCCTCCATCATAAAACCTAAAGTCTAAACCATAAACCATAAACCTTAAACCCTAAAGCCTAAAATTTATAATCTTTAACACTAAAACATTAGAAATTTAATTTAATCCCTAAATCATCAAGATTGAACCCTCCATAATAAACCCTAAACTCTAAAACCTAGCATTAATAATTTAACACTAAAACTTATAATAAAAAAATGTAATATCTAAACCCTCCATTATAAACATTAAACCCTAAACCATGAATAATCTAAAGAAGGGGAGAGAAAGAGAGATAGAGAGGGAGAGACGAAGAGGGAGATGTAGAGAGTGAGGGAGGGAGGGAGAGGTAATGAGGAGAGAGATAGGAGGGAGGTATAGAGGTGATATAAAAAGAGGGAGAAGAGAGAGAGGGGTAGGGAGGAAAGGAAGGAGAGAGGTGGAGAAAGGAGATTTGAGAGAGAGGTAGGTATACCCTCAACCATCCATCATGAACCCTAAACCATAAAATGTAAACCTTAAGCCCTAAAAATCTATACTCTAAACAAGGGGAGAGAGAGAGGGGGAGGTAGAGAGAGATTAAGGGATGGAGGGATAGAGAGAGGTAGTGAGGGGAGAGAGATAGAGAGGTGATACAAATAGAGAGAGAAGGTAGGAGGTAGAGAGGGGGAATTGAGGTGAGAGAAAGGGGAGGTAGGTAGAGAGGTGAGAGAGAGTGAGAGGGGACAAGGTAAAGAGGTGAGAGAGAGGAGGGATGAATGTATATAGGTGAGAGAGAGAGAGGGTAGGAGGTAGAGAAGGGAAGGAGGTAGAGAGGAGAGAGAGAGAGATGGTAGGAAGTAGAGAGGGAAGGAAGGTAGAGAGGGGAGGGAGGTAGATATGGGAGAGATATAGAGAGATAGAGAAGGTGAGGGAAAGTTATTTTATCTTCAAACTAATGTGAGCATGTTATAACATTCTCACATTATGGAAAGCTTTGGCATAAAATAATTTGAGTGTGTTATAATGCAAGAGCATTATAGCATGCTGGCATTATTATTTGCCTTGGGGATTTCCAACCCTTAGTGTTGGATTATCCTTGGGATTCCAATCCAAAAGGTTGGATTGAAATTTCAACATCTAAAGATAGTTTTTTGTAAATTATTAAAAAAATACACAATATCGAGTGTGCTCCCCATCAGGCTTGCACGTGTTTCAATGTCAAGTAAAAAAATGATGTAATAACATTGAGCTCTTTGTTAGGTTTCTAACCATGTATTTTTTCAAATTTAAAATATGTTAAGGTTTTGATCTTTAATTTCTTTTTCCATTATCTCATTTTTTTGTTAAAAACCTACGTATGGTATTTTTTGGCTTCATTTTTAGTTCATAAAAAAATTTAATTACATTTTTAGAAACTAGACTCTATTTTATACATAGTAAGAAAATATTTTTTGATTATTTTCTTATAAAATTTGGGGGGAAAATGCTCATTGTTTTAATTTTTCAAGATGTATCCACTTTGAAAATTAGCGAACAATCATATATTTATTAAAAGATTATCAAAAAATAGGCATAAATTACATGGTGTTAGCTAATTTATCACCAAATTTATTTTTTAAATACTAAAAAAAGTTAACATTTTAGGGCGAGCACACTAGAGGCTAGATGTTATGTTTTTTTATTGAAATGGGAGAACTTTGTGCGCTTACCTCTTAATCTCCACCATTTAGAAAAAAGTAGTAGTTTAGAAAGTAGATTTGGAGCACTACAACTCTTGTTTTTGTTGTGTCTTCAAATTTTGAGCATAACTATATTCAATTTGTCATCCAAGATTAATAACCTTTTTGTCCCACATATGCCCATTACATAACCTTTAATTAGGTTAACCACCAATGTAGAGTGTGTGGAATTTGTTTTGCAACACCCCCTCACATTATATTCCCTTCCCTTGCTCTTGGGTGGTGTGCCTACGATGATGTTGAACATGCAATGTCATCAAGTGCACTCATTATTCTATAATGTTGGGCATGGTAGACATTTTTGTTTAGTGTTTTAGTGAAAATTTTTGTTAGTTGTGTTTCATGTCCACATCTAAAATGTGGCTATGAAAAACAATATTAGGAGTAATGCTATGATATATTATTTACAAGGTTGATGGCACTTTTAATCTTATCATTCTCCCTCTTCATATCATATATTTTTAAATACATCCATAGGAAAACCAACAAGGGGAAAAGCATCCCTTAGCCAACCTTGTACTAGTTTTTTTTCAAGATTCTCTCATTCTCCAAAAGTATACTTGTAATAGAAACCAAATTAACCATCATATCAATCAATAACTCCTCTCATCCTCCATGTTAGTCCATGATAGGATAAGGAGGTCATGCCAAGGTAAAATATACTAAATGTCACTAAATTCAACATAAATATATGCATGAGTACATATTAAATTTAAATGGAAACAATTATTTTTGTGAGTATTTATCTTACTCATAATAATTGGAATATAAACCACAAAAAATATCTAGCTCATCTAATTTAACTATACCTCAAAATTACAATAAACAAACCATCATAGGTATAACTTCATGTTATCAACATATCAAACCAAAATTGTAATCAAGTCTCTATATATCCACCATTATGATCATCCATCCTCCTATTTCAATGTAACATACAAATGCAAAAATTATCATAGATAAGGGAAATTAATTGAGTTTTCATCAACACCAAATTAATCTATGGATATCAATAGTCCACATTCAAGTCTTCAATACAACCAATGGATAAAGACATCCCACTAAATTGAATAACTCTTAGACCAAAGAAATAAAAAATGAAAACTCATTAATACATTAGTAACCTACAAACTAATACAACCAAAAGGATATCCTAGTAGTGATGAACATATGTATCCAGAAACTCCTACTGCATGGGTAATGTAAGGCCCAACTAATGCTTAGTAAACTTAGTGATGAATACAAAATTCAGGGGTGGTTCTAAACTGAACAATCTACTAAAACCTCAAGTAAAGAATCCATTTAATTATCAACTAGGGATAACATAAGCTTGTAATGATGTTGGCACTATATGTGCATCCAGAGATTCTATACTACCTATATCATCTAATATAGGTGGTTAACACATGAAAAAGGAATTGAAGCTTAAACTGGAAACAAAGAAAAATGACTAAATTTGAAACTATTGCTATGGGTATTTACAACTTAAGACTATGACTAGTTCACTATAAAAACTTGAACTCTATAACAAATTTAACATTTCTAAATTAGACTCACTCCTAAATTAATCTAAACACTTGTCTCACTCCAGAGGATAATGTATTGAGACAAAAAAAACATAAATTATAAAACAAGATGTCATTCATGATTTCATTTATACATAGAACATGAAGAATCTAATTAAAATAAATGCAATAATAAAAGTAACAATTGTAACAACAAAAAATAATGGTGGAGCATATTTACCTTGAGTGGCCCTTGCTCAAGCCAATGCATCCACAAATCTTGGTGCATGGCACCATATTTTTCATGATGTGAAAGGAGGTTAAGTTTTAGGTTTTTGTTTAGTTTTGTGTTTCTTTGATGTAATAATGTCTATAAGACCATTTCCTATGTTTTTAAGTTGTCTTGGGTCATTTGGAGTCAATTTTGTAAAGGTGGTAAAAGTTGTACAAAAGTTGTTAAAGCAACTTTGCACTTTTGCATTTTATTGGAAGTTGAATGGTTGAGCATCTGAAAAAAAGTTGGGATTCAGTTGGTTTTTGTTGGTAATGCTTAAAAGGAATTTGTGTATGTTGGAACAAGGTTGAAGGATTGTAAAATTTGAAATTTGAATAACAAAGATCTTGATTATGCGTTCTAACATCATATTTTGCTGCTATAGACCTTAGTACGACCTTGTACGAACTATAGGTGATCATTTATGTATTGTAAGTGATGAAGTATTGAATCTTCTCTTAGTTTCATTTTGTATCATTAGTTTTCATCAAGTTTGTGAAGAGTTAGAGCATTTTTATTGCAAACAACTAGGAAACCCTAGTTTTGAGGGTTTGAGTGCAAAATAATGATTTGTGACCCATTCCACCAATGAAAATGCTTGATAATTGGTGGAATGGGTGTACGCAGGTTTTTTTTGTGTTTTTTAGTTGGAAGGAGTATGGATGAGGATTTTGGAAAATTTGGTTGATGCCCTAGTGGATTGAACTCACGTTTTCGGGCAAATACATGCATAAATGTTAGGGTTTGAATTAAAACTCCTAAGAATTGGTTGGAAAAGGTTGGAATTGATTAGGTAGACCCAATTTGGCATGTTGGAGGTCTTGGTTTGAAGATTGGAGGCTTGAAGATTAAAAACTTGGTAATGGCCTATTTACACAAGCCTAATTAGGCCTTTATGCAAGCGTAGCAGTAGATTTTTGAGGGTTATGTTATAAAACACTCATAGTTAATTTTTGGATATGTTTTGAAAATCCAAAAAGGGTATCTTGAATGGTGATTGGATTTTGGGCTTGAGGCCTAGTTTTCAAATTATGAGAGAAAAGAGGTGTTTGTTGTGCTATAAGGCAAAATGGTGGTTTGTGTAGAAAATCAACTTGTTTGATGTTTAAAGACTTTGATAAAAGATTGATTGAATGAGTTTTGGTTGTTCCACCTTGCTCTGCATCAAATTGGTATCAGAGCATAGGTCTGATCTGAAGAATGGAAAAAGGTTGAGTTGAAGAAGGAATAAAATTCCTCCAAAAGGGAAAACTATTACTAGAGAAGTGAATGATTTGAAGGAAAAGTATGCTAGAGAGGTGAGAGAGTTGAATGAGAGGATTGCTGCTCTAGAAATAAGTTAGAAGAGAGGTATGATAATGGGTGATGAGAATGACTCTAAAGAATAAGAGGAAGAGGAGAATGAGGAAGAAGAGGAAGAGGAATTGGATCTTGATGACCAGAGGATGGCTAAGTTACTGAGAGCAGTCAAGGAAGATAAACCCAAGGTGAATATTGATGTACCTAAGTATGGAGGTAATTTGAATGATGAAGAAATTTTAGATTGGATTGCAACACTTGACAATGATTTTGAGTGTGAGGATGTATTTGAGGAGCAAAAGGTGAAGATAGCAAAAGAAAAGTTGAAGGGTCGTGCACTATTATGGTGGGATTATGAGAAAATTGAAAGGAGGAAGAAATGTAAGTCAAAATGTTTTTCTTGGGATAGAATGGTGGCTAAGATTAAAGGTAAGTTCTTACCATCTGATTATTCAATTCAAATATATAAGAAACTTTATGGTCTAAAACAAAGAGAAATGGATGTCAAAGCCTATACTGAAGAATTTTATAAGTTGAGTATAAGGGAAGGTCACATGGAGGATGAAGTGGAGAAGTTGCTAGAGATCTGAGTGGATTAAGATTCAACATTCAAGATGAGTTAACTTTGGAAAATCCAAGAACGATTGAGGAGTGCCATCAAATGGCAATTAGGGCTGAAGAAAAGGTAAAGAGAAGGAAAGACAAACAAACCAAGGGTAGAGGCAGCAATAATAGAGGAAGAGGTTAATTTTCTACTCCAATACAATCATATGAAAGCCAAGAAGATGCAAACAAATTCCAAGAACAACTTGCTAGTCAGAGAGGTGGATTTAGAGGAGGAAGACCAGGTTTTAGAGGTAGATTTGGAGGTCAAGGAAGAGGCTCACAAGGATTCACAAGAAGGTGCTATAAATGCAACAAATTTAGACACCAAGCATGGCAGTGCAATGAATTTCAAGCCTCTATTTCACATGGAGGTGAAAGAAGAACTCAATTTGTGCAAGAAGAGGATATTGAGAGTGTAAACTCTCCATCACAACATGTTGCTCCTGAAGTTAGAGAATCACTAGTGGTAAGAACTCTCATCAAAGCTTCAAAGGAAAAGTAGCAATCACAAAGAAGGACACTCTTCAAAACAACTTGTAAGTGCATGGGTAAGGTATGTAAAGTTGTGATTGATTCAGGAAGTACATATAACATGGTTTCCATTGAGATGGTTGAGAAACTTAAGTTGCCTAGGATACCACATGATACTCCTTATAAAGTTTCTTCGTTGAATGAGGGTCAATATGTTTTGGTAAATGAACAAAGTTGGGTAGAATTCAATAAAGGAAGTTATAAAGACAAAATTCTATGTGATGTATTTCCTATGGATGTGTTCCATTTGCTGTTAGGGAGACCTTGGAAATTTGATAGGCATGCTATGTATGATGGTAGAAGAAATACATATGAGATAGAAAAAAATGGAATCTCCTTTACTTTGAAACCATTGAAATATGAGGATAAAGTGAAAACCAACACAACCAATGTGATGATGGTGGGAAGAAAAGAGTTCATAAAGGTCTAGATAAAGAAGAGAAGATGAACCTTGTAGCCAATTCAAAACTTGGTAGTAATATGACAACATACATGAAGAGTGATCAAATTTTGGAGGGAAATGATATTGAGTTGGTGTCAAAATATGCTTTTTGAAGGTCAAAGATGAATTGATTCTTGGGATTCAAGATGGGCTTAAGGGGTATGTTGATTTGCTAATGGAAGGGGTGTTTTATTCATTGATTTTAGAAGAGGATAGTGATCATTCTACTTTTTTCAAATCAGAAGTTAGTAAACCCGAGATAGCAACAATCATAGGGGAAGAACATTAGATGGAAGAGGGGAAAGGTAAAGGTGAAGAGATCAAAGCTACACTACAAAGGAAAAAGGGAAAGTTCAAACATACACCAAAGGTGAAGAAAAATGGAGTTCATTGCAAGAATGGAGGAGGATTGGTAATAGGTGAAGGGGTAGGTTCAACAATAGTTTCAAGTGAAAAGCAGGTTAGGGATCATCCAACAAGTATTCCTCTGCAGTTGAAGTAGATCCTAGATGCTAAAGACTTCACGAAGATAATGGATGATGAATTTTTCTAGTTTTTGGTTCAATAGAAAGGTTACCCAAATGAGAATGCCTCTTGGAGGTCAAAGTATGATGTGATCAAGTATGATTCTATTGCTATACAATCCTTAAGGGGACTTGAGTTCCTTTTTCCCAAGAGTATGGTGTAGGGCACCATAGTTTTCATGATGTGAAAGGAGGTTAAGTGTTAGGTTTTTGTTTAGTTTTGTGTTTCTTTGATGTCATAAGGTCTATAAGACCATTTCCTATGTTTTTAAGTTGTTTTTAAGTTGTCTTGGGTCATTTGGAGTCAATTTTGTAAAGGTGGTAAAAGTTGCACAAAAGTTGTCAAAGCAACTTTGCACTTTTGTATTTTCTTGGGAGTTGAATGGTTGAACATCTGAAAAATAGTTGGGAGTTTGTTGGTTGTGTCTAGTAATGCTTAAAATTAATTTGTGTACATTGGAACAAGGTTGGAGTATTTTAAAATTCAAAATTTGAATAACAAAGCTCTTGATTATGTGTTCTAACATCATATTTTGTTGCTACAGACCTTAGTATGGCCTTGTACAAAATGTAGGTGATAATTTATGTATTGGAAGTGATGAAGTATTGAATCTTCCCTTATTTTCATTTTGTCTCATGAATTTTCATCAAGTTTGTGAAGAGTTGGAGCATTTTTATTGCAAACAGTCAGGAAACCCTAGTTTTGAGGGTTTGAGTGCAAAATAATGATTTGTGACCTATTCGACCAATGAAAATTATTGATAATTGGTGAAATGAGTGTAAGTAGGTTTTTTTTTTGTTTTTAAAGTTGGAAGGAGTAGGGATGAGGATTTTGGAAAATTTGGTTGATGCCCTAGTGGATTGAAAGTTCATGTTTTTAGGTAAATATGATGCATAGATGTTAGGGTTTGAATAAAAAAATTTGGGAATTGGTTGGAAGAAGTTGGAATTGATTGGGAAGACCCAATTTGGCATGTTTTAGGTCTTGGTTTGAATATTTGAGGCCTGGAGATCAAAAACTTGGTAATGACCTATTTGCACAAGCCTAAGTAAGCCTTTA
Organism: Sequoia sempervirens; assembly: GCA_007258455.2. NCBI lineage: Eukaryota > Viridiplantae > Streptophyta > Pinopsida > Cupressales > Cupressaceae > Sequoia > Sequoia sempervirens. The sequence continues at coordinate 115,869,558 of VDFB02075321.1, read as the reverse complement.
TGCAAGCGTAGCAGCAAATTTTTGAGGGTTATGTTACAAAAAACTCATAGTTAATTTTTGGATATGTTTTGAAACTCCAAAAAATATCCTAAATGGTGATTGGATTTTGGGATTGAAGCCTATTTTGCAATTTATGATAGAAAAGAGGTGTTTGTTGTGCTACAAGGCAAAATGACAGTTTGTGTAGAAAATCAACTTGTTTGATGTTTAAAGACTTTGATAAAATATTGATTGAGGAAGTTTTGGTTGTGCCACCCTGCTCTACATCAAATCTCAAATATAACTTCTTAAATCAACTGATCATTTAACAATAAACTAAAAAATTCTTCATTTAACTATATTTCACAATCTGACATTAATCTTCAGAGATATTCTATTCATGAAAGAATAACTAGAAAATAAGCATTGTCCGTGTAAATAGAAAAACTATCTAAACATATCCATACACTATATATAATCCTCAAAAACTGATCCAACTATATATGTTCGAGGGAGGTTTATTAGAATGAGGAATCAAAAAAAAAATTAAATGAAAATCACCACTCCCCAATGAAATTGAGAGTGACAAATTCTACATAACTAAAAACATAATTGAAAAGATGGAAGAAGATGACTAGGACCAAAACTCTATTTCAATGTTATAACATAAACGTGTACTGTGGGAATAGTCATGTTAGCTTCCCAATCATTTTAGACTCCTTCCTTCAACTATCTTATTAAATGGTCTAGTGATTCACAATCATCCTCATTAATCAATGCTTCCACTTCTGCAACTGTCACATTCCTATTGTTCTAAAATCTTCCCTGCATCTATGTCTAAAATCCTTTGGCTATGGGCTACGCTTCCTACTTGTTGTGGGTTACACTTTGCTTACTCTAGTTTCTTGGATACAAAGAGTTAATTCATCTAACATATACACAATACTAATAACCATAAATTAAACATAGATCCACACTGCATTCCATACACATTCACACATCTAATTATATAACTACCATCATATTATTATCATAATTCCATACATCAAAACCTGGTTGAAGTTGCATGAAGGATATAAAAAGATAGATAAGTTTAGGAATTTTTACCAAATTAGTATCTAGAAATATCTAAAATATGAACTAAAACAATAGAAAACTAGCTAATATTTGGTCTCATCATTTCCCCTAACTATGATATTGCTTGTCCTCAAGAAATTAGTTTAGGACCAAAGGTTGTATTGCAAGGTCATTTCCCTGAAGTTTGTAACCATATCCACTCCTTTTCCTTGTTTCAAGTAGTAGCCTCCATAGGTTGAGATTCTTTCCCATTTGAAATTTCTTCATCTTCCCTTTTTTGTATTTTGTTCCCCTATCCAATGTGGCACTAGATACAAGAGAATTGGTGGAGGAAAGGTAAGAGGTACCCATGAGAGTCCTTTGTCTCTAGAAATCTCTATACACCTATGGGATCTCTCAAGTATGGCTATAAAATTATAAAGTGTGGTTCCTTTTTATGTAATTCCAGAGTTAGTTCCTCCCACCTTCCTTGCACAAACTTAAAAGCATGATGGGTGAGACCTATAACCAACTACTGCACCTTGGCATAACCATTCTCTCTAAAATTTATGATTCTTCTACCTGCACCCTTATGCTTCAAGAGATTTTTCCATTCCTCTATGATTGTGTTAGGGTCCTTTGATTCTTTCCTAATTTGGAGAGTAATAGATTTCTCTCAACATAATCTTGCATTATTTCACCCCTCTATTGCTCGTTCCTAAAGTAAGAAAATAGTTATCTAATTTGTAAATCCCCCACAAACATCAATGGGTTCTATTATGTATCATTTGATAGAGAAAGTTTATGCAAGTAAAATTCACACAGTTGATCTTGTACATTTGGTGTAGAATCAAGAAAAGTATTTAAAAACTTAAATTTCTACTCAAGTCAATTGGTAAGTTACTAATCAGCTAGCTGAATTGAAAACACAAAAAAAAATCTTGCAATAATAAAGCATACACCCTAGCAAGTAGCCTACAACCCTAGCGAGTAGCCTACATTTGAGGATTTGTGTAGCCTTATCTATAGTTTCCTCAACTTTGACTATTAGCTTCTTCAATTCAATTTCCTTTTGCTTAAGAACCCTAGTATGGTTAGTTGTCATTTCTACTCTTTCCTTTTCCCATGCATCTTTCTGTTGAGGGAATTCATTAGTTGTTTTTCCACAAATCATACCTTAGTGACAAAATAGTGAGGATAGTTGGGGTTCTGGAAAAAGAAGGCCTAACTTTAGAAATGGGTTCTTTATTCCCTATTTCCACAAGAGAAAGATATGCAAGAACATCCATCTTGGACCCATGTTCAAATTTTTATAATTTTCCTCCAATTATTTAATTTTAAATTCCCTCTCATTGTCCCTTAACTGATAATTTTTCAATATGTCCTCCAATTGCTTTATTTTGTCAAGTGCCTCCTACGATTCCTTTCTAAAATTTATTTCTTCAAATAAAAAAATCTTCAATCTTTTTCTAAAAGCTCATTATCATCACCGAGGGCATAATCACAACCCTCACTATTATAGCATTATGGATTTTTCTTTCTCACCCTTTTAGCAACAAAGGTATCCTCTGAATCAAATTTAGAGGTTCTTATGAAATACCATTACTATTTAACTAGTGTATTTATATTGATAGGGGTATTCCCCTTCAATTCTAAATCAATTTCTACTATCAAATCTTCTTTTTCCTGCTTCTTATTTGATCCCTTCATAAAACTTTTCTTCTTCAAGTGGTGTAAACACCTAGGTTGGGTGGATTTCTTCTGTCTCTTGGTACGTGAAGAGGAAGATTCACCTTTTTTTTTTCCTAGTTTTTGGTGCTTTGATAGAAGTGGGGGTTTCTTGGGTATCTCCTACTGTAGGTTGCTTATGGGTTGTAGGTGGTGAGTCTTGTAAGCTCTACTACTCTGTCTCTTCTTTGCAATGGGTAGGTGAAGTAGTAGGGGAGCCAAAGAGAATTTATCTTCCTGATACAATAGGTGACTCCATATTTTCTAGAATAGTAGGTTCCTCAAGAGTGTGATTAATATGACTACAATTTACAAAGCTCTCCAATGAAATATGTGGGAATTGAACCCTCAAAATTATTTTTATCAATAGGGTAACTAAATAGTAATGTGATAATGCAGTGTCACTTATCTTCCTTTCATATTCATAACTCATTCTTTAATACATATTATAAAGAAAATTGGGAATATTTAAATGCTTGTCATTGCGAAGGTGGCTTAAAAGTTTGAAATGGATTGTGTATAAAATACATTTCCTACCATCACATATGAGATACTTAATTATATATGAATCAACAAAATCCCAAACCCATGGAAAGGATACTCTTTTAGTACCTTGGGAGGATAAGTCCAAGTTCTATCCTTGTTCTCTAAATTCATCCCTGGCAGTGATAGCATTTTCCCTTACTGGAAACTCCTCCCCTTCTCTTGGAAATATTGAAACCTCTATAATGGAAGCCATTGAAGCATCCACTTTAAACCCTCTTACATTTGCCTCATCATGTTGTAAAGTAGCAGAAAATTGTTGGGTCATAACTTCATTGAAATATGTGAGCTTCAAGAAGTAATCTATCCAACCAACATGCTGAAAAATAGGCAACACCAATCTGTCCTCCATTAGTTGATTGTGTGTAGATGGTTATCTTTGGATTATATCACCACCCATGATGACAATTTGCTCTATTTGTGCTCAATTTTTTTGTTTATCAGTTTAACCATACGAATCCATTTTTTCTTGTGTGATTTTGTTTTCTAAATGTAGTTTTTCTACCCCTTCTCCTTTCCTTCTATGTTTGAATTGTAGCTTGGATGGTAGGATTATATACAAAATGGAAAAGGATTTTCAAAAAGTGTGGATTTTGTGAATCAAGAAAATGAAAATGAAGAGTATTGCTCCCCCCCAACTAAAGGTATTAAGTGTCCTCACTTAATTGTATTGTACTTGGTAGAGGGTGAAATGATGTATTGGAAATAATAAAAATGATATGAAGCATGCAAAATATAATATGTAAACATGTAGGAAAATAATTTCCATGTATGATAATTATGGAAAATTAACATGTGTTCTTGTAGAAGTGTAGTGAATTGAAGCTTAGCTTATGTGATAGTGATTTCAACTACCCAGAGTGATATTTGATGTGACTGCTCGTACATGCAATTGGTGATAAATTATATAACTACATGGTGTGTGGTGAATGATGTTTTTGAAAGGCTTTGGTATGTGTGATGATGTGATGTGAGGCACCTGTATCACTTGCCTGTCAGAATTATATAAGTGCTACGGGTGCCTCCAACAACAGGCCCCTTTCTAAATTTTGTCACCTGTAGGCATGAAGGTATAGGTCCCTACTGCATCATGGACTATGCTTGAAAATGATTGTTGATTGTTGATTGTTATCACCCATGTTGTGTGTGCATTTCAAACGTGGTAGGAAATTATACCTGAATGACCTTAGTAGTGAGCTGTGTAGCTCATTTGTTGAGTCATGTGGAGAACCTATTATATTTGCTATTGAATCTTTGAGGTTTGGTAAAATGGCTTTGTAAAATTCATTGTCTAGTCCATATTGGTGCATTAAAGAAAGAATAAATTCATCCTTCTACACTGGCTTCTTATAAAGTTTCAATCTATGTCCATTAAGCAGTAGTGAAATTTTGGTTGCATAAATTGTTTACAACTGTACTGTACCATTTGGGAATACTTTTTGTATCTCATAGGAACCCAACCATCTTGTTTGTGTAACTTTCCTTTATAGTCCTTGCATCTTGAATCATAAATAAAATCCCAATCGCCCACACTAAATTCCTTAGTTTTGATGAACTAATCATGTCGTCTAATTCTCTATTTTTGAACAACCTCAATGTGGTGCATAGCTTCCATCCTTATTTCATCTAATGCATTCAAATTGTATAACCTCTCCTTTTGTGTTGTTGTCAAGTCCAATCCAAATTGTACTATTTTCCTAAGTGTTTTGTATTCAAACTCAATAGGAAGTATTGTTGTTTTTCCATACACCAACTCATATGGTGAAAACCATGTTGTAGTATTCCAAGTTGTCCTATAGGTTCATACTTCCTCAGTCAACTTGGCTTCCCAATCCTTCTTGTGAATCTACATTATTTTGGTTAGAATTATTTTATTCTCCCTATTTGTTACTTCCACCTTCCTATTGGCTTAAAAGTGGTAGGGTGTTGACTTTCCATGCTTGATCTCATACTCTTTTACTAATTTATTGATCAGTTCTGATGTAAACTAGGGACCTTGATCTATCACAATTTCTCTTGGTACTCCATACCTAGTAAATAAATCTTCATATAGAAATTTTTCCATATTTCCATCTCTTGCAAACTACAATGCTTTAACTTCTACCCACTTTGTTAGATAATCTGTGTAGACTAATATATAATCCTTGTTGCTTAATTTTGGTGATATTGGGCCAATAAAGTCTAGCCCCCATTTATCAAATGGTGTTAGTGCTAAATATGGTTGCAAAGGAATCTCATCTATTTTAGTTGGTCTGCCCATTCTTTAACACCTATTAAAGATCATATTATATTTCACTACATCCTTATATAGAGTAGGCCAACAGTAGCCAGTGGTGAGAATCTTGAGTGCAATCCTCTTTACTGCAAAGTGTCCCCCATAGGGTTAATCATGGTAAGCTTTGAGAATATTGTGGATTTAATAATCCTTAAAGCTCCCTCCAGGTGGATTTTGTTGGTTTTGTATTGGCCTCAGCCCATGCTTTGTATGTTTGCATATTTCTAGGCTATCTTTTGGTGGCACATTCATCTGCTTGTTCCACATGTCAATAGTGTGCACCTTTGAGAATCCTCTCCCCTTTGTTTCATCTCTGAGCTTCGCTCAATTGCCTCATGTCATTTCTATGAGCACCTTTCTGGTGGACCCCGTAGTCAAAGCTTTGAGCGCAAACTGCACCACATGTCATCTCCATGAGGATCATGGTCACAAGGGAAGGATAAATGAATGAGAGGCCCTGCCTCTACGCCATGTGTCCTCACCGACTCTTTGAGTGGTTGACACATGTCTTCAAGAGATTTCTGTTACTTTAGCTTTTAGACCACATCCATCATTTGTAGAAGGGCACACTTTGTTTGAGGAAACTGAATGCCACATTTAAAAATATTTTTGTTGCGTCGGTCTTTGAGAATCATTGAAGGGAGTAGTACGACTTGTGCCTAGGGAATCTTTTCTATTATCCAACATTTAGGTACTGAAAGGATCTATATATACTGCTCAATCTCTCTAAAAAAGGGTTTGAAAATACATAGAAAAAAGATAAAAAGACACTCGGCCTTTGCACTTTTTTAAAGATTATTTTATTAAGACTAAAAGATTGTTCTAATCTATTACACCTTTCTATTTTCTTGGTTAATTGATAAAACATTATACTATGCTACTATTGTTGTAGTGAGCAGTTTATCATCAAAGCTTTCATAATTTCACTATTCAGATCAAGTTTGTACTCTTCTTGTTCATTGAATTCATATGGAAGTCATATTATGTTGTTTGATTAATTTCTTAATAATTTTATCTCCACTTTCTATTATGTTGGACACATAAACTGTTGTACAGGCCTTCAAATCTCACCCGAAAGGAAGATTTCCTATGCCTATTCACTTAAATCTTGGCCCATCACCTTCTATTAGATTTTATTTTAACATATATGCTTACTTGTCCCTTTTCACTCCCAATACATGGAAGAGTCAGCTTCTTTAAAACCTGGAGGTTACTCAATTTAGAGAAATTGGTGCTGCCATTAACTGAGTTTCCCATAAGGTTGTGTGCCTAGAAATTTTAGGCATAAACAATTCCTTCTTTGGCATGCCCAGTGGGACTTTGTTTGAATGTATCTAAATTTAAAGTGGGTGTATGATCCATAGATTATTACTAGATCCTAGACAACAAATAACCCTAGCCTATGAGTGCCACTACTGGTAACAATACAAGCAAAAGCTCATCCAATGAACATCCTGACCCCTCCACCGGTCCCGTTACCAATGGCTAACAAAAAATTTGTAGCATGGGATGCCAAAAGCCCTCTCATAGCACTAGTAGCACTAACTTTGTGAGCTCCTATCCCAACCTTCTCTTTAAAAGATTTACCAAAATTCACTGTGAAAGGCTCAAAAACACCATTTGATTATTTGTAAGATGTGGCGGATGTGTGTTTGGTGCATGGTGTAGCTGATCAAAATGTAGCATTGAGATTACTTGTAGCCTCTTTCAAAGGAAAGGCACTAGATTGGTACCTCACTCTAGAAGTTAATACCATTGACACCTAGGATCAACTCAGAGATCCTCTTTATGAGCAATTTTCAAACAATGGAGATCGTTCTTTGCTATTCCAACAGCTAGTGACCATAAAGCAATCCCCTCAAGAGGCCATGACTGACTTCAATGCCAAGTTTCACACAAATTTCCAAAGGATCCAGACTATTATTTGCCCGCTTGTCGATTTGGCATTTATGTTCTATATAAAATCTCTTAATGCAATCATTTCAATGATGATCTAGTCCCTTGGTGGGAATACCTTGTTGGATGCGTATAACATCGCTGTTAAGGTGGAGAATAATTTGATCAATGTCAAAAAGTTACCGTCTCAACCTGCTATTCCTATATTTGCAAAGTTGTTAGTTCCCGCCCAAGAGATATCTTCTACCTGTGCGTTTGCTCCTCCCCAATCTATGTACTCATATTTGAGTGCATTGTAAAACATTTCTTCTACATCTAACCCTTAAAAATATGAGATGAGAAACATCAAGGAATTGTTGCATAACTTCTCAAATGAAATAACTAGTATCAAGCAGCAATAGTCTATGCCTATGAAGCCAACTTTTCAAAATTACCAAGGAAAAAGACCTTCCTACCAGCAAAATCAGTTCCAAGGAGGTACACACACAAATCCACATACTCAAATAAATAATCAAATAGTACCGATGCCTACTCCACTATAAAATTTTCACCCAAGTTCGAATAGAGAGCTAGTAGTAAGAAAAATAATCTCATTGATGATACCTATCCTTGGTGCTTCCCCTGCAACAAAGCACATATGCCCCGAAATTGTCTGCATGGAAATTTACAGCAAAGAGTGGTAGAACATCGTAGTCAAGGTGTCACACCAGATTCATGAGGTTATACATATACCTCTTTGCAAATGGAAAAAATGGTACTCACCGCTCAAATGCAAGGAATGTCCTTGGAGAAAGAAACAAATACAACTCCTAATCACACGCTCTTCTCATGGATGGAAGAAGAAGAGGTAGTGTTTGAAAATGATGTTCCCACATCAAAGGCCCTGCAAGTACAATTAGATTATATCACTCACTCAAAGAGAAAATTCATGGTGAACTAGTTGCTCAACAACCCAAAAGTGTTCGTGACCAAGCTCCTAGTACCTCTACAATTGTATAGCAATCTCATCCATGCAAGGAGATTACTATAACAAGGTCTAGGGAGTAGAAGTCTTTGAATTTGTCGCCATTCAATCTAGTAGAATAGTTGAATAAATCCTCTACTAATGTATCTCTTTGGGATATCTTAGCTATCCCAGAGTAGAAATTGTTACTACAAAATGCCCTACTGGAAGATGGCTGCATAGAGCCAACATAGCAACCATCCAAAGGAAAGACCGTTGATTCGTCATCTCAAGCCAAGGCCCTCACAAACAATGGAGAGGAATCCTCTACTAAAAGTAGAGGTAAGCCGAAACTGAAACCCTTTTTCTTAACTCTCATTGTGGGTAAGAAATTGTTACATAATTCTATGATTGACTCTAGTGCTAACACCACAGTCATGCCCAAGAAAATAGTTGAAGCCTTAGGACTTATATATGAACCTTTAAATAGAGGGGTTATGTAGCTTGATGGGAATAAGGTTGAAACTATAGGTGTCATCAATAACCTCCCCTTGGCTTTGTTCTCCTGCCTTAGTATCACAGTCCCACAAGATACTGTGATTATTGACATCCCCCCATGTTCAGTCTTTGATTATCCAAGAAGTTCACTACCAAGATAGTTGGTTATCTTTCTTTAGATTGGTCACACATAATTCTTAGGACCAAGCATGGAGCTAAGATGAAGATAGTTTCTAAACCTTTGCATTTAGAACATGTAGCAGATGAAGCCATGATAAATTTTGAGGCTACTCATACCTCTATCACCAAAGATGAGATGTATTATACTGAGTTACTTGAGGATGAGAAGGTGACCAAAGACCAGAAAAATGAAGAAGAGGTCCTCTTGATTGAATTTATAGACATTGACCCTTTCAATAATTATAATGCCACCAGCTTGGGAACTTATGTGATCTATGATGAGGATCAAGTGATTCTGAAGGTGATGAAGGAATTTGAGGGTGGTCAAGCCTTAGAGCTATGGATGATGCATTTTGATGGAGCAAGATGTAAAGTTGGTGTAGGAGCTGGGATATGTTTGACATCCCCATCCAATGAAAAGACACATAGATCTTTTTGCTTTCAATTTTCCTATTCAAACAATGAAGCTAAATATGAAGGCCTCGTTCAAGGTCTAAGCCTTACAGAGTAGATGGGTGTTAAACAAATAATGGTGTTTGAAAACTTTGAGCTAATATTCAATCAAGTTTGAGGTGTCTCCACAACAAATAATGTTCGCATGTGATCTTATAGACATAGAATATGGGACTTGATTGAAAGCTTTGAAGCCTTTAATATCTAGATAGTGCCTAGAGAGTAGAATGGAGCTGTGGATCACATGGCGATGATAGGATCTCAATTTGACCCTATTACTGAATTAATTGAGAACATAGAGAATGTGCGAGTGATTTTATTACCCACAATCCCATACAATGACCAGTGTTGGCAAGTGTTTGAAACTGACGAACAAATTGCCTCATTCATTCAACACTCAAGAAAGTTTTCCGATCAGCTCCAACCAAAAATTGTAGAAGCTTATGAAGGGAAAATTATTCAACTAAGGTCCAATAATATTTTGAAAGGACTTGTCACTCTCGAAAATCTATTCAATTGTGATGATGCAAGAAATGACAAGAGGAAGTTTTTAGTGGACAAGGGTGACTATGCAAATCGAAGATTGAAGATGGAAGGAAATTTAAGGTCGGGAAAGATGTTCCACAACATGATAAATGATCAATAAGATCATCTTGATCTACTTGGATTATCTTACTATATTCTCTAAGTCAAAAGATGATCATTTTGATCATCTTGAAATGGTTTTTGAAAAATGCTAGGAGTTCGGGATATCCTTGAACCCAAAAAAATGTGTTTTCAAAGTGCCTCAAGGAAAATCATTGGGACATGTAGTGTCCAAAGATGGGGTTTTTATTGATCCAAATCAGGTGAAGGCTATCAAGGAACTTCCCCTACCAGTAAAAAAAAGGGAGTTCAATCCTTCCTAGGGAAGATAAATTTTGTAAGCAAATTCATTTCAGATTTTGCAGGTTTAGTTAGACCGATCACCCTGATGCTCAAGAAGGATCAATTATTTAAATGGAAAAAAGAGGAAAGAGAAGCCTTTGAGAAGGTCAAGGAGGTTATTTCCTCAACTCCTATGTTGGTGAACCCAGACTTTTCAAAGGATTTTATAATGTATGTGTTCAATAGAAAATATAGCATCACTACTATTTTGACCCAAAAGGATGATGAAGGAAAGGGACAACATTTGATAGCCTTTCACTCCCAGATCTTAAAAGACAATGAGATGAGGTACAATTTTTTCAAGAGACAAGTGTTTGCAATTGTTAAGGGGCTCCAAATTTCTGACACCTCATAGCTTGCAGTAAGGTGGTTGTATATGTAGTGCATTCCAGTGTGTGTGAGTACATTATGGAGAGAGAAATCACCGAAAAAAGGGCCAACTGGGTAACCAAGATACTTGAATATGAAATTGAGGTCAAGCCCACAAAGAATGTGTGAGAGAACGATTATGTGAATATTTGGCATGCAATGAAGAGGTTGTAGCTGAGGAGGAACAACTCGAGCTAGTTCTACTAAATGAATTTGAGTCTGAAGGTTGCTAGTTGGTAGACATAATGAGGTTCATACAAACTGGGAAATATTTGGTGGGCCTCCCTTCTTAGAAGAGTAGGTTTTATAGATTGCAAAACAATTGGTGTGTGCTTATTGAAGGGGTTCTCTTCAAAAGGAATTTCAATGGTGTTCTTTTGTGGTACATAACCCATGAGAAGGCACAAATTTTTTTGGACATATTACATAGCAGTCCCATGGGTGAACATTTCTCTGCAAAGACCATTTCCATTAAAAATATGTGTACGAGGTATTTTTGGCCTACACTATTCAATGATTCACACTCTCTAGTTAAGTCCTATAAGGAATGCCAATTCTTCACAGGAAGGAGGAAGAACTCAATAGTTCCTCTAAATCCGATAGTGGTTGAAGAACCCTTCATGCAATGGGGATTGATTTCATCAAGATGATTAGTCCCACCTCAAGTTCCGGGCATAAATGGATCCTTATAGCCATAGATTATTTTACCAAATGGGTCAAGGCCATGCCTTTGAAAAATGTAGTTGAGGCACAAATTGTAAACTTTCTGGAAGAGTTGGTAACAAGGTTTGACATGCCCAAGACCATCATCTCTGACAATGCAAAAGCCTACCTAGGTTTGAAGGTATGCCAATTTTCACTTAAGCATGGCATATTCCTAAAGACATCTTCGAATTATTACCCATAGGGAGATGGTCTGGCTGATTCAACTAATAAAATTTTAGTCTGACTTATGAAAAAAATAGGGTCTAAACACTAGAGAGAGTTGCATAGGAACCTCAAAGTAGCACTCTGGGTGGACCACATAACTCCCAAGCAAGTCTTAAATACTTCGTCATATGAGCTAGTATATGGGAAGGAAGCACTATTGCCCATCTCTATGGAAATTCCCACATTACAATTGCTTAAGTCTCTGGAGGTAGAACAAAATGGAGCCATGGAGGTCTGGTTAGATGAACTATTAGAGGTATAAGAGTAAAAGGAAAATGTGCTAATGGCCATGTGTAACCATCAACAAGTGGTTAAGACGTGGTTTGACAAGAAAACCTTTGACCAAGGTCGTAAGTGCAGAGATTTGGTGCTCAAATTCAATGAGAGAGCCACAAAGCCTAGCCAACATGGAAAATTCGATAGTCTATGGGAGGGTCCTTTTGACATCGTTAAATGCAAGCAAGATAATGCATTTGAATTAGATAATATAGAAAAAGAAGCATTGGGAATTCTTGTCAATGGAATTCACCTCAAACTTTTTAATTAGCTTTATTAACCATTTGACAATGTAAATATGTAAATATGCAATTTTTTTTGTGTGTTTTGTTTGGCCAAGTCTTTATTTAGTAAATCCCTTTAAAACATGAAAGAATCCAAAAGCAATGGAGACAGAAACTTGACAAAAGAGTTATATATTCATTAAATGGTAATATTTACTTTGGGATATTACAATTCAAAATGGCTCTTAGGCCAAGCTTTTCGAGAATATATATGTTAAGAATATTTTTGAGATATATATATAGTCAAAGAGAGGAGAAAAGATTTCATTCATTTAGTAGGGTTAGCAGTAGCTTCATCATCAATAGGAGCAGTAGGGTCAATAGGAATGACAGGAGCTTCGACAACAACAATAGCAAGTGGAGGATACACCAAGTTTCTAAAATCAATATAACACTCCACATCGTAGAAAAGCTCTACATTGTAGCACCTTAGCAAGAAGTGGAAAGCATGAGACACCCTCTGACGGTGTTTCCCAATGGTCATCATGTGAAATCTACTCATAAATGGCACCCAAGGTACCACCGCATCCACTTCAATATCATGATAGAGATCACTTGTTGTTGGAATACCAAGGCTATACATGACATTTGTTACAATTTCCCCGAGGCCTCCAAGATTTTGCTTAGGAAAATCTCCATGGTAAGCCTCAATATCATTGGCTTTGGTACCTGAATATCCAACAGAGACGCAAAAAAAAGAGAAAAAATATCAGTGTTCACTCGATATTTGTCCTCATATTCTATATAGTCTTTTCTCAGCACCCATTTCATTGCAAATGAATTCTTATTCTTTGTCATACACTTCAAACACCTACTGGAAGCTTCTCCTAGGAAAGCTACCTGAGACCTATTACGAGTTAACCTAATGGGAGTATCCATTGCCTCTATCAATAAGCCCAATTATCAAGTATGAATTTTGTGGTTATCCTTAGGTATATTTATAGAGGTAGCTAATGTACAATGTGTGTGATAAGCATGATGATGATCAAGGTGAAAACTCAAAAATCCCACAAGGTTGTGTTTGTTGTGTGTGAATTAGGATGGGGTAATTAATCAGCTAAAACTTGCGGCAAGTGCAAGTGGTAGTCCACATGGTTAAGTGCTAAGTGTTAAGATGTGGATGCTTTTCAGACTCCAAGGTTCGCCCTTTTTCTTAATCATTCTTATAAAGTTATTAAATGAAAAAGCATATGAAAGTTTTCGTACGCCTTCAATTTTTGACTCAATTTCCCAAGAGATTGTGTCATAGGACATGATGGCTAATCGTCATTATGAATTATTGTATTTTCAAAAGAGTAGGAATTCATTTCGCATGAACAAAAGAGTTGGTGGTACATGCCAAATTTATTTCTAAAAACAATTGTTGTTTACAACTCCTATTTAAGAAAAGGGTAATGTTGCATGCAAAAGAATAACACTGCGAAGAAGTTTGAATATACAGTTCACTGAGGAAAAATTCAAGTTTAAGTTGTGGAGAGAAATTGAGCGTTGGTAAAAATTTTCATAGAATCTTGAGATGGATGCCATCTTGATGGTGCCAATGGCCCATCTTTTTAGTGACATCTCTTATGCTTTTCCTAGGATGCCCAAAAAGCCAAAATGGCCTCACACATAGGTCATGCAGAAGACTGCCCACAAGAACAAAGTCTAGATAGTGAAAGATTGGGATAATATCCAAGACCCTGAGCTCAAAACAAACCCTAAGAATCTTAGGGAGGCAACCTGTGAAAGAATGAAAAAGGCCGAGGCTAATTTAACAAAGACTCTTTGGGGTACAATTTGTGGTTCTACAACCTTCTGCAATATATGGTTCCCTTAGTGCATCACTACCCAAAGTTGGTTCATGAATGCGCTCAAAATTTCAATTTAGATACATGCATAATAGAAGGCTAGAACCTGAGAGTAGTGATTAGAATTGATGCTATTAAGGACATGCTATTTATTTCAATGAGGTATATTGGAGAAGCGCCTGAGACATTCATCGTGAACCAATTGGACACATTATGGAGGATGAGAAACCATGCCCAAATTTTTTATAATCAAGAAACAAAAAGGCCCAAGGAAGATAAGTGCCCACCGCAGTTTTTGGTTGGGAACAAGGGTTTCAACTTAGACATGCAATATGTCTTCTCTATATTGGCTTTCGTTTGCAGCCTGGACAGTGACAAAGAGGTGTAAGAGTTTCAAATGGGTTTGGGTTTTCAATTAAGAAAATAACATACCCTATTCTTGTATGACTTCACAGAGGCCATTGTTTGGGAGATGCTGGATGAATTCAAGGAGTATCATACACAGTATAGATTCAGGTTTTCTTCTTTTATTAATCACATGGTTTTACACCAAAACCCTAATTTCTTTAAAAACCATATGGGGTTGTTTATCTTTGATGAAAATGGGGTGAGGAAGTTGGTTTCTATGTGAACCCATCTCCTTTATGTGACTCATGATTATTATGCATTTTTTGAGTTTTTCCTGACTCCAATATTGTAAGATTTTAATAAAGAGGGTGAGGTTGGCTATTATCGGTTCTTCACTGAGCAAGTGAGATTGATGCAATATTTTGTCCCTCCTTATGACTAGTTCCTCAGAGAGGATTTTTCATTTGTCAAGATGCATGGTTTTACTAAGGAACCATTTTGGCTTCCAGTCTGTGTGAAAATAAGTGTTGTCCCTTGAGGTGTTTAGGAAACTGTTAGTTATAGACAAAAAATTTTGTGGGGGAAAGCATCAGAAAGGATTTTTCAAATTCCCCTGAAGCTATGGTACTGTAGTAATGGAGAAGAAGCAAACACAAGGTCTGCTAACTGTGAAGCTTTCTCATCTGGGTCTGGTGCTGATTTGTGACAAATGGGAATACAATATGAAGGATGACTTAGTAGATCTCAACATTAAAGTGACTCATAGTTATCAGCTCTGCTGGGAGGCTCAGTGAAGTCCATTGATAGGGAACCAGAGTCTCTTTGTATACTTAGCCTATATTCCCACAGAGTTGGGAAAGCCACCATGGCTGTCTTTTTATTACCCTTTGGCTAAGACCAGTGACGAGTGCAAAATTGGGGCCACCCTCTATAATGAACTGGCCAAGAACCACCAGTGGAGTGAGGAGAAAATTTCCCACTTCTGGGTTTATCATCAAGAGACCAAATGTCTTGATGCCAAGTTCCAAGAGATAGATATGGATGACAAATTTGATGATCTCTAGAATAGAGATCATGATGACATTGATGCTGAGGCAGATGAGGAAATGGATCAAGAGGAAGCAGCTACAATATTTAGAGCCAAAGAGGCAAAGAAAGCTCAAATTAAATAGAGAGGTGGAAAAGTAGTGGAAGGACCTAATGAAACTTCACTAAGCACACAAGTAACTAAATCACATGTGGCAGTCACGCTACCACATACATGGGCTACTAAGAGACCTAGAGCAACTCAACAATCTCAAGTAGTTGTAGATGTGTACAATTCTCCACCTGAGAAGAGGATGCATACCGATACCACTCCAGGAGAAAGCTCACAGGTACCTACAACAACAAGCCAAGCATTAGAGTCTTTAGCAACTCAAGTAATTTTTCTCTCCTCTTCTCTCATCTCAGACTTTGGTTAACCCTTTTGCGTTCGCATCTTCGATCACCTCAAGTGTCGGCCTATCATTTTCTACTTATGTTCCTATGGGACATTCCTCTCAATCTTCCTTCTCTCCAATGGGACATGTAGCTTTTACTCCCCTACGATATTTACCATATTTTGTCAGTCCAATATGAACCTTCTATTGCAAACCATTTTGCTTCCATTGCATTGGATCCTACTCAACCTGCTCAACAAATGGTAACCTCTGTGTCTCTGCTACTGCCACCACCCCTTATGAGTCCTTTCGTCGCTTCCCAACTAGAGCCTGGCATACCATTCCCCCTTTCTTCCCATTGACGATAACTCTTCCAAAGTAGACATCATCTGAATCCGTGATGATTTCATTCCCTTTTTCTCTTCCTCATGGTGCACCCTTTTTTGGTGAATAGATTAAATCACCAGTAGAATTTTTTGGGGAAAATTCCATAAATAAGGTAGCACGGGCTAGAAGAGCCCAAAAAATAAAGGAAAAGGATACCACAAAACCTATTGAGCCATTCATGCAGGCCCTCTTTAATGAAGTTGAAGGATCGATAATGTTTGCAACTATGTCACCCAAAACCATCAAACCTCAAGGAAAAATGCAACTTGAGGATTATACAATCCATGCTATAGGGATTGATCTACACTCATCCCAACCACAAGAAAAAGTTGAGTTTATTGAGGAAACTTAGAGGGTTGTGACTACAAAATTTTTGAAGCATAGTCATCAACTGAAGAAGAGGGAAGAAGAGCTCAATAATGTTAAAGAAAGAGTGGAGATCCCACAAAAGAAGGAAAAGGCTAAGGACACTAAAATTGCACACTTGTCTCAACAAGTGCATGTAGAAAAGGCCAAACTCCAAGAGGAACTTGCAAAGTTCCAGTCCCAGGATCCCAACCTAGTTGCTAATATGCAATAGAAAAATAAGGAGCTTCAGGATCAGTAAGCTTGATTAGAGAAGGAGGTGCAGCAAAAGGATAAGGAGCTTAAGGACTAACAAAATCAATTCAAAAAAGAGATCCAAGAAATGAAGATCTCTCTGGAAAAGGAATGTGGAACCCAAAGTCAAGCTAAGGAGCTATTGAGAAGAAAAGATATAGAGTTGAAAACTCTACAAGAATGACTCAATGCATCATACAAGAAAATTGATGAGCTGATGGAAGAAATCGAGTCGAAGAAGGCTGAGATAAATCTTTTAAAAATTTCTTCCCAGCCCTCTGTTCCTCAATCAGATCTTCTTTTGGTGGCTCAACAATTATATGTCTCCTACTGGGAGAATGCCAATTCTTTTTGTTTATCCCTGCAACTGACACTACAATTCTTGGCGGATGCAAAAAATTTAAACAGGGATTTGTGTGGTACAATTGAGCAAGTTCCACAATTTATTGTTGAAAAGGTGCCCAAGGCCGAGCAATTGTTGGAAAAATTGTATACAGTGCCAAATGTAGATTTGGAAAAGGCAGGGATAGATGACCAAAGATTGGTTGCAAAAAGGGAAAAGGAATTCATCCATTATCATAAAGTGATCCTTCAAGCTAACAATTGCTCTGTCACACTGAGTCAGACTATGAATAATATGTGGATGCAATTCTCCCAATTGAATCAAATGGGATTTCCCTCCCCCTTTCTCTCTGACCAATCAGTGGCCATAGTGGAGTATATTGCAACAAAGACCGAGGAAAAGCAACAGGATCTATCTTCTTTCCAATCATTCAATCAACCACCCATAGTAGCGGATATTGAAAATGTCATCCATCATATAGTGCAGCTTCTTTTCTAGCTTGAGTCTAGGACCGAGATCTTCATGGAGTTGTCGTTTAAGAAAATTATCAATTTGCATGAGGCACAAGAGCATATTCATGCCTTATCGATGTCATTTGAGGTTGACTAGCTGCTTCTACAAACCACCCTTTCAAAGCTCTAAATATTTCCCAACAGAAAAGGCTTTGGTCTTGGAATCAAGATTTTTGGGTTCTGTTTCCACAGGAGAAATTCCCCTTATTAGTCACAAATTTTTTTGGATTTAATAGTCCTTAAAGCTCCCTCCAGGTGGATTGTGTTGGTTTTCTATTAGCCCCAACCTGGGCTTTGTATGTTTGCATATTTCTAGGCTCTCTTTTGGCGGTGCCTTCATCTTCTTGCTCCACGTGTCAACAACACACATATTTGAGAATACTCTCCCCTTTGTTTCATCTCCAAGCTTCGCCTGGTTGCCATGTGTCATTTCCACAAGCACCTTTTTGGTGGACCCCGCAGTCAAAGCTTTGAGCACAAGCCACACCACGTGTCATCTCCATGGGGATCATGGTCACAAGGGAAGGATACATGAATGAGAGTCCTCACCTCTACACCACGTGTCCTAATTGACTCTTTGGGTGGTTGCCACATGTCTTTAGGAGATTTTTGTTTCTTTCACTTTCGGACCACATCCGTCATTTGCAGAAGGGTGCACTTTGTTCAAGGAAACTGAATGTCACATTTCAAAATCTTTTTGTTGTGTTGGTCTTTGAGAATCATTGTAGGGAGCGACATGACCCATGCCTAGGGAATATTTTATGCTATCCAACATTTAGGCGGTGGAAGGATCTATATATACTGCTCAATCTCTTTGAAAAAGGGTTCGAAAATACACAAGAAAAATTATAAAAAGACTCTTGGCCTTTGTATTGTTTTTAAGATTAATGGACTGTTCCAATCTATTTAGACTTTTTTTTTCTTGGTTAATTGATAAAACATTATACTATGCTAGTATTGTTGTAGTGAGTAGTTTATCATCAAAGCTTTTATAATTTCAATATATTTCATTGTTCAAATCATGTTTGTACTCTTCTTGTTCAGCGAATGCATATGTAAGTCATATTATGTTGTTTGATTAATTTCTTAAGAATTTTATCTCTACTTTATATTATTTTGGACACATAAACTATTGTGCGGGCCTTCAAATCTCACCCGAAAGGAAGATTTTATGTGCTTATTCACTTAAATCTTGGTGCATTACCTTAGATTAGATTATATTTTAATATATCTGCTTCCTTTTCCCTTTTCACCCCCTAATACATGGAAGAGTCGACTTCTTTAAAACCCAGAGGTTACTTAGTTTAGCGCAATTGGTCTTCCCATTAACAAAGTTTTCTATAAGGCTATGTGCCTAAAAATTTTAGGCATCAAAAAATATCATAGACCTCATCCTCTCTAATGCATCTTCTCATCATGTCATCTAGGCCTATGTAGACTAAATAGCTAGCTATCCAAGAGTAGGGAAAAGTTTTGTGTACCAATTGTCTCTTTTCTCTAGGGGAGAAATGATGTGGTATCTATGTTGCTACTAGGAAGTTGAAAATATTAGCAAACCAAAGTGTGTGTAGAGATAGAGAAAATAAATTCTCATTTGGAAAAAGGTCATCAACATCTTTTTCTAACTAAGTTGGTAGTCTGGATAGAAATTTTTTCACTACATTTGCTTTACCTAGCTTATCCACTATGGTGATGTCAAATTCTTGAAGTAATAACAACCAACTAACAATCCTACCACCGACCACTGGTTTATTCATTAGATAACTAATTTTTGTGTGATCAATGTGGATGAATACTAAATAGCCTATGATGCAGTGTCTAAACTTGTTGATTGCATAGACAACTACACACATCTCTTTTTTGTTATATTATAATTGACTTATACCCCTTGTAGGTTCTTACTAATGTAATAAATGGCATACTCTTTACTACCTTCCATTTGTACAAGCATTGCTCCTATAGCAAAATTAGAAGCATCTATATGTATGTGGAAAGGCTAGGTCTAGTTTGGTCCTCTCAAGACATGTACTTTGGTCAATGTTGTCTTGAGTGCTTCAAAAGAGTGTTGACAAGTAGTTGTCCACTCAAATTCGGTATCTTTTGTGAGTAAAACAAATAAAGGGGTTGCAAGTTTGCTAAAGTCCTATATGAATCTCCTATAGTACCCAACATGTCCTAGAAAACTCCTAACATCTTTTTGTTTTTGGGTACAAGGAGTGTTGAGATTACTTCAAAATTATTGGGATCCACTTGAATGCCATCCTTTGAGATAAAGTATCCTAGCACAATCCCTTGGGTCATCATCATGAAATATTTCTCATGACTAAGGGATAAATTATGTTATTGACACATTTTTAAGACCTTCTCTAGGTTATTAAGTGCTCCATCATATGTGTCCCCATAAGCTATGAAATCATCCATGTAGATTTCCATGGATTCATGTGCAAAATAAAAAAATATACTCAACACTACCCTTTGGAAAGTGGTTGAAGCATTACATAGCCCAAATGGAAGGAAAAAATAACCATATGTGCCCCAAGGGCATGTGAAGGTTGGTTTATCCTAGTCCTTTGGAGCTATTCTAATTTTGTTATAGCCATTAAATCCATCTAAAAAGGAGTACTTTTTACTTGCTAAGGATTCAAGGACTTGATCAATGAATGGTAATGGAAAGTGGTCTTTTCTAGTGGTTGCATTTAATTCTCTATAATCCACACACAATCTCCACTTTCCTCCTTTATTTAGGACAATTACTAGAGTTGACACCCATTGACTATTAGAAATAAGATAAATGAAACCTACATCAAGAAATTTTGTAACTTAATTTTGACTATGTCTCTTAGTGCAGGGTTTATTCTCCTTTAGGGTTGTCTTATTGGTTTAAAACCATCGTTGATGTATATCCTATGCATACACAATGTTGGGTCAATCTCCTTCATGTCATGGTAATCCCATGCAAAGGTTGTTGTGTGTTCCTTCAACACAGTGGTCAGGGAAGTTTGTTGTGCAACATTCAATTCACTGCTAATATTCAACATTTTTCCTAGCATGATTTCAAAGGTCTTGGATATTGTTTGAACAAATGAAAGGTCAAGTCCTACTATTTTTGGGACACATTGTTGTGGTATAAAATTATGAAAAAGTATGGATATTAACTTAGATGAACTAGCATGGATAACATTCTACAGAGGATATTGCAGACATGTTAGGAAATCATATTGTTGTGGGTCCCTACTATAGTTATTTTGTATTATGTGTGTTATTAAATCATCATCATCTTGGTTTCCTAACAAATGGATGCATTCAATTGTTATGAGGGTCTATAAGGAGTACTAGTATTCCTCATCTAGGGTAGACCAAATGGTCTGCTCTAAGTCTGCATGAGGCTAGGGTAGTGGATAAAGGACTAATTTCTTAGTCATATTTCCATTTGAGATAATCATGTTTCTAGGCCTACAACCTATAAATAATTTTTTTTTTGCTAACCATGGTCTTCCTAGAGTGAGGGGATAGCCTACAAGGTTGGCCTTTAGTTGTAATACCATGAAATATACAAGGTACTCCCATGAATCTAGTGTCATGACCAAGTCTTCAATGATTCCTTTAGGTTTAACTATTGACCTATCTTCCAACTGGAGGACGGTGAGTGTAGGCCTAAGGTCTATTAACTCTAATAGATGTGTTATTTCCTTTGTCA
Source organism: Sequoia sempervirens (assembly GCA_007258455.2). Classification (NCBI taxonomy): domain Eukaryota; kingdom Viridiplantae; phylum Streptophyta; class Pinopsida; order Cupressales; family Cupressaceae; genus Sequoia; species Sequoia sempervirens. Next base: position 115,848,123 of record VDFB02075321.1, on the reverse strand, counting down.
TCACATTAATAGTTTCTCCCAAGTCAATCAAGGTATTTTTGATAAGAGTACCATTTATCCTTATATCCACTAAAAGACTTCCAAGATTTGCATACTTGGGGACAAATATGTTTCCCAACATAATGTTTGCAAGTTTCCCTAAGACATGAACAATCTAAGGGTCTTTTCTCTTCCTTCCTGGATTCTTAAGGAAAAGTTCTCTCACTATTTTAGTGTATATGGGAATTTCCTTAATGGCTTGGATGAGGGGTATATCTATTTACACACATCCTTAAGTTGTCCCAATAGATCAAGTTTATCTTGTGTTTGATGTTTTTGAATAACTAATCATTTAGAGAATGAAATATCTAAACTTGAATTGGTTTGGTTAACCTGGTTTGACTCAAGCTCCATAGGTGGGTTTTCCAAGGTCTCTATTGAGGGTTCCTCATCTACCAACTCTGTGATTTGATGGGATGAAGGTCCAACCAATGTTTTTCCTGATTTGAGGTGGAAATTGCTCACCTCTACCCCATAAGTAGGGTATTGAATAGCCTCATTAGTATAGGCATGTTGAAAAAGCTTGTTATTAGGATTAGGTGCAAATTGAATTGGAAATTGAGGTGCTCTAAGTGGCCGCAGCGATAGATTTGTTGGATTTGGAATTATGGCTTGTTGTTGTGGCTAGAAAGGTTGTTGTGGCTACTGATAGTTCATGTTTTGGTTTTTCCATTGTTGGCCTTTTTCCCATTGAGGTTGCCATTGATTTGTTGTAGTGGCCATTGGGGGTTGTAGTTGGATCCTTGATAGTTTTTATGTGGCCACATAATTTGTTTTTGTTGGTTCTTATTTGGTTGAGGATTTTTCCATTGGTTTTGTGTATTTTCCTAAGGATGAGGTTCCAACTAGAGAAATTTTGATTGCTAACTAGAAATGGCATATTATAATTCAAAGGATCTTGAGGCATACCTTTTCTTGGCTACCATGGTTTCATCTGAAGTAATATAGAACACTTGTCCATCTTCACCCTCCAGTGCTTGAAAGTCTATTTTCATTGGTCTGTCCTCAGTAATACTTGCCACTCTTTTGCACTTGCAATTAGCTTTTCTCTATCTACAATTAGGCCAGTATTCAGTAAGGACTGCCTTTGCCTCTTCTATATTTTTCTTCACATGTAGAGTGTCTAATTAGGTAACCAAATGGCTTATAATTTCTTCTTTCATGTTTGACAATAGGTTACTTAATGCCACTCTAGAGACTCCATTAGATGTCTTGCTGATGGAAGATGTTTTATCTCCTATAACCTTCTTTGTGAAAGACCCTGAATAGTTTTTACATGCATTGTAGATCTCCTCAAATGGTGCTTGAGAAATATCTCCTGCCACATTGAGATTAAGTGCATCCATACATTCCTCATTAATCCCCCTTAAAAATATTAGCTTTAGAGACTCATCAAAGAGCCTGTTTTGGTGGGATTTCTGAAGGAAAAACTAGAATTTTTCCATGTAGTCTTCCAAAGATTCATACTCCTTTTAAGACATCCTAAAAATGACATCTCTTCTCCTATCAATTCCTCTACAATAGTCCTGGTACTTCTCCAGGAACATTTTCTTCATTGTATTCCAATCAAGAACAACATCTCTACCCAAACCCATAAACCATCTTAAAGAAACATCCTTCATGGTTGTTGGAAATAGTTTGAGTCTATGTGCATATGTTGTATAATCATAGCTTCTACACAACACATCAAACTCAACCAAGAAGGTATCTAGATCCTCAATAACCAAACCATATAAGACATGTAATGTTAAATGGGATATGTTCTTCAAGGAAGTTGCTCTCTCTTAGCTGGCAATTGGGAACTCAAAAGTTACATGTTTTGGCGTGTCATCCACCACTGTATCAGCCATGGTTTGGAAGGTCTCCTCTGTATCTACAATGGATGTTGATGTTAGGGAAAGTTATTCTTCAAGAATACCCTTGCTCTGATCACTTTGATAATCAATATACTCTCTTTCTCTATGTGGTGAGGGGAGAAATCTTCCCAAAGCATCTCATTGCCTCTGCATACAAAATTTATGACTTTTTGTGTCACCAGCTCCTACACAATGTTAGTAAAATGTTCTAGTTTTGGTGGATTAAAACCTAATTATCCTAATGCTAGAAACAAAACTCTAAACTAAGAAATCTTGAAATAACATAGGAGAATCTTGAATGTAGCACCATCCCCAGCAACAGTGCCAAAATATGTAAGCCCCAACTAGTGATGAATACATAATTCAAAGGTGGTTCCTAATTGAATATTCTACTAAACCCTTGTAAATAATCTATTTAATTATCAACTAGAGCTAATGTAAGTTTCTTGTGATGATGCTAACACTATATGTGGATCCATAGATTTTATACTACTTATATCATTTAGTATAGGTGGTTGACACATATACAAAAGGAATTGAACCTTAAATTGCAAACAAAGTAAAAGCATTAAATCTAGAACTATTGCTACAGGTACTTACAGCTTAAGACTATGACTAGTTCACTACCAAAACTTGAACTCTGTAATGAATTTAACAATGCTAACTTAGAATCACTTCTAAATACTTCTAAACACTTGTCTCACTATGGAGGATAATGAATTGAGACAAACAAAACATAAAGTACAAAAAAGATCTCATTCATGATTTTATTCATATATAGAACATGAACAATCTAATTAAAATAAATGCAATAATGAAAACAATTACTATAACAACATAAATTAATGGTGGAGTACAGTTACCTTGAGTGGCCCTTGATCAAGTCATTGTATCCACATAATAAGCTTAAATCTAACTTCTTAAATCAACTGATAATAACGATAAACTAAAAATCTCTTCATTGCATATAACTAGACTTCACAATCTAATGAGAATTTTCAGAGATATCTTATTCATGAAATAATAATTGGAAAATAAGTATTGTCTGTGTAAATGGAAAAACTATCTGAACATATCCATATGCTATATCTACTCCTCAGCCACCGAGCCAACTATATAGGTTTGAGGGAGGTTTATTAGAATGAAGACTCAAAATAGAAAACTTAAATGCAAATCACCACTCCCCTATGAAATAGAGAGTGACAAAGTTTGCATAACTGAAAACATAACTAAAAATATGAAACAAGACAATTAGGACTGGAACTCTATTTTAATGGTATAACATAAATGTGTACTATGGGAATCATTGGCTTCCTAATCATTGCAAACTCCTTCCTTCAACTATCTTATTAAATGGTCTAGTGATTCACAATCATCCTCATTAATGAGTTCTTTCACTTCTACAACTATCGTGTTCCTATTGTTTTGGAATCTCCCCTACATCTCTATCTGAAATCCTTTGGATGTAGGTTGCTCTTTCTAGTTCTTGTGGGTTACACTCTTCTTACTTTGGCTTCTTGGTTACAAAGATTTAATTTATCTAACATATGCATAATACTAATAACCATAAATTAAACATATATCCACACTGCATTCCATACACATTCACACATCTAATTATGCAATTACCATCATATCATTATCATAATTCCATACATCAAAACAATTCCATACATCAAAACCTGGTTCAAGTTGCATGGAAGATATAAAAAGATAGATAAGTTTAGGAATGTATATGAAATGAGTATCTGGAAATGTCTAAAAGCATGAATTGAAACAACAAAAAACTAGCTAATATTTGGTCTCATTAGGTAATATCAAATCTTAAAAATAAATCAAGGCATACCAAAGTCTACCTATAGCACTCACATAGAGGATGTGGCTAACTCATTTATTAGATAATATTAAGGAAACATACAATTGTATGCATAAAAAATCTCTAATTAATAGTCAATCTCCAAATGAATCTCTTAAACCCTCTAAACCAATGAAGAAAGAGATCAAGAAGATACCAATTGTTTTTCTAGAACAACAATAAAGTAAAAATAATAACACTTGAATCCATAAAAACCACAACTTCTTATACATCAAATCTTTAGGAAGAAGATAATAAGCTAGGAAAGAGAGAGCTTACAAATCAAATCATATCATTTTATAAACACTTATCATGTGTCAAGTTTTGAAAGTAAGATCTCCTCCAATATTATTAAAATTAAATCATACCAATATCAAAACCTTAAACTCAAAATTAAAACATAGCAACAATATATGTAAACCTCTCATAGGAAGTAGATCAAATTGCAAAAAAATCCCAAAGTATAAGGGAATATGCCCAAAGCCACATATAATTTCTTATGTATAGGTCTCCAAATAAGTCCTTATAATTAGTTACATAACTCAAGACCAAAAAAAAGGAGAACAATGGAAATTCATAAAACCATGCATCTACTTCTCAAAAAGTCATTAGAACTTCTATATTCAAGACTAATTCACATGAGAATACAAGATAAATTTAAAGAATGTATCTAATATTCAAGTGGAAACACCTCTTAGATCACTCACTTGAGTAAAATAAAAGTGGGAAACAAGATCATTTTGTGCATAGAAAAAATAAAAATCCTTATAATAAAGAGAAACCCTCTCATCATGTCCATATCTAGGTGTAGGTTCCTTATTTTTTTATTGAATAACTTCATAACAAGAAACCATTCCAACACATATCTCTAGTTACAAGAGATAATCATCCTCACCCAAGTCTCTCTAGTATGCCTAAGCATCCACCAATCAATACATGCCAAAATCTAATGCAACCTACAAAATAATGAAGCTCCACATAAATTATTAATACTCAAAACCAAAGAAAACTAACCAATCCACTATTAAAGCTTCAACTATAGAATCAAGAATATATCATGACATCATGATCTAAAACCTTCTCAAAAGAATATTGTATGCTTAAAAGAACATATTGTTCTCCCAAGAGGATCTATATCATGCCAAAAATCTAATTCATAATCAAGAGTACACCATGACACAATACCATCCATCCTCTAAACCAACCCGGATCATCTATCAAAATTGATGAGTCATAAATCTAACACCTTACCGAGAACTCCAAGAGTCATCCATGGAAATTTAAGATATTGAAACCTCTTCAAATAACATTAATATCAAGCATCCTCTATCAATAGAACCAAATAAAAATAAACTATAATTACAACCAAAGGGTAGAATTTAAGAGCTCCTTAAATCATACTAGCCAACCATTACAAAAATTCATCCATCTATTGATCAAATATTATTTGTGGCTCACTACAGATGACAACATAAACAAATTAGAATCATGATCTTGAAAAAATAAGATAGAACACTCTATGTACATACATAAAACTCCCACTAAAATTGGCACCAAGTTATACATGGCATCATGACCAACATCTTTCCTAAAACTCTATTAAAATTTAATAGATATTAGCATTCACCATAACCTACTATAGATTCTAGTGAGCAACTATATTATGTATTCAAAATAATTTTTTGTATCACTATAATAAACATACCAATATGACCAAGGTAACTAAGGATAAGGTCTATTAGAAAAAATCTACATTAGTCAATTTACAAGATCTACGCATACGCAACATCTCAAAGGAGAAATACATAATTAGTGCTCTAGTCTCTAATAATTGAATATATATTTTTTTCACCATATTAGTATCATGTAAAATAGAGGTAACCACTTATAACATGTATACTTCCAAGACTTAAACACTAGGATAAATGCTAGACTTGATTTTCCAAATAAATCAACATAAGAGTACTCATAGATCAATAAGAACCCCACCAAGCAGCCTTACAAATATGTAATTATTTTTGTACAAAAAAATCTAAGAGTCTAAACACAATCTTTCCATAGATATATACAAACTATAAAGTTTTATTAACATGTAAAACTTGCAAATCCATCTCTGTAAATCTAAATCCACTTAATCATCAAGATATTCAAAACATCAAATATATCATCTAAAATAATAGAATACCCTAGATCTACAAACCCATATCCTCTTAAAAAAATAAGGAATTTATTATAAATATTACATATCCAAATAACATGATTGTGAAATGGAATAACTATTTTTTCAAGAGTGTTTAGATTATAGATATAGGCCAACTCTGCAACCCGCATACAACTATTGGAAAATCATCCAATGCTTTCATGTAACCAAGGACTAAATCCATGAACCCAACATAAGCACTCCATATAGTAGTTCAAATAGTAGTTGTTTTTCCATGTGAATAGGGGGCCTAAAGCACCCACCCAACATGACCACCCTTTCACTACACATAACCACAAGGTAAAGGAACATAACCAACATGTAAGAGGATAGTCACATATTTCCAAATAGGAGCTCTAATTCACCACCTTGTAGGGAGAAAATGCATGACCAACTCCACAAGAAATAAGACTATCTACCATGATATTCTATTGTTCACCATATATCTCATTGAAAATATCCATTTGAGAGTTATATTTCATGGCTTCCAATCTCACAAATATACAAAACAATGTTAACACACAAAACATCCACAATAGTCCATAAGCTTTTGAAAAATCCTTTAAAAAATATAGATATGATACCAAATGTTGGTTAAAAGAAAAATATATAATCCAATTCTTAATCATCAAAGCTCCATTCATGATATGATAGCAATTAGTGAGATACAAGTCTTAAAACACTACAATATAAAAGTCTAAAATTGTATACAAAGATAGAATTAAGTTGTTTTAACAAGGAACTACCATGTAGAGATTCAACTTATTTATAATTCTTATATCAACCACTTTAGCATGCTTAATAAAACAACCTTATATGAACTTAAAGCAACAATTAAATAAAGATAACATCACCATATGATAGTAGCAACAAAGAGGCACAATTAGCCACCATTAAAAAATCATCTCACAACACAAAATTTACACAAAGAAACCCCTTTGGAAAAAACTCCACCAAGAAGAGAGGCCAATAATTTATTATCTTCAAATGCAAGATTACAATAAATTCACTTCCATCACTCCTTTTTGTGTCTTCAATTCAATAGTACCTATGTACATTTTTCACTCTAACTCATCATATTCCATTTTACCACCATAACCCCTATTTATATAGCATTTTCACCCTCTAAATAGGACATCCAAGTTGTTTATCATATCCCAACACCTCCATTTGATAAATCCAAACAATAATTTTGTAGGATAATGTATGTTATGGCCATTTTACGTACCTATCTAATTTTGAACATCTAGTTATTGTTAGTTTCTAACCAACCTAATGATTATTTTTTATAACCACAAATTATTTCAAATTTGATAATAAACACGCAAAATGATAAAACAACCTCATTAAAACCTTATAAAAAGTTGAATGCCCAAAACTACCATATCCTAGTAAATCTCTGTTAAACTATAAACAAAGCAATATACCCATTGTTTTAAGAAATAAATACAAGAATTAATATATGTCAAAGAAGATTCTATTTTGTTGAAAGCACTAGGGGACCAACAAAGCCCTCTTTTGCCCTAAATTTATGCTTGGTCAAAACTTACCCTCTTATGCTTGGTCAAAACTTACCATCTCGTCCAACAATTCTTTTAAGATACGATGCGTTAATTCAATACATAAACCGTGCCTTAGAAAACACCGTTTTATTCGGCCCGTGAACGGGAGACGACGAGGATGACGACAATCTCTCGAATAAGTTGAATAGCTTTCAGTGGGCTATGTTCTGGTCTCCTGATTTTTAGGAAGGGCACAGAATTTTGCTTCACCAAAACAACGAAAATTTCGGTCCACAGACATGGTCTATTTTTTTCTTTATAAATAGACAGGACATATGTTAGTTTAGTCACGCAAACACAAGACTATCTGCAGAACATAGGAAATTGGAATTGAGAAGAAGGTAAAGATGGAAAGTGTGTGCGTAACAGGAGCAGGAGGATTCATTGCCTCATGGCTTGTCAAGATGCTCTTGAGCAAAGGCTACACTGTCAAAGGAACTGTCCGCAACCCTGGTCAGTATTTATTTGCATCTGGTTGGTATAAACTTAACTGTATAATTTTTATATTGATATTTTAGATTACATTTGGATCGTAGTTCTGAATTGTTTCTAGATTTGATTGTGTAGAAAGTTTTTAGTATCAATGTTTCAGATCACACTTAATGATCTTCTCTTGCTCTCTTTTATCCTGATGATGGATCACGAAGTGTGATCTAAAACGTTGATGCTAAAAACTTTCTACACAATCGAATCCAGAAATAATACAGAACTACAATATAAATTGTGGAAACTTGATACCATTAATATATTTATATCGATGTTTCAAATTATATTTAACAATCTATCTTTAGAAAAAGAAAAATAATAGATTGTTGAATGTAATCTGAAATATAGATGAAAATGAATACACGGAAACAATGTTTTAATCCATTTATTATGTTTATATGCTTCGCAAATAGTTATCAATCAGGATTGCATTTCAAAATTTGTGCAGATGATGGAAAGTATGGGCATCTCAGAGAGTTGGAAGGGGCAGCGGAGAGGCTTCAGCTAGTGAAGGCTGATATTCTAGACTATGACAGTTTGATGACAGCTATCAGAGGGTGTAAAGGAGTCTTTCACACGGCTTGCCTTTTAACTGATGATCAGGTATGTATGCTCCTAAGGGCTGGCCTTAAAGTTTATAGTTAATTGATACTAAGGTATTCTATTATTATTCTTTTAATTATAAATCTCTATAATTTTATAAGATATTGAAATAGATGGATTATTGTCCTTTAAACTGGTCTGCAGTAGACACACTTTCTACCTGTCAAATATGTGATATTTAAGCTGGGTGCAGCTGAAATTATTGATTTTATTAGATACAAGCTTTTCTTTCTTTTCTTTAAGAAGCTATTTAATGGGTGGCCACAGGAACAAGTATTAGAGGCCGCTGTGAATGGCACTGTAAACGTGTTAAAGGCCTGCAAAGAATTGGGAGTTAAGCGTGTAATACTTACGTCCACTATCGGTGCTGTTTACCTCAACCCCAACAGGAATCCTCAAGACATAGTCGATGAAGACTGCTGGAGCGACCTTGAATTTTGCATTCAAACGAAGGTAAATTAAATGCAATCATTTTAATTTGTGTACCTCAAACATTTATGTAATGATTTCTCTATAATTTTTTGTATTCAACATTTTGGATTGCAATTCGTGAGCAAAAATTGAGATTAATCGATTAAAAATTGTCATACGAATCATAGATGCCATGGTTTACAGATTATGATCGAAAAACTACTACTTTTAAAGGCCAACATTGTTATATTTGTTATTTTGGTGTGGTGTTGCTCAGAATTGGTATTGCTATGCAAAGACGGTAGCAGAGAAAGCAGCGTGTACGTATGCAGAGGAAGTGGGTATGGATTTGATAAGGATTAATCCCAGTGTTGTATTGGGTCCTCTTCTCCAGCCCACTGTGAATGCGAGCACTGCTCATGTTTTGAAATATTTAACTGGTGAGCTAACATTATCCTTACTCCTTTCTGCTTTCCCACTCATGGATATTTTGGGTACGGAATTAATTGTTTTATTTGGTATAGGGTCGGCCAAGACATATGTAAATGCAACTCAGGTATATGTAGATGTGCGAGATGTGGCAAGAGCGCATATACTGCTCTACGAGACCCCCTCTGCCTCTGGTCGATATCTGTGTGCAGAAAGAAGCCTGCATAGAGGAGAGCTTGTGGACATGTTAGCACAAATGTTCCCACAATACCCACTTCCTTCCAAGTATGGAATTTTATTACTGCTCACTGCCAAATATGATTTTTTTATGATATGATTTGGGTTTTCAGGATAGTTGAGTAATGTCCATCGCCTCACTGGGTGCCATCTTAATTCACTTCATTGTAGGTGTTCAGATGAGCAAAACCCAAGAAAAGAGGCATACAAATTCACCAATCAAAAGCTAAAGGAATTGGGTCTCTCATTTACGCCCATAAAGCAGTGTTTGGTTGACACAATAGGCAGTCTGAGGGAGAAGGGATTTATTCCCTAGCTATGGATAGTAGGAGCAAGAATTACATCAAGCCAACTCATGCAAGGAAATCAGACCCTGTTGCTGCAGACACGCTATTTTCACTTATAGTTGGATACCATTACATTCAACATCTGACACTGATTTCATACTGTAGCATTATACAATGTCCATTATTCTCAACCATACCTATACATACGTATATATTAATGTATAGGTCAAAAGCTGATATACACCTTACCAACCTAGCTAATTAAGCTTCTTCTAGTCTTATTATAATATTTAAACAAATAAGTTTCGTTGTAAATGATTTATATTTATTGATTATATTAAATATATTTTTTTATTAATGTTTTATTCTTGGGCGTGGTTCAAGATTTTATGACTTTTTGAGCTTTGTTCATGTGACTCTTGGGGTGTGTCTTTTAACCACCCATCCATTTTTTGTGAATATGTATTTTTCTATCTTTTATTAATATAAATATAGATGTCTATTCATAAAAATAAAAAAAAGGTGGACAAGGTTCAATTTCATTTATATTAATATAGATAAAAGAATAAAAAATCATTGATATTTTGATGAATCTTTATAAACACTAGAAAATATTAAGTATGTAATTGGAACATGTAATGTTTCAATATTTTTTATTTTTGTATGAATCAATAATGATATAAAATTTATCTTTTGATTTGGAAATTTGAAGTCAAGAATTAAATTGATTTTGATTTTAATGTTGATGGATTATGATGAATTTTAATGATTGATTGTATATCTTTCATTATAATATGTTTTATTATAAGTATTTCATATTAGATATGATTTTGGTTAAGGTTTTGGTTTTGAAGTTGATTGATGTAAATTGAATGCCATTTTTTTAAGCTAACCAAGGTACATTTATTATAATAAAATTGAGATGATTGAAGTTAGACTAAAGCTTAAGTTAATGTCTTGACTATTTGAAATTTTTAATGTTGATGGATTATGATGAATTCTAATGATCGATTTAATATCTTTTATTATAATACATTTTGTTATAAGTATTTCATATTAGGTGTGATTTTGATTAAGTTTTTGGTTTTGAAGTTGATTGGCGTAAATTGAATGACATTTTTCTAAGCTAACCTAGGTACATTTATTATAATAAAATTGAGATAATTGAAGTTAGACTAAAGCTTAAGTTAATGTTTTGATTATTTGGGATTTCTAGTCTCATGAATTGTCACTTATAATTATGGTATTTAATAATAATGTATAAGTGTAGGAGGTTGATGACAAGGATCAAGTCAATTAAGTAGAAGGGGGAAGTGCATAGTTTCATGGGACTCTAATTGGTGTTTGGTAGTGGTGCATGAGTGGATGAATATAGGAAGGTAGAGAAACTGGGTGTTGAATTATGATGCCAACTGTCATAGCTAGGACAACATGAATTATCTAATTGGAAGAAGTAGTGATAATGTAAGAACCCAAAATAATATGCATGGTTAAATAAGCTTGGACCTAAGAGAATGATGGTGTGCATAAAAAAAAAGTTAATTTCCATACTCAATTATATCATTAAAAAATAAACCAATTAAGTGTAAAAGAAAAGTGTGACAGTGAAATTATTTTAAGAAAATTTTAGAGAAGATAATAAGTAGCCAACTTGATGAATGAAATTCAAGAAATAGATGACTCAAAAAATATACAAGTATTAGGATAGGCTAAGATTTGAAGGCTCTTCATTCTACAACATTCATGTCTAAAAAGGGTGCTAACTAGATATAAGAACTGGGCATGGAGGAAAGGAGGGTGAAAAAATGTGTGAAGTTCTTGTTAAGATATGTACCTAGGTAGTGGTTTGTAATCAAGGACTAGTAAAGTTGAGTCCAATATATATTTAATTGCCTAAGTCTTGTAATTTAAGTTCACTAAACTAGCCAATGGTATTAGTGTTGTGTTGAAGGACATGAGCTAGTAAAAAATGTAAGATCAATACCCTAGGTATTGATCATGGAAGAAAGAAGGGTGAAAAAATTGGTGAAGTTCTTGTTAAAGTATGTACCTAGGTAGTGGTTTGTAATCAAGGACTAGCAAAGTTGAGTCCAAAATATATTTAAGTGTCTATAAGTCTTGTAATGTAAGTTCACTAAACTAGCTAGTGGTATTAGTGTAATATGTGTGTTGTGTTGAAGGACATTAGTTAGTAAAAAAATGTCATGTCATGATCAATACCCTAGGTATTGATCATGGAAGAAAGTGGCGTGAAAAAATTGGTGAAGTTATTGTTAAAATATGTACCTAGGTAGTGGTTTATAATCAAGGACTAGAAAAGTTGAGTCCAATATAATTTAAGTGTCTAAGTCATGTAATGTAAGTTCACTAAACTAGCCATTGGTATTAGTATAATATGTGTGTTGTGTTGAAGGGCGTGAGCTAGTAAAAAAAAGGTCAAGTCATGATCAATACCCTAGGTTATATGCGGTTGAGTGAAGAACTAAGAAACTAATTAGCAATTAGTCACCCATGTGATGTATAGCCATCCAATAATGGAGAATAGAGCTCCAATTTTATTCTTGTCACAAATGATGGTCAACTTGGTAGATACCTAGAAGCTAGATGATGGTCATTCTATGGCTACAAAATTATGGCTATGCAAGCTATAACTAAATAGTATTGCTTTACCGAGGTGTTTCCATTGTTCACTCATGTTCAAAACAATTGAGTGGATGCAACCCTTGTAATAAAGCCAAGCCTAGTTAAGTAAAAGTGTTAGGTCTAATAGACCTTGTGTGTGTTGGTTGACTATGAAGAATGTGTTCAACTAAGTAAAGCACAAATTTGAGTAGGGACTTCAAAATAATTATTCAAAAGAGAATTATTTGTTACGAGGTGGTTGAATGGAAAAGTGAATTTGGTGTACTTTTCTCAACCATATATAGATTACTTCCTTTCAAGGTCAACCTTGAGAATGGATCCTGAATGAAGAAGTATCCCTTCTTATAGTTTAAAAGTCATATTTACTCTTAAGTAGAATGATTTATTATCATCTTTAGAGCCTTGATTCTTAACTCTTAATTTATTATGGCTGTTGCATATGCTTCCTAAAAATATAAATGAAAGGAAGAGTAATGTAAGAACTCTATAAATGCCATCGAAGATGTGTAATAGGAACTACTTGACCTCATAGATTGTACAGGATGATCTTCAAATTCATGTCTAAAAATTTATACTAATGGCTTGCATGCTGAGACTAGTATGTCTTTTAGCTAGAAATTAGCACTCACACGTAATTAAGTTGTATTCGATTTCTAGTAGAATTCCTAGTATTGGACCATTGATTTATGATTGATAACCATACTATTTGTATGGTGAGATTTAGGAAGGCCAAAGGTTTTTTCTTTACCTAATCAACGAAATTTTCGGTCCCAAACATGGTCAGAAGAGATGTATGTTTACTACCGGCAGGAAATTAGGATTAAGGAAAGATAAAGATGGAAAGTGGGTGTGTAACAGAAACAAGAACAGGGAGCAGAGGCTACAAAGTCAAAATTTGTGCAGTGTGATGGCAAGTATAGACACCTCAAAGAATCTGCATATTTTCTACCATATATATAATGTAATGTCAAACGCTGCTATGTACCTTGCCAAACTCATTTAAGCACATCATTTAAGCTTCTTGTGGTCTTGAATATAATATTTAAACAAATAAATTTCGTTATAAATGATTTATATTCGTTGTTTATAATTAAATATATTTTTTATTAATCAAATGTAGGTAGGGTTCATTTATATAATATAGGTAAAAGAATAATGGTTCATTTATATAATATAGGTAAACAAATAAAAATTTAAAGATGTTCTTGATGAATGTTTATAAATATTATAAAACATCAAATATGCAATTGAAATATGCAATTGAAACATGCAATGTCCAGTCATTTTTTTTTATAAATTAATAATAACATATTTTTTTTGATGGTCTAGTGATTTGCAAATATGAATATCAAGAATTAAATTAAATTTGATTTTAATGTCAGTGAATTAAGATGAACTCTAATATTTAATTGTATATATATAACACAATATGTTATATCATAAAGAGGTCATATTAGACATGCTTTTGATTAAGGTTTTGGTTTTGAAGTTACTTGACATAAATTGAAAGACAAATGTTTAAGCTAACTCATGCATAGGATAAGTATATTTATGATAATACCTTTGAGATTATTAAAGTTAAACTAAATTTTAGGTTAGTGTTTTGATTATTTGGAATTTCTAGTCTCGTGAATTATCACTTATAATTATGGTATTTAATAATTAATGAGTGCAAGTGGTTGATGATAAGGACCAAGTCAATCAAGTAGAAGGGGGAATTGTATAAGTTCATGGGACTCTAATTGGTGTTTAGTAATGGTGTATGGACAACTAAAGAAAAGAAGGTACAACAACCTAGTGCCAAACTATGATGTCAAGTGTCATGGGCTAGGACAACGAGTTATATTATTGGAAGTAGTTACAATGTAAGAGCCAACAACAATGTGCAAGAGTAAGCAAGCTTGGCCTTAAGAGAATGATAATGTGCATAAAAAAAAATCAATTGCCTTACTTGTATGGTTAAAGGATTAAACAATTACATGTGGAATAAATTGCATAAAAATGAAATTAGAGATAATAAAGAAATTTAGGACCAAGAAAAGAGTTTAAGTAAGATCTACAAAAGTTATTAAGTAGAAAATATGACCAATGAAGTCCAAGGATTATATTACTCAAAGAATATATGTATTAGGGTAGGCTAAGAGTTGAAGGATGTTCATTCTACAACTTTCATGTGTAAGAAGGGTACTAACTAGATAGAAGAATTGAGAATGAAGGAAATAAGGATAAATTTTTTGGTGAAGGTCTTCTTATGGTATGTGCTTAGGTAGTGGTCTAAAACTAAGAATTAGCGATGTTAAGTCCAATATGTGTAAGTGTATAAGTCTTATAGGTAATTTCCTTGAACCAACCATGTGTATTAGTGTATTTTGTTTCTTGTGTTGAAGGACATGAGATAATAAAAGGATTCCTTTGTGATTAGTACCCTAGGTTATAGGTGGATACAAAAATAACTAAGAAACTAATTATCCTAGGTGTTAGTGTGATGTATAACTACCCAATAATGCAAATAAATTATGAATTTCCACTCTTTTCCAAATAATGGTCATCTTGGTAGATATCTAGAGGCTATATTATGGTCATTCTATGGGTGCAAAATTTGTTGGAAAGAGTAATCTCAACAACTTTATTAATTTCTCCAACTGCACCTGTCTTCTCATAGCCACCGTATCAGCCTCCATATCCCAACATTGAAGACAAAGATATGATTTGATCTTATCTCCAGCTACTCAGCCTGTTGACTGTTAGCTATCTCCTTTGTTGACTGTTAGTTGTCGGTACTTGATTGCCTATATATTGTTTAGTCTGTCTTGCTTTCTACTCACTCTCAGATGAGTCCAGCTCCACAGAGCTGTACGAAGTTTGGTGTCTGAATGAGCTGAAGCTCAGAAAGTATATGTGATGTTTTTATGATCAATATATATTCTATCATTTGGTATCAGAGCGTATGGTAGACGATCCTGAATATATGTGAGCAGTGTAAAAATCTTGAGTATGGGTTCTGTGATGGAGCTGCCTTCTGTGAGCTACATAGGCTGTGAGGTTTTGAGAAGAAAGTGCAGCCATCGATGGGTTCAGTGCCTGAAGAAGTCACGCCATCGGTCACAAGCTGTCACCAGTTTTTGCAGATTGCAGGAGACAAGTCATATGAGTCTTCCCAGCCTCGAGGTAGATCGAGGCAGATTTGAGAAGTCCGATCTTAGCTCAATTGGCAAGAGTAGAACTGTATTAAAAGAAAGCCGTCGATCTATAGCTGCAGAAAGAGTCAATAGTGTACCGCTAAGGAGCTGTTCGCCCAAGCCAATAAGGAGCTATATTTAAAGAGAATCTGTAGCTTTCACCAGTCACAGTGAGGAGGAGTCAAGTCGCTGTTTTTATGAGGTGCAAGATCTGGTAAGCTGAAAGAGGAAGCCGTCACCAGGTTAAGAGGAGCCGCTGCAGTGTGGAATTTTTAGCTTTGCAAGCCGCAAAAATTGGAACAAAGAAGCCTCCGCTCAAGATCGTGGGATTTGAAGATGGCAGCGTAGTCACTAAGAAATCCTTGCTACTAAAGTGCTATGAAGAAGCCGCTAGCTGCTCTTATGATGGCCAAAGGGATGTCAGCATGGGTATAGCTAGCGTACTAGACAGAGAAGCTCATGAAACAGAGGCATCTTCTGGTTCGAATGATGCAATGTGCACTGCTTCTTAGATGGCAGTTGAGACGATAGGCTCTATCAACCGAGCCACGTCTATGCCCTCAAAAACAGTGGCCAAGTACAAGCCAACGCTGAAGACAACAGGCTGTCCACTGCGTACATGATCATGGAGGCGTGGCTCCATGTGGCCGAGACGCTCGTCGGAAGGACACACGACAATGTTCATTGTGGTGATGTGGAGACTGCGGCTAAGGATTGTTGGACGATGGAGGAATTGGCCCCTCGTATAGACTTTGTACCATCCATAGCTATACCAGGAACCACATTTGGCCTAGCCATGAAGGAATCGGGCCGCTGATATTGTTTTGTCTCACCTTCAATATCCGTAGTTGAGTCAGATTGGTGATAAAGGCGATGCAGCTGTTTTGAGGAAAGGTGTCTGCTGCTCATGGTAATTGCAGCTTAAGAAACATATTGACAGAGATCGTAGGGTACATGAAATAAAAGTATAGATGAGAAGGGCGAAGAAATCTAAAAGTATTGCCCAAACTGTAGATCAAAGCTGAGGAGGATCAAAGACCGGGAGCTAAGGATGAAGAGATCGTTGTCCAAAGAAGATCACTAATAAGCCGGCTATTGGAGAAAATAATTGCAGCAGTCAGTGCATCCACACTGGAAAAGCTTTTGTAGAAGCGAGAAGTTCCTTCTAAGGAACAAAGGCACAAGAAAATTGAGTGTCGATATTGGCTACAACAAAAAAATCAGATGGAAGAAACTATCGTAGCAGTTGAAGATGTCTAAGCTACCAATGGAAGTAGCAATTGTTTTTGAAATCGTGGAGGAGAGTAAGTGTTCAAGAAAAGGAATCACCAGTGTTAGAAATTGCAAGGGTCTTGCAATAGCCACTATTGCCAAACGAGATCCAATCCCGAATCAGATCGTGGGTTTATGAAGAAACTGCCGCAGCAGTTACACAACCATAGATATTTGTTGTTGTTTAAAGGAGGCACGTAAAGTTGTCGAAACAGTGAAAAAGAGTAGTTGTTGAAGGAGATCAGAAGATCAAGAGGACAAAAAAGTGAAGCTGAAAATTGGTGAAAAAAATAATATGGTTGAATGCAGTAGCATTATGTGTTTGTGTAAGAAATGTTTGAGGCCAATAGAGCCAACCGATGTTAGGATCCCCGAACACCAAGCAATGTAGCTCAAAGGGAGGTGTTGAGAAAAACAGGAGTTTCACACCTGAACCTATAATGGACTAGTGAAAAGAAGCTAGAGCTCATGGGTAGAGCATCTCAACAGGAAATTGGGATTTCCTAGGTTCGATCCATAAAATCTAAAGATTGTAGATGCATAAGCATCAATGTCCATAGTTGAGATTAAGGGGGAGTGTTGGAAAGAGTAATCTCAACAACTTTCTTAATTTCTCTAACTGCACCTGTCTTCTCATAGCCATCGTATTAGCCTCCATATCCCAACATTGAAGACAAGGATATGATTTGATCTTATCTCCAGCTACTCAGCTTGTTGACTGTTAGCTATCTCCTTTGTTGACTGTTAGTTGTCAGTACTTGATTAATTAATTAAATTAAATTAATTAATTATGTGAAGGTTGTCAGCATAGACCAGCTGACCACACCATCTAGAACCATCCAGCGCCGACTCCTAGAGACAATGTGCTGAGACTGTTTCACCTGCCCTCATTAAATACTGCATCTAACAACAATCTACAGTGTAAAATGGATTTAATGTTATTTTCTCTATAAATGAAACGTATGAGCCTGGCTTCAACAGAGCTCATCTTTATGGGTTTCTCCTCTATACCATAGTTTTTAACTTGGTATCAGAGCTGTTAGTTTGATCAGGGATCTTTTATGTTGAAAAAGAGAAGATAGAATATTAGATCCGGTGATTTGGTTGGAGACATAGCTGTTGGAGAAGACACTGTGTTACTTTGAGTGAGAGATGAGGTCTTGACATTGCAAGCTGCAGGAAGAGCCAAAGCCTGTGTTCAATTGATTTGCAATTTAGAGCCTTGTTATTTACAGGCTTTCAGATTGTCGTTGGTGAAGCATTGCTTCAAGAGGTTGAAGGATATTGTGGATCTTTAGATAAAGATTGCTAGAAAAGAAGCCCTGTCTCTATCATGTCTGCCCAGTCAAAGCTAGTCGATGCAAGTAAGATCTGAAAGTACTGCAGCAAGTATTGGAGGAAAGGAGACCGGTAGACCATTATATTTGTGAAAGAAAGGGAAGGTCGCTGGTTGAGCCACCAGTATGTGAAGGAGATCGCTCCCATTGTTGCCCAAAATGTGTTGCAATCTAAAATGAAGGTAGTTACATGTTTTTTTTTTGTTTTGTTTCCTACAAGTGTGCATAGTGTGCCATTTGAGCCATAGAGATGTTGTTAAGATTTGTTGCCTATGGTGGAAGGCGTCTGATTTGGTATTTTCGCAAATATCTATAGGGAAAATATGTCAAAGGTGTGTGTTCACCCAGTTTGACATGTTCATTGCTATGTTTATAAAAAGGCGGAAGGTGAAATGATAAATCTACTTGTTTAAACTACAAATTGTTAAAGAGTTTGGATTGGAGGTGAGATGGTGTGCTACCGGTAAGGTGAGAGAATTTGACTGTCTAAATTTTAAGGTTATGTTGATGTCAAAAGTGGTCATGTACATGAAGATTGTTGGATCAATATCCCTTAAAAGAGTGTTGTTTTTATCTCATTGATAGTATTTGGGTGATTGTTGAAAAGAAGCCAGTCCCATACAATGTGCAATCATGAAGTCAAGAAAGTTTTTTTTGTTAGTGGGCTATGTATTTATTGGGCAAATGTTTAAGTGCGAGTCACCTTTGTTAAAAGGAAAAACCAAAGTATGTAGTGTACCTAATTTTTTGTAAGGGGTGCATGATCGGTTGTACCCGACACCCCTGATGTTTTTGGTTTAACATATTGATGAACCATGTATCTGAAAATGAATCCTATACAATTGGTGAGTACAACAGCTAGTTACTCATGTATCTCGGTAGATGGATTTCTTTTTATATGGACTCAATAATCAATTTTGATGCAGGTATAGAAGGAGAAAATCACAGAGTGATGATGGTTTCCCCATGATGATGATTTGTGGAGTCATGTGTGTGCTTGGTTTGTGGTAATCCAAAACCACTTGTTGAGAGGTTTGTGGTTAGCCGAAACCACTTGACTATGAAGTTTGTGGTGATCTTGAAACCACTTGTGTGTGAGGCTTGTGGAGTTCGTGATGAGCTTTAAACCACTTTAAAATTGCATCGGTTAGGGGTAAGTCGTAAAACCCAAAGTGATTATGATGAGGGGAAGCAATTTGAAGAATTTCATCACTGATTGTAAATGGGTACCTACCAAGGCTTTAGGCCAAGACCCATCTTTTCCATCTTATGGGGGCATATTGGTGTAATTAATTTATGGGGGGGTGTTAGAAATAAATTAAGTATGTGAAGGCTGTCGGCACAGACCAACTAACCACACCATCTAGAACCATCCAGCACTGACTCCTGCAGACAACATGCTGAGACTGTTTCACCTGTCTTCATTAAATACTACAACTAACAACAATCTATAGTGTAAAATGGATTTAATGCTATTTTCTCTATAAATGAAACGTATGAGCCTGGCTTCAGCAGAGCTCATCTTTATGGGTTTCTCCTCTATACCATAGTTTTTAACTAAATTATGGTTATAGAAGTTGTATATAGGTAGTATTTCCTTACCAAGGTGCTTCCCTTGTTCACCTTTTTCTCAAAATCATTAGAGTGGTTACAACCCCTATAAGAAAGCTTACTCCAATTAAGTACAATTATTAGGTCTAATATATTGTAGTGTGTTGGTTGACTATGAATAATGTTTTTGACTAAGACACAACACTAAATAGGGAATTCACATGAATTATTCAAGAGAGGACTAGATGTCTAAATGTATACATCTTACCATCACCTCTATGAAACTACATACTTTGCTATGAGGTGGTTAGGTGGAAAAGTGGACTTGTGCTACGCCCTTAATATTAGTGTACATCGGGTTATGAATAGTCGGCTTGTGGCTATCTTAACTCTCTATTAAGTCATATTATCATTAGTATATTGTTATTTAGTTGTTTAGGTCAGCCTAAGACTTATATAGGTGTGTCTAAGTCGGCCTAGGTGATATCCTAGGCATAAATAGGTATATATAGGAGGTTGTGAGTCTTATTTCATCATCAAGTGGTGAAGTGTGTTCTCATTAGATATATTTGGAGATTTTCCCCCTCGAAGTGGCTTGTTATTCTCAGTTATTATCAAGTATTTGCAGCATATTTCATATCATATTCTTCTATTGTGCAAGTTATTTCATAACAAGTGGTATGAGAACATGATCTTGGCACCGTAGAAGCAAGCTTTTTCTCAATTTTGGAGGCGATTTTGGGAAGAGCATATCTTTCAGATTTTGGCAAATTTTTAAAGGGTTTTGAAGAACATATTAAAGAAGCTACATTCTAGATTTTAGAAGAATTGGAGCAAAATTAAGCAAATTATTGCAAAATTAGGGTTTCTACAAAAAAAATTGGAATCTCCATATCCCGTACATCGTGTCGAATTGGAGGCTAATTTTTATTGGGTTTTTGAAGACATACTAAGGGAGATTATAGTAAAATTTTTAGATAATTTAAGTTTCATTTGTGTGATTTATTTCAAAATTAGTGGTTCCCATCATGAAAGGGCCTGCAACAAGGGGCAAAAAGAATGTTGTCACTCTGGGGAAGACTCCTAATAAGGATGGGGTAACAATTGAGGATATTAATCCTAATGAGGAAATCAATAATGTCAAGGAAGACATTTCCTCAATTAAGATTGATATGTGTGACCTAAGAGGAGATATATCAGACATACGAAACATGTTAAGCACCTACATGGCTAAACCAAGAAAGGAGTTCTCAAGCAACCAAGGTGAAAATTCTAGGTCAGCTACCATTGACACAAGCTTTAGTACTCCTATGGGATCTAGGAATTTATTTCCAAAGGTGGACATGTGCAAGTTCGATGGCAAGGATCCTCTAACATGGATAAGCCAAATGGAGAATTTTTTTGAAGTACACCAAATCCCAAATGGACAAAAGGTCACGATGGCTTCCCTATATCTAGAACCAGATCAATTCATTTGGTATCGTTGGCTTTGCACTCATCGAAGGAAAAAGGGCTCACCGTCTCATGGTCAATTTTACGGAGGAACTCCAAGCACAATATAGCAATAGCGTGGGTTATGTGCAGATCATGATGGGCCAAAAAGTGGCGATATGATGGGTATTTTATGCGGTATGTGGCTAATGACCTTTTTTTCACCCAAAATTGATGAAATGAAAAGGGTTTTGAAAGGAGATTATCAGCTTTCCACCAATATAAATTATGCTTTACTTTGAATTTAATAAATAATTATTATTCATTTTCTATTTGAATTACTGAATAAAGTCTGATTGATAGGATGATTGAAAAATATCTATAACTTTCAAACAATATCACATTTTTGGAATCCAAAACATGCATCACATTCTATGCTTCACATAATATAGGATTAAAAAAGAAAAATTGAATTTCATGAATTTTTGACCAAGTTAAGGTGGTTAGACATAATGAAGTTTATATATTTTAAAATTTGTAATAAAAATTCATAATTAATTATTTACTTGCAAAAAAATATGCATCACATCCAGACATGAGTCCTCTACTTATTTCCAAAAAATTATAAAAAAATATTATCATTTTATTGTGTTTAGGGTGGTAAGACAGACACCTACTTCTTATTTTTTTCCTAAAATTTAAGTACTACTGCATTGAAATTTTAAATTTTCACCAAATAGATTTTCTTTTTTTAAAATAAAACTAGTAGTTTAGAAACTACATTCAATTTTCTACAGATTCTATTCTTACATATTTTTGAAATAATATAGATAACTTATTCAAATTTTTATGTGAAGTTGCCTAACTCTGTTTTCTCTGATTTTTTTGCCACTTAAGGGCCTATTTTTTCCATGATGTTTCTGCACATACCTCGTGACATAAAACTTCTTCAGCCAGCTAGCTAAGCTTCAACAAACAGGATCAATTAAGGATTATATTCAGCAATTCCAAAATCTATCCTTAAGATTGGATACAATTACGGAGGAAAACTTGAATGACTTATTCTTGGGTGGTCTCAAGGATCACATTCAATATGAGGTACACATGTTTAGCCCTAGCTCCATAAATGAGTATTTTATCTTTTCACGCAGGGTAGAGGAGAAGTATTTGATTCCTAAGAAGCAAGGGGCTAATGTGAAAAGAGAGAAAGGATATTCAACACAACCTACTAAGTTGACTCCACAGCAAATTAAGGAGATAAGAGCAAAAGGGTTGTGTTTCAATTGTGATAGCAAATACAGTCAAGGACATAAATGCAGTGAAAATAAATTGTTCTATATTGAAGGTCCAAGTGAGGAAGAAGAGGAGGAACACATAGTAGAGGATGAAAGGGATTCAAATGAGGAATCACATGATTCTCAACCAATCATTTCTTGTCATGCACTCTCAGGTTTTAGTGCTCCACAAAATCTCAAGGTGGTGGGGTTCTTAAAGAAGCAAAAGGTAATGTAAGGAAAATTAGATGCAGAAAACAATTCTCCTAACGTCAAAACCTCAGGGAAGAATGCAGATACACATTTAAATTTTTACAATTACAGTCCACTTAATATGCACATGAAACTAAAATATCAGAAACATAGTATTTGACAAACACATATGAACACCAGATTTACATGGGAAAACCCTTACGGGAGAAAAACCAACCACACTAAGAGAAATCATTTTGTATTACAGTAATTGAGATTACATACAAATGTCAGACTTATCTTTCTGATGTCATACTACAACAGCTTTCACTATGATCAATCTTTGTATAGGAACTTTCAAGTTACAGACTTCTCAGCATAGAATTCATCCACTGATCATACACAATACTATTCATCCAACTATTGATCGAACCAACCGAACCATCGAGCATCTGCAACTTCAAACTATATTCATGGCATTCCCTGTCTGTCGAACTTCCTCACAAAACTATCACAACGGACTATCTTCCAACGGTTCCCATTCGCTTCTTCCTATTCGTCCATGAGATACCACATAGGAAAATCTCACATGGTCAAACGGCTTCAAGTTGTGTTGTCATATTGGTGAGACATTGAACGTGTCTCCCCGATGCCAACACAGTAAACACTCGATATCGCCAAGACTCCATCCTATTGCCAAGATGTTACATCAAGTCCAGAGAGCTATCACTCAGCTTTCGCCATGTCACCAAGACATATCACTTTCGTGGAGACATCATATCAAAACCTCAAAGTCACACAGCCGTGAGTTTTCCATTCGAAAAGACTATCGCTCTTTGATGAGACCACATACCGATATTCAAAGTCACAATGAACTCAACATTCCTATTGGCAAGACTTACCACTCACCAAGACCTCATACCGGGATCTCAAGTCATACTGACAACAGACTTCTTCATCGCTAAGACATTCACCTGTCACTGAGAGATTTCACTGAGATCTTTATATTATACCGAACATCGAATGACAGTCGCCAAGACATTCGTCTTTCACCAAAGGTTTCACCAAGCTCTTAAGTTACACCGAAGCCATACTACTATCAACAAGACATTTTCCCATCGCTAAGACCTTACTCTAAGATCTCACAAGTCATACCGAGCACACTAGTAGTCGGCAAGACTCTTGTCTATCGCTAAGAGTTCACACCAAGATTTTTATGTTACCGCGAAGACTTCATATGTGTTCCCATCGGCGAGACAAGCATCTGTCGCTGGGACTTCTTCCCGAGTGTTGAAGTCACTCTAAAGCCCTCGGTCGCTATAAGTCTCCCCGACGCTCGATTGAATGGCTTGTCGGCCAGAGATCTCCACGAGCGGTAAGAGATCACAACGACTACTCTTTGTCACAGTGATAGACTCCAAAGAGTAACCATTCGGCAAGATGCCTGCAAGGTCACAACGACCTATGCAAAACAGATGCTACCAATCTACTAGTCGGCCAGACATGATGGATGTCATACTGACTTGGCTCCAATGGAGGTTTCAGCCTGTGATGTTTGAGGCACATATTTCCAACAATCTCCCACTTGACAAAGATCACATAGGAACCTCCAAAGCACAACATAACTTACTGAAAATCATGGGCACTAAGGCCCATTGAACTGGCACACCACCTAAACTTGTATGTTCTCACTGGGTTCGTCAATGCATCTGCAACATTCTCCAGAGTATCAATTTTTTCCAAACCGACCTTTCCATCCTCCACCATATCTCGTACAAAGTGATACTACACGTCAATATGTTTCGTCCTGGCATGGAAAGTTGGATTCTTTGCCAGACAAATTGCACTCTGACTATCACAAAAAATAGTTATTTCCCTTGCATCAAAACCAATGTTAGAACAAAAAAGTTTTAACCAAACTGCTTCTTTACAAGCATGAGTAGTTGCCATGTATTTAGCCTCTGTAGTGGACAAAGCGACTACAGCCTGCCGCTTGCTCATCCCACTCACTACACCACCATTCAACATGAAAGTGTATCCACTGGTGGACATCCTGCTATCAATGTCCCTTGCCCAATCAGAATCCACATAGCCATGAATGCTAAGAGTCCTCTGTGATTCAACCAAGTTCCCATGGTAACACAATGCAAAATCTGAAGTCCCCTTCAAATATCTGAACACTCTCTTCACAACATCCCAATGTGTTCTTCCTAGATTAGCCGTAAACCGACTAAGAACTCCCACTGCTTGGGCAATGTCAGGCCTTGTACAGACCATTGCATACATAAGACTACCAACCACACTAGCATATGGCACACTGGTCATGTCCTCCATCTTAGTAGGAGATTTTGGACAATCTTCAACAGATAGCTTCATTCCCTACAAGATTGGAACAACTAACTACTTGCAATCATTCATGCAAAATCTCTCTAGTATAGTCCTAATATACTTACTCTGACTGAGCCAAAGTTTTCTATTATTTTTGTCCCTGGTTATCTCCATCCCTAGAATATACATTGTTGCACCAAGATCTTTCATTTCAAACTTAGCAGACAACTAGGACTTAAGATTAGAAATCATTAGCTTACTATTGCCTATGAACAACATATCATCAACATAGAGAGCAATAATAAGAATCTGATCACTTTCAGCTTTATAATAAACACAATGATCAGATTTTGATCTCACAAATCCCAAAGACAATACAAAAGTATCAAATTTTTGATACCACATTCTAGGTGACTGCTTTAACCCATACAAAGACTTTTTTAATTTGCAAACTAGTTTCTCTTTACCTTTTCAAAAAGTGCTCAAGTTGGGACAAATATTTCTTCTTCAAGATCACCATGAAGAAATGTTGTTTTCACATCCATTATTTGACCTCTAAGTCATCGTTGCTGCAAGTGACAAAGAAATCTGATAGGACGTCAATTAGCTAGGGAGAGAAAATCTCCCCATAATCAATTCCCTCTACCTGGGAATAACCCTTTCCAACCAATCTTGCCTTATATTTTTCAACACTGCCATCCAGACCAATCTTCTTTTTGAATACCCATTTGCAGCCCACAGATTTTCTGCCTTTAGGCAATGGCACCAAACTCCAGGCTTCATTCTTTTCTAATGATGCCATTTCCTCATTCATGGCTTCCAACCAAGAATCTAAATCAGACATTTTAAATGCCTCCTTTATAGTCCTAGGCTCATCAGTGCTTGAAATTAAAGCATAGGCACAAGTAGAATCTATCAAAGAGAATCCATACCTATCTGGTTGTTTTCTTTCATGAGTTGACCTCCTCACTTGCTGAAGCTGAGGTTCTTCTTCTTCTTCTTCAGAACTTTCAGAACTGCTTGAGCTCTCCTCAGTTTTAGGCACATTTTGAATTTTCAATTCCTCTTTCTCTGGTGTAAGAGGAATTCCAACTACATCCTTATTGTTTTCTAACTTTGTCTCTGATTGCAGATCCAAGGTGGAAGGTTTCAGCTCACGAAATATTACACTTCTGTTGTATACAACCTTCTCAATATCAGGATTCCAAAGCTTGTATCCTTTTATGACAACACTATAGCCAATGAAAATACATTGGACAGCCTTGTTCTCCAGTTTAGATATTTTCACATCTGGCAACAGATATGTCTTAAAGAGGGCTTCTTACCGGACCACGCTTCCAAAGGTGTTTTCTCAACAAGAGCATAATTTGGAGAATGATTTATTAGATAACATGCAGTAGATACAGCCTCAACCCAGAACTTCTCCTCCAAGCCAGCACTACTGAGCATACTTTGTACTCTCTCCATCACTGTCCTATTGAACCTCTCTACAACTCCATTCTGCTGTGGAGTATAAGGTGTAGTCTTATGTCTTTTAATTCCATGGTCTTTATAGTATCTTTCAAATTCATTATAATAGAATTCACCGCCATTATCAATCCTTAAGCATTTTATTTTTCTTCCAGTCTAATTTTCAACAAGATTTTTAAATTCTTTAAACCAATTGAATACTTCAGATTTACTTTTTAGAAAATATACAAATGCTCTTCCTGAATAATCATCAATGAACGACACGTAGTATCTTGACTTAAACAAAGAAGGAACATCCACTGGACCAAATACATTTGAATGAATATAATCTAGCAAACCATAAGATTTATGAGGACTGGAATAAAAAGAAACACGGTGTTGCTTACCATATATACAGT
The DNA here is from genome assembly GCA_007258455.2 of Sequoia sempervirens. Classification (NCBI taxonomy): domain Eukaryota; kingdom Viridiplantae; phylum Streptophyta; class Pinopsida; order Cupressales; family Cupressaceae; genus Sequoia; species Sequoia sempervirens. Next base: position 115,821,083 of record VDFB02075321.1, on the reverse strand, counting down.
GTTCACAGAATTCAAATTCAAGATTACAATTTTCAAGCCCCTCAACCAGGTTTTTGTTCTTCAAGGTTTTTAAACATTTCTCTCCTATGTGGCCTAGCCTATGATGCCAAAGCATAGTCTTCTCTGCTGGAAGTTTTACTTCCATAGAGTTTACATAATTAGGGATATTTCCCTCGTTACCTCCAGAAGTAGCCTTCTGTGACTTGATAGAGACATTGTTACATTGAACAACCTGTGCAGAAGTAGCCTTCTGTGACTTGATAGAGACATTGTTACATTGAACAACCTGTGCATCGGCAATACGGGGTACCAGATTCCAGGCACCTCTAGCCAACACCATTGAACCTCTAGTCATCTTGCAGCCATTTCCAGAGAACATGACTTGTACTCCAATATCACTCAACATACTTACAGAAAGTAAGTTTCGAGTCAAACTTGGTATATGCATTACATTATTGATTTCCTTCACTCTGCCATCAAGGAATTGTATTCTGACTCTTCCATATGGAAACTATTTCCAAAGATGAATCACTTGCTAAATACACCTTTCCACCATCATTATTTTCATACTTTGTGAACCAGTATCTATGAGATTTCATGTGGAAAGATGCTACAGAATCAATCAGCCAGACATCATATGATGCAGTGGCAATAAGGCTACAATGAAGCGTCTCCATCAACATCGAGAGACTCATTTTCAAGAATACTTCTTCTTTTCTCCTCTTCACAATCCTTCCGGACATGACGGGTTGCCCATAGTTCCGGCCACTTCACCTTGGACTTCTTGCGGGAGACTTTGATCTCCCCTTTGATTTCGATTTGGACTTCTTGTCCTTCTTCTTGCCTTTCTTTTTTGACCTTCCTCTAACAGCAAGGGCCTCCTTCGCCATCTCAGAAGATTTCCTTCTCATTTCTTTTGACAGCAAAAAACCAACATCTTCCATCTTGAAACTGGATGTTGTACTCCCAATAGCCATCACCAGATGATCCCAAGAGTCTGGCAAAGAACACAATAGAAGCATACAACGATCTTCTTCTTCAGTCTTCACACCAACATATGTTAATTGAGCAAGCAACATGTTAAATGCATTCAAATGATCAGCTACAAACCCTCCTTCCTGCATTCTCAAAGAGTACAACTTCTTCCTAAGGAACAATTTATTCACCAAAGACTTCCCTTGATAAATAGACACCAGTCTCTTCCACAAGGTAGATGCAGTCTTCTCTTCATGCACATTGAAAAGAACGAAGTCTTCCAAACAGAGCCTTATCAGCCCTTTAGACTTTCTATCTGCAAGGTCCCAATCTTCTTGCTTCATGCATGTAGGTTTAGTTCCAGACACAACAATCCAAAGATCTCGATCCACTAAGAGATCCTCCATTTTGAGTTTCCACAACTCAAAGTTGCTACCATTGAACTTCTCTATTTCAATCTTTCCTGATGTACTAGCCATCTCAATCTGTAATTAGAAATAACAAACTTCTCGGGACTCCTTTGAGCGAAATGACACAAAAACCCGATGTACCCCACAGGATAACACAAGCGGCGGGGCTCACGATACCCGCGGTTTGTAAGGAAAATTGGATCACGGGAAAACAATTCTCCTAACATCAAAACCTCATAGAAGAATCACGGATACACATTTAAATTTTTAATTACAGTCCAATTAAGATGCATAAGAGCTAAAATATCAAAAATAGAGTATTTGACAAACACATATGAACACAGTTTCATTTGAGGGAAAACCCTTCTGGTAGAAAACCACCACGAGAGAAATCACTTTGTATTATAGTAATTGAAGTTACATACAAATGTCAGACTTATCTTTCTGATGTCATACTCTAGTAGCTTTCACTATGATCAATCTTTATATAGGAACTTTCAAGTTACAGACTTCTCAGCATAGAATTCATCCACTGATCATACACAGTACTATTCATCCAACTGTTGATCGAACCAACCGAACCATCGAGCATCTGCAACTTCAAACTATATTCATGGAATTCCCTATCTATCGAACTTCTTCACAGAACTGTCACAACGGACTATCTTCCAATGGTTCCCATTCAACTCTTCCTATTCGTCCACGAGATGCCACATAGGAAAATCTCACACGGTCAAATGGCTTCAAGCTGTGTTGTCATATCGGTGAGACACTGAACGTGTCTCCCTGATGCCAACATAGTAAACACTCGATATTTCCAAGATGTTACATCGAGTCCAGAGAGCTATCGCTCAACTTTCACCATGTCACCAAGACATATCGCTTTCGCGGAGACGTCATACCGAAACCTCAAAGTCACACACAACCGTGAGTTTTCCATTCAGCAAGACTATCGCTCTTGGGTGAGACCACATGCCGATATTCAAAGTCACAATGAACTCAACATTCCTATCGGCAAGACTTACCGCTCGCCAAGACCTCATACCGGGATCTCAAGTGATCATACCAACAATAGACTTCTTCATCACTAAGACATTCACCTGTCGCCGAGAGATTTCACCGAGATCTTTATATTATACCGAACACCAAACGACAGTCGCCAAGACATTCGTCTTTCGCCAAAGGTTTCACTGAGCTCTTAAGTTACACTGAAGCCATACTACTATCGGCAAGACCTTTTCCCATCGCTAAGACCTTACTCCGAGATCTCACAAGTCATACCAAGCACACTAGTAGTCGGCAAGACTCTTGTCTATCGCTAAGAGTTCACACTGAGATCGTTATGTTACCACGAAGACTTCATATGTGTTCCCGTCGGCGAGACAATCATCTGTCGCTGGGACTTCTTCGAGAGTCTAATTGAAGTCACTCGACCCCGGTCACTATAAGTCTCGGAAAAAGCTGGAGTCAGATGGCCCTTGTCGTGAGAGATCTCCATGGTGAGAGATCATGGCATTGCTCTTTGTCTGGCGATGGGCTCCAAAGAGTAAGCATTCGGCCAAGGCGCTGCGGAGTCCGCAGTATGCAAAACATGATGCCTACCGATGCTGATGGGACATGATGGATGTCATGCAGACTTGGCTCCAATGGAGGTTTGACCTGTGATGTTTGAGGCATATTTCCAACCCAATTAGCAGGTGTTGATTGACTCAAGTAGTACTCATAATTTCATCAACAAAAGGTTAGCTACTCATCTAAATTGTTTCATATATCCAGCTCCAGAGTTTCAAGTTTTGATTACAGATGGTGGTACAGTTAGTTGTTCAAGGAAGTGTCATAGCATTAAATTATCCATGGGAGATTATCAACTTGATACTCCAATGTATGCGATATCCATGGGTGCAGCAGATATTGTTTTGGGAGTACAATGGCTTACTACATTAGGAACAATTGAGATGAACTTCCAAGAACTATTCATGAGATTTCAATCAGAAGGAAGGATAGTAGAGCTAAGGGGGTTGAAGGAAAAATCTCCACAAATGGTAAGCTCTCATCAAATGCAAAAGTTGCTTAAGAAAGGATTGGATGGATTTGTGGCCCAACTATGTTCATTAGAAGTCTCTCAATCTAATACTCCTACTCATCCAGATTTGCAAGCTATAATTGATCGTCACTCAGTTGTTCTTGGAGATATTCCTAAAGGACTGCCTCCTAAGAGGGATCATGATCATGCCATATAGTTAGTCCCAAGAAGCCAACCACCGAGACATTTAGGCATGGTGTTGCTATTTGCTCCTATAAATGAAGCGTCTGAAGGCACAGCTGTGAGCTCATCTTTATGGAGTTTCTCCTCTATACCATAGTTTTAACTAAATTATGGTTATAGAAGTTGTATATAGGTAGTATTTCCTTACCAAAGGTGCTTCCACTTGTTCACATTTTTTCTCAAATCATTAGAGTGGTTACAACCAAGTAAGAAAGCTTACTCCAATTAAATTACAATTATTAGGTATAATATATTGTAGTGTGTGTTTAGTTGACTATGAATAATGTTTGAGCTAAGACCTAAACACTAAATAGGGAATTCACATGAATTATTCAAGAAGGGACTAGATGTCTAAATTTAAGCATACATCACCCTCTAGAAGCTACATACTTTGCTATGAGGTGGTTAGGTGGAAAAGTGAACAATGTTATGCCCTTAATATTAGTGTACATGGTTATGAATGAGTAAAACTGTGGCTGTCCTTCTATTAGAATCATATTATCATTAGTATGTTGTTATTTTAGTTGTTTAGGTCGACTGCAAGACTTATAGGTGTCTAAGTCGGACTAGGTGATATCCTAGGCATAAATAGGTATATATAGGAGGTTGTGGGTCTTATTTCATCATCATATTGTGAAGTGTGTTCTCATTAGAGATATTTGGAGGTTTTTCCCCTCGAAGTGGCTTGTTATTCTTAGTTATTATCAAGTATTTGTAGCATATTTCTTATCATATTCTTCTATTGTGCAAAATTATTTCCTGTAACTTAACGATGCTTGGGTTCACCTCGAGATTAGAAAAATAAATATCTTGGGGTCATATAGGGTTAAAGTTATATTTAATTCTAGTTGGGTTAAGGATTGGTTATTATCATCTTTAGATCTCTAACTCTTAATTAGTTATGAATGATCACCTAATTAGGTTTCTTGCTTAATGTAATCGTATGACTATAGATGAGATAGAGAGTAAGATGAAGTAGTCTATAGGTGTCATTAGATATCCTTAATATCAATATCTTGGCCTCATGGCCATAAAAACAATCCTAAAATTCTTGTATAAAAAGTGATATTAGTGGTTTGCATGTGAAATTAGTTCAACTGGCTAGAAATTGTGTGGTAATTTGATCTTAGAGTATTATCACTTACATATTTTTAGTTAACATTTTATTTATAATTGAATTCCTAGTATTGGAACATTGATTTATGAATGGATTCTTGAATATTCCATTTTGTGTATGGTAAAATTCTTAGAGCCATATTAGCAGCTCCCTAAGAAAGTGATCAAATCTATATTCAATTTTACACTGGGATTTTTAATGGTAATATTAGTGAAGTAGAACTGTATTAATGCTGGGTTTTCAATGCCAATATAATTATAATTTCATGTGTACCAAGTGGGTAATGTCTCATAGTTGAACATTTGACTTACAGAGCCTTTATGGTGCATAATTCAAAATAATTCAAGAACTCTATTTTTAAGGCTTAGTACACATAAATTATTTAAGAACCATTTGAAGGCTCATAATAATAGAATAGGAGGATTAAGAACAATATCTAATAAAGATAATGGTGAGTGATGCAAATTTATTTGAACTTGCCAAATAGAGATAGATTTCCCTCAGTAGGTCCTCAAATCTACAATCTAGGAATTTACAAATAAGGATGCTATGTCTAGTAGAAATATGTCCCAATGTGGTGGATCTATAAACATGAAAATTTCTTGCTAAAATGAATCATTGGAAGCGTTGAAAGAAACAACACTAGACTCAAATGGAGCAATAGGTGATGGAGATGTATCTACAAATGTTAGGTTAGAAGAATAAGGAAAACTAATACCATTGGCAATACAAAGATGTTTTAATTGATACAAAGTTCTCAAAGTTTCAAAACATTAGTTCCTTCAGCAAAAATCATCTATTATATGCCTATTGTTCCCTGATAATCAAATATCATGATTACAACCAACAAAGGAAGTATATGCAAAAAATAAACTAAAATAAAGTCTATCCAAACTAACAAATTGTCTCTAGGTGTCAATATGTTTTAGTTATTAAAATTAGAAAGAATAAAATTATAAATCCTAGAAATTCACAAGTAAACCAAAGGGTTAAATTTTTGAAGAAAGTTAAATATGGTTGTATACTTATCACCTTAATACATTTCCAACACAAGAATTACAAAAAATAAAGATTCACAGAAAAAATTAGCAGGCTCATAAGTCAAAATGGGTGATGCAATTTTTAATCAACAATGGAAATTAACCAAAATTTCTAGAAAAAGTACCAAAACCACTAGATATTTCTCAAAACTAGTTTTCTGTTGACTATTCATGTTTTAATGTTTGATGCCATATACCCAAGTTATGCCAAAAAGAGAAAAAATTAACTAATGAAAAAATGATCAAGGGTTGGTGGCTGGTTGGTGGCACTTGGGCTTATTAGTGGTGGAATATTGGTGGTGACTTTAGAGTAACTACTAGTGGTGGAGGCACTTATGGGTGTAGATTCAATGGTGTATGGTATAGCCCCCTATGTATATCATGACTAGGGGCTAGTCTTTCTAAATTCTTGATCAATAAACTCAAAACCAAAATCCTCCTTATTAAATATTGTAACATTGTAAGAATTGTCACCTCTAAAAATATCAAAGTATGTTTGGCTCCCTATTTAGCTTGGGCCTAATTATGCTTATTATTTTCCCATTCAATTATCATTTTTAGAAAATCAATATAAAATTGGGAATTAAAATTAATTATTTATTTAATGAGCATCAAAATTCCAAAATATGCCTGAACAAGGGTTCCCTTGCCATTGTCTAACCTATTTGATGCAAATTAAATATTTTATTTAATGTTAGATTAAAGAAACATTTATAAATTTAAATTCATTTGCTAACCTTTTAAAATATTTATTACTTACGAAATATTGAAATACATATAAATATAAGTCTTTTCACCATTTAAACACCTAGACAATCTAAACAATTTGAATATCAATTGAGCATCCTAAAAGAAAAATCAATAGAAGAATACGTAGTATTTTTATAACACTTTCAATAGTCAAGATTATGTTTGTAATGTGTCATCAAATCAATGTTCAAGCATAAGTAAGATTGTTTCATGTTTCATGTTTATTATCATTACGTGTACTAACATTTGTAGGATCTTTGATCAACTATCAAGTTTTCATTGTATGAGATGTTCCTAATAACCTCAGTTCATTAAGGAATGCAAATTTGAATACTTAGTTATAAAGATTGTTTCATGTTTCATGTTTATTATCATTACGTGTACTAACATTTGTAGGATCTTTGATCAACTATCAAGTTTTCATTGTATGAGATGTTCCTAATAACCTCAATTCATTAAGGAATTCAAATTTGAATACTTAGTCATAAAATCATGATTTATTATTATTTTGTATCCATTTACCTCTACCTGACCTAGGGTAAGGACTCTTTATCCAACATCATCATAGTCATTGTGGAGGTGGAAACACCAAAACGAGGTTTGACTTAGGAAAACCCCTATATGGCACAACCATTCATCTCTTCTCTTTTTTGTAGGTTGTAGATGTATAGTGGATTTGGAGAATATTGAAGACCTTAAATCAAGATCAATCCTACAAATACCTCCTTTTATCAAATTAGCAAAGATCAATTATTTGCTGACTAACAAAGTTCTAAAGTTGATTCTGATAGGGAAGCACCTATAGACTGTGATGCTCTTGTTCAAGTCTTGAAACTCATAAAACACTCATTTTTAGACAACGGTTCCCTCACCCTTGTCCAACTAGTTAGACTCTAGATTTCAATGTCAAGTTCCTTAGTTTTTTTTCTCTACTTTCTTGTTTTACGTTTATGTTCATCAGTCATGTGTTTTCTAAATTTGTGATAGTTTGTTGTACTTGCATAGTTGACCTAGTTTTCAATTATCAATCACACACAAATCACATCATTTCATCCTCAAAAAACATAAAGGGGACCAAAACCTTGATCAACCATTTTAGCTCTTCCTTGTGGACAATAGCCAAGTGGTTCTTTTTTACCATTTTTGTGTCCCTCAAATGATAAGAGGTGAAAAGTGTGATTTAGGTTAGTATTATCCCTAGATCCATTTTTCCCACATCTCAAATTTTTTAGCCATTGGTTGATAAAACTACCTTAGAAAGACATACACCTACTAGAAATTAAACCTATAGATTACTGAAACCACCAAATATGGATTAAAATCATCACATGAATTAAATGCCCACTACAAAATGAGTTTGTATTGGATAGCCAAAGATGAAGCAACATCAATAATGGTGTTTCATGAAAGGGGTAGAGATTTTTATGATGTACAAATTCCAAACAATATATGGATTTTTTACAATATACAAAAAAAACATATATTAAAATCTAAACTCACCAAAAAAAATCACTTAAAATTGTTTAGGATTGTTTTTCATTTGAACAAGTGATCCCTAGGTTTTTGATGTCTTCTAGGCTCATATATGAGACCCATTACACTCCAAGATGTACCAATTACAACCTCATTGCTAAAACTCTCATAAAATACATGAGAAGAATCTTACAAATTTATGGGTTCTAATACAAATTTAGAACCAATAATTCTATTATACGTACTATTTATTGTATATGAGAGAAAACAATCAAAGAGGATAAACTTACAATCAATTGAAATTCATGAGAATTAATTTCACAAATGAGAAATTTCAAAGATATACAATCATTAACTTATGGTAATATGAATATAATTTCACACTAGCAAAAAAACTATTTAAAATAAAGCAAACATAAATAACTACTTTACCTATCAAATTTGACTTATTTGTCCTCCTACATAGTTTACTAAAGTTCCATATTTAAACTAGATTCCTAATCTAAATATAATTAGTTGAAAAATGAAAAGAACAAAAATAGATTTAAATTAATTAGTGTGATGATATTGTAGACACCTATATTTGACCACTTGCGTTGGTAAAATTTATCCCTATTTCATCTAAAATCCCCCCTTATTTGTGTTATTTAAAATCATTAATTTCCCTATAGTCTTCTAAATCCCTAAGATATTTAATTATCTAATTAAATACTTTATCCCTCTAGCTCTTCTTCTCTAAATTAAATAAATATTCCCATTTAATTAATTTAGTCATTTATCCCACTTGAGTTAAATTTAATATTTAATTCCTCCATTTTCTCTCTCCTAGTCCCATCCTCCATAATTTGGTCATTACCCCTAATCCACTTCCTACCCCTCATTAGGGATGTGCTCACACCTAATTCATGATTAAGAGGTGTCACATCCTCCAACTTTTGTAAGTGGCCTCTTAATCATCATCATTACCACAATTCTCCACCTAACCACCCCCCTTAATCATTTGCACAATCCAATCCTTTGATTAGAAGGGGCTAATCTCCTTTCCATTTATGGTACCCCTTCCTAGTCAACTCAACCTTAAATAGTTTCTCCTTTTGAAGAAGTAACCCTACCCAAGGTACCTTTAAGGAATTTTGAATTCCTCTTTATTCCAACAAGGTACCTCAACATAATTTTTAATTTCTTTTTGACCTCTCTTTCCAATCATTTGGGGAGATTGGACAAGAAAGCCCTTTATGAGAGAGGTATTTCCCATCCCCCAAGGTACTTTCAAAGTAACAAATATCCTCACATCCCCTCTCATAGTGATACTTATCACCACCAGATGGGTTGAGATGTCTGAAGGCATCTCAACCCTTCATTCCTTCCAACCCCTCTCAAATGACTACACTTAGTCATTTTTGAAAAAAAAATTATCATTTCAATCACATACTTTGAGAAATTTACATATTGTTATGCTTCTTTTAAATTGAGCTAGAGAACACATCCAATTGACACCATTGGGGCAATTTTTGCATCGAGCTCATCAACATATTGCTATTTCCTCCACTTTGGTGAAGGTATGAGTTTTTTAGCCCAAATCTGATTGTTTCTTTGTTTTTGTGTTTTTGCTTGTTTTTTTTCTATTTCCTTACATTTTAGAACACTAACTCAATGCACACATTTTGGCACACCTAGTGGGACCCACATCACAATTCTATTAACTTTTTTCTTGAAAGTCTCAAATTTTGTAGTTACAAGTTTTTCCCATGGGTGAATCTGTTGTACAAGCGAATATACCATATTCAAGGGTGGATCCATCTCTTTCAGGGGTGGATGTGCTTTGGATTCTAGCCTTCTAAATTAAAACTAGCTATAGAGGTAGATGCACTGCACAAGTAACTCTATTGAGACCCCACATAGGCAGATTTAAAGAGCACAAATGGATACACAACTTCATAGGAAAATCCACAAATGACCGGATACACAATCTTTAGGGGAAAATCTACAAGATAGGAAAGCCTACTAACTCCAAAGAAATATTTTTTGGATAGGAAGTTGCACAACTTATAGGGGCGGCCCTGCTCTTCTGATAGGCGACTCTACTAGTAACACCTCTTGTATGCTTTTTGTCCAAATTTTCTAGTTTGTTCCTAGTTTATCACTAATCTACTAACTTGTTTGTATGTCCTTGTGAAAGTGTCATCTTTTTGTAGCTTCATTTTTCCAAGACTGGTGGAATAATTACTAACATGTTTGTTGTAGAATGTTAGTCGAAGAACCCTTATATGTTTTTTTTCACTAATTTAGGAACACTTTGATTTTGCTAAAGGATCAATTAACCTATCTTTTTGTGCTTGGAGTCCCTTTTTGATGTATTCTCTCCCCTTTCACCATTTGGAGAGCCTGGGGATCACAAATCACAAGAAAACTTAAGTCCATTGTTAGCCTAGGTGTGCTAGTTTATGTATATGCTCTCTCCCTGTGCTTGTAAGGTAGGGGAACCAACCACACCAAGGATTTAGGTCATAGAGAGCCAAGATTAGAAGGTTTCCCTATCTTACCTCAAGCTAAGAGAGTGTTTTAGGTCAAGGATAGAGAACCAAGAGCACTCTCAAATGCTTTTGTAACTCTACTGATCCAAATGTGTGGATGGGACTAAAAAAGTTGGTTTCTAGAACCTGAACCATACCTCAAACAACTCTCTACCTAAGGACAATAACACATATCAGGATGACAGTGCGGTGCACTAGCATCTCTCTGGGGTGTTGGAATCCGTATGACCAAAAAGTGCAAGAGTATAATACGGAATTTAGGAAAACCTACTAAAGGTCTAGTCTAATGAGTTTTAATGTGCTAAATAGAATGATAAATAACAAAATGTGAGAAATAACTATAGATATAATGAAGGAGATGACGAAAACAAAGGTGATGAAGACCAACTCATTGAGAGTCCAATTTTCCAGCAAGCTCCACACGTACATACCTACACACAACCAAGAGAGAAAAAATGTTGGGGCTATATAGGGGTTTTCCTCAGTCAAACCCCTGCTTTGGTGTTTCTACCTCCACAGACAACCAAGAAAGCCATGAGATAGAAAATGTGATAAAGGAAATAGTAGAAAAGAGAGTATCGAACATTACCAAAAACACATTGCTATTCTATAAAACCACAACAAACGAAGGATACTGAAGAAATACCACCTCCACCCAAAGGAATTCAAGGCCAATGAAGGGAGAATGCAAGAGTACAAGCTTGGTAAAGTTGACATGACCATAGCAGTGACAAAGGAGGTCTCACAAGATAACAAACTCGTAGCTTCTATGGTAGCACAACATGTTCTTAGTGAAGTTGATGGACCAACAAGTTTCCAAGCAATATTCAAGAGATTGCATGAATTGCCTAGAAGATGAAGTAGAATGTTGAAGAGATAAAGTGAATGAGAAAGATATGCATTTGAAGATCAATTAAGAGGGAAAGAGTCATTTTTGGGCCAACTGGTGACACAAAGCCATTATGCTTCATCCCCAATGGGAGACATAATGTCCCTGTGGACTCCAAAGGTAGGAATCTGTCAAGGACAACAACGCATTGCATAGATGTCTATGTGTTGCACTCGTGTCCTTAACAAAAATTCCTCCACCAACACAAAATACATGCACCAAGAAAATGCGTTACAGATGGGTGATGTGGAATTTCTTAGTCAGGTTTGATTTTCCAAGGTGGAGGGATGTAAAAGTGGAATTTGCAAGGGTGTACAAATTCACTCATATATATTTTTCCTCCACTTTAGAGAGCACAGGTGTCAATGAGTGTTTGATAAAGTAGATCAAAGATTTTAGAAATGTATACCTAAATCATCAAGGAAGTAGACCAAAATATGGCGAGCACGAAAGCATAGAGTAAGAAAATAACTCCATAGGTACTCTCTCCAGGAGAGGTTCGAACAAAGGATGCTATAGATCCTCAGAACTACAGAGTTGATCAAAGTACACTGAAGGATCACTGACCAATGATGGAAAAATCTTAGAGGATGCAAGCACTTCACAAGCCCTCATACCTACAAAGAAAGCACCCCTTAGATACTATCTCCTAAAGGAAGCCCAATGTAGGGGACTCTGCACAGTCAGATTGGAAAGCAGCTTCACAGGTGCACCTACAAAGCAACATGTTAATCCGTAGATAAAACATATTAGAAAACAAAGAGCAGCCATGCAGGAACACAAGAAGATAGTCGTGTAGACAGTCAAAAAATTGAAGGAAGAGCTTTCAAAGGGGTCCCTCGAGAACCATTCAAAAGCAAAGGGGTCCACTCGAGGGACGCTCAGTCTGAAAGTGCAAAATTATTTTTCGTAAATCAATTCAACATCAACAAATCCTTTCGAAAGATGTTCACTTCATCAAGGAATTCAAAAGGAAGAAAATTTCCCCTCCCAATGGGAAGGTTGAGGCTTCTCTTGCAGGAAAAGTTGCTCCCTCCTTGGAGGATGGTGTGTGCTACATGCAAAGGAACATGACATCATAAGGAGAGAAAAGAAAGAATGAAAAAGTGATGTTGTGGTCCGCGGAACATAGCGAGATGTAATCATGGTAATGTTGTCACACACGTAAGGGAAAAAACATGAGTACCACAACATCTTGAAACAAGCAAAGAAAAGAGAAAGATACGAAGGAAGGAAAAACAATAGTATAACACACAAGGGACATGGGTGATCTGATAGTTCAAGGTCAAAGCTGCTCATAAATATATAAGTATAAAAATAGTATATTAATGAACTATCATCAGCTCCCTACTATATTAAACTATGTGAAGAATGAATGAGAAGACAAAATAAAAATAAAAAATTGGTTCAACATGGAAGGGAAGCCTAAATTCCCCCAACACTTTGCATCGTCCCCAATTGTCAAAAATCAACACACATAATAGAGAAAGAATGATGCCACAAATAGAGGAAGTTTTAGGACACCAAACACTCTTGTATCCAAGCACCGATAAGGGTGAAAATGGTCATCTAGGAAGCCATAACACAATAATGTGGGAACACAAACACACACACACAATCAATTCTATAGATGAAGAAGAGGCAACCCCTAGTCCTCATCAACCAAGAGGTCATCAGCCTCCCAATGTAGATCATTATACAGGGAAGGTGGATGATGATGCATAGAAAGGAGGAAAACCTTCCACAATCACAATTAGATTAGTTTCAAACAATTCTCCAATCACCAAAGTCTCAATTAGGAGTTCTACTAACCAATTATTCACAATTCCTTGTACCATTTCAAACAATGAAATTTGAGCATAACTTATAGAATCCTCCTCAAATCCAGAAACCCTTTACCTTTCTAGACACCCATTTGGACATATTTCAATATATCTTAAAATATCCTATGGTCACTTTGGACTATCATCTCCAAAAGTTGATTGGTATGCTGCCCCAAGTCCTAAATAAGCCACTTTTACAAAGCATCACCCACTCAATCACTCTCTCAACTCCAAAAATCAATTTAAAAACCTTCACCAACCTTCAAATGGCCAAAATCAACAATCTTTAGTAGGAGGAACAATCACCAATGCCCCAAATCTTAAAACCCTTGCTTTAGGCTTGTTTCATGCTTGAGACATGAGGGTTTATTGAAAATCAATACTCCAAACCCTCTCTCACCTTACCACTACCTCAAACACATCCAAATATTTCTGCACAAGCTTTCTAAATCCCCTTCCATGCTACAACAACATTATTTCATCAAGCTACCACTCTTATCCATCAATTTCTATGAAAAAAATTCATAAAACTTCACTTAGGGTAGCATTCAAACTCCTTCAATAGGCCTTCCCTACTCCTAAAAATCATACAAAAAATAAACCTACATCTAAGGGAGCCATTCCACCAAGTTTCAACCAATTTCACCAAGTGGAATGGCTTAGGGACCCATTTTACACTCAAAACTTCAAAATATGAATTCTATCCGCCTATAGAAAAATGGCCACAAAACACTCAAAACTCTATGGAATTCGATAAAAAAAAAAAACCAAAGTAATGTTGAATCATATTTCCATCAATTAAAATTCATTTGGAATCCAAAACAAACTATGCAAGGTCATACAATGGCCTGGAGCAACAGATTTTGCTGGAAAAAATAGAAAAATGGAGTATTTTATTGTTTTCTTTCACCAAAAATGAACACCAGAACCTCTATTCAACCCATAAAACATGAATTTAAACCTTATACATCAAGAACCAACTACCCAACCAACTCAAACCAACTTTTAAACTCCCATGATTGTTGGACTTCTCCAATTTTGCATTTTTGCAACTTTATATGACAACATTTGACAACATTACAAAATATGGCAATATGAATTCAAATGACTCCAAATAGACTAATTAAACTATAAAATTGTCTATTATGACATTATTTAATGTCATCTAAACTCAAAACACCTAAAACCAACTTAAGACCTCATTTGACCAAACTTGCAAAAAGACAATGAACTTGGTGCCCTTGCACCATACATTCAGCCTGAAAAAGATTCCAAGTCCCTTGGAAATTGAACTGAAACTTGTCTATACCATCTCTTAGGTCTTCCAAAAACTCTTTCATTCAGCACTCCTTTCCACTGAGTCAAATATTGCAGATGTGCATTGTGCCTTGCACTATTGAACTTGTTGCTAACTTGATAATGCCCCACCTTCACAAACTACCATGTTGTATGTCCTCTTATTTTTTCTCATCATAAACTAATGTTGCACCTGCTTTGACACCTACACATTGAAATTTTTCAACCTTTCCTTTGACTGTCCTCTCTTTCCCTCTTGAAACATACTCAAACTCATCCAATTTTCCTTGCCAAACACCTTTACTCATTTCACCTTTTTTCTTCATCTTCGTCACAAGGGTCTTTGCCCAAATACCACTGTGTTATCAAACTTACAACCCACTATTCCATTAGACTTAATAACCTCTATCTTGATAGTACTTGACTTCCCACTTTCTTGTTTTTCCATCAATGGACAAAGCACTATCCCCACCATGATTTTATCATGCCTTTTTAAGCAATTTTGCACTCCCTCAAAAAATTCATCCTTGACCTTCTCTTGAACTATCTTTGTCACCATTTCATATTCCTTTCCAATCAAAATAAGATTACTCTTCAAGCTTACTATCTCCACATTTTCTTCTTTCCTTCTATCTACTGTCCTAGCATTTTCTTCTTTTGTAATGGCTGCAAATTATTCATTCTTGTCTTCCTCTAGTTTCACAAACTCCTTGCCAAACATAACCACCCTTGCTGCCTTACTCTTTCCTTTATCTTCCTCCTACAATGGTGTTAATGTGAAAGTATTTCCATCCTTTCCAATGGTGTAAGTATTATGTCTACCATCATAAAGTGTATTCCTATAAAACTGCCATGGTCTTCCAAGCAATGAATGACAACAACCCATTGGAAAAACATCACAAAGAACCTTGTCCTTATATCCACCAATTTGAAACTCAACTAAAGCTTGTTCATTAACCAAAATGGATTGATCATCATTCAACCAAGATACTTTATATGGTGTTTCATGAGGAATTTTCTCCAAATTTAGTTTATCTACCATTTCATTTGATATCATATTATCAATACTCCCTGAATCTACTACAACTGTGCATACCTTACCTTTGCATTTGTAGGTGGTCTTGAACAATGTCCTTCTGAAGTCATCTCCTTCTCCTTGGTTTCTTGAAGTAGTTTTCTTCTCACCATCAAAGATTCCCCAACTTATGGAGCAACAAGTTGATTAGGAGAATGCACACTTTCACAATCATCTTCTTGTACCAATTGCACTCTTTTGTCACCACCACTTGAAGTAGACCCTTGCTTCTCAAGACACTTGAATGTTGGATTCCCAAGCTGATTAAAATGATAATATCTACTTGAAAATGAATTTTAACTCCTACCTCCACCAAATCTTCCTCTAAAACCTCTGAATCCACCTCTTTGATCAACAACTTGTTCCTTGATTTTGCTTATATCTCCTTGATCTTCAAAATTCTACCTTGATCCTCTTCCCCTATTGGTGTTGTCTCTGCCTCTTCCTTGTCTTTCTGATCTTTTTAGTTTCTCCTCTGCCTTAGCAGCTAATTGAAAACATTCATCCGCTGATCTAGGCATAGCCAAACTCAACCCATCTTGAATTTGAAACCTTAATCCACACATATACCTTGCAATCTTTTCATTTTCATCCTCAATATGACCAGACCTTATACTCAACTTGTGAAACTCTTCAATATATGTCATAACATCCTTTTCCTTTTGTTTTAAACTCTACAACTTCTTGAATGTTTGAATTGCATGATCACTTAGCAAAAATTGTGCTTTTACCTTTGGTACCATTCTATCCCATTAACTAAATTTTGTCTTTCCCTTCTTCACCCTTTCCTCTTGGATGTAATTCCACCATTTCAATGCAAGTCCTTTTAGTTTTTTCTTAGCATACTTCACTTTTGATCATCAACAACCTCCTTAAACTCAAAGAAATTATCTAGTGCATCTATCCAGTCTAACACCTCTTCAACATCCAATTTTCCATTATACATTGGCACATCTACTTTCACATTAGAATCATATCCCTTCATAGCCTTAAGCATCTTTATCATCCCTCTCTCATCAGGATCCCAATCAACATCTTGGGTTCTTCCACTTGGAAGGTTTTCCTGCTCACCCTCTTCCTCTTCCTCTTGATCACTTTCCTCTTCAATGGCCTTTCCTCTTCTTTGTTGTGTCTTCATTGCTAAAAACTTAGATTAGATTGTTTATTGTGACTCTTTCAACATCTTAATCTCCCTTGCAAGTACTGCACTACCCTTAGGAGGCATTTTGTCATTTCAACTTCCTACTTTTCACACTTCAAACTTCAGCTTTTCACCCTCAAATGATCTAGTACCTATGATTTGATACCACTTGATGTAGAGCAGGGATTCAAACCTTCCACAATCACAATTAGATTAGTTTCAAACAATTCTACAATCACCAAAGTCTCAATTAGGACCTCTACTCACCAATTATTCACAATTCCTTGTGACATTTCAAACAATGAAATTTGAGCATAACTTATAGAATCCTCTTCAAGCCAAGAAACCATTTAAATTTTTAGACACCCATTTGGACATATTTCAACATATCTTAAAATATCCTATGGTCACTTTGGACCATCATCTCCAAAAAATTGACTGGTACACTGCCCCAAGCCTAAATAAGCCACTTTTACAAAGCATCACCCACTCAATCACTCTCAGCTCCAAAAATCATTTTCAAAACCTTCACTAGCCTTCAAAAGGAAAAAATCAACAATCTTTAGTAGGAGGAACAATCACCAATGCCCCAAATCTCAAAACCCTTGCTTTAGGCTTGTTTCATGCTTAAAACATGAGGGTTTATTGAAAATCAATAATCCAAACCCTATATCACCTTACTAGAACCTCAAACACATCCAAATATGTCTGCACAATCTTTCTAAATCCTCTTCCATGCTACAACAATGTTATTTCATCAAGCTACCACTCTTAGCCATCAATTTCTAGGCAAAAACTCATAAAAAATCACCTAAGGCAACATTAAAACTCCTTCAATCGGCCTTCCATGATCCTACAAAGAATAAAAAAAATAAAACTACATATAAAGGAGCTATTCCACCAATTTTGAACCAATTTCACTAGGTAGAATGGCTTAGGGACCCATTTTACACTCTCCAAACTTCAAAATCTGAGTTCTAGCCGCCTATAGAAAAATGGCCACAAAACACTCAAATCTCTATGGAATTCAATTAAAAAAAACCAAAGTAATGTTAACTCATATTTTCATCAATTACAATGCATTTGGAAGCCAAAACAAACTATACACGGTTGTACAATTTGTAAGGAAAATCAGATGCAGAAACAATTCTCCTAACGTTAATACCTCATAGAAGAATGTAGATATACTTTAAAATTTAAAATTACAGTCAAGTTAAGATGCACTATGAAATAGACTATAGAAACAGAGTTTTGACAATCACACAAGAACACCAGATATATGTGGGAAAACCCTTACGGGAGAAAAAACCCACCACACCAAGAGAAATCACTTTGTATTATAGTAATTGAGATTACATACAATTGACAGACTTATCTTTCTAGTGTCTGACTATAGCAGCTTTCACCATTAACAAATTTGCACAGGAACCTTCAAGTTATAGTCAACACAAAATAGAATTCACTCTGATACAATTTGAACTATTCACACACAACTGTTGATCGAACCAGCCAAATCACTACAGAGATTACAAACTATATTCATGTTGTTCCTGGCTGTCGAGCTTCCTCACATAACTGTCACAATGAGCAGACTCCCAATGGTTCCAATTCGGCTCTTCTGATTTTTCCACGAGATGCCACATCAGACGGTCAAACTGTCAACATAATTCGCACTATATTGGCATCTCGGTGAGACACTAACAGTGTCTCGCTGATGCCACATAACCTTCATACCGATGTCGCCAAGAGTAACCGATATCGCCAAGACGTTCCATCAAGCTTCATGTGTTACACCGAGTCACCATGCAGTCACCCAGACCTATCGCTTTCGCCAGGAGATCATAGCAAGCCACCAAAGGTTATACCGAAGTCACAAGTCATATCGGGCTTCATTGAATAGTCGCCAAGACTTACATTGTTCGCCAAGAGGTTTCTCCGAGATCTCAAAGTTACATCGAGACCACCATTCGCCAAGAGCTACACTGAAGAACCCTCATCATCAGCGAGACATATAGTGTTCATCGGGACTTCTTCCTGAACCATTTGAGTTACCCCGATAGCCATCGGCTATCGGCAAGACTTAACAGTCTCGCCAAGACCTTTCCCCAACCGCTTTGAGTTACTCCGATAGCTAACACTTGAGCCTCTATCAGTGAGACATTTGCATATCGCCCAGACTTCATAACAAAACCTTAGTGTTACAACGATGACTCCCGAGTGTGTCCCCGTCGGCATGACTTTCATCTATCGCTAAGACGTCACACCGAGACCCTTATGTTATGGCAAAGACATCAAAATGTATTCCTATCGGCAAGACATTCACTGTTCGCTGGGACTTCTCACCAAGCCGCTATAAGCTACCCTGAAGTCCATGGTCGCCATGAGTCTCCTTGATTCACGATTGAATGGCATGTCGGCCAGAGGTCTCCCGAGCGCTAAGAGGTCATAGCGAATACACTATGTCACAGCGATAGACCAAAGTGAACCTTTCAGAAAGACAAAAGCTAGGTCACAGCAACCTGTAGAAAATAGAATGAATCAAGCTGCTAGTTGGCCAGACAATGAAGATGTCACACCGACTTGGCTCTAATGGAGGTTTCAGCCTGTATTGTTTGAGGCACATATTTCCAACAATCTCCCACTTGACAAAGATCATACAGGCACCTCCAGAGCACAACATAATTTACTGAAAATTATGGGCACTAAGGCCCATTGAACTGGCACACCACCTGAACTTGTTTGTGCTCACTGGCTTCGTCAATGCATCTGCAACATTCTCCAGAGTATCAACCTTTTCCAAACTGACCTTTCCATCCTCCATCATATCTTGTACAAAGTGGTACTGTACATCAATATGTTTCATCCTGGCATGGAAAGTAGGGTTCTTTGCCAAGACAAATTGCACTCTGACTGTCACAGAAAATTGTTATTTCCCTTGCATCAAAACCAATGTTAGAACACAAACATTTCAACCATACAACTTCTTTACAAGCATGGTAGCTGCCATGTATTCAGCCTCCATAATGGAATGAAACAACTAAGTGCAGCTTATTCATCCAACTCAAACTGCACCACCATTCATCATGAAAATGTATCCCTTTGGTGGATCTCCTACTGTCAATGTCCCCTACCCAATGGAATCTACATATCCACTAATCTTGAGAGTCCTTTGTGATTCAACCGAATTCCCCATGGTAACACAATGCAAAATATGAAGTGCCCTTCAAATATTTGAAAACTCTTTTCACAGCATCCCAATGCGTTCTTCCTGGATTAGCCATAAATCGACTAAGTACTCCCTCTGCTTGGGAAATGTCTGGCCTTGTATAGACCATTGCATACATGAGATTTCCAACCGCACTAGCATAGGGTACACTAGTCATGTCCTCCATCTCAGTAGGAGATTTTGGACAGTCCTCAATAGATAGCTTCATTCCCTGCATGACTGGAACCACTAGTTGTTTGCAATCATTCATACAAAATCTCTCAAGAATAGTCTTGACATACTTACTCTAACTGAGCCAAAGCTTTCTATTCTTCCTGTCCCTGGTTATCTCCATCCCTAGAATATACCTTGTTGCACCAAGATCCTTCATTTTGAACTTAGCAGACAACTAAGACTTAAGATCAGAAATCATTAGCTTGCTATTTCCTATGAATAGCATATCATCCACATAAAGAGCAATAACTAATACTTGATCACTTTCAGCTTTATAATATACACAGTGATCAGATTTTGATCTCACAAATCTCAAAGACAATACAAATGTATCAAATTTCTGGTACCACATTCTAGGTGACTGCTTTAACCCATATAGAGACTTCTTTAATTTGCATACCAGTTTTTCTTTACCTTTTTCAACAAAGTGCTCAGGCTGGGACATATAGATTTCTTCTTCAAGATCACCATGAAGAAATGTTGTCTTCACATCCATCTGTTCAACCTCTAAGTCATATGCTGTTGCAAGTGACAAAAGAAATCTGATGGATGTCAGCTTTGCTAGAGGAGAAAATATTTCCCCATAATCGATTCCCTCTACTTGGGAATAACCCTTTGCAACCAGTCTTGCCTTGTACTTTTCTACACTGCCATCGAGACCAATCTTTTTCTTAAATACCCATTTGTAGCCAATAGCCTTTCTGCCTTTAGGCAAGGGCACTAGACTCTAGGTTTCATTCTTTTCTAAAGATGCCATCTCTTCTTGCATGGCTTCCAACCAAGAATCTGAATCAGACATTTTAAATGCCTCTTTTACAGTCCTAGGCTTGTCAGTACTAGAAATCAAAGCATAGGCACAAGTAGAATCAATCAATGAGAACCCATACCTATCTAGTTGTTTCCTTTCTTGGGTTGACCTCCTCAGTTGTTGAGGCTGAGGCTGAGGTTCTTTATCTTCTTCAGAACTTTCAGAACTGCTTGAGCTCTCCTCAGTTTCAGGTACATTTTGAATTCTCAATTCCTCTTTGTCTGCTATAGGAGGAATTGCTGCTATGTCCTTACTATTTTTTGACTGTCTCTAACTACATATCCAAAGTGGAAGGTTTCAGCTCATGAAAGATTACACTTCTGTTGTATACAACCTTCTCTGTATCAGGATTCCAAAGCTTGTATCCTTTTGTGATAGCGCTATAGCCTATAAAAATACATTTGATAGCCTTGTTCTCCAATTTAGATCTTTTCACATCCGGCACATGAGCATATGCCTCACAGCCAAAAACACGAACATGTCTAAGTGAGGGCTTCTTACCAGACCACGCTTCCAAAGGTGTTTTCTCAACAAGAGCAGAATTTGGAGAACAATTAATTAGATAGCATGCAGTAGATACAGCCTCAGCCCAAAATTTCTCCTCCAAGCCAGCACTACTGAGCATACTCTGTGCTCTCTCCATCACTGTCCTATTGAACCTCTCTGCAACTCCATTTTGTTGTGGAGTATAAGGTGTAGTCTTGTGTCTTTTAATTCCATGGTCTTTGCAATATCTTTCAAATTCATCAGAAAAAAATTCACCCCATTATCAGTCCTTAAGCATTTTATTTTTCTACCAGTCTGATTTTCAATAAGGTTCTTAAATTCCTTAAATCGACTAAACACTTCTGATTTACTTTTCAAAAAATAAACGAATGCTCTTCTTGAATAATCATCAATAAACGACACATAGTATCTTGACTTAGACAAAGAAGGAACATCCACTGGACCAAACACATCCGAATGAATATAGTCTAACAAACTAGAAGATTTATGAGGACTGGAATAAAATGAAACACGGTGCTGCTTTCCATATATACAGTGTTCACGGAATTCAAATTCAAGATTACAATCTTCAAGCCCCTCAACCAGGTTTTTATTCTTCAAGGTTTTTAAACCTTTTTCTCCTATGTGGCCTAACCTATGATGCCAAAGCATAGTCTTCTCTGTAGGAAGTTTTACTTCCATAGAGTTTACATAATTAGGGATATTTCCCTCTTTACCTCCACGAGCAGCTTTCAGTGACTTTCCAAAGACACTGTTACATTGAACAGCCTGTGCATCCAGCTTGTACAGGGTACCAATTCGACCACCTCTAGCCAGCACCATTGAACCTCTAGTCATCTTGTAGCCATTTCCAGAGAACGTAACTTGTACACCAATATCATTTAGCATACTTACAGACAATAGATTTCGAGCCAGACTTGGTATGTGCATAACATTATTGATTCCCTTCACTTTGCCATCGGGGAATTGTATTCTGACTCTTCCATGGCCAACTATCTCTAAAGTTGAATCACTTGCTAAATACACCTTTCCACCATCATATTCTTCATACTTCATGAATAATTCTCTATGAGATGTCATGTGGAAAGATGCTCCAGAATCAATCATCCAGACATCATCTGATGCCTAAGTAGCCAAGGCTGCAATGAAGGCGTCACCATCACTATGAGAAGAACCATTATAGAAGATCCCTTCTTCTTCTTTTTCTCCTCTTTACAATCCTTTCGTACATGACTAGGTTGCCCACAGTTCCAACACTTCACCTTGGACTTCTTTCCAAGAGACTTTGATCTCCCCTCTGATTTCGATTTGGACTTCTTGTCCTTCTTCTTGCCTTTCTCCTTTGACCTTCCTCTGATAGCAAGAGCCTCCTTTGCCATCTCAGAAGACTTCCTTCTCATTTGTTCTGACAACAAAGAACCAACAATATCCTCCATCTTGAAACTGGATGTTGTACTCCTGAAAGCCATCACTAGATGATCCCATGAGTCTAGCAAAGAACACAATAGTAGCATACAACAATCCTCTTCTTCAGTCTTCACACCAACAGATGTCAATTGAGCAAGTAGCATGTTAAATGCATTGAAACGATCAACTATAGACCCTCCTTCCTGCATTCTCAAAGAGTATAGTTTCTTCCTCAGGAATAGTTTATTCACCAAGGACTTCCCCTAATAAATAGATGCCAATCTCTTCCATAAGGTAGATGCAGTTTTCTCCTCATGCACATTCAAAAGCACTGAGTCTACCAAACAAAGCCTTATCAGCCCCTTAGACTTCCTATCTACAAGGTGCCAATCTTCTTGCTTCATGCCTGTAGGTTTCACTCTAGCCACAACAATCCAAAGATCATGATCAACAAGAAGATCCTCCATCTTGAGTTTCCACAACTCAAACTTACTGCCATTGAATTTCTGTATTTCAATCTTACCAGATGTACTAGCCATCTTAATCTGTAATTAGAAATAACAAACTATACAAGACTCCCACTGAACAGAATTGACACAAAAAACCCAACATACCCACAAGGATAACACAACTGGCTAGGCTCTGATACCACTTGTAAGGAAAATAAGATGCGGAAAGAATTCTCCTAACGTCAATACCTCAGAGAAGAATGTAGATATACTTTAAAATTTACAATTACAGTCAAGTTAAGATCCACTATGAAATAGATTACAGAAACAAAGTTTTGACAATCACACAAGAACACCAGATATATGTGGGAAAACCCTTACGGGAGAAAAAACCCACCACACCAAGAGAAATCACTTTGTATTACAGTAATTGAGATTACATACAATTGACAGACTTATCTTCTGGTGTTTGATTATAGCATCTTTCACCATTAACAAATTTGCACAGGAACCTTCAAGTTACAGTCAGCACAGAATAGAATTCACTCTGATACAATTTGAACTATTCACACACAATTGTTGATCGAACCAACCAAATCACTACAGAGATTACAAACTATATTCATGTCGTTCCTGGCTGTCGAGCTTCCTCACAA
Source organism: Sequoia sempervirens (assembly GCA_007258455.2). NCBI lineage: Eukaryota > Viridiplantae > Streptophyta > Pinopsida > Cupressales > Cupressaceae > Sequoia > Sequoia sempervirens. The sequence goes on along the minus strand of VDFB02075321.1, from coordinate 115,797,028 downwards.
AATTGTCACAATGAACAGACTCCCAATGGTTCCAATTTGGCTCTTCTGATTCGTCCATGAGATGCCACATCAGACGGTCAAACTGTCAACAGAATTCGCACTGTATTGGCATCTTGGTGAGACACTAACAGTGTCTCGCCGATGCCACATAGCCTTCATATTGATGTCACCAAGAGTAACAAATATCGCCAAGACATTCCATCAAGCTTCATGTGTTACACTGAGTCACCACACAGTCGCCCAGACCTATCGCTTTCGCCAAGAGATCATAGCGAGCCACCAAAGGTTATACCGAAGTCACAAGTCATATCGGGCTTCACTGAATAGTCACCAAGACTTACATCTTTCGCTGGGAGGTTTCTCTAAGATCTCAAAGTTACATCGAGACCACCATTCGCCAAGAGCTACACCGAAGAACCCTCATCATCGGCGAGACATACAACGTTTGCCGGGACTTCTTCCCAAACCATTTGAGTTACCCTGATAGCCATCGGCTATCGGCAAGACTTAACAGTCTCGCCAGGACCTTTCCCCGACCGCTTTGAGTTACTCTGTTAGCTAACACTTGAGCCTCCGTCGGTGAGACATTTTCATATCGCCTAGACTTCATAACGAAACCTTAGTGTTACAATGATGACTCCCAAGTGTGTCCCCGTTGGCATGACTTTCATCTATTGCTAAGACGTCACACCGGGACCCTTATGTTATGGCGAAGACATCAAAATGTCTATTGGCAAGACATTCACTGTTCGTTGGGACTTCTCACCGAGCCGCTATAAGCTACCCCGAAGCCTGTGGTCACCATGAGTCTCCCCGATTTACGATTGAATGGCCTGTCGGCTAGAGGTCTCCCGAGTGCTAAGAGGTCATAGCGAATACACTATGTCACATCAATAGACCAAAGTGAACCTTTCGGAAAGACAAAAGCTAGGTCACAGCGACCTGTAGAAAATAAAATGAATCAAGCTGCTAGTCGTCCAGACAATGAAGATGTCACACCGACTTGGCTCTAATGGAGGTTTCAGCCTGTATTGTTTGAGGAACATATTTCCAACACAATTTCTTGGAGCAATATATTTTGCTAGAAAAAAAAAATTGAGTATTTTATTGTTTTCTTTCACCAAAAATGAACACCAAAACTTCTATTCGACCCATTCAACATGAATTTAAACCTTAGACATCAAGAAAAAATAGACCAACTAACTCAAACCAACTTTTAAACTCCTGTGACCGTTGGACTTCTCCAATTTTTTATTTTTGCAACTTTATATGACAACATTTGACAACATTACAAAATATGACAATATGAACTCAAATGACTCCAAATAGACTAATTACATTATAAAATGGTCTATTATGACCTTATTTAATGTCATCTAAACTCAAAACACCTAAAACCAACTTAATGTACCTCATTTGACCAAACTTGCAAAAAGACAATGAACTTGGTGCTCCTGCACCAGACAAGCCTGCAAGAGCAAAATATCAAGGGGGGAACCCTCCACCCCCCCACAACAAGAGACAAGGAAGGAGACTCTTCAGGGTCTTCTCCACTTAGTTCCTATGGGGTGAAGGTCAGCGACTTCATGAAGATCGCTCAAAGGGTTGGGACCTCGTCCAAAGAATTAAACATGCACTTAATAGGAGATCCATGTGTTAACTCAATAGGTGAGGGAGGCGGCACTCAAGATTCACTGCTAGGCTCACCATGTGAGTCAAGAGCAGCGATAAACTCCAAGGATGTCAGAAATTCTTCCATCACTAGGACAGTGCATTCTAATGTAGAACCGCCCTCCAAAGGAGGTGGACTCCTCTTTTGACCCCCATTGCTAATGGGGTCATCCTCCATATACTTTCATCGGAGGATGTGAGATCCCCACAAATGAGGCAGAAGGCATGGAGGAGGAGTAGGAGACCACAAAAAACACCACTGAGGTGTTTGACATTTCCACGGGCTTAAAAAATAGTGGGATTTCTAGAAGGGACATAAAGAGAGGCAACTCGACCGAGGGAGAAATAAACACCTACACCTTTTTTAGGTGATGGTTGTTTATGCTTGTACTAAGAGTCGAAAGCAACACCGAGGCTGATGGAACTAAAGTAGAGGGGACAGGAGAGGAGGACACACCAGCAGGCCCTGAAACAAGGGTGGTTGACTCCCCTTCCTTTCTCTGTAGAGCGGCCTGCTCAACGGCTAGAGCCTTTCACTGATGCTTGTGCTCACGCACAAGGTGGTTCCTGTGACTCCGAGAGCTAGAGACCAAAGGCTAAGATGGAAAAAAAGGCTCCTGCTTGTCCATCAATGTTTCCATCACAAGTGTCGTCGATGGAGGGAAGGACTACTAGATAGGAGCAAGAGGGAGAGATTTAGAAGAGGTTGGAACAAGAGCGGGGGGGGTGTTAGCTCCAATGCCTCAGCGGTGGGCCTCTTTCCATTCACTTCCATGGGAGTTGAAGCGATACGAGGTTGCGAAGGCTGAGACATAGAGGACTCCACATGGGGACCCTTACCCTTACCATGCTAAATGGGCCTAGGCATCGTGGGTGGAATAAGAAGTTTGAACACTAGGCACTTAGGCTTTCACCAAGCATGCACCATCAGGTTCTCCAGAAAATTCCTAGGAGTAGAATTTGATGATGTCATAGCAAGGCGAGAGGAAGCGGAAAGTAGGATAGTGGAAGAGGAGGAGGAAGAACCTTGAGCACAATTCTCTTCCTCCCTTATCTAAGCCAAGTTCGCATCACTGTCATATTTTAAGCAAGCCCTATGCAAAATGACATAGGGAGGAGGGTATCTCACCTTATGCATTAAGTGCCCACTCTTGTACTTTACATAGGTTCGGTACAAGAGGTCCATCCTAGGAGGAAGCAGACCAATGGGTGTAGGCCAAAAGTGATCTAGCAAATAGCTACCACACACGAACGAAAGTTTATAGCCGGTGTCATGGACCACATGCACTGTACCCTCACAGATGAACTTCAAGAAATTATGCACTATCGAGGGAACTTTGTTCATAGTGACCAACCAGGGGATACCTAGTTTCACTTTGAAAAGTTCAGACCCCAAAATTATGTCAAGGAGTAAATTTACTAATTTAGGTCCAACTAGGAATGATAAGGTGATGCAACCAAGGGGAGGAACGAAAAATTTATTGTGTGTACGAATGGTGCTATCAGATTCATCATACCCATCTTTGTGCAAGAAGTTAATCAACATTATTTCCTCAATTATGACATTCACCCAACATGTTGGGTCAACAAGAACACCTGTTACAGTGTTTCCATTTATTTGTGCAGGGATGTATAAGGGAGATGGCTCTTTGTTATAGTTCATTGATAGGTCCTACAAGGTGAAAGTTATTCTAGGAGAACTACTCATAGGCTACACAGATGGGATGGACAGATGTAAAAAGGAGGCCATCACATATACTAGATGGAACTTTCACAGAGCCCCCAAAGGTTGCATGACTAGATAGTGACCCAACCAAGGTTTCATTTCGTAGTGCCTATGGAACCTTCCAAATACACCATTAGGGGTCACAAGTTGGGTTACAAGGCAGAATGCCTAACAACACTTGCACCTACAATGCTCTGAGGATATGAGGGAAGGGCCTTTTCACACTGCTAAATGGAACCAAAATGGTTCATGTTAGGTTCACCAAAATGTAAGGTAGGGGGACCAACCACACCAAGGCTTGAGGTGACGAAGAGCCGAGAGCGGAAGGCTACCCTATCTTACCTCAAGCTAAGCGAGTGTTTTAGGTCAATGATAGAGAATAAAGAGAACTCTCAAGTGCTTATATCACTCTACTAATTCAAATATTTGGATGGGACTAAATGAGTCAGTTTCTAGAACCTGAACATACCTCAGACAACTCTCTACCCGAGGATAGTAGTGTGGGTCAGGGATGACATCACGACACACTAGCATCTCTCTAGGGTGATGCAATCCATACAGCCAGAAAATGCAAAAGTATAATGCACAATTTAGGAAAACCTACTAATGGTCTAGTCAATGGTTTTTAACATGCTAAACAAAATGATAAATAACATAATGTAAGAAAAAACTATAGAGATAATGAAGGAGATGATGAAAACAAAGGTGACAAAGACCAACTCACTAAAAGTCTAGTTCACCAGCAAGCTCCACATGTACATACCTACACACAGCTAAGAGAGAAAAAATGTTGGGGTTGTATAGGGGTTTTCCTTAGTCAAACCTCCACTTTGGTGTTTCCACCTCCATGGACAACAAGGAAAGCCATGAGATAGAAAATGTGATTGTGAACACCAAACCTACACAAGCTAACAATAGATCAACAAAACAATGTCAAACATATTAGAAAAGAAAATTTAATGTTCCCTATGAAATTGTTTAGCCAAATTCAAGAGAAAACATGAAAATAACAAGAAATTAGTGAAAGATAACATGTAAATCAAATTTAACTAGCTAAACCTCCATCCCATAGGGGGAGTGGTGCTCCTTTGATGTGGAAAGAAGCCCTTTCCCAATCCCTTTGATAAGCTTGATGTTTGAAGATGATCCAAGTATGAAAAATGACTATAATCTAGCTAAAATGGATGGAAATGATGAAATGCTATGGACTCAAATGACTATAATGGAAATGCATGAAGTTGTGGATCCATATTATGAAAAGGATGCCTCTATTTATAGAAGCCAAAGGTTGAAGAATGGAGGAAATTGGTGAATGTGGGATAAATTAAGAGCCAATGAGAATGTGTCGAGTGTCACAATTCTATTAGAGGAAGTTAGAGCACATTTTGGGAAATGTGTGAGTGGGGGAGGATGGAAGATAAGTAAATGTTGATGGTTGATAATTTGAAATTTGTGTAAGAGAAATTGAATGAGATTTGATAGGATGTAAGAGGATTTGAAATGTTGTAAGAGAAGTTATTGCAGATGTGAAAGGTTTTTGAAAACCTTTGGAGGGAAATTGAATGAGAGGTTGTTGAGAGGAATATTCCTCAAAATATGCCTTTGTGAGGACAATTGAGGTAATTAGATAATTAGAAGAAATTGATTTTATTTGCAACCTGGTTAGTTGACCATGGTTGATTTAAATCTTGAAGAGTTAAAAGCTATAGGATTTGATAATGATGATTAAGAAGCTGATTTAGGATTAATTAATCCAAAATTAAATAATTGGAGTGAATTAGGAGATGTGACATTTGATTTGATTGATTTTTAATCAAATGAGAGGATTAAGAGAGGATTTAATTAAATGATTTGATTTAATTAAATAAGATGAATAATTAATTAGAAGGGTGAACTAATCTAATAAATTTAATTATTTTATTAATAGCTGAATTTGATAAATTTAATTAAATAATGTTGATTATTCAATTAATTGCTTAGTTTGAAGTGATTTAGGAAGAAATGGTGTTAGTTAATTGAAATCAAATATCCAGTATCAATCAGGACTTTTTCAGTGTTTACATTTTTCCCCTCTTTAAAGTGAGGTACCTGCTACGTTGATTCAAAGAATAACACTGTCATGATCAAAATTCAAAAAATATCTAATTTTTTCGGATGGCCCACTGCTGCCCCAGCAGAAGGAATTACGCTGCTACACTACCCCCTCGAGAGATTGAGCAAAAATTATAAAATTTGGTCGAGCTCGCAAAAAATATTTATCACTTCAGCTCAAAGATGATTAGAAAGCTCAGATGTTTGATGTAGATAGATTTGATGATGTATAGAGAGTCAGTGCCCATGGGTAGCCTCACGTATATTTTGATATAACACACTAATTTGATACTTGCATAGAAATTTTAGTAGAGATATAAGAATGAGAAGAATAAGATGGATGAACCCTTGATTCTAAGAAGATGCAGAAGTCCAACAAGTCTATGAGTCATTGAGACTTTATTGGATATGGTGATGAGTGATGATGATTTTCTTATCCAAGGATTGGGGACATAAAGAGCTTACTTTCCTTATTTTTGATAATACAAATAGATACGATGCATCAAGGTATAGAAAACTAGGATGGTGTTGTCCCTAGTGAGATGGAATTTGACTCGACAAAAAGATAGGAGTATCCTTGTTCACACTTGACATACGAAAACCTTGTTGGGATGCACTTCAAAAATTTCAAACATCTCGGACCAAAACATGGAAAGGTATAACCTATCAATGCAACAGTCAACAAGCTATCCAAAACACCTTCCATACATACCTAACAAAGCAAGTATTCGCCAAGGTTATATTACAAGAACATCCAAGAAGCATAGAAAATGAAAGATAATGATCAATGCCCCATTCCTTTGTCTCTAAATAATTTTTATAGACATCATTGGGAGGTCATAGGAATGAGCGCAATAAGATAAATCAACGAAAAGATCAAGTGAACAAACAAGCCAATGTTCTTCATACCTCCAGCCAAGGGGATGCTTTTTGTTTAGGATAAGCATCCAAAGTTTTTGCAAAAGATAATGCCCATTGTATGAAGGATGCATCCTAGGACATGTTAGTGGATGGTGGCAAGTTGATAGGTTGTTTGAAAGGTTGCTGATATAAGGCTTGATTGACATGTTTGCTAAAAAGATCAAGAGTTTGATTTTGCATTTAAAAGTTTGTTATTTCAATTTTGATTTTGCATTTGAAGTTTTTATTTTGCTGATTGTTCTGGTTGTTTCCTATTTGTATTTCCAAAGGATGAAGGTGACGATTTTTTTTATTGTGGAGGATTGATTATTGTGGTTAAAAGAAAAATGGGATAGATGGATTTTTTCAAATATTTGGATGTTTTTGAAATGTTTTGAGGTTGTTTTTTGGATTTTCAGGTTATTTAAATGTTTTTGTGCTTTTGTATCTTGAGGGCTAATCCAAGATTAGCCTTGCCTATGTTTAAGCTCAGAGATGATGTAGTTCAGATACCATGTCTTTGACATTTTTTCTGACTTTTTGACCTATTTTGGGATTTTTATATGAATGTTTTGGATGTTTTTGGATTTTCACATGATTTTGACGATTTGGATATGGATATGTGTGATGATATCAGTGAACTATTTGGGATCTTGTTGAGAACCAAGCTAGAGTTGATTGATCGGATTGATGGATTGATGATGATAACATTGTTGAGGATACACAAAAATGCAAGGATGGTGTAAAGCAACACAAGGATTGGGAAGGATATCCCAAGATGATGATGGATTGATTCAATTTGATTAATCAAGATTTTGAAGCTTGATTTGGAACAAAAAAAAATTGAATGATTTGATGTGACACTAAAGTGAAAATTAGATGCGATTGATATTGATTGTTTGGATTGATGTTCGATGAAAGATAAAGCTTGGTAAGGAACATCTTCTAGTCAAAATATGTCGTGGGCTAGTGATTTGGATTTTTTTCTTACAAGTGTTTTGACCAATTTGATTTTACATTTTCTAATGTTTGGATCACTACATAAGTTGGAAGATATAGATCAAGATTTATTTCCAAAGTAAGATGTAAATATCTACCCCCAGTGTTAAGCAATGTATGGAATGCCATGGGTGGATGCTTGGATAGATGTATGGATGGAGTGATATGAATTATCTTGTGAGAAGATAAGGTGTTCAAATAAAGAATGCTCATTTGGATAATGCTTCATGGCTTAGATAAGGCTAGGTAGGATAGGATCAATGAAAATGACACATGTCAAGATATTTACCATTAGCAAGTGTAAAGTGTACACCAAACTTTGTCAAGATCGGGATAATTTGGACTATGGATGTAGATAGATGAAAATGGATTGGATAAATGGTTCATGGATGAATGGTTTTATTATGGATAAGATGGATGGAATGTTGGAGTTTATTATGGATGGGATAAGATGCTTCCACCTGAATTGGTGCATGCAGATGCTCAATTCTACACATGACGCCTATTTGCTAGGTTTTCATCATGGTACCTATCCAAAGCACCATCGTAGTGGTTTTCACTAGAGGACGATTTTTATTTTTACTATTTTCATGACTTTGACTTTTTATTTTTCTGAAAGATTTTAAGCTTGTGCTAAACCACCTAGTGGTGTCGATGTAGATGTTTTTTTCATAACGTGTCATTGATATCCTACTTGAAGAAGCTACTTTGCCAAGATACATGCACTTGAATGCAACTTTTGAGACTCTCTATCTACTTTGTTGATATCATAGTTAATTATGTCTTTATGCACACATCATAATAGAGTGCCTTCTAAATCATTATGATGAAGGGTTTCTTCCAATACATGGTCAATGTGAGAATTGGATATATCATGCATGGAGGTGTGGATGGTGTTTGTTTAAGAATAGGAGATGGATTGGTTGATAGTTTGGAATCTTTGACTCTCCAAACTTGGGAAGATGAGCAAGGATGAGTGGATATAGAAGTGTGTTTGGAATTAGGACCAGTTGCTTGATATACTTTGTACATTACTTGAGAAGTTTGTTGTTTCCTTTGTGGACATCTTGGATGGATACTTTTCCCTTTCTTATTTTTCCCCATAGTTTCTTTGACTAATGGAGTTTGATAGGGATAATCTTTCTTTGTATTCTTTGGTATCCACTTGAATTTGATTTGTCCTTCATGCTTCGCTACCTCTTTTCCTTTGGTGATTTTCTTCTTTCTTTGATTCACATCCTTCTTTTGATGTTGGTCCCAATTTTTGGATGGGGTGATGGGTGGATGAATATTTTTGATGTGGCTAGTTGTAGTATTGCCATTGGTTTCACCATAAGGACTCTTTGTGCTCCCTATGTTGATGCTTGCACTAGATAAAATTTCCCCCAATATTATAGAGGTATCATTGATATGTTTAGATCCCTTAATTTTTGAATAACCAAGACCTTGATTCTTAGGATTTCCAATAATCTGCACTAGTTCTAGGATACCCTATTCATGTAGGCCTAATCCTTTGCGTTGATAATTCATCTATTGAAATTTTTTATTTGCAATAGGATATGATTTACCTTGGAAACAAGGTGCTACTCCTTTGTTATGTTGTGGATCTTCAAATGTGATAGCTTCTTCATTGATAAGATAGATTGCCCTTAAAAAATTAAGTGATCCAAGTTCATAAGTGATAGGATCCTCCATAAGTGGGATAACTTCCTGATTCATATCTTTGGCTTGTTCTTGTGAAATATTAGATTTTAATGCTTCTTCAAGAGGTGTTGATGATTCACTGTCCACATAACAGTCTCCCTCATGATTCATTTTTTACATGCATTCCTAGGATGTTTCTAATTCACAACTTATGTAGAAGCCTTCTTCATGACCCATTTCTGATGTCTCTAGATTTTTCTATATCTTGATCATGAGTACAAATGTTAAGAGTAGGAGAATCTTGTACCTTGGTAATGATATCAAGAGTATGAGACTTTTTTTTTTAATGTAGATCATCTACATGTCCATTAGGAGTAACCATCTCATGGGTAGATGGAGGAATATGTGCTATATGGATATGATCATCATTTGCAGCATCTTGTATAGATTGGAGAGTATCCATTAGATCATTGTAGTATATTGGAGATACAAATTATTGATCTTGATTAATTTTGGAATTGCTTTTGACATGCTTTGGATCAAGTCCTTGACATGGGTCAGTTTCAAAGGATGGATTTCTTACAATGGGTTCTTGGATATCTTCATTAGGCATGAGAAGTGGCTCAATATCCTCTTGATCTTTGAGTGAATTTGGATCAACTGTTGAGTTGAGGATTTCTTCAATATCTATAACCATGAGGTCAAAGGATATCAATATGTCTTGGAAAGGACCATTGCTATACTTTAGTGAAAGATGTTGATCATGCTTTGGAATGAATTCTTGAGATATTTCCTCAAACTCATTGGATGATGTAGACATATTTTTAAAATGATGATTGGTGGATGGATCTTGGATTATGTCAATAGGATCAAATAATTCTAACACTCCTTGAAATAGATCATTGTTTGAGGGGTTCTGATCATGACTAAAAAGTGACTCTTGATGTATGTTGATTTGATCATTGGATGAGGTGGAAACATCTTCAAGGTGCTCATTGATGGATAGATCTTTATCATTGTTTTCAACAATTGTGGTGGAGATATTGTCAATGTTTTCAACCATAGGATTAAATGATGCTAACATTTATTGAATTGGATCATTGTTGGGTATTGTTGGTAGATTTTGATCATGATTAAAAAGTGACCCTTGATATATGTTGATTTGATCATTGGATGAGGTAGAAACATCTTCAAGGTGCTCATTGATGGATAAATTTTGATCATTGTTTTCAAAAATTGTGGTGGAGAGATTGTCACTGCTATCACTAGTGGTTGAATCTTGATCATTATCCTCAATAATTATTATTTCCTGATCAATAAATTAGTCTTGGATGATATTTTTGAGTTGAATACAATTTGATGTTTTATGAATATTTTCTCTACGATACTCACAATAAGATCCACCCCTATTCCAAGGGAATTTTGGGATAGAGATGAAAGCACTTACTTTTGGAAGAGTGATGAGTTTTGAATTAACTAGCTTTCTTAGCACTGTTTTGATTGTAACTCCAAAAGGAGTGTATTCACATTTGTGATCTTGTGAGATTTGTGATTGTTGAGGTGATTCTTGTTGTGATTGATCTTGGAGATGTGGTGATTGGGTTTGTTGTTGATGTTGTTGATCTTGATATCCAACCTCTTGACATTGGAGATATTATTATTGATGTGGTTGTGGACACAACTCAATGCTTTGATGACATGGTTTGACCAATGGAAGAGTGTGTATATGTTGGGGTGGAGATGTGTCTTGGCGCAATGACTCAACTATTTTGGTAAGTCAAGCAATTTGATCTCACAAAATTTAATCTTTATTTTGATTTTGACACCCTTGATATAGTTGATTTGGTTGTTGGTCAAGCATATTTGGAATATACACTTGTGGTATTTGTATGAGATCATTAAAAAATTGATTTTGGACAATGTTCTAATTTGGGATAATGTTTAGATTTGGCATTATAGGTTGAAATTGAACATTGTTGTGGTTGGGAATCACATTGCCTTGATTTAGGTAACTTTGATTTTACATGGTGTTACCTTGACTTAGATAAATACATGGAGTTGTTAACATATTGTTTGGAATTTTAACATTTTTATGATTCACAAACATATCTATCCCAAATTTTACCAAGTGTGGATTTGAAATGTTCATGTTTGGTAAACTTGTACTCAGTATATTCACATTTGGCATGTATGGATTTGGTGGGATAATATTGTTTTGTTGAAGACTCATGTATTGATTGTTTGGTTGATAGATTTGTAGGATTTGAATTTTATTTAAATCTACCATAGGGAAAGGTGTTCTAAAATTTAGATTGGGCATACTCACATTTTTTGTGCCATTGAGGTTTGTAGGAGATAATGATCCCATGTATGAATTGTATAAATGCGAGTTTTGATAATCAATCGGCATTGTAAGGCTTTGATAGTTTGGTTGATTTAGATCACTCATGATGTATGAATCAAGTTTATATTACATGTTCTTGTGTTTTTACCTTGTTGACCTCTAAGGAATTTAGGACCAATGATGAGATGAAGGATGAAAGGGGTGAATGATATGGGTGTTGAAATTTTAGGAACTTTGGATCAATGCTAGACTTTAGGATTTGATTTTGATTGTTTTCATTGGATAATGAACTTGTGAATCCCAAGATGTTAGATGTTATCTTAGGATGAACTCATTCAAAAGGGTGATAATTTAACTAAGTGTGTGAGGAAGGATTAATCCAAACACACCTAACTAAATAGATGATTTTGATTTGGTTTAAGGATGAACCAAAGTCTAGAAAATGATGTTTCCAAATATCTAAAATTGTTTGTGGGATGGAGATGATAAATGTTTGGGATGGATGAAGTGTTAGATTTTGATCCTATAAGAACCTAGAGAGACTTTTTCTTCAAGACCAAGATAGTGAATAACATGCTTTTCCCTAAGAGTACTTCAAACCAAAAATATCAATGTTTGTTTGGAAGACCATAAGACCAAAGATAAAAAATCACATGTGTGGGGTTCAATTGATTTCATCTTGATTAATGAATTGCTTTTGCCACATCAACTTGTCTTGCTTAAATTTCAAACTAAATGTCTATTTCTTAACTCCTTTTCATTCCACAAGGTCCATTATGTGAAAATCAAAGAGTCAAGGCCATAGTTTCCCTAGGTTGACTTTAGAGAGAGAAAATTGAGATATAGGCCCAAATATTTAGAAGCCTCTAAGGATAGAATCCATAGGGACAAGCAATAATATGTAGACTTTTCAAAGGTATTTTCTCTTTTCAAAGGCTTTGAAATTTGATGACCTCGTTGAATGTTTGTTTCCAAGTTTTGAGATTTCAAGAAATGTGTTTAACTAACTAAAGATTGCACAACCTTAGGATAGAAATGGCTATATTTGTTGAATTCCCACTTGGATTTCTCCAGTTGTGCTTATTCGAAGCGGATGATTAGAAGCTTGACCACACTGGCTCCCCTCCATAATACTCACTTCTACAGGTCATCCAAGCTTTGATTTCTAATGAATCTCCCATGAAAATCTCTTCATCTCTACTAAGAACCACAAGTATGTGGGATGGCTTCAGAACGACCGTTCTTGCACCAACAAATAGTAAGGATTTTGGATTTTAAACAAGTAGGTTGTAGTAAGGACTTTCATTTGAGGTGGCCATACACACAACAAGATTAGCTCAAGACTATGGAAATTCAAGAGGCCTCCCAGTATTTTACCTACGGAAGGACTTTTACGTATCACACAGATACTATGGGTACCACTTGTTGGTATGACACATCCGCACCTATTGTGAATGAATTTCATCACAACACATTTTTATATAGAAATTGGAAGAGCTTGGCTTTAGCCCATTACTGCTTGAGTCATTCCCTTGGGGTGAGTACTTTTTCCCACCAAGGAAGGCTCTCTAAAGATAAACAACAGTGAAGAAGTAAATTTTTAGTTCGACCACCTAGTTTGCGTAAAGCACTTAGGAGGGAACACACACAATGTCTTTCCTTCACACTCGCATGATTGTTCAATTTTAGCTCCAAATTGAAATGTGTGGGTAATTTTAGACAACCTATGTCACTAGAATGCTTTTGATTCTCAAGATCATTTTGAAGCACGAGAGAAGTCCATATGCATTCAAATGACACAACTTGTAAAAAATTACAAAGCAAGGAAGACACGAGTTTGTTTTAATCCCAAATAAAGATGAGTTATTTTTAGAGCACCAAGCTTAAATATGAGTTTGTCTTGTTCAATTTTAGCCCACAAAGCAATGCCTAATAAGTTCCCAATGTTCAATTTTAACCAAATTTGACAAAGCTTAAGTTTTTTGTAAATTTTATGCCCAAAATAATTCTAGTTGGTCCTAAAGCATGAATGAAAAATAACATATGATGGGTTATTTTACCATGAGTGTTTAAAAACACTATTACAATGAGTATCAAATGCTTTTTCTTTCACTTCCATGCCCCATTGTCCTTTAAAACCTATAATAAATGCTCCAAATATTACATATAATCAAAAAAACAAAAAGATATGATGGTTAGATAAATGATTAAGCATAAAAACCCTAGAACTTAGACCAAGTTACAATGTGATTTGACTTTAGGTGAAAATTTGAAAATTTTAACTATATCAATGTTGATAAAAAAAAAAACTACACCATTGGATAGCTTATGGAATTCTACCCCATTTCAAAAAAAAACTTCGAAAAAGACCAAAATATGACCAAGATATGGCCATTTTAAGATTGAGTGCAAAAGCAAGAAAACAAAGGTGACCCTGTTTACAAAGGCGACACTCTATGGGCTCGCAAATCAAAAATCCAACAAAAGCAACACTCTATGGGCTCGAAAATGAAAAATCCAACAAAAGCAATACTTTATGAGCTCACAAATTAAAAAAGGTGATGCTCTGCGGGCTCGCAAATGAAAAAGATGACAAAAGCAATGCTCTAGGGACTCACAAATGAACAAAGGTGGTGTTGCATTCCTGTATCTGCAAAAACTGACAAATTTAAGAAAAAATCAACAAGTTAAGATGGTTAGCACTCCCTCTAGCACCAAAATGTGAACACCAAACCTACACAAGCTAACAATAGATCAACAAAACAATGTCAAACATGTTAGAAAAGCAAATCTAATGTTCCTTATGAAATTCTTTAATCAAATTCAAGAGAAAATATGAAAATAACAAGAAATTAATGAATGATAACATGTAAATAAAATTGAACTAGCTAAACCTCCATCCCATAGAGGGAGTGGTGCTCCTTTGATGTGGAAAGAAGCCCTTTCCCAATCCCTTTGATAAGCTTGATGATTGAAGATGATCCGAGTATGAAAAATGGCTATAATCTAGCTAAAATGGATGGAAATGCATGAAGTTGTGGATCCATATTATGAAAAGGATGCCTCTATTTGTAGAAGCCAAGGGTAGAGGAATGGAGGAAATTGGTGAATGTGGGGTAAATTGAGAGCCAATGAGAATGTGTCAAGTGTCACAATTCTATTAGAGAAAGTTGGAGCACATTTTGGGAAATGTGTGAGTGGAGGAGGATGGAAGAGAAGTAAATGTTGTTGGTTGAGAATTTGAAATTGGTGCAAGAGGAATTGAATGAGATTTGAGAGGATGTAAGAGGATTTGAAATGTTGTAAGAGAAGTTATTGTAGATGTGAAAGTTTTTTGAAAACCTTTGGAGGGAAATTGAATGAGAGGTTGTTGAGAGGAATATTCCTTAGAATATGCCTTTGTGAGGATAATTAAGGTAATTAGATAATTAGAAGAAATTGATTTTATGTGCAACCTGGTTAGTTGACCATGGTTGATTTAACTCTTGAAGAGTTAAAAGCTGGAGGATTTGATAATGATGATTAAGAAGCTAATTTAGGATTAATTAATCCAAAATTAATTAATTGGAGTGAATTAGGAGATGTGACATTTGATTTGATTGATTTTTAATCAAATGAGAGGATTAAGAGAGGATTTAATTAAATAAGATGAATAATTAATTAGAAGGGTGAATTAATCCAATAAATTTAATTATTTGATTAATAGATTGAGTTGATAAATTTAATTAAATAATGTTGATTATTCAATTAATTGGTTAGTTTGAAGTGATTTAGGAAGAAATGGTGTTAGTTAATTGAAATTAGACATCCAATATCAATCAGGACTTTTTCAGTGTCTACAACGATAAAGGAAATACTAGAAAAGAGAGTATTGAACACTACGAAAAATGCATTGCTATTCTATCAAACCACAACAAAATAAGGATAGTGAAGCAATACCACCTCCACCCAAAGGCACTCAAGGCGAATGAAGGAAGAATGCAAGACTACAAGCTTGGTAAAGTTGACACAACCACAACAACGATGAAGGAGGTCTCACAAGACACGAAAATCGTAGCTTTTATGGTAGCACAACATGTTCTCAGTGAAGTTGATAGAGCAGCAAGTTGCTAAGAAATGTTCAAGAGATTGCATGAATTTCCCATAAGATTAAGTAGAATTTTGAAGAGATGAAGTGAATGAGAAAGATAGACATTTGAAGATCAATTAGGAGGCAAAGAGCCATTTTCAAGTTGGCTGGTTGACACAAATGTGTTACACTTCATCCCCAATGGGAGATGTAACATTCGTATAGAATCTAGAGGTAGGAAACTATTAGGGACGATAGCGTGTTATGCAGATGTTTGTGCATCGCGCTTGCATCCCCAAAAAAATTCCTCTACTGATACAAAATACAAGAACCAAGCAGATGCATTATAGATGGGTGATGTGGAATTTCTTATTTGGGTTTGATTCTCTAAGGTGGAGGGATGTAAAAGGGGAATTTGCAAGGGGGTGCAAATTCACTTCTATACAGTGCTATGTGTGATCTTGGAGATTAGAATTTCCTAGCATTACTTTCCATTTAGGAGGAATTTTTGGGGATTTCATCACCACAAGGGATGAACTCAATCACATGAACTGATAGGGTATATAAAGGGAGATAAAAAAAATTGTACCCTAATCTAGTGACATCATCTCTAGTGAAGCTCTAATACTCAGGTGATTATAAGTTAGGAGTGAAGGGTTGTTCTAAATGTCTTGATTGACATTCCTGACCCATGCTTGTGATAGGCTAGTATTCATGAACATGCCTTACATGCCCTCCCAGTAATTAGAGGATGCACTAGAGAGCTTGTATTTTCCTAGCTTAAGACCTTTCAATTGTTGTCTATCTTAGAGCAAGGTATAGTATCATTCCCAAAGCTACTCACCATGTATATCCTTGAATAGAGGTAGGATTTCTTCGAGGAAGGTTTTGGGACCTCCAGAGAAAGGGAAAATGTGAGCCCTTGTGCCACTGGATCCCTATCTATCAACTCTTTCTTGAGTAGTGCTCCTTGCCAATCTTGATATATTAGCCTCACAACTGGTAGGCCTATGGTAGGTTAACACTCCCACTTGATTACTTTAGGCTTGTACTATTTGGCATGTCTTCTCATTGATACCAGTGAGTTTCTTCAGTCCATCCTATTCGTGTTTTTATTTTTTTTAGTCTTTCTTTGTTGTTAGGTCACTGTCTTTCCATAGGTAGATACACTTTGTTCATGGGTAGATCCACTTTGTTGATAAACGGTTGTGCTCTATTAATAGGTGGTATCCTTTCCTCATCGAGTTAGTTTATCCCTAGATAGGTGGATATGCTTTGTTCATGGGTGGATCCACTTTGTCCATAGGTGGCTACGATCTATTCATGGGAGAATGTGTTTAGTTCATCCAGTTGGTCTACTTAGGTGGTTCCACTCTATCCATAGGTGGATACACTTATCACCCCAATCACCCCTGATAGGAGGGTACACTTTATCAATGGGTGTATCTACTTCTACAAAGGTGGATCTATTATTATAAAGGTGACTCCACTGATAGGTGATTCCATTTCTTAATAGGTGGCTTTACTTTGTTCTTGGGTGGCTTCATTAGTCAACCTTGCAACTTCCTTCTTAGGTAGATATGCTTTGTTTAGGTGTGGATCCATTCATAGGTGTTTTTGAATTTTTGAGAGGTAGATCCATTCATAGGCATCTACGCTTTGTCAATAGAGAGATCTACTCTATTCTTTGGAGGATGTGTTTCTCATAGAAAAACTAGAGAGAAAACCCTTTTAACCACTAATAGCCTTGGTTTTTTTGAGTCTAATCCCGTAATGAAACAATTTTTTCATTTCCAAATCTTTCGTACCAACCATTTTCCTCACACCATATCTTCAAAATCATCCTAATCTAAACTTAAATCAAATCCTAATATGAGCTTAATATAAATCCCAACCCGAGTTTTAGTAAATCCACATCCAAGACCTTATATCAAAAAAAATATTAAGATCCCTTCTTCCACATTCTTCTAATCCATCCCATTTACTTCCTAATCAAATATTCAAATCTCTTTCATCCATACCCATCTAATTCAATATTATGAATCCTTATCCTTCCCCAACCCAACCAAAATTAATAGTCATGGGAGATCCCAATTACATTAAAGATGACAATGAGAGTCTTGTTGATCAAGATGAGTATAAAATAGATCCCCTTGATGTTGTCATCAATAGTAATCTTACTCCAAGCATCTTCTAAAATCACGTCACTCATCCAAGCTATCCCATCATGCCTCCATCCACACACATTAGCAATTCTTATTCTACCTTTGAAAAGGGAAACCCATTAGCTCCCCCATCCACATCTACATCTTATCCTTAATCCACATATGTCTCTTATAAATCACTTTCATATCCCTCTCACCCAATATCCATATCTCCATCTTATCCCCTAGCCATATATCAACCTCCCTCTTTGTATTACAACACCATCACCTCTATCCCTAGTCCAAATCCACCATCTTATTATCCTCCAAACTATCTCCCAATCCATAATCCTAGTCCTCCACTACATGATCCCATTCCACCATCCACTTCCTCCTATCTCAATCCACCATTCACGTCTCCTTATCTCAGCCCACAATCCACTTCCTCCTATATTAATCCACCATCTATGTTCTCCTCTATCACCCCACCTTCCACTCCCTCATACCTTAATCTTCCTTCCAATTCATCATACTTCCCTCCTCCATCTAATCCTAATCCCCCAATCTATCATCATATTCCTCCACACATTTATAATCCTTCATCTATTCCCAAATATCCATCTAAGCCTAAAATATACAAGTATCTCATTCCATATGTCATCCAAGGACTCATGACAAAGAAGTCATCACCAAATCCATATCCCACAGTTGTGGAGTCATGTCACCCCACTCAAAATTCTATGATAGGCCCTTATCCATCCCACACCTATCATTCCACTTCTCACTCCTAACACCATTCAAATTTTTTAATCCATCCAACCCATCGAAGTCACCCAAATCCAATCCCCTTCTCCTTCACCTTTAATTAACCAAATCCACTCCTAAGAACTTCATGAATTCTTTATCCTTTAGTCCACCCATCTGAGGAGTGCATCAAACACTCATCCATCATCATGCCACCCACACAAGTTGAAACATGTCAAGAGCTTGTTCCAAAGCATACCAATACATCCCCTCATCAAAATCAAGATTATATCATCCCATCTACTCCATATCAAGGTCATAGTACCTAATCTACTCCATCCCATGATACCTCTCATAATCCCTTATCATCTCTTCATCTGAATCAAGATCCTACCATCCCATCTACTCCATCTCAAGATCATAGTACCTCATCTACTCCACCTCATGATTCATTATCAACTCCTATCCAAAATATCCTAACACCACCTTCATATCCCCTTGGTCCTCTTACATTCACCCATGGTGGTTCTCTTGCATTAGAAGAACAAAGCATATCAACCACTCATTTTCCACCACCTAATAACGGACTTCCATCATGCTTCCAAAATAACAAGCATCCTACTATAAATCAAATTCTCAAGACCATGAACTATCAAGGAAAAGGCTTAGTCCTTCATGAGCAAGGTATATTGGAGACCATTTATATCAAATAAAATCCACGAGCATAACCTACCTTGGCTACATATCTCAATGCTCAAAATCCAAATATGTTAGTACAACCTTTATAGAACCTATTTGAGTTTCTTCCAAACAAATAATAGGCACTTCCCATCACTCCACCAAACCATTTATCACCATCCCCCCTCCTCCATCATATAAGCTCAAAAAAACTATCCATATCCCTCCTTCATCTTCCAAATCCATTTTGGGTCCTTATGTCCCACCATCCACCATCATAGATCCTCCATCTAATAAATCTATTTTTGGCTCTTATATCCAAAAATTCCATCATCCATCTCATCTTACTCATCCCCTCATCCACCAATCACCTATCCCTATCACCCATTGTAAACATCCCACTCTCATAATCCTGAACCAAGATTAACAAAAGCACACCTCCATGAACTCCATCCAACATCCTCAATCTATGAACCTTCCCCAAATCCATACCTCTATCACTCCATTCATATTACATCCACATAATCCATCTCCTCACACCCGTCCCATTGCTATTGGAATAAATTTGGATTCCAAAGTAAAAATACATAAATCCAAACATCCACACGAATCTAATGATTCCCATGTCCCCTCAAAAATATATGATAAATAAAATAAAATTCCAATCCAAATTCCAAATCAATTTCAAAGGCCACAAAGCCCCACTGAATAAAAAATCAAAATAATTTTGATCCAAAAGAAAAAATATGCAATGTATTCAAACAAAAAATCCATAATGGCATCCAAAGTTGCTATCCAAAAAGCTAAGCATCCCCATCTTCCATATCCTACATCTATTTTTTGTCCCTATGTCCCAAAATTTTCTATCCCAACTCCTCCTTCATCCCCACATCCTCCATCTCTTTCTCTTATGATCATTCAACATCTATTACAATATGTGCCAATGTTGGTCCTGACAATATCCCCCCATCACACTCACATCCCATCATTCCATCCATCCACTTTCCAAAATCCCATCCATTATCCCACATATCTTCCTCATCAAATCCCTTTAATCCATTCCCTTTCATAATCCATATATCCTAGTAAGGTTGTACCAACATCCAGTGGTCATTTCAAACATGGACTCTTATTACCTCGATATTAAACTTGATGCTCAAATCCTTCATCCATACTTTATCCCTTATCTTCCAAATCGATTTATCCATATCCTTATCCTCATCCATCTCCATCCACAAATTTTCCAAAAAATACAAAAAAAAAATAGATAAAAAATAATAATTCATCCAATGGTGAAAATTTGTCAAATAGGTTCCTTGGAAAAATGCCATGATGAAAACCTAGAAAATAGGCATCATGTGTATATCCCCCATCCATTTCCTCTCCACACATGAGGGAAAAGAGAGTTTTTCAGTACCTCAAATTGTTCTAACATTTTTGGGTGCAAAAAGGAATTTTCCTAGCATAAACCTACCCATCTGGATGCATTGGAACTATCGGTTTGGTCGCACGACAATCGAAAAAGAATCTACACACACACCTTCCTCAACTTCTCAAGAGCAGGAAGAATCTCTTCATTGAATACATTCTCTATCTCATTCATTTTAATTTGCTTCTTTTTCAAATGTTTTTAGAGTAGACTAACCTCCTTTTCATTGATGATAAAATATTCTTCTTATCTTTTAATTCCTTTTCTAAGTGGTTAATTTTAGTCTTCAGCTATTTTTCTTCAATTTCAACACTTCCAACTATTGATTTTGCATTTACAAATTGATCATCCACACATTTTTCATCATCTCTATTGCTCTTACTTGTTAACACCCCTTGGTATTCCTTTTCATGATCTTCTAACTTCTTTTTCATATATTTTACTTTGAGCTTTAGATGATCTACTCTGTCATCAAGGCTTAGGACAACAACATCCCTTTGTTTGATAGAGTCTTTAATGACTTTCATACTTTCATGTGTCCATTGCAACAATTCTCTTTTTTTGCACTTACATTTGATATTGTTTCTTCCTTATCATCTATTTCTAGTTGTATTTTCTACATGGAAGTCTTAAGTTCAATAATCTTTGACTTCATTTGTTCAAATCCACCTATAGCATCATCTCTCACTTTCTTTGTCTCCACAAATTCTTACCAAATATAAAACATCTTGAATTTTTCCACTTCTCCATTGCCATATTCCCATTCCACATACTCAATAGGCACCTTCCTTGAAACTTCTCGAGAGTAGGAAGAATCTCTTCATTCAATACATTATCTATCTCATTCACTTTGGTTTGCTTCTTTTCAAGTGTTTTTAGAGCATATTCCTTTTTTATTTCATACATTCTAGTACTTGCTACCTCTAGTTTTGTATTGTCATTTTCCCATTGCACATACTACACATGCACCTTCCTCAACTTCTCAAGAGTATATTTTTTTTTTATTTCATCCATTCTACTATATGTTGCTATAGTTATGCATTGTTAGTTTCCCATTTCTTGGTTATGAAGGGTGGTTATTAATATTTGGATATAGGAGGTTGTGAGGATGATATGTGTTTGTATTGATAAGAGGGAGAAACATGATTATATATTGGAGGTGTTGAGATATGAGGAGAAGGGATATAATGTTGAGGTCATGGGATATGTGATGAAATGTTTTGGGTGTGTGAGGGGATATGTGTTGGTATTGATTTTGATATGTAAGTGTGATTGAGATATAATGGATGGAAAGGGGATAATGATAAAATGGATGGAAAAGGGGATAATGATGAAAAGGGAGATATAAGACCAATATCGTCTAGGAAAGGCTTGGAGTTTCTCACTCAAGATTGGATAATCACTTGAGTAAGGCTTGGATAGAGGATGTTTTTTCTTACCTAAGCTTGCATAATCACTAAGAAAATGCTTGAATATGCTTACTTAGGCTTGGATAATCACCTAAGCAATGATTTGATGGGGATTTTGATAACAAGTATTAGGATCTAGATAGACTCTTGACAAGATTGATTTTGATAAGATATGATATGGATTATGATTGGGTGATGAGATAGGATAAAATATGATAAAGATTGGATGATATGATATGATCTAGGATAGGATAAAAGGGTCTTCCAAGTTTGATCTAGGGCTACAAAGGTAAATTTTTCAAATTGAGCTCTAAAGAAGGTCAAATGGTGAAACCATAAATATGCATATAATCTACCTAATATTCATTGTATATGTGTAAAAATGCAGCAACAAAAATATGAAAAAAATATGAAAACTTGAAATATAGAAATGAAAGGTCTAACTATCAACTGCAATACATTAATATCAATAAAATGACTTTACAAAATCAATGTACATACTTAGAAATTAATCCAACGAACCATTTGGGTCTACTCTACTCTTTATTCTGTCAAGTATTTCCTCGTGGTCAGACGCACGCTCCTTCCACAAGTTCTTGTTCAAAGGTCTACCCTGATATTGTATCAAATGAATAGTGGATGCCATGACAAGGTTTGAGTAATGACGAATATTTTGATGCATGTCAAAGTACTGAAAGATTTAAACATTAACACTCTTATGTGGGTACCTTTTAAGCCATGTTCCAGTAATAGCCACCGAGCCTGTAGAGTATTTGATGTTTTCTCCATCTATAACTATGGCCTCCAATTTCTTTTTGGCATCAACACAATGACATAAGTAATAATTTGTTCCCTCTTTATTGTCTTCATCTGCAATAACTACATCAACATGGCCTACATTGATATGAGCAACAAATTAAATGAAATTAGTCAGCATTACAAAACCACTACAAAGTAAGATAACATTAGGAATTTAAAAAACTATGCAAGTAGATATATTAACTAGTTGAACCAAATCTAATATGTGATCAAAGTCAATTGATGATTCCATCTATGTCAATTTGAGTTCTATTAGGAGCCGATACATGTCAAGTGGGCTAAGAAAACTTAACCATCATTCATCAACCCACTCCTTTGACTCACACCCATTCTAGGCTCCCATTGTACATGAAGAACAAAATCATGTAATATTATGTGTATGGATATTCCATGAACCTAAATTTGAGATTTTGAAAGAGTGTAGCTCACTTGATCCTATCAGTGTACAAAAATCCTCATATGGTGCAATGTTAGTATCATCTATCAACCAAGTGTTGGATCTTAGTTATGTTTATGGTTTGTCCTTGATGATAAAATCTCTTCTGTTGGTTTCCTTGTCAAGATGGTTCTTTTTGCATATCACAGGTATTGGTTGTTTCTCATTCGGGCTTACACATATCGGCATGAGTATGGCAGGGTCTCCCCGATCCACTTTGAAATGTCTGAGTTGCCTATCAGCAAGACATTTCAGATATCATTTCGATTGAATTTATCATACAGGCTGCTGTCAGCAAGACTTCTCTTATGTTTTGGCGACAGAAAGTGTTCTCTATCGGCATATGTTATACCGTCGGGATGAGGTCTTATCGATTTCATTATGTCTCCCTGACCCGCTTCAGAATGGGCATATCGGCAAAGGAAATTGTCTTCAGTGTAATGTTTCATCAAATATGTCATGTCTTATCGACCTGCATTTGGATAAGCATATCGGCATGAGTTTGGTCATCGGGCTGAGGTCTTAGCGATTCATATTGTCTCATCGACCGTGCAAGGAAAGATCTCATCGGTGAGAGTTATAGCTTTGATGAAATGTCATGGCGATCTCGTGGTGTCTTACCGACTTGGCACAAAAGGCTTATTGGTAAGAGTTAAAGGTTTTCGGTATGAGGTCTCAGCGAGTGACCTCGGTCTCGCCGATGGAAAACAAAAGGCTCCTTGTTGGCATAAAAAATGATTTGTCTCCACGACTCAGAGTGGATAAGTTCTTTCGGTATGACATGAAATGATCTATGAGAGGTCTCCCCGACGGTTTGAAGTTACAGTGACAGTCATAAGATAGAAGGCTCATCGGCAAGAAAAACCATGTGTCACGGTGACAATGTGTTTCAAGTGACTCTCGACAAAACATTATGAAGTCTACAAGAGGTCTCTCTAATATCGTTTGGTCACAGCGATAGTGAATGAAACAAAAGTAAATCTCGGTGAGAAGTCTCCTTATGTCTCAGTGAATGAATAATACACTAAGGAAGCCTATCGATGAGACATGATGTATTCGTTATGTCTTCTTCCCGACTCTGATGGCTCTTGGTGAAAGCGACAAACATAAGGTTGTCTGGCGACGTTAAAGTTGCCTTCAGCATAACGTGTCGTCGATGGAAATAAAAAGGAATAGGGAAAACATTTTGAGTTTACTCTTTTAGCTGGGTATCGAACCCTAGCCTGGCCACCATCTTGGGTGTTTATGTTTCTGTTGTTGCTGACTGTAACAGTTTTTACAGTGGTTTATGGAAGGTTTATTTGGTGCATTTCTAGCTGGAAGCTCGACAATGATTGATGGAGCCATGGGAGTTACGGATTTGTCTGGTATTTTTATTTATGCGTTACATGCTGCTCATACTAGTTTATAATCACCATTTTGTTCTAACTGCTCTCTGCATCTCAGTCAATATGATGCCCTGATTGAGTTTTGTCTTTCAGCATTAGAGGTTATGTTTTTCTGTGGTGGATAGTTGTGCTTTTTATGCAGAAATATGAACTCATACGTTACAAATTTGTTGAGAACGACTCTTAGCTGGGTGAAACGGCTCTTGTTGTGATTTGGTTGTTCTGCCGTTACTTCTGAAGACAGTTACCTATCTGGCAGATGAATATATAGAAGCAGAAAACTCTTTTTTGTTGTCGTTGTTGTAATTCTGAGATTATCATTCCTTGGTTGTATGAAAATGTATGGATAAAAATCTGCAATAAAATTTGAATAACAAGATGCAGAGATTGTAAATTTCTTCTCTATGAAGTATTTTAGGATTCAATTATTGAATCTTTAAGGTATTATGTAGACTAGAAAACAAAGAAATATATTCTTAACTAAAAACAGAGAAATCCTCTGAGTTATTATTATTGTTCAAAACATAATTTGAGGGGTTGGTACTCCTTGAGATAGATATCTCTAAACGAGGGGTTGGTGCTCCTTGAGCGGGTGCTCAAAAATAAGCCTATAAGGCATTGTGAACAGTTGATTAAAAGTTAAGCCTAGAAGGCATTTAGGGAGTGGTTTTTATACCCCAGGAGGGTTTTCCACTCGGCAAATTTTGTGTCACTTTGTTCTTTTGTGTTCTCACTGCTTTACTGTGTTGTTGCTATTTCAGTTCACTGTTGGGATTATTATTTTTCTCAATTTTATTTTATGATTGATTTACATTCAACTCATGAATGCATTAATCAGAATAACATTGAGATCAAATCTAAGTTATGTTTTTGAATTGTTAAAATTTGTCAAATCTGTTAAGACACTGTTTCACCCCCCCTCTCAGTGTTATTTTAACTCCAACATTTTCCTCGTGGTTTTGACATTTTGTAAATATTTTTAATAATTATTATTATTGTAGGGAGCTTTTCTATCAAAATTATTTCATGAGTTTGTTTTTATAGTCGTTTCTTGCCATGGACTTTTGGTGGGGACGTGTGGCGTTTAAACTTGCATATAAAACTTATGCTTTGGGAATCGTGCAGGAAAATAAAGCTCAAGTATAGCTTATGTTCGGTGGAGTATTTATTAAAGACTCCATACCAAACCAGCATTGAACATATAAAGATATTTTACAAATTCAAAAATGCATATCTCCATATTTTCCAATTTCCATTTACTGCGACTCACTTTCATATTCATATCTACATGGAACTGTAGACATTCAACTCCCCAAACAAAAAACTAAAGTTGTTTATTTAGATGGAGACTGTAACGAATGGAACGGACAATGCACAACCAAAGGATATGCACCACCTACTTATAATGTAGGGTGGATTCCAAACCATAAGCACCAACATCATTACACTCTCCATCGAAAAGAACAACTTCACTTTTTTATTAATTCTTCATGCCTTGAACAACACTGCTGTACATGGGATAGGGGGCTGGTTTTACTGGATTTTGGTGGTGTGATGTCTTGGCCTGCTCCATCAAGCCCATCAGATGTATAAGAGGCTGATGCCATGTAAATAAATTTTATATTTAATAAGTAATGATATATATATATGTATAGAGATATATATATATACACACATACAAAATATTACGTGCATATATAAATATAATATATAAATATATATATATATATATATATATATATATATATATATATATATATATATATATATATATATATATATATATATATATATATATATATATATATATATATATATATATGTATGTATACATACCTATATAGATACTTGTATATATGTATGTCTTTGTGTGCACATATGTACATGCATACACATGTATTAAAACAAACACACACACACACACACACACACACATATATAACTCAACAACATATTCCAATACAGGCAACAATGAATGGTAGACACTAATGCACAAAATACGAACATGTAAAAACTACAAAATGACACTATAGAAGACATACGAGCTTACAAATGCCTCGTGTTTTTCTCCCAATACAATAGACATAGATCCTCTGAATAGGCACAAACTTAATCATTTTACACCCACACATTTTCCAATTACTTGGACCTAATTTTTATTTTCGTAAAATAAATTGAAATGCAGCTGTAGTGCATGCATGCCAAGGGAATACTAATTTGATTCTTAATCATGACACACACGTTATCATGCAAAGACCTCCACTCAACAAGTAAGACCAACCCATAAACACACTCGGAGAAACAACCTCAACAAATGTGAAAACAACGCAAATAACACTTTGTTCCACACAATTTAAACTTCAACCCCAACAAATACTTCAAATACAAACAAACATATACACACTAATTCATAAAGAATAGCAAAGAATAGACATGAATAGACAAAATGCAAACAACAATTAACAATACACATTCATCCATAAAATGCAAATATGTAACGCACTGTAAAATGAGACTGCAAGAGACATAGAAGCTTACAAAGGATTCATTTTTCCCTCCCATACAACAGATATAAACCCTTTCAATAGAGACGGGCTTAATGATTTTATACCTAGACTTTTTCCATTTATTTACAACTAATTTTCATTTAATAATTTTAAATGCAATTGTAGTGCATGAGTGCACACACCATAAATTAACCATAAAATGTACAAGTGCAAAGAATATAAAACGACATTGTACAAGATGTAGACAATGAATGGTGTAATGTATAATTTATGGGAATCCAAATAGTTTTATGTTCATAGAATCAGTCAACTTAACGTATGTAGAAATGATAGTTTCATTGTGGCTATAGATGCACAAATATCTACCGACATCAACTGAGTCTCCTTGTCAAGCTTTATTGATCTAGGTAAGTGCATACATAAATTAAAACTACCAATTAGGTTATGCAAGTAATAGTTCGAAGCATAAAACATGTAAATATTAGAAAAATAAATTGTTTAATATAGAAAAACCCCAAGATGAATAAATTCTTACAAATATCAGCATGATACCTAGACTCATTAATGGGAAATACAGTTGAGTGCATCATATGCCTTGTTAGTTGTTCATAGCAAAGTAGCAAACATTGATGAATTATGGTATTAAGTCTGCAACTAAAAAGGAGATAGTCACCTATAAAGACAATCAAACAGGGAAGAGAAAGGAAAAACTACAACACAATAGTGTAAATGATGTTCAAACTTACAAATGGCTTCTTTCTTGTTTTGAACATGATAGAAATAGCCCCTGAAAGGAGACACGGTTTTCATATCCATTGGTTTTCTTGAGGAAATGAAAAAAAAATGCATAAGAATAGTACTTACAAATCACTTGTTTTCCGCTTTCAGTATGATATGTATAAACCGCCTCAATAGACATGAATTTTGTACACATATCAAATTACAATTAGTTCTTTCTTTGTTTAGAAGATGAAAGACATAGATCTTGTTAATAAGTATAGATGTTTGTCTCGTCAAACAATCTGACCAAGTCAGTAAAGAAAACCCAAATGACAATTCAACAAGATTTTACCAAGTTTATGTGTTTGAGAGGCAATGCAAGGAAATGAATAGACACTACATATTGTTCAAGTTTATAGCAGAGGTCATTAACAAGAGTTGCATTCCAGTATGTTGAAATCAGACAGAATTGGGATATTATATATACATAAGACTGTTATTAGGGTGCTATGCATGCACAAAAAAAGAAAATGGAAAAGGCCAGCCATATCAAAGCCCTCTCAACACAGACAAAATTAATAATCTTACACGCATATATTACCCACCTACTTGGACCTAACTTCCATTTCCATTTTTTGAATTTAACTGCATTTGCATTGCATATGTCGGGAGAAAATATTTCTTCCATTGTTAATGATAAAATTTTCAGAGCTTTCACATATCTTTGCTTGGTATTTTTTGTCACTGCATTTATAAGGCAACAAACTAATGTTATCGCCTCAATCTTGCATATTAAAATTCTGCTTTGGGAATGGCGCCGAAAAATAAAGC
>VDFB02075321.1:115725903-115768379 GCA_007258455.2 Sequoia sempervirens | reverse complement strand
TTGTCTTTTTGCAAGTTTGGTCAAATGAGGTACATTAAGTTGGTTTTAGGTGTTTTGAGTTTAGATGACATTAAATAAGGTCATAATAGACCATTTTATAATGTAATTAGTCTATTTGGAGTCATTTGAGTTCATATTGTCATATTTTGTAATGTTGTCAAATGTTGTCATATAAAGTTGCAAAAATAAAAAATTGGAGAAGTCCAACGGTCACAGGAGTTTAAAAGTTGGTTTGAGTTAGTTGGTCTATTTTTTCTTGATGTCTAAGGTTTAAATTCATGTTGAATGGGTCGAATAGAAGTTTTGGTGTTCATTTTTGGTGAAAGAAAACAATAAAATACTCAATTTTTTTTTTCTAGCAAAATATATTGCTCCAAGAAATTGTGTTGGAAATATGTTCCTCAAACAATACAGGCTGAAACCTCCATTAGAGCCAAGTCGGTGTGACATCTTCATTGTCTGGACGACTAGCAGCTTGATTCATTTTATTTTCTACAGGTCGCTGTGACCTAGCTTTTGTCTTTCCGAAAGGTTCACTTTGGTCTATTGATGTGACATAGTGTATTCGCTATGACCTCTTAGCACTCGGGAGACCTCTAGCCGACAGGCCATTCAATCGTAAATCGGGGAGACTCATGGTGACCACAGGCTTCGGGGTAGCTTATAGCGGCTCGGTGAGAAGTCCCAACGAACAGTGAATGTCTTGCCAATAGACATTTTGATGTCTTCGCCATAACATAAGGGTCCCGGTGTGACGTCTTAGCAATAGATGAAAGTCATGCCAACGGGGACACACTTGGGAGTCATCATTGTAACACTAAGGTTTCGTTATGAAGTCTAGGCGATATGAAAATGTCTCACCGACGGAGGCTCAAGTGTTAGCTAACAGAGTAACTCAAAGCGGTCGGGGAAAGGTCCTGGCGAGACTGTTAAGTCTTGCCGATAGCCGATGGCTATCAGGGTAACTCAAATGGTTTGGGAAGAAGTCCCGGCAAACGTTGTATGTCTCGCCGATGATGAGGGTTCTTCGGTGTAGCTCTTGGCGAATGGTGGTCTCGATGTAACTTTGAGATCTTAGAGAAACCTCCCAGCGAAAGATGTAAGTCTTGGTGACTATTCAGTGAAGCCCGATATGACTTGTGACTTCGGTATAACCTTTGGTGGCTCGCTATGATCTCTTGGCGAAAGCGATAGGTCTGGGCGACTGTGTGGTGACTCAGTGTAACACATGAAGCTTGATGGAATGTCTTGGCGATATTTGTTACTCTTGGTGACATCAATATGAAGGCTATGTGGCATCGGCGAGACACTGTTAGTGTCTCACCAAGATGCCAATACAGTGCGAATTCTGTTGACAGTTTGACCGTCTGATGTGGCATCTCATGGACGAATCAGAAGAGCCAAATTGGAACCATTGGGAGTCTGTTCATTGTGACAATTTTGTGAGGAAGCTCGACAGCCAGGAACGACATGAATATAGTTTGTAATCTCTGTAGTGATTTGGTTGGTTCGATCAACAATTGTGTGTGAATAGTTCAAATTGTATCAGAGTGAATTCTATTCTGTGCTGACTGTAACTTGAAGGTTCCTGTGCAAATTTGTTAATGGTGAAAGATGCTATAATCAAACACCAGAAGATAAGTCTGTCAATTGTATGTAATCTCAATTACTGTAATACAAAGTGATTTCTCTTGGTGTGGTGGGTTTTTTCTCCCGTAAGGGTTTTCCCACATATATCTGGTGTTCTTGTGTGATTGTCAAAACTTTGTTTCTGTAATCTATTTCATAGTGGATCTTAACTTGACTGTAATTGTAAATTTTAAAGTATATCTACATTCTTCTCTGAGGTATTGACGTTAGGAGAATTCTTTCCGCATCTTATTTTCCTTACAAGTGGTATCAGAGCCTAGCCAGTTGTGTTATCCTTGTGGGTATGTTGGGTTTTTTGTGTCAATTCTGTTCAGTGGGAGTCTTGTATAGTTTGTTATTTCTAATTACAGATTAAGATGGCTAGTACATCTGGTAAGATTGAAATACAGAAATTCAATGGCAGTAAGTTTGAGTTGTGGAAACTCAAGATGGAGGATCTTCTTGTTGATCATGATCTTTGGATTGTTGTGGCTAGAGTGAAACCTACAGGCATGAAGCAAGAAGATTGGCACCTTGTAGATAGGAAGTCTAAGGGGCTGATAAGGCTTTGTTTGGTAGACTCAGTGCTTTTGAATGTGCATGAGGAGAAAACTGCATCTACCTTATGGAAGAGATTGGCATCTATTTATTAGGGGAAGTCCTTGGTGAATAAACTATTCCTGAGGAAGAAACTATACTCTTTGAGAATGCAGGAAGGAGGGTCTATAGTTGATCGTTTCAATGCATTTAACATGCTACTTGCTCAATTGACATCTGTTGGTGTGAAGACTGAAGAAGAGGATTGTTGTATGCTACTATTGTGTTCTTTGCTAGACTCATGGGATCATCTAGTGATGGCTTTCAGGAGTACAACATCCAGTTTCAAGATGGAGGATATTGTTGGTTCTTTGTTGTCAGAACAAATGAGAAGGAAGTCTTCTGAGATGGCAAAGGAGGCTCTTGCTATCAGAGGAAGGTCAAAGGAGAAAGGCAAGAAGAAGGACAAGAAGTCCAAATCGAAATCAGAGGGGAGATCAAAGTCTCTTGGAAAGAAGTCCAAGGTGAAGTGTTGGAACTGTGGGCAACCTAGTCATGTACGAAAGGATTGTAAAGAGGAGAAAAAGAAGAAGAAGGGATCTTCTAATAATGGTTCTTCTCATAGTGATGGTGACGCTTCATTGCAGCCTTGGCTACTAGGCATCAAATGATGTCTAGATGATTGATTCTGGAGCATCATTCCAAATGACATCTCACAAAGAATTATTCGCGGTATAGAAGAATATGATGGTGGAAAATGTATTTTGTAAGTGATTCAACTTTAGAGATAGTTGGGTCGTGGAAGAGTCAGAATACAATTCCCCGATGGCAGAGTGAAGGGAATCAATAATGTTATGCACATACCAAGTCTGGCTTGAAATCTATTATCTGTAAGTATGCTAAATGATATTGGTGTGTACAAGTTACGTTCTCTGGAAATGGCTACAAGATGACTAGAGGTTCAATGGTGTGGCTAGAGGTGGTCGAATTGTACCCTGTACAAGCTAGATGCATAGGATGTTCAATGTAACAGTGTCTTTGGAAAGTCACTGAAAGCGCTCATGGAGGTAAAGAGGGAAATATCCCTAATTATGTAAACTCTATGGAAGTAAAACTTCTGCAGAGAAGACTATGCTTTGGCATCATAGGTTAGGCCACATAGGAGAAAAGGTTTAAAAACCTTGAAGAATAAAAACCTAGTTGAGGGGCTTGAAGATTGTAATCTCTTGAATTTGAATTATGTGAACACTGTATATATGGAAAGCACAGGTGTTTCGTTTTATTCAGTCCTCATAAATCTTCTAGTTTGTTAGACTATATTCATTCGGATGTGTTTGGTCCAGTGGATGTTCCTTCTTTGTCTAAGTCAAGATACTATGTGTCGTTTATTGATGATTATTCAAGAAAGCATTCGTATATTTTTTGAAAAGTAAATCAGAAGTGTTTAGTCGATTTAAGGAATTTAAGAACCTTATTGAAAATCAGACGGTAGAAAAATAAAATGCTTAGGACTAATAATGTTGGTGAATTTTTTTTTGATGAATTTGAAATGATATTGCAAAGACCATGGAATTAAAAGACACAAGACTACACCTTATACTCCACAGCAGAATGGAGTTGCAGAGAGGTTCAATAGGACAGTGATGGAGAGAGCACTGAGTATGCTCAGTAGTGCTGGCTTGGAGGAGAAATTTTGGGCTGAGGCTGTATCTACTACATGCTATCTAATTAATCGTTCTCCAAATTCTGCTCTTGTTGAGAAAACACCTTTGGAAGTGTGGTCTGGTAAGAAGCCCTCACTTAGACATGTTCGTGTTTTTGGCTGTGAGGCATATGCTCATGTGCCGGATGTGAAAAGATCTAAATTGGAGAACAAGGCTGTCAAATGTATTTTTATAGGCTATAGCGCTATCACAAAAGGATACAAGCTTTGGAATCCTGATACAGAGAAGGTTGTATACAACATAAGTGTAATCTTTCGTGAGCTGAAACCTTCCACTTTGGATATGCAATTAGAGACAGTCAAAAAATAGTAAGGACATAGCAGCAATTCCTCCTATAGCAGACAAAGAGGAATTGAGAATTCAAAATGTACCTGAAACTAAGGAGAGGTCAAGCAGTTCTGAAAGTTCTGAAGAAGATGAAGAACCTCAGCCTCAACCTCAACAACTGAGGAGGTCAACCCGAGAAAGGAAACAACTAGATAGGTATAGGTTCTCATTGATTGATTCTACTTGTGCCTATGCTTTGATTTCTAGTACTGATAAGCCTAGGACTGTAAAAGAGGCATTTAAAATGTCTGATTCAGATTCTTGGTTGGAAGCCATGCAAGAAGAGATGGCATCTTTAGAAAAGAATGAAACCTGGAGTCTAGTGCCCTTGCCTAAAGGTAGAAAGGCTGTTGGCTGCAAATGGGTATTTAAGAAAAAGATTGGTCTTGATGGCAGTGTAGAAAAGTACAAGGCAAGATTGGTTGCAAAGGGTTATTCCCAAGTAGAGGGAATCGATTATGGGGAAATATTTTCTCCTCTAGCAAAGCTGACATCCATCAGATTTCTTTTGTCACTTGCAACAGCATATGACTTAGAGGTTGAATAGATGGATGTGAAGACAACATTTCTTCATGGTGATCTTGAAGAAGAAATCTATATGTCCCAGCCTGAGCACTTTGTTGAAAAAGGTAAAGAAAAACTGGTATGCAAATTAAAGAAGTCTCTGTATGGGTTAAAGCAGTCACCTAGAATGTGGTACCAGAAATTTGATACATTTGTATTGTCTTTGGGATTTGTGAGATCAAAATCTGATCACTGTGTATTTTATAAAGCTGAAAGTGATCAAGTATTAGTTATTGCTCTTTATGTGGATGATATGCTATTCATAGGAAATAGCAAGCTAATGATTTCTAATCTTAAGTATCAGTTGTCTGCTAAGTTCAAAATGAAGGATCTTGGTGCAACAAGGTATATTCTAGGGATGGAGATAACCAGGGACAAGAAGAATAGAAAGCTTTGGCTCAGTCAGAGTAAGTATGTCAAGACTATTCTTGAGAGATTTTGTATGAATGATTGCAAACAACTAGTGGTTCCAGTCATGCAGGGAACAAAGCTATCTATTGAGGACTGTCCAAAATATCCTACTGAGATGGAGGACATGACTAGTGTACCCTATGCTAGTGTGGTTGGAAATCTCATGTATGCAATGGTCTATACAAGGCCAGACATTTCCCAAGTAGAGGGAGTACTTAGTCGATTTATGGCTAATCCAGGAAGAACGCATTGGGATGCTATGAAAAGAGTTTTCAAATATTTGAAGGGCACTTCAGATTTTGCATTGTGTTACCATGGGAATTCAGTTGAATCACAGAGGACTCTCAACATTCATGGATATGTAGATTCTGATTGGGTAGGGGACATTGACAGCAAGAGATCCACCAGTGGATACATTTTCATGATGAATGGTGGTGCAGTGAGTTGGATGAGTAAGCGTCAAGCTGTAGTTGGTTTGTCCACTATGGAGGCTGAATACATGGCAGCTACTCATGCTTGTAAAGAAGCTGTATGGTTGAAATGTTTGTGTTCTAACATTGGTTTTGATGCAGGGGAAATAACAATTTTCTGTGACAGTCAGAGTGCAATTTTTCTGGAAAAGAACCCTACTTTCCATGCCAAGATGAAACATATTGATGTACAGTACCACTTTGTACGAGATATGATGGAGGATGGAAAGGTCAGTTTGGAAAAGGTTGATACTCTGGAGAATGTTGCAGATGCATTGACAAAGCCAGTGAGCACAAACAAGTTCAGGTGGTGTGCCATTTCAATGGGCCTTAGTGCCCATGATTTTCAGTAAATTATGTTGTGCTCTGGAGGTGCCTGTATGATCTTCGTCAAGTGGGAGATTGTTGGAAATATGTGCCTCAAACAATATAGGCTGAAACCTCCATTAGAGCCAAGTCGGTGTGACATCTTCATTGTCTGGCCGACTAGCAGCTTGATTTATTCTGTTTTCTACAGATCGCTGTGACCTAGCTTTTGTCTTGCCGAAAGGTTCACTTTGGTCTATCGCTGTGACATAGTGTATTCGCTATGACCTCTTAGCGCTCGGGAGACCTCTGGCCGACATGCCATTCAATCGTGAATCAGGGAGACTCATGGCGACCATGGACTTCAGGGTAGCTTATAGCGGCTTGGTGAGAAGTCCCAGCGAACAGTGAATGTCTTGCCGATAGGAATACATTTTGATGTCTTTGCCATAACATAAGGGTCTCGGTGTGACGTCTTAGCGATAGATGAAAGTCATGCCGACGGGGACACACTCGGGAGTCATCATTGTAACACTAAGGTTTTGTTATGAAGTATGGGCGATATGCAAATGTCTCACCGATAGAGGCTCAAGTGTTAGCTATCGGAGTAACTCAAAGCGGTTGGGGAAAGGTCTTGGCGAGACTGTTAAGTCTTGCCGATAGCCGATGGCTATCAGGGTAACTCAAATGGTTTGAGAAGAAGTCCCGACGAACACTGTATGTCTCACCGATGATGAGGGTTCTTCGATGTAGCTCTTGGCGAATGGTGGTCTCGATGTAACTTTGAGATCTCAGAGAAACCTCTTGGCGAAAGATGTAAGTCTTGGTGACTATTCAATGAAGCTCGATAAGACTTGTGACTTCGGTATAACCTTTGGTGGCTCGCTATGATCTCCTGGCGAAAGCGATAGGTCTAGGTGACTGCATGGTGACTCGGTGTAACACATGAAGCTCGATGGAACGTCTTGGGGATATCGGTTACTCTTGGCGACATCAGTATGAAGGTTATGTGGCATCAGCGAGACACTGTTAGTGTCTCACCGAGATGCCAATATAGTGCGAATTATGTTGACAGTTTGACCGTCCGATGTGGCATCTCGTGGACGAATCAGAAGAGCCGAATTGGAACCATTGGGAGTCTGCTCATTGTGACAGTTATGTGAGGAAGCTCGACAGCCAAGAACGACATGAATATAGTTTGTAATCTCTGTAGTGATTTGGCTGGTTCGATCAACAGTTGTGTGTGAATAGTTCAAATTGTATCAGAGTGAATTATATTCTGTGTTGACTGTAACTTGAAGGTTCCTGTGCAAATTTGTTAATGGTGAAAGCTGCTATAGTCAGACACCAGAAAGATAAGTCTGTCAATTGTATGTAATCTCAATTACTATAATACAAAGTGATTTCTCTTGGTGTGGTGGGTTTTTTCTCCCGTAAGGGTTTTCCCACATATATCTGGTGTTCTTGTGTGATTTTCAAAACTCTGTTTCTATAGTCTATTTCATAGTGCATCTTAACTTGACTGTAATTTTAAATTTTAAAGTATATCTACATTCTTCTCTGAGGTATTAACGTTAGGAGAATTTTTTCTGCATTTGATTTTCCTTACAAATTGTACAACCGTGTATAGTTTGTTTTGGCTTCCAAATGCATTGTAATTGATGAAAATATGAGTTAACATTACTTTGGTTTTTTTTTATTGAATTCCATAGAGATTTGAGTGTTTTGTGGCCATTTTTCTATAGGCGGCTAGAACTCAGATTTTGAAGTTTTGAGAGTGTAAAATGGGTCCCTAAGCCATTCTACCTAGTGAAATTGGTTCAAAATTGGTGGAATAGCTCCTTTATATGTAGGTTTATTGTTTTTATTCTTTGTAGGATCATGGAAGGCCGATTGAAGGAGTTTGAATGTTGCCTTAGGTGATTTTTTATGAGTTTTTGCCTAGAAATTGATGGCTAAGAGTGGTAGCTTGATAAAATAACATTGTTGTAGCATGGAAGAGGATTTAGAAAGATTGTGCAGACATATTTGGATGTGTTTGAGGTACTAGTAAGGTGATATAGGGTTTGGATTATTGATTTTCAATAAACCCTCATGTTTCAAGCATGAAACAAGCCTAAAGCAAGGGTTTTGAGATTTGGGGCATTGGTGATTGTTCCTCCTACTAAAGATTGTTGATTTTGGCCTTTTGAAGGCTAGTGAAGGTTTTGAAAATGATTTTTGGAGCTGAGAGAGTGATTGAGTGGGTGATGCTTTGTAAAAGTGGCTTATTTAGGCTTGGGGCAACGTACCAGTCAATTTTTTGGAGATGATGGTCCAAAGTGACCATAGGAGATTTTAAGATATGTTGAATATGTCCAAATGGGTGTCTAAAAAGTTAAATTGTTTCTTGGCTTGAAGAGGATTCTATAAGTTATGATCAAATTTCATTGTTTGAAATGTTACAAGGAATTGTGAATAATTGGTGAGTAGAACTCCTAATTGAGACTTTGGTGATTGTAGAATTGTTTGAAACTGATCTAATTGTGATTTTGGAAGGTTTGAATCCCTGCTCTACATCAAGTGGTATCAAAGCATAGGTGCTAGATCATTTGAGGGTGAAAAGCTGAAGTTTGAAGTGTGAAAAGTAGGAAGTTGAAATGACAAAATGCCTCCTAAGGGTAGTGTAGTACTTGCAAGGGAGATTAAGATGTTGAAAGAGTCACAAGAAACAATCTAATCTAATTTTTTAGCAATGGAGACACAACAAAGAAGAGGAAAGGCCATTGAAGAGGAAAGTGATCAAGAGGAAGAGGAAGAGGGTGAGCAGGAAAACCCTCCAAGTGGAAGAACCCAAGATGTTGATTGGGATCCTAATGAGAGAGGGATGATAAAGATGCTTAAGGATATGAAGGGATATGATTCTAATGTGAAAGTAGATGTGCCAATGTATAATGGAAAATTGGATGTTGAAGAGGTGTTAGACTGGATAGATGCACTAGATAATTTCTTTGAGTTTAAGGAGGTTGTTGATGATCAAAAGTGAAGTATGCTAAGAAAAAACTAAAAGGAATTGCATTGAAATGGTGGAATTACATCCAAGAGGAAAGGGTGAAGAAGGGAAAGACAAAATTTAGTTAATGGGATAGAATGGTACCAAAGGTAAAAGCACAATTTTTGCTAAGTGATCATGCAATTCAAACATTCAAGAAGTTGTAGAGTTTAAAACAAAAGGAAAAGGATGTTATGACATATATTGAAGAGTTTCACAAGTTGAGTATAAGGTCTGGTCATATTGAGGATGAAAATGAAAAGATTGCAAGGTATATGTGTGGATTAAGGTTTCAAATTCAAGATGGGTTGAGTTTGGCTATGCCTAGATCAGTGGATGAATGTTTTCAATTAGCTGCTAAGGTAGAGGAGAAACTGAAAAGAAGATCAGAAAGACAAGGAAGAGGCAGATACAACACCAATAGGGGAAGAGGATCAAGGTAGAATTTTGAAGATCAAGGAGATACAAGCAAAATCAAGGAACAAGTTGTTGATCAAAGAGGTGGATTCAGAGGTTTTAGAGGAAGATTTGGTGGAGGTAGGAGTTCAAATTCATTTTCAAGTAGATATTATCATTTTAATCAGCTTGGGAATCCAACATTCAAGTGTCTTGAGAAGCAAGGGTCTACTTCAAGTGGTGGTGACAAAAGAGTGCAATTGGTACAAGAAGATGATTGTGAAAGTGTGCATTCTCCTAATCAACTTGTTGCTCCAGAAGTTGGGGAATCTTTGATGGTGAGAAGAAAACTACTTCAAGAAACCAAGGAGACCACCTACAAATGCAAAGGTAAGGTATGCATAGTTGTAGTAGATTCAGGGAGTATTGATAATATGATATCAAATGAAATGGTAGATAAACTAAATTTGGAGAAAATTCCTCATGAAACACCATATAAAGTATCCTGGTTGAATGATGATCAATCCATTTTGGTTAATGAACAAGCTTTAGTTGAGTTTCAAATTGGTGGATATAAGGACAAGGTTCTTTGTGATGTTTTTCCAATGGGTTGTTGTCATTCATTGCTTGGAAGACCATGGTAGTTTGATAGGAATACACTTTATGATTGTAGACATAATACTTACACCATTGAAAAGGATGGAAATACTTTCACATTAACACCATTGTAGGAGGAAGATAAAGGAAAGAGTAAGGCAGCAAGGGTGGTTATGTTTGGCAAGGAGTTTGTGAAACTAGAGGAAGACAAGAATGAATAATTTGCAGCCATTACAAAAGAAGAAGATGCTAGGACAGTAGATAGAAGGAAAGAAGAAAATGTGGAGATAGTAAGCTTGAAGAGTAATCTTATTTTGATTGGAAAGGAATATGAAATGGTGACAAAGATAGTTCAAGAGAAGGTCAAGGATGAATTTTTTGAGGGAGTGCAAAATTGCTTAAAAAGGCATGATAAAATCATGGTGGGGACAGTGCTTTGTCCATTGATGGAAAAAGAAGAAAGTGGGAAGTCAAGTACTATCAAGATAGAGGTTATTAAGTCTAATGGAACAATGGGTTGTAAGTTTGATAACACAGTGGTATTTGGGCAAAGACCCTTGTGACGAAGATGAAGAAAAAAGGTGAAATGAGTAAGGGTGTTTGGCAAGGAAAATTGGATGAGTTTGAGTATGTTTCAAGAGGGAAAGAGAGGATAGTCAAAGGAAAGGTTGAAAAATTTCAGTGTGTAGGTGTCAAAGCAGGTGCAACATTAGTTTATGATGAGAAAAAAATAAGAGGACATACAACATGGTAGTTTGTGAAGGTGGGGCATTATCAAGTTAGCAACAAGTTCAATAGTGCAAGGCACAATGCACATCTGCAATATTTGACTCAGTGGAAAGGAGTGCTGAATGAAAGAGTTTTTGGAAGACCTAAGAGATGGTATAGACAAGTTTCAGTTCAATTTCCAAGGGACTTGGAATCTTTTTCAGGCTGAGTGTATGGTGCAAGGGCACCAAGTTCATTGTCTTTTTGCAAGTTTGGTCAAATGAGGTCTTAAGTTGGTTTTAGGTGTTTTGAGTTTAGATGACATTAAATAATGTCATAATAGACAATTTTATAGTTTAATTAGTCTATTTGGAGTCATTTGAATTCATATTGCCATATTTTGTAATATTGTCAAATGTTGTCATATAAAGTTG
This sequence comes from Sequoia sempervirens, assembly GCA_007258455.2. Taxonomy (NCBI): domain Eukaryota; kingdom Viridiplantae; phylum Streptophyta; class Pinopsida; order Cupressales; family Cupressaceae; genus Sequoia; species Sequoia sempervirens. Next base: position 115,757,245 of record VDFB02075321.1, on the reverse strand, counting down.
CAAAAATGCAAAATTGGAGAAGTCCAACAGTCATGGGAGTTTAAAAGTTGGTTTGAGTTGGTTCTTGATGTATAAGGTTTAAATTCATATTTTATGGGTTGAATAGAGGTTCTAGTGTTCATTTTTGGTGAAAGAAAATAATAAAATACTCCATTTTTCTATTTTTTCCAGCAAAATCTGTTGCTCCAGGCCATTGTATGACCTTGCATAGTTTGTTTTGGAGAAATATGATTCAACATTACTTTGGTTTTTTTTTTATCGAATTCCATAGAGATTTGAGTGTTTTGTGGCCATTTTTCTGTAGGCGGATAGAATTCATATTTTGAAGTTTTGAGTGTAAAATGGGTCCCTAAGCCATTCCACTTGGTGAAATTGGTTGAAACTTGGTGGAATGGCTCCCTTAGATGTAGGTTTATTGTTTGTATGATTTTTAGGAGTAGGGAAGGCCGATTGAAGGAGTTTGAATGCTACCCTAAGTGAAGTTTTATGATTTTTTTTCATAGAAATTGATGGATAAGAGTGGTAGCTTGATGAAATAATGTTGTTGTAGCATGGAAGGGGATTTAGAAAGTTTGTGCAGAAATATTTGGATGTGTTTGAGGTAGTGGTAAGGTGAGAGAGGGTTTGGGGTATTGATTTTCAATAAACCCTCATGTTTCAAGCATGAAACAAGCCTAAAGCAAGGGTTTTAAGATTTGGGGCATTGATGATTGTTCCTCCTACTAAAGATTGTTGATTTTGGCCATTTGAAGGTTGGTGAAGGTTTTTAAATTGAGTTTTGGAGTTGAGAGAGTGATTGAGTGGGTGATGCTTTGTAAAAGTGGCTTATTTAGGACTTGGGGCAGCATACCAATCAATTTTTGGAGATGATAGTCCAAAGTGACCATAGGATATTTTAAGATATATTGAAATATGTCCAAATGGGTGTCTAGAAAGGTAAAGGGTTTCTGGATTTGAGGAGCATTCTATAAGTTATGCTCAAATTTCATTGTTTGAAATGGTACAAGGAATTGTGAATAATTGGTTAGTAGAACTCCTAATTGAGACTTTGGTGATTGGAGAATTGTTTGAAACTAATCTAATTGTGATTGTGGAAGGTTTTCCTCCTTTCTCTGCATCATCATCCACCTTCCCCGTATAATGATCTACATTGGGAGGCCGATGACCTCTTGGTTGATGAGGACTAGGGGTTGCCTCTTCTTCATCTATATAATTGATTGTGTGTGTGTGTTTGTGTTCCCACATTATTTTGTTATGGCTTCCTAGATGACCGTTTTCACCCTTATAGGTGCTTGGATACAAGAGTGTTTGGTGTCCTAAAACTTTCTCTATTTGTGGCATCATTCTTCCTCTATTATGTGTGTTGATTTTTGACAATTGGGGATGATGCAAAGTGTTGGGGGAATTTAGGCTTCCCTTCCATGTTGAACCAATTTTTTATTTTTATTTTGTCTTCTCATTCATTCTTCACATAGTTTGATATAGTAGGGAGCTGATGATAGTTCATTAATATACTATTTTTATACTTATATATTTATGAGCAGCTTTGACCCTGAACTATCAGATCACCCATGTCCCTTGTGTGTTATACTATTGTTTTTCCTTCCTTCGTATCTTTCTCTTTTCTTTGCTTGTTTCAAGATGTTGTGGTACTCATGTTTTTTCCCTTGCGTGTGTGACAACATTACCATGATTACATCTCGCTATGTTCTGCAGACCACAACATCACTTTTTCATTCTTTCTTTTCTCTCCTTATGATTTCATGTTCCTTTGCATGTAGCACACACCATCCTCCAAGGAGGGAGTAACTTTTCCTGCAAGACAAGCCTCAACCTTCCCATTGGGAGGGGAAATTTTCTTCCTTTTGAATTCCTTGATGAAGTGAACATCTTTCGAAAGGATTTGTTGATGTTGAATTGATTTACGAAAAATAATTTTGCACTTTCAGACTGAGCGTCCCTCGAGTGGACCCCTTTGCTTTTGAATGGTTCTCAAGGGACCCCTTTGAAAGCTCTTCCTTCAATTTTTTGACTGTCTACACGACTATCTTCTTGTGTTCCTGCATGGCTGCTCTTTGTTTTCTAATATGTTTTATCTACGGATTAACATGTTGCTTTGTAGGTGCACCTGTGAAGCTGCTTTCCAATCTGACTGTGCGGAGTCCCCTACATTGGGCTTCCTTTAGGAGATAGTATCTGATGGGTGCTTTCTTTGTAGGTATGAGGGCTTGTGAAGTGCTTGCATCCTCTGAGATTTTTCCATCATTGGTCAATGATCCTTCAATGTACTTTGATCAACTCTTTAGTTCTGAGGATCTATAGCGTCCTTTGTTCGAACCTCTCCTAGAGAGAGTACCTATGGAGTTATTTTCTTGTTCTATGCTTTCATACTCGCCATATTTTGGTCTACTTCCTTGATGATTTAGGTATACATTTCTAAAATCTTTGATCTACTTTATCAAACACTCATTGACACCTATGCTCTCTAAAGTGGAGGAAAAATATATATGAGTGAATTTGTACACCCTTGCAAATTCCACTTTTACATCCCTCCACCTTGGAAAATCAAACCTGACTAAGAAATTCCACATCACCCATCTGTAACGCATTTGCTTGGTGCATGTATTTTTTGTTGGTGGAGGAATTTTTGTTAAGGACACGAGTGCAACACATAGACATCTATGCAATGCGTTGTTGTCCTTAACAGATTCCTACCTTTGGAGTCCATAGGGACATTATGTCTCCCATTGGGGATGAAGCATAATGTCTCTGTGTCACCAATTGGCCCAAAAATGACTCTTTCCCTCTTAATTGATCTTCAAATGCATATCTTTCTCATTCACTTTATCTCTTCAACATTCTACTTCATCTTCTAGGCAATTCATGCAATCTCTTGAATATTGCTTAGAAACTTGTTGGTCCATCAACTTCACTAAGAAAATGTTGTGCTACCATAGAAGCTACGAGTTTGTTATCTTGTGAGACCTCCTTTGTCACTGCTATGGTCGTGTCAACTTTACCAAGCTTGTACTCTTGCATTCTCCCTTCATTGGCCTTGAATTCCTTTGGGTGGAGGTGGTATTGCTTCAGTATCCTTCTTTTGTTGTGGTTTTATAGAATAGCAATGTGTTTTTGGTAATGTTCGATACTCTCTTTTCTACTATTTCCTTTATCACATTTTCTATCTCGTGGCTTTCTTGGTTGTCTGTGGAGGTAGAAACACCAAAGCAGGGGTTTGACTGAGGAAAACCCCTATACAGCCCCAACATTTTTTCTCTCTTGGTTGTGTGTAGGTATGTACGTGTGGAGCTTGCTAGAAAATTGGACTCTCAATGAGTTGGTCTTTATCACCTTTTTTTTCGTCATCTCCTTCATTATCTCTATAGTTATTTCTCACATTTTGTTATTTATCATTTTATTTAGCACATTAAAACTCATCAGACTAGACCTTTAGTAGGTTTTCCTAAATTTTGTATTATACTCTTGCACTTTTTGGTCATATGGATTCCAACACCCCAGAGAGATGCTAGTGTGCCGCACTGTCATCCTGATATGTGTTATTGTCCTTAGGCAGAGAGTTGTTTGAGGTATGGTTCAGGTTCTAGAAACCAACTTTTTTAGTCCCATCCACACATTTGGATCAGTAGAGTTACAAAAGCATTTGAGAGTGCTCTTGGTTCTCTATCCTTGACCTAAAACACTCTCTTAGCTTGAGGTAAGATAGGGAAACCTTATACTCTTGGCTCTCTATGACCTAAATGCTTGGTGTGGTTGGTTCCCCTACCTTACAAGCACAAGGAGAGAGCATATACATAAACTAGCACACCTAGGCTAACAATGGACTTAAGTTTTCTTGTGATTTGTGATCCCCAGGCTCTCCAAATGGTGAAAGGGGAGAGAATACATTAGAAAGGGACTCCAAGCACAAAAAGATAGGTTAATTGATCCTTTAGCAAAATCAAAGTGTTCCTAAATTAGTGAAAAAAAACATATAAGGGTTCTTCGACTAACATTCTACAACAAACATGTTAGTAATTATTCCACCAGTCTTGGACAAATGAAGCTACAAAAAGATGACACTTTCACAAGGACATACAAACAAGTTAGTAGATTAGTGATAAACTAGGAACAAACTAGAAAATTTGGACAAAAAGCATACAAGAGGTGTTACTAGTAAAGTCGCCTATCAGAAGAGCAGGGCCGACCCTATAAGTTGTGCAACTTCCTATCCAAAAAATATTTCTTTGGAGTTAGTAGGATTTCCTATCTTGCAGATTTTCCCCTAAAGATTGTGTATCCGGTCATTTGTGGATTTTCTTATGAAGTTGTGTATCCATTTGTGCTCTTTAAATCTGCCTATGTGGGGTCTCAATAGAGTTACTTGTGCAGTGCATCTACCTCTATAGCTAGTTTTAATTTAGAAGGCTAGAATCCAAAGCACATCCACCCCTGAAAGAGATGGATCCACCCTTGAAAATGGCATATTCGCTTGTACAGCAGATTCACCCATGGGAAAAACTTATAACTACAAAATTTGAGACTTTCAAGAAAAAAGTTAATATAATTGTGATGTGGGTCCCACTAGGTGTGCTAGAATGTGTGCATTGAGTTAGTGTTCTAAAATGTAAGGAAATAGAAAAAAAACAAGCAAAAACACAAAAACAAAGAAACAATCAGATTTGGGCTAAAAAACTCATACCTTCACCAAAGTGGAGGAAATAGCAATATGTTGACGAGCTCGATGCAAAAATTGCCCCAATGGTGTCAATTGGATGTGTTCTCTAGCTCAATTTAAAAGAACCATAACAATATGTAATTTTCTCAAAGTATGTGATTGAAATGATAATTTTTTTTCAAAAATGACTAAGTGTAGTCATTTGAGAGGGGTTGGAAGGAATGAAGGGTTGAGATGCCTTCAGACATCTCAACCCATCTGGTGGTGATAAGTATCACTATGAGAGGGGATGTGAGGATATTTGTTACTTTGAAAGTACCTTGGGGGATGGGAAATACCTCTCTCATAAAGGGCTTTCTTGTCCAATCTACCCAAATGATTGGAAAGAGAGGTCAAAAAGAAATTAAAAATTACGTTGAGGTACCTTGTTGGAATAAAGAGGAATTCAAAATTCCTTAAAGGTACCTTGGGTAGGGTTACTTCTTCAAAAGGAGAAACTATTTAAGGTTGAGTTGACTAGGAAGGGGTACCATAAATGGAAAGGAGATTAGACCCTTCTAATCAAAGGATTGGATTGTGCAAATGATTAAGGGGGGTGGTTAGGTGGAGAATTGTGGTAATGATGATGATTAAGAGGCCACTTACAAAAGTTGGAGGATGCAACACCTCTTAATCATGAATTAGGTGTGAGCACATCCCTAATGAGAGGGGTAGGAAGTGGATTAGGGGTAATGACCAAATTATGGAGGATGGGACTAGGAAAGAGAAAATGGAGGAATTAAATATTAAATTTAACTCAAGTGGGATAAATGACTAAATTAATTAATGGGAATATTTATTTAATTTAGAGAAGAAGAGCTAGAGGGATAAAGTATTTAATTAGATAATTAAATATCTTAGGGATTTAGAAGACTATAGGGAAATTAATGATTTTAAATAACACAAATAAGGGGGGATTTTAGATGAAATAGGGATAAATTTTACCAAACGCAAGTGGTCAAATATAGGTGTCTACAATATCATCACACTAATTAATTTAAATCTATTTTTGTTCTTTTCATTTTTCAACTAATTATATTTAGATTAGGAATCTAGTTTAAATATGGAACTTTAGTAAACTATGTAGGAGGACAAATAAGTCAAATTTGATAGGTAAAGTAGTTATTTATGTTTGCTTTATTTTAAATAGTTTTTTTGCTAGTGTGAAATTATATTCATATTACCATAAGTTAATGAGGACTATTTTCCTATATTTAATTTAGCTATGAATCTTATCAATTATGATAAGATTTTTTTTTTTTTTTCTTTGTCTATTCTTGAAATGGATTGTATATCTTTGAAATTTCTCATTTGTGAAATTAATTCTCATGAATTTCAATTGATTGTAATTTTATCCTCTTTGATTGTTTTCTCTCATATACAATAAATAGTATGTATAATAGAATTATTGGTTCTAAATTTGTATTGGAACCCATAAATTTGTAAGATTCTTCTCATGTATTTTATGAGAGTTTTAGCAATGAGGTTGTAATTGGTACATCTTGGAGTGTAATGGGTCTCATATATGAGCCTAGAAGACATCAAAAACCTAGGGATCACTTGTTCAAATGAAAAACTATCCTAAACAATTTTAAGTGATTTTTTTTGGTGAGTTTAGATTTTAATATATGTTTTTTTTGTATATTGTAAAAAATCCATATATTGTTTGGAATTTGTACATAATAAAAATCTCTACCCCTTTCATGAAACACCATTATTGATGTTGCTTCATCTTTGGCTATCCAATACAAACTCATTTTGTAGTGGGCATTTAATTCATGTGATGATTTTAATCCATATTTGGTGGTTTTAGTAATCTATAGGTTTAATTTCTAGTAGGTGTATGTCTTTCTGAGGTAGTTTTATCAACCAATGGCTAAAAAATTTGAGATGTGGGAAAAATGGATCTAGGGATAATACTAACCTAAATCACACTTTTCACCTCTTATCATTTGAGGGACACAAAAATGGTAAAAAAGAACCACTTGGCTATTGTCCACAAGGAAGAGCTAAAATGGTTGATCAAGGTTTTGGTCCCCTTTATGTTTTTTGAGGATGAAATGATGTGATTTGTGTGTGATTGATAATTGAAAACTAGGTCAACTATGCAAGTACAACAAACTATCACAAATTTAGAAAACACATGACTGATGAACATAAACGTAAAACAAGAAAGTAGAGAAAAAAAACTAAGGAACTTGACATTGAAATCTAGAGTCTAACTAGTTGGACAAGGGTGAGGGAACCGTTGTCTAAAAATGAGTGTTTTATGAGTTTCAAGACTTGAACAAGAGCATCACAGTCTATAGGTGCTTCCCTATCAGAATCAACTTCAGAACTTTGTTAGTCAGCAAATAATTGATCTTTTGCTAATTTGATGAAAGGAGGTATTTGTAGGATTGATCTTGATTTAAGGTCTTCAATATTCTCCAAATCCACTTTACATCTACAACCTACAAAAAAGAGAAGAGATGAATGGTTGTGCCATATAGGGGTTTTCCTAAGTCAAACCTCGTTTTGGTGTTTCCACCTCCACAATGACTATGATGATGTTGGATAAAGAGTCCTTACCCTAGGTCAGGTAGAGGTAAATGGATACAAAATAATAATAAATCATGATTTTATGACTAAGTATTCAAATTTGAATTCCTTAATGAATTGAGGTTATTAGGAACATCTCATACAATGAAAACTTGATAGTTGATCAAAGATCCTACAAATGTTAGTACACGTAATGATAATAAACATGAAACATGAAACAATCTTTATAACTAAGTATTCAAATTTGCATTCCTTAATGAACTGAGGTTATTAGGAACATCTCATACAATGAAAACTTGATAGTTGATCAAAGATCCTACAAATGTTAGTACACGTAATGATAATAAACATGAAACATGAAACAATCTTTATAACTAAGTATTCAAATTTGCATTCCTTAATGAACTGAGGTTATTAGGAACATCTCATACAATGAAAACTTGATAGTTGATCAAAGATCCTACAAATGTTAGTACACGTAATGATAATAAACATGAAACATGAAACAATCTTACTTATGCTTGAACATTGATTTGATGACACATTACAAACATAATCTTGACTATTGAAAGTGTTATAAAAATACTACGTATTCTTCTATTGATTTTTCTTTTAGGATGCTCAATTGATATTCAAATTGTTTAGATTGTCTAGGTGTTTAAATGGTGAAAAAAACTTATATTTATATGTATTTCAATATTTCGTGCATTAAATATTTTAAAAGGTTAGCAAATGAATTTAAATTTATAAATGTTTTAATTCCAATATTAATAAAATATTTAATTTTGCGTCAAAATAGGTTAGACAATGGAAAGGGAACCCTTGTCTAGGCATATTTTGAATTTTTGATGCTCGTTAAATAAATAATTAAATTTAATTCCCAAAATTAATTTGATTTTTCAAAGATGAAAATAAAATGGGTAAATAATAAGCATAATTAGGCCCACGCACTTAAATAGGGAGTCAAACATACTTTGATATTTTTAGAGGTGACAATTTACAATGTTTCAATATTTAATAAGTGAGGATTTTTGGTTTTGAGTTTATTGATCAGTAATTTAGAAAGACTAGCCCCTAGTCATGATATACACAGGGGGCTATACCATACACCATTGAATCTGCACCCATAAGTTCCTCTACCACTAGTAGTTACTCTAAAGTCATCACCAAAATTCCACCACTAATAAGCCCAAGTGCCACCAACTAGCCACCAACCCTTGATCATTTTTTCATTAGTTATTTTTTTCTCTTTTTGGCATAACTTGGGTATATGGTATCAAACATTAAAACATGAATAGTCAACAGAAAACTAGTTTTGAGAAATATCTAGTGGTGTTGGTACTTTTTCTAGAAATTTTTTGGTTAATTTCATTGTTGATTAAAATTACATCACCCATTTTGACTTATGAGCTCATAATTTTTTCTAGAATCTTTATTTTTTGTAATTCTTGTAGTGTTGGAAATGTATTAAGGTGATATATACAACCATATATTTAACTTTCAAAATTTAACCCTTGGTTTACTTAATTTAGATTTATAATTTTATTCTTTCTAATTTTAATAACTAAAACATATTGACACCTAGAGACAATTTGTTAGTCTGGGTAGACTTTATTTTAGTTTATTTTTTTTGCATATACTTCTTGTTGGTTGTAATCATGATATTTGATTATTGTGGGAACAATAGGCATATAATAGATGATTTTTGTTGAAGGAACTTAATGTTTTGAAACTTCTTTGAGAACTTTATCAATTAAAACATCTTTGTATTTCCAATGGTATTAGTTTTCCTTATTCTTCTAACCTAACATTCGTAGATACATCTCCATCACCTATTGCTCCATGTGAGTCTAGTGTTGTTTCTTTCAAAGCTTCCAATGATTCATTTTAGCAAGAAATTTTCATGTTTATAGATCCACCACATTGGGACATATTTCTACTAGACATAGCATCCTTATTTGTAAATTCCTAGATTGTAGATTTGGAGGACCACATTGAGGAAATCTATCTTCTATTTGGTGCAAGCTCAAATAAATTTGCATCACCACCATTATCTTTATTAGATATTGTTCTTAATCCTCCTATTCTATTATGAGGCTTCAAATGGTTCTTAAATAATTTATGTGTACTAAGCCTTAAAAATAGAGTTCTTGAATTATTTTGAATTATGACCGTATAAAGGCTCTAAGTTAAATGTCTAACTATGAGACATTACCCACTTGGTACACATGAATATAATTATATTACATTGAAAACTCATAGCATTAATGGTTAGGACTGGCTTCACTAATATTACCATTAAAAATCCTAGTGTAAAATTGAATATAGATTTGATCACTTTCTAGGGAGCTAATATGGCTCTAAGAATTTTTTACCATACACAAAATGGAATATTCAGTAACCATTCATAAATCAATGTTCCAATACTAGGAATTCCACTATAAATAAAATGTTAACTAAAAACATGTAAGTGATAATACTCTAAGATCAAATTAATATTGACAATTTCTAGCTAAAGGAACTAATTTCACATGCAAACCACTAATATCATTTTTTATACAAGAATTTTAGGATTGTTTTTTATAAGCCATGAGGTCAAGATATTGATATTAAGGATATCTAATGACACCCATAGACTACTTACCTTACTCTCTATCTCATCTATAGTCATATGAGGCCATAATAAGCAAGAAACTCAATTAGGTGATCATTCATAACTAATTAAGAGTTAGAGATCTAAAGATGATAATAAACAATCCTTAACCCAACTAGAATTAAATATAACTTTTAACCTATATGAATCAGTATTACTTATTTTTCTAATTCGAGGTGAACCCAAGTATCAAGTTGTTATGAAATAATTTGCACAATAGAAGAATATGATATGAAATATGCTACAAATACTTGATAATAATTGAGAATAACAAGCCACTTCGAGGGGGCAAACCTCCAAATATCTCTAATGAGAACACACTTCACCACTTGATGATGAAATAAGACTCACAACCTCTTATATATACCTATTTATGCCTAGGATATCACCTAGGCCGACTTAGACACACCTATATAAGTCTTAGGCCGACCTAAACAACTAAATAACAATATACTAATGATAATATGACTTAATAGAGAGTTAAGATAGCCACAAGCCAACTATTCATAACCCGATGTACACTAATATTAAGGGCATAGCACAAGTCCACTTTTCCACCTAACCACCTCATAGCAAAGTATGTAGTTTCATAGAGGTGATGGTAAGGTGTATAAATTTAGACATCTAGTCCTCTCTTGAATAATTCATGTGAATTCCCTATTTAGTGTTGTGTCTTAGTCAAAAACATTATTCATAGTCAACCAACACACTACAATATATTAGACCTAATAATTGTACTTAATTGGAGTAAGCTTTCTTACAGGGGTTGTAACCACTCTAATGATTTTGAGAAAAATGTGAACAAGGGAAGCACCTTGGTAAGGAAATACTACCTATATACAACTTCTATAACCATAATTTAGTTAAAAACTATGGTATAGAGGAGAAACCCATAAAGATGAGCTCTGTTGAAGCCAGGCTCATACGTTTCATTTATAGAGCAAATAGCATGATCATGATGCCTAATGTTCGGTGGTTGGCTCCTTGGGACTAACTATATGGCATGATCATGATCCCTCTTAGGAGGAAGTCCTTTAGGCATATCTCCAAGAACAACTAAGTGACGATCAATTATAGCTTGCAAATCTGGATGAGTAGGAGCATTAGCTTGAGAGACTTCTAATGAACATAGTTGGGCCACAAATCCATCCAATCCTTTCTTAAGAAAATTTGGCATTTGATGAGAGCTTACCATTTTTTGGGGATTTTTCCTTCAACCCCCTTAGCTCTACTATCCTTCCTTCTGATTGAAATCTCATGAATAGTTCTTGGAAGTTCATCTCAATCGTTCCCAATGTAGTAAGCCATTGCACTCCCAAAACAATATCTACTACACCCATGGATATTGCATACATTGGGGTATCAAGTTGATAATCTCCCATGGATAATTTAATGCTATGACACTTCCCTAAACAAGTAATTATACCACCATCTGTAATCAAAACCTGAAACTTTGGAGCTGGATATATAAAACAGTTTAGACGAGTAGCTAACTTTTTGTTGATGAAATTATGAGTACTACCTGAGTCAATCAACACTGTTACCTGTTGGAAATATGTGCCTCAAACATCACAGGCTGAAACCTCCATTGGAGCCAAGTTGGTATGACATCCATCATGTCTGGCTGACTAGCAGATTGGTAGCATCATGTTTTGCACAGTCGTTGTGACCTTGCAGGCGTCTTGCCGAACAGTTACTCTTTGGAGTCTATCGCTGTGACAAAGAGCAGTCGCTATGATCTCTTACCACTCATGGAGATCTCTGGCCGACAAGCCATTCAATCGAGCGTCGGGGAGACTTATAGCGACCGGGGGCTTCAGAGTGACCTCAACACTCGGGAAGAAGTCCCAGCGACAGATGATTGTCTCGCCGACGGGAACACATATGAAGTCTTCGTGGTAACATAACGATCTCAGTGTGAACTCTTAGCGATAGACAAGAGTCTTGCCGACTACTAGTGTGCTTGGTATGACTTGTGAGATCTCGGAGTAAGGTCTTAGCGATGGGAAAAGGTCTTGCCGATAGTAGTATGGCTTCAGTGTAACTTAAGAGCTCAGTGAAACCTTTGGCGAAAGACGAATGTCTTGGCGACTGTCGTTTGGTGTTCGGTATAATATAAAGATCTCGGTGAAATCTCTCGGCGACAGGTGAATGTCTTAGTGATGAAGAAGTCTATTGTTGGTATGATCACTTGAGATCCCGGTATGAGGTCTTGGCGAGCGGTAAGTCTTGCCGATAGGAATGTTGAGTTCATTGTGACTTTGAATATCGGCATGTGGTCTCACCCAAGAGCGATAGTCTTGCTGAATGGAAAACTCACGGTTGTGTGTGACTTTGAGGTTTCGGTATGACGTCTCCGCGAAAGCGATATGTCTTGGTGACATGGTGAAAGTTGAGCGATAGCTCTCTGGACTCGATGTAACATCTTGGAAATATCGAGTGTTTACTATGTTGGCATCAGGGAGACACGTTCAGTGTCTCACCGATATGACAACACAGCTTGAAGCCATTTGACCGTGTGAGATTTTCCTATGTGGCATCTCGTGGACGAATAGGAAGAGTTGAATGGGAACCATTGGAAGATAGTCCGTTGTGACAGTTCTGTGAAGAAGTTCGATAGATAGGGAATTCCATGAATATAGTTTGAAGTTGCAGATGCTCGATGGTTCGGTTGGTTCGATCAACAGTTGGATGAATAGTACTGTGTATGATCAGTGGATGAATTCTATGCTGAGAAGTCTGTAACTTGAAAGTTCCTATATAAAGATTGATCATAGTGAAAGCTACTAGAGTATGACATCAGAAAGATAAGTCTGACATTTGTAGCTGTAATCTCAATTACTATAATACAAAGTGATTTCTCTCTTAATTGTGGTGGGTTTCTCTGCGAGGTTTTCCACGTAAATCGGTGTTCCATATGTCGTTTGTCAAATACTCTGTTATTTTGATATTTAGTTTCATGTGCATCTTAATTGGACTATAATTTAAAATTTAAATGTGTGTATCGCATTCTTCTATGAGGTTTGATGTTAGGAGGAAATTGTTTTCCATCTAATTTTCCTTGGAAGTGGTATCGGAGCACGGCGATTGTGTTATCCTTAATGGGTACAGTGGGTTTTGTGTCATTTATGTTCGTTAGAGATCTGTAGAAGTTTGTTGACTTTAATTCTGATTAGGATCGGCGAGCCCATCGAGGAAGATTGAAATAGAGGATTCGATGGTAGTAACTTTGAGGTTGTGGAAACTCAAAATGGGATCTCTTAGTGGATCCAGATCTTTGGATTATTGTTCACGGAACTAAACCTATGGGCATGAAGCGAAGAAGATTGGGACCTTGCGAGGATAGAAAGTCTAAAGAGTACGTGGAGCTCTGTTTGGGCCGTTCTTTTTCAATGTACATGAAGAGAAAATTGCATCTACCTTGTGGAAGAGACTGGCGTCTATTTATCAGGGGAAGTCCTTGGTGAATAAACTTTTCCTGAGGAAGAAACTATACTCTTTGAGAATGCAGGAAGGAGGGTTTGTAGCTGATCATTTGAATGCATTTAACATGTTGCTTGCTCAATTAACCTATGTTGGTGTGAAGACTGAAGAAGAAGATCGTTGTATGCTTCTATTGTGTTCTTTGCCAGACTCTTGGGATCATCGGTGATGGCTATTATGGGAATTACAACATCCGGTTTCAAGATGGAAGATGTTGGTTTTTCTTTGTCCAAGAAATGAGAGAGGAAATCTTACGAGATGTGAAGGGCCCTTCTTGCCTTTATTAGAGGAAGGTCAAAAAGGCAAGAAGAAGGACAAAGAAGTCCAAATCGAAATCAAAGGGAGATCAAGTCTCCACGGCGAAGTCAAGGTGAAGTCTCTTTGGAACTATAGGCAACTTTGATGCATGTCAGAAGTTGTAAAGGAAAAGAAAAGTATTCTTACGAAATGAATCTTCTCACAGCGATGATGGAGGCGCCTTCATTGTAGCCTTGGCTACATAGGCATCATATGATGTCTGGCTGATTGATTTTGGAGCATCTTTCCACATGACATCTCACAGAGAATGGTTCACAAAGTATGAAGAATACGATGGTGGAAAGGTGTACTTGGCAAGTGATTCAACTTTAGAAATTGTTGGTCGTGGAAGAGTCAGAATCCAATTTCCTGATGGCAGAGTTAAGGGAATTAATGATGTTATGCACATACCAAGTCTGGCTCGAAACTTACTTTCTGTAAGTATGCTGAATGATATTGAGTGCAAGTCATGTTCTCTAGAAATGGCTACAGACCAGCTAGAGGTTCAATGTGGTCTTTACATTCTGGGGTGTGGGGGTGGTACCACCATGCAAAATTTGGATGCCTGAATTTGTTCAATGTAGCCATGTCTCTATCAAATCCGCAGAGGCTACTTGAGTGAGAAATATCCTAATTATGTAAACTCTATGGAAGTAAAACTTCCTGCAGAGAAGACTATACTCTGGCATCATAGGCTAGGCCATATAGGAGAAAAAGGTTTAAAAACCTTGAAGAATAAAAATCTAGTTGAGGGGCTTGAAAATTGTAATCTTAATTTGAATTCTATGAACACTATATATATGGTAAGCAACACCGTGTTTCTTTTTATTCCAGTCCTCATAAATCTTATGGTTTGCTAGATTATATTCATTCAAATGTATTTGGTCCAGTGGATGTTCCTTCTTTGTTTAAGTCAAGATACTACGTGTCGTTCATTGATGATTATTCAGGAAGAGCATTTGTATATTTTCTAAAAAGTAAATCTGAAGTATTCAATTGGTTTAAAGAATTTAAAAATCTTGTTGAAAATTAGACTGGAAGAAAAATAAAATGCTTAAGGATTGATAATGGCGGTGAATTCTATTATAATGAATTTGAAAGATACTATAAAGACCATGGAATTAAAAGACATAAGACTACACCTTATACTCCACAGCAGAATGGAGTTGTAGAGAGGTTCAATAGGACAGTGATGGAGAGAGTACAAAGTATGCTCAGTAGTGCTGGCTTGGAGGAGAAGTTCTGGGTTGAGGCTGTATCTACTGCATGTTATCTAATAAATCATTCTCCAAATTATGCTCTTGTTGAGAAAACACCTTTGGAAGCGTGGTCCGGTAAGAAGCCCTCTTTAAGACATATTCATGTTTTTGGCTGTGAGGCATATGCTCATGTGCCAGATGTGAAAATATCTAAACTGGAGAACAAGGCTGTCCAATGTATTTTCATTGGCTATAGTGTTGTCATAAAAGGATACAAGCTTTGGAATCCTGATATTGAGAAGGTTGTATACAACAGAAGTGTAATATTTCGTGAGCTGAAACCTTCCACCTTGGATCTGCAATCAGAGACAAAGTTAGAAAACAATAAGGATGTAGTTGGAATTCCTCTTACACCAGAGAAAGAGGAATTGAAAATTCAAAATGTGCCTAAAACTGAGGAGAGCTCAAGCAGTTCTGAAAGTTCTGAAGAAGAAGAAGAAGAACCTCAGCTTCAGCAAGTGAGGAGGTCAACTCATGAAAGAAAACAACCAGATAGGTATGGATTCTCTTTGATAGATTCTACTTGTGCCTATGCTTTAATTTCAAGCACTGATGAGCCTAGGACTATAAAGGAGGCATTTAAAATGTCTGATTTAGATTCTTGGTTGGAAGCCATGAATGAGGAAATGGCATCATTAGAAAAGAATGAAGCCTGGAGTTTGGTGCCATTGCCTAAAGGCAGAAAATCTGTGGGCTGCAAATGGGTATTCAAAAAGAAGATTGGTCTGGATGGCAGTGTTGAAAAATATAAGGCAAGATTGGTTGGAAAGGGTTATTCCCAGGTAGAGGGAATTGATTATGGGGAGATTTTCTCTCCTGTAGCTAAGTTGATGTCTATCAGATTTCTTTTGTCACTTGCAGCAACGTATGACTTAGAGGTCAAACAAATGGATGTGAAAACAACATTTCTTCATGGTGATCTTGAAGAAGAAATCTATTTGTCCCAACTTGAGCACTTTTTTGAAAAAGGTAAAGAGAAACTAGTTTGCAAATTAAAAAAGTCTTTGTATGGGTTAAAGCAGTCACCTAGAATGTGGTATCAAAAATTTGATACTTTTGTATTGTCTTTGGGATTTGTGAGATCAAAATCTGATCATTGTGTTTATTATAAAGCTGAAAGTGATCAGATTCTTATTATTGCTCTCTATGTTGATGATATGTTGTTCATAGGCAATAGTAAGCTAATGATTTCTAATCTTAAGTCCTAGTTGTCTGCTAAGTTTGAAATGAAAGATCTTGGTGCAACAATGTATATTCTAGGGATGGAGATAACCAGGGACAAAAATAATAGAAAACTTTGGCTCAGTCAGAGTAAGTATATTAGGACTATACTAGAGAGATTTTGCATGAATGATTGCAAGTAGTTAGTTGTTCCAATCTTGTAGGGAATGAAGCTATCTGTTGAAGATTGTCCAAAATCTCCTACTAAGATGGAGGACATGACCAGTGTGCCATATGCTAGTGTGGTTGGTAGTCTTATGTATGCAATGGTCTGTACAAGGCCTGACATTGCCCAAGCAGTGGGAGTTCTTAGTCGGTTTACGGCTAATCTAGGAAGAACACATTGGGATGTTGTGAAGAGAGTGTTCAGATATTTGAAGGGGACTTCAGATTTTGCATTGTGTTACCATGGGAACTTGGTTGAATCACAGAGGACTCTTAGCATTCATGGCTATGTGGATTCTGATTGGGCAAGGGACATTGATAGCAGGATGTCCACCAGTGGATACACTTTCATGTTGAATGGTGGTGTAGTGAGTGGGATGAGCAAGCGGCAGGCTGTAGTCGCTTTGTCCACTACAGAGGCTAAATACATGGCAACTACTCATGCTTGTAAAGAAGCAGTTTGGTTAAAACTTTTTTGTTCTAACATTGGTTTTGATGCAAGGGAAATAACTATTTTTTGTGATAGTCAGAGTGCAATTTGTCTGGCAAAGAATCCAACTTTCCATGCCAGGACGAAACATATTGACGTGTAGTATCACTTTGTACGAGATATGGTGGAGGATGGAAAGGTCGGTTTGGAAAAAATTGATACTCTGGAGAATGTTGCAGATGCATTGACGAACCCAGTGAGAACATACAAGTTTAGGTGGTGTGCCAGTTCAATGGGCCTTAGTGCCCATGATTTTCAGTAAGTTATGTTGTGCTTTGGAGGTTCCTATGTGATCTTTGTCAAGTGGGAGATTGTTGGAAATATGTGCCTCAAACATCACAGGCTGAAACCTCCATTGGAGCCAAGTCAGTATGACATCCATCATGTCTGGCCGACTAGTAGATTGGTAGCATCTGTTTTGCATAGGTCGTTGTGACCTTGCAGGCATCTTGCCGAATGGTTACTCTTTGGAGTCTATCACTGTGACAAAGAGTAGTCGTTGTGATCTCTTACCGCTCGTGGAGATCTCTGGCCGACAAGCCATTCAATCGAGCGTCGGGGAGACTTATAGCGACCGAGGGCTTTAGAGTGACTTCAACACTCGGGAAGAAGTCCCAGCGACAGATGCTTGTCTCGCCGATGGGAACACATATGAAGTCTTCGCGGTAACATAAAAATCTTGGTGTGAACTCTTAGCGATAGACAAGAGTCTTGCCGACTACTAGTGTGCTCGGTATGACTTGTGAGATCTTAGAGTAAGGTCTTAGCGATGGGAAAATGTCTTGTTGATAGTAGTATGGCTTCGGTGTAACTTAAGAGCTTGGTGAAACCTTTGGTGAAAGACGAATGTCTTGGCGACTGTCATTCGATGTTCGGTATAATATAAAGATCTCAGTGAAATCTCTCAGTGACAGGTGAATGTCTTAGCGATGAAGAAGTCTGTTGTCAGTATGACTTGAGATCCCGGTATGAGGTCTTGGTGAGTGGTAAGTCTTGCCAATAGGAATGTTGAGTTCATTGTGACTTTGAATATCGGTATGTGGTCTCATCAAAGAGCGATAGTCTTTTCGAATGGAAAACTCACGGCTGTGTGACTTTGAGGTTTTGATATGATGTCTCCACGAAAGTGATATGTCTTGGTGACATGGCGAAAGCTGAGTGATAGCTCTCTGGACTTGATGTAACATCTTGGCAATAGGATGGAGTCTTGGCGATATCGAGTGTTTACTGTGTTGGCATCGGGGAGACACGTTCAATGTCTCACCAATATGACAACACAACTTGAAGCCGTTTGACCATGTGAGATTTTCCTATGTGGTATCTCATGGACGAATAGGAAGAAGCGAATGGGAACCGTTGGAAGATAGTCCGTTGTGATAGTTTTGTGAGGAAGTTCGACAGACAGGGAATGCCATGAATATAGTTTGAAGTTGCAGATGCTCGATGGTTCGGTTGGTTCGATCAATAGTTGGATGAATAGTATTGTGTATGATCAGTGGATGAATTCTATGCTGAGAAGTCTGTAACTTGAAAGTTCCTATACAAAGATTGATCATAGTGAAAGCTGTTGTAGTATGACATCAGAAAGATAAGTCTGACATTTGTATGTAATCTCAATTACTGTAATACAAAATGATTTCTCTTAGTGTGGTTGGTTTTTCTCCCGTAAGGGTTTTCCCATGTAAATCTGGTGTTCATATGTGTTTGTCAAATACTATGTTTCTGATATTTTAGTTTCATGTGCATATTAAGTGGACTGTAATTGTAAAAATTTAAATGTGTATCTGCATTCTTCCCTGAGGTTTTGACGTTAGGAGAATTGTTTTCTGCATCTAATTTTCCTTACATTACCTTTTGCTTCTTTAAGAACCCCACCACCTTGAGATTTTGTGGAGCACTAAAACCTGAGAGTGCATGACAAGAAATGATTGGTTGAGAATCATGTGATTCCTCATTTGAATCCCTTTCATCCTCTACTATGTGTTCCTCCTCTTCTTCCTCACTTGGACCTTCAATATAGAACAATTTATTTTCACTGCATTTATGTCCTTGACTGTATTTGCTATCACAATTGAAACACAACCCTTTTGCTCTTATCTCCTTAATTTGCTGTGGAGTCAACTTAGTAGGTTGTGTTGAATATCCTTTCTCTCTTTTCACATTAGCCCCTTGCTTCTTAGGAATCAAATACTTCTCCTCTACCCTGCGTGAAAAGATAAAATACTCATTTATGGAGCTAGGGCTAAACATGTGTACCTCATATTGAATGTGATCCTTGAGACCACCCAAGAATAAGTCATTCAAGTTTTCCTCCGTAATTGTATCCAATCTTAAGGATAGATTTTGGAATTGCTGAATATAATCCTTAATTGATCCTGTTTGTTGAAGCTTAGCTAGCTGGCTGAAGAAGTTTTATGTCACGAGGTATGTGCAGAAACATCATGGAAAAAATAGGCCCTTAAGTGGCAAAAAAATCAGAGAAAACAGAGTTAGGCAACTTCACATAAAAATTTGAATAAGTTATCTATATTATTTCAAAAATATGTAAGAATAGAATCTGTAGAAAATTGAATGTATACAAAATTTCGATGGGTAGTCTTAAATTTTTGGGAAAAATAAGAAGTAGGTGTATGCATCTTTACCACCTAAACCTGATAAAATGATAATATTTTTTATAATTTTTAGAGTAAGTAGAGATACCGTATACGGATGTGATACATATTATTTTTTGTAATTTTTATGATAAATAATTAATTATGAATTTTTTTATTACAACTTTTTAAAAAATATAAAAGCTTGTATGTCTAACCACCTTAACTTGGTCAAAACTTCATGAAATTTATATTTTCTTTTTTTAATCCTATATTATGCGAAGCATAGAATGTGAGGCATGTTTTGGATTAAAAATGTGATACCGTTTGAAAGTTATAGATGTTTTGATCGTCACCCATCAATCGAGCTTTTATTACCGTGAATTAAATAGAAAATGAATAATAATTATTCAATAAATTAGTAAAGCGTAATTTATATTGGTGGAAAAGGCGTGTCCTAAACTCAAAACCGCTTCGTTTCGTCAATTTTGGGTGAAAAAAATTAGATTAACCCATCCGTCTAATCTTAATCGTATATCGCCCTTTTTGGCCATCGTGATCGCACACATAACCCAGCTATTATATTAATAACTAGGTTATATTAAAAAATTGACCGTAGAGACGGGTGAGCCCCTTTTTAAGCCCCGTTGAGTCACAGAAACCAGCGATACCAAATGAATTGATCACAGTTCTAGATATAGGGGAAGCCATCGTGACCTTTTGTCCATTTAGGATTTGGTGTACTTAAAAAATAAATCTCCATTTGGTTTATCCATGTTATAGGATCCTTGCCATCGAACTTGCACATATCCACCTTTGGAAATAAATTCTTAGATCCCATAGGAGTACTAAAGCTTGTGTCAATGTTAGCTAACCTAGAATTTTCACCTTGGTTGCATGAGAACTCCTTTCTTGGTTTAGCCATGTAGGTGCTTAACATGTTTCATATGTCTGATATATCTCCTCTTAGGTCACACATATCAATCTAATTGAAATGTCCTTGACATTATTGATTCCCTCATTAGGATTAATATCCTCAATTGTTACCCTTCCCTTATTAGGAGTCTTCTTCCCCGGAGTGACAACATTCTTTTTACCCCTTGTTGTAGGCTCCGTCATGATGGAAACCACTAATGTTGAAATAAATCACACAAATGAAACTTAAATTATCTAAAAAATTTACTATAATCTCATTTAGTATTTCTTCAAAAACCCAATAAAAATCGGACTCCAATTCAACAAGATGTGTAAGATATGTAAATTCCAAAAAAAATAGTGTAGAAACCCTAATTTTGCAATAATTTGCATAATTCTACTCCAATTCTTATGAAATTTGGATTGTAGCTTAACTTTATATATTCTTCAAAACCGCTAAATTTAATCACGAAGATATGCTTTCTTCAAATCGCCTCAAAATTGGAAAAACAGCTTCTCTGATTGCAGATCATTACCATTACCACTTGTTATGAAATATAACGCAATAGAAGAATATGATATGAAATATCTTGCCAAATCTTGATAATAAGCGGGAATAACAAGCCCTTGAGGAAAATCTCCAAATATATAATGAGAGCCTTGCCCATGATGATGAATAAGACTCTGACACCACTGCTATACCTATTTGTACTGGGATATCTACCTAGGCCCGCTTATGATTTATATAAGTCTTGGTAGAGCTAAACAACTAAATAACAATATACTAATGATAATATGACTTAATAGAGAGTTAAGATAGCCACAAGCCGACTATTCATAACCCGATGTACACTAATATTAAGGGCGTAGCACAAGTCCACTTTTCCACCTAACCACCTCATAGCAAAGTATGTAGTTTCATAGAGGTGATGGTAAGATGTATACATTTAGACATCTAGTCCTCTCTTGAATAATTCATGTGAATTCCCTATTTAGTGTTGTGTCTTAGTCAAAAACATTATTCATAGTCAACCAACACACTACAATATATTAGACCTAATAATTGTACTTAATTGGAGTAAGCTTTCTTATAGGGGTTGTAACCACTCTAATGATTTTGAGAAAAAGGTGAATAAGGAAAGCACCTTGGTAAGGAAATACTACCTATATACAACTTCTATAACCATAATTTAGTTAAAAACTATGGTATAGAGGAGAAACCCATAAAGATGAGCTCTGTTGAAGCCAGGCTCATACGTTTCATTTATAGAGAAAATAGCATTAAATCCATTTTACACTATAGATTGTTGTTAGTTGCAATATTTAATGAAGACAGGTGAAACAGTCTCAGCATGTTGTCTGCAGGAGTCGGTGCTGGATGGTTCTAGATGGTGTGGTTAGTTGGTCTGTGCCGATAGCCTTCACATACTTAATTTATTTCTAACACCCCCCCATAAATTAATTACGCCAATATGCCCCCATAAGATGGAAAAGATGGGTCCTGGCCTAAAGCCTTGTTAGGTACCCATTTACAATCAGTGATGAAATTCTTCAAATTTCTTCCCCTCATCATAATCACTTTGGGTTTTACGACTTACCCCTAACCGATGCAATCTTAAAGTGGTTTAAAGCTCACCACGAACTCCACAAACCTCACACACAAGTGGTTTCAAGATCACCACAAACTTCACACTCAAGTGGTTTCGGCTAACCACAAACCTCTCAACAAGTGGTTTTGGATTACCACAAACCAAGCACACACATGACTCCACAAATCATCATCACGGGGAAACCATCATCACTCTGTGATTTTCTCCTTCTATACCTGCATCAAAATTGATTATTGATTCCATATAAAAAGAAATCCATCTACCGAGATACATGAGTAACCAGTCGTTGTACTCACCAATTGTATAGGATTCATTTTCAGATACATGGTTCATCAATATGTTAAACCAAAAACATCAGGGGTGTCGGGTACAACTGATCATGCACCCCTTACAAAAAATTAGGTACAATACATACTTTGGTTTTTCCTTTTAACAAAGGTGACTCGCACTTAAACATTTGCCCAATAAATACATAGCCCACTAACAACAAAAACTTTCTTGACTTCATGATTGCACATTGTATGGGACTGGCCTCTTTTCAACAACCACCCAAATACTATCAATGAGATAAAAACAACACTCTTTTAAGGGATATTGATCCAACAATCTTCATGTACATGACCACTTTTGACATCAACATAACCTTAAAATTTAGACAGTCAAATTCTCTCACCTTACCGGTAGCACACCATCTCACCTCCAATCCAAACTCTTTAACAATTTGTAGTTTAAACAAGTAGATTTATCATTTCACCTTCTGCCTTTTTATAAACATAGCAATGAACATGTCAAACTGGGTGAACACACACCTTTGACATATTTTCCCTATATATATTTGCGAAAATACCAACTTAGACGCCTTCCACCATAGGCAACTGATCTAAACAACATCTCTATGGCTCAAATGGCACACTCTGCACACTTGTAGGAAACAAAAAAAAAAAAACATGTAACTACCTTCGTTTCAGATTGCAGCACATTTTGGGAAACAATGGGAGCGATCTCCTTCACATACTGGTGGCTCAACCAGCGACCTTCCCTTTCTTTCACAAATATAATGGTCTACCGGTCTCCTTTCCTCCAATACTTGCTGCAGTACTTTCAGATCTTACTTGCATCGACTAGCTTTGACTGGGCAGACATGATAGACACAGGGCTTCTTTTCTAGCAATCTTTATCTAAAGATCCACAATATCCTTCAACCTCTTGAAACAATGCTTCACCAACGACAATCTGAAAGCCTGTAAATAACAAGGCTCTAAATTGCAAATCAATTGAACACAGACTTTGGCTCTTCCTACAGCTTGCAATGTCAAGACCTCATCTCTCACTCAAAGTAACACAGCGTCTTCTCCAACAGCTATGTCTCCAACCAAATCACCGGATCTGATATTCTATCTTCTCTTTTTCAACATAAAAGATCCCTAATCAAACTAACAGCTCTGATACCAAGTTAAAAACTATGGTATAGAGGAGAAACCCATAAAGATGAGCTCTGTTGAAGCCAGGCTCATACGTTTCATTTATAGAGAAAATAACATTAAATCCATTTTACACTGTAGATTGTTGTTAGATGCAGTATTTAATGAGGGCAGGTGAAACAGTCTCAGCACATTGTCTCTAGGAGTCGGCGCTGGATGGTTCTAGATGGTGTGGTCAGCTGGTCTATGCTGACAACCTTCACATAATTAATTAATTTAATTTAATTAATTAATCAAGTACTGACAACTAACAGTCAACAAAGGAGATAGCTAACAGTCAACAAGCTGAGTAGCTGGAGATAAGATCAAATCATATCCTTGTCTTCAATGTTGGGATATGGAGGCTAATACGATGGCTATGAGAAGACAGGTGCAGTTGGAGAAATTAATAAAGTTGTTGAGATTACTCTTTCCAACACTCCTCCTTAATCTCAACTACGGACATTGATGCTTATGCATCTACAATCTTTAGATTTTATGGATCAAACCTAGGAAATCCCAATTTCCTGTTGAGATGCTCTACCCATGAGCTCTAGCTTCTTTTCACTAGTCCATTATAGGTTCAGGTGTGAAACTCCTGTTTTTCTCAACACCTCCCTTTGAGCTACATTGCTTGGTGTTCGGGGATCCTAACATCGGTTGGCTCTATTGGCCTCAAACATTTCTTACACAAACACATAATGCTACTGCATTCAACCATATTATTTTTTCACCAATTTTCAGCTTCACTTTTTTGTCCTCTTGATCTTCTGATCTCCTTCAACAACTACTCTTTTTCACTGTTTCGACAACTTTACGTGCCTCCTTTAAACAACAACAAATATCTATGGTTGTGTAACTGCTGCGGCAGTTTCTTCATAAACCCACGATCTGATTCGGGATTGGATCTCCTTTGGCAATAGTGGCTATTGCAAGACCCTTGCAATTTCCAACACTGGTGATTCCTTTTCTTGAACACTTACTCTCCTCCACGATTTCAAAAACAATTGCTACTTCCATTGGTAGCTTAGACATCTTCAACTGCTACGATAGTTTCTTCCATCTGATTTTTTTGTTGTAGCCAATATCGACACTCAATTTTCTTGTGCCTTTGTTCCTTAGAAGGAACTTCTCGCTTCTACAAAAGCTTTTCCAGTGTGGATGCACTGACTGCTGCAATTATTTTCTCCAATAGCCGGCTTATTAGTGATCTTCTTTGGACAACGATCTCTTCATCCTTAGCTCCCGGTCTTTGATCCTCCTCAGCTTTGATCTACAGTTTGGGCAATACTTTTAGATTTCTTCGCCCTTCTCATCTATACTTTTATTTCATGTACCCTACGATCTCTGTCAATATGTTTCTTAAGCTGCAATTACCATGAGCAGCAGACACCTTTCCTCAAAACAGCTGCATCGCCTTTATCACCAATCTGACTCAACTACGGATATTGAAGGTGAGACAAAACAATATCAGCGGCCCGATTCCTTCATGGCTAGGCCAAATGTGGTTCCTGGTATAGCTATGGATGGTACAAAGTCTATACGAGGGGCCAATTCCTCCATCGTCCAACAATCCTTAGCCGCAGTCTCCACATCACCACAATGAACATTGTCGTGTGTCCTTCCGACTAGCGTCTCGGCCACATGGAGCCACGCCTCCATGATCATGTACGCAGTGGACAGCCTGTTGTCTTCAGCGTTGGCTTGTACTTGGCCACTGTTTTTGAGGGCATAGACGTGGCTCGGTTGATAGAGCCTATCGTCTCAACTGCCATCTAAGAAGCAGTGCACATTGCATCATTCGAACCAGAAGATGCCTCTGTTTCATGAGCTTCTCTGTCTAGTACGCTAGCTATACCCATGCTGACATCCCTTTGGCCATCATAAGAGCAGCTAGCGGCTTCTTCATAGCACTTTAGTAGCAAGGATTTCTTAGTGACTACGCTGCCATCTTCAAATCCCACGATCTTGAGCGGAGGCTTCTTTGTTCCAATTTTTGCGGCTTGCAAAGCTAAAAATTCCACACTGCAGCGGCTCCTCTTAACCTGGTGACGGCTTCCTCTTTCAGCTTACCAGATCTTGCACCTCATAAAAACAGCGACTTGACTCCTCCTCACTGTGACTGGTGAAAGCTACAGATTCTCTTTAAATATAGCTCCTTATTGGCTTGGGCGAACAGCTCCTTAGCGGTACACTATTGACTCTTTCTGCAGCTATAGATCGACGGCTTTCTTTTAATACAGTTCTACTCTTGCCAATTGAGCTAGACTCATATGACTTGTCTCCTGCAATCTGCAAAAACTGGTGACAGCTTGTGACCGATGGCGTGACTTCTTCAGGCACTGAACCCATCGATGGCTGCACTTTCTTCTCAAAACCTCACAGCCTATGTAGCTCACAGAAGGCAGCTCCATCACAGAACCCATACTCAAGATTTTTACACTGCTCACATATATTCAGGATCGTCTACCATACGCTCTGATACCAAATGATAGAATATATATTGATCATAAAAACATCACATATACTTTCTGAGCTTCAGCTCATTCAGACACCAAACTTCGTACAGCTCTGTGGAGCTGGACTCATCTGAGAGTGAGTAGAAAGCAAGACAGACTAAACAATATATAGGCAATCAAGTACCGACAACTAACAGTCAACAAAGGAGATAGCTAACAGTCAACAGGCTGAGTAGCTGGAGATAAGATCAAATCATATCTTTGTCTTCAATGTTGGGATATGGAGGCTGATACGGTGGCTATGAGAAGACAGGTGCAGTTGGAGAAATTAATAAAGTTGTTGAGATTACTCTTTCCAACAAATTTTGCACCCATAGAATGACCATAATATAGCCTCTAGATATCTACCAAGATGACCATTATTTGGAAAAGAGTGGAAATGCATAATTTATTTGCATTATTGGGTAGTTATACATCACACTAACACCTAGGATAATTAGTTTCTTAGTTATTTTTGTATCCACCTATAACCTAGGGTACTAATCACAAAGGAATCCTTTTATTATCTCATGTCCTTCAACACAAGAAACAAAATACACTAATACACATGGTTGGTTCAAGGAAATTACCTATAAGACTTATACACTTACACATATTGGACTTAACATCGCTAATTCTTAGTTTTAGACCACTACCTAAGCACATACCATAAGAAGACCTTCACCAAAAAATTTATCCTTATTTCCTTCATTCTCAATTCTTCTATCTAGTTAGTACCCTTCTTACACATGAAAGTTGTAGAATGAACATCCTTCAACTCTTAGCCTACCCTAATACATATATTCTTTGAGTAATATAATCCTTGGACTTCATTGGTCATATTTTCTACTTAATAACTTTTGTAGATCTTACTTAAACTCTTTTCTTGGTCCTAAATTTCTTTATTATCTCTAATTTCATTTTTATGCAATTTATTCCACATGTAATTGTTTAATCCTTTAACCATACAAGTAAGGCAATTGATTTTTTTTTATGCACATTATCATTCTCTTAAGGCCAAGCTTGCTTACTCTTGCACATTGTTGTTGGCTCTTACATTGTAACTACTTCCAATAATATAACTCGTTGTCCTAGCCCATGACACTTGACATCATAGTTTGGCACTAGGTTGTTGTACCTTCTTTTCTTTAGTTGTCCATACACCATTACTAAACACCAATTAGAGTCCCATGAACTTATACAATTCCCCCTTCTACTTGATTGACTTGGTCCTTATCATCAACCACTTGCACTCATTAATTATTAAATACCATAATTATAAGTGATAATTCACGAGACTAGAAATTCCAAATAATCAAAACACTAACCTAAAATTTAGTTTAACTTTAATAATCTCAAAGGTATTATCATAAATATACTTATCCTATGCATGAGTTAGCTTAAACATTTGTCTTTCAATTTATGTCAAGTAACTTCAAAACCAAAACCTTAATCAAAAGCATGTCTAATATGACCTCTTTATGATATAACATATTGTGTTATATATATACAATTAAATATTAGAGTTCATCTTAATTCACTGACATTAAAATCAAATTTAATTTAATTCTTGATATTCATATTTGCAAATCACTAGACCATCAAAAAAAATATGTTATTATTAATTTATAAAAAAAAATGACTGGACATTGCATGTTTCAATTGCATATTTCAATTGCATATTTGATGTTTTATAATATTTATAAACATTCATCAAGAACATCTTTAAATTTTTATTTGTTTACCTATATTATATAAATGAACCATTATTCTTTTACCTATATTATATAAATGAACCCTACCTACATTTGATTAATAAAAAATATATTTAATTATAAACAACGAATATAAATCATTTATAACGAAATTTATTTGTTTAAATATTATATTCAAGACCACAAGAAGCTTAAATGATGTGCTTAAATGAGTTTGGCAAGGTACATAGCAGCGTTTGACATTACATTATATATATGGTAGAAAATATGCAGATTCTTTGAGGTGTCTATACTTGCCATCACACTGCACAAATTTTGACTTCGTAGCCTCTGCTCCCTGTTCTTGTTTCTGTTACACACCCACTTTCCATCTTTATCTTTCCTTAATCCTAATTTCCTGCCGGTAGTAAACATACATCTCTTCTGACCATGTTTGGGACCGAAAATTTCGTTGATTAGGTAAAGAAAAAACCTTTGGCCTTCCTAAATCTCACCATACAAATAGTATGGTTATCAATCATAAATCAATGGTCCAATACTAGGAATTCTACTAGAAATCGACTACAACTTAATTACGTGTGAGTGCTAATTTCTAGCTAAAAGACATACTAGTCTCAGCATGCAAGCCATTAGTATAAATTTTTAGACATGAATTTGAAGATCATCCTGTACAATCTATGAGGTCAAGTAGTTCCTATTACACATCTTCGATGGCATTTATAGAGTTCTTACATTACTCTTCCTTTCATTTATATTTTTAGGAAGCATATGCAACAGCCATAATAAATTAAGAGTTAAGAATCAAGGCTCTAAAGATGATAATAAATCATTCTACTTAAGAGTAAATATGACTTTTAAACTATAAGAAGGGATACTTCTTCATTCAGGATCCATTCTCAAGGTTGACCTTGAAAGGAAGTAATCTATATATGGTTGAGAAAAGTACACCAAATTCACTTTTCCATTCAACCACCTCGTAACAAATAATTCTCTTTTGAATAATTATTTTGAAGTCCCTACTCAAATTTGTGCTTTACTTAGTTGAACACATTCTTCATAGTCAACCAACACACACAAGGTCTATTAGACCTAACACTTTTACTTAACTAGGCTTGGCTTTATTACAAGGGTTGCATCCACTCAATTGTTTTGAACATGAGTGAACAATGGAAACACCTCGGTAAAGCAATACTATTTAGTTATAGCTTGCATAGCCATAATTTTGTAGCCATAGAATGACCATCATCTAGCTTCTAGGTATCTACCAAGTTGACCATCATTTGTGACAAGAATAAAATTGGAGCTCTATTCTCCATTATTGAATGGCTATACATCACATGGGTGACTAATTGCTAATTAGTTTCTTAGTTCTTCACTCAACCACATATAACCTAGGGTATTGATCATGACTTGACCCTTTTTTTACTAGCTCACGCCCTTCAACACAACACACATATTATACTAATACCAATGGCTAGTTTAGTGAACTTACATTACATGACTTAGACACTTAAATTATATTGGACTCAACTTTTCTAGTCCTTGATTATAAACCACTACCTAGGTACATGTTTTAACAATAACTTCACCAATTTTTTCACGCCACTTTCTTCCATGATCAATACCTAGGGTATTGATCATGACATGACATTTTTTTACTAACTAATGTCCTTCAACACAACACACATATTACACTAATACCACTAGCTAGTTTAGTGAACTTACATTACAAGACTTATAGACACTTAAATATATTTTGGACTCAACTTTGCTAGTCCTTGATTACAAACCACTACCTAGGTACATACTTTAACAAGAACTTCACCAATTTTTTCACCCTTCTTTCTTCCATGATCAATACCT
The DNA here is from genome assembly GCA_007258455.2 of Sequoia sempervirens. Classification (NCBI taxonomy): domain Eukaryota; kingdom Viridiplantae; phylum Streptophyta; class Pinopsida; order Cupressales; family Cupressaceae; genus Sequoia; species Sequoia sempervirens. Next base: position 115,727,770 of record VDFB02075321.1, on the reverse strand, counting down.
AGGGTATTGATCTTACATTTTTTACTAGCTCATGTCCTTCAACACAACACTAATACCATTGGCTAGTTTAGTGAACTTAAATTACAAGACTTAGGCAATTAAATATATATTGGACTCAACTTTACTAGTCCTTGATTACAAACCACTACCTAGGTACATATCTTAACAAGAACTTCACACATTTTTTCACCCTCCTTTCCTCCATGCCCAGTTCTTATATCTAGTTAGCACCCTTTTTAGACATGAATGTTGTAGAATGAAGAGCCTTCAAATCTTAGCCTATCCTAATACTTGTATATTTTTTGAGTCATCTATTTCTTGAATTTCATTCATCAAGTTGGCTACTTATTATCTTCTCTAAAATTTTCTTAAAATAATTTCATTGTCACACTTTTCTTTTACACTTAATTGGTTTATTTTTTAATGATATAATTGAGTATGGAAATTAACTTTTTTTTTATGCACACCATCATTCTCTTAGGTCCAAGCTTATTTAACCATGCATATTATTTTGGTTCTTACATTATCACTACTTCTTCCAATTAGATAATTCATGTTGTCCTAGCTATGACAGTTGGCATCATAATTCAACACCCAGTTTCTCTACCTTCCTATATTCATCCACTCATGCACCACTACCAAACACCAATTAGAGTCCCATGAAACTATGCACTTCCCCCTTCTACTTAATTGACTTGATCCTTGTCATCAACCTCCTACACTTATACATTATTATTAAATACCATAATTATAAGTGACAATTCATGAGACTAGAAATCCCAAATAATCAAAACATTAACTTAAGCTTTAGTCTAACTTCAATTATCTCAATTTTATTATAATAAATGTACCTAGGTTAGCTTAGAAAAATGTCATTCAATTTACGCCAATCAACTTCAAAACCAAAAACTTAATCAAAATCACACCTAATATGAAATACTTATAACAAAATGTATTATAATAAAAGATATTAAATCGATCATTAGAATTCATCATAATCCATCAACATTAAAAATTTCAAATAGTCAAGACATTAACTTAAGCTTTAGTCTAACTTCAATCATCTCAATTTTATTATAATAAATGTACCTTGGTTAGCTTAAAAAAATGGCATTCAATTTACATCAATCAACTTCAAAACCAAAACCTTAACCAAAATCATATCTAATATGAAATACTTATAATAAAACATATTATAATGAAAGATATACAATCAATCATTAAAATTCATCATAATCCATCAACATTAAAATCAAAATCAATTTAATTCTTGACTTCAAATTTCCAAATCAAAAGATAAATTTTATATCATTATTGATTCATACAAAAATAAAAAATATTGAAACATTACATGTTCCAATTACATACTTAATATTTTCTAGTGTTTATAAAGATTCATCAAAATATCAATGATTTTTTATTCTTTTATCTATATTAATATAAATGAAATTGAACCTTGTCCACCTTTTTTTTATTTTTATGAATAGACATCTATATTTATATTAATAAAAGATAGAAAAATACATATTCACAAAAAATGGATGGGTGGTTAAAAGACACACCCCAAGAGTCACATGAACAAAGCTCAAAAAGTCATAAAATCTTGAACCACGCCCAAGAATAAAACATTAATAAAAAAATATATTTAATATAATCAATAAATATAAATCATTTACAACGAAACTTATTTGTTTAAATATTATAATAAGACTAGAAGAAGCTTAATTAGCTAGGTTGGTAAGGTGTATATCAGCTTTTGACCTATACATTAATATATACGTATGTATAGGTATGGTTGAGAATAATGGACATTGTATAATGCTACAGTATGAAATCAGTGTCAGATGTTGAATGTAATGGTATCCAA
>VDFB02075321.1:115675528-115725803 GCA_007258455.2 Sequoia sempervirens | reverse complement strand
ATTGCAAGTTGAAGACCCTGTAAAGAAAAATATTGATAGAAAATAGGTGAAGTCGTTTTCGGTCGTACACTATCAAGTTGTAGAATTGACAGTAATATTTTGCCAGTAAAAATAATAAAAATGTCAAAAAAGAAATGGGATCTCATTTTTTAATCGAGATCTTGTAGAAAACAGGATCCCATTTATAAACGGGATCCCGTTTCTTTTTTAACAGTCAAAATAATAAATAAAAGGGAACGAGATCCCGTTTACAAAATGGGATTTTGTTTTGTAAATCGAGATCCTGTTTCTTAAAATTTGAATTTTTAGTCAGGTTTTTGCCCTATTTTTTAGTTTGGGAAAAGGCTTGGGGACTCAAACCTAAGCTTTGGGCTTGGTTTGACATGCAACTTGAAGGTCATGTCAATGTCACAATAAAATAGTGACTTTGGACATATGTCTGAAGACCTTTTTTGCAATTTTTTTGACAAAATTAAAACCCATTATAAATGAGAGTGTAGATTCCAAATATGTAAAAAAAAATTACAATTGGATTATTTTTCTATTTTTTAATTAATTTTTGATGAAACTGGTCCATGAACTTGAAATATCGAGGTTTTTTAGTATTTTAATAACTTTTTATTAAAATATTTTTTCGTAAATGAATTGCATGAAAACATACTTCAGACAATTCTTTTCAATTTGAAAAAAAAAATCAAAAAATGATAAGTTTAGGTCATCTTATGTGTGACATACATGACAATTTTTCAAAACAACAAATATGGCCAATAATAATTTAACAAAAAAAATCAATAAAAAATTATAAAAAAATATAGAAAATGTGCTTTAATGAGTTTAAAATATTTTCCCAAAAGGATTAAGAAAAATACAATTATTTAGGTCAAAATATGGATGATGTACACGTGCATGGTATGGTAAAAAAAAGTGACTTTTAAGCAGTGGTTTTTAGAAGAGCCTATTGAAAATCAATTTGTATCATCTAAGTATTGAAATAAATTACATATTTGGAAACTAGAATCCGAGTGTACTACATTTTATAATTAGTGGCCCTTTTTCAGATTTCATCTTTAAGTGCTTCAAATTTTAAGGTCAAATGTGACAAATTCTAAAAATTAGGGAAAACACTTCCACTTTTTGGCCAAAAAGTGGACTCAACTTCTTGCACACACCCCTTACCAACCACTAAGGGCTTCCAAGAATCCAAAACCAATTTGTGCAAGTTAGGAAGATAGGGCTAGAGATTGGAAAAATTACACACCAAACCCCTACACTGGTAGAAACTTTCATTCTTAGCAACATCCTCCCCACAAACCATCACTGGGGAAGGTTTGGAACAAGGGAGAGGGCACACCCATGGAAGATGAAAAAAAATCTATAACTGACAGCTAAAGAGTAATTGAGAGCCCCCATCGAAGTGGCAGGCACAAGAGGAGGGGTGGAAGTGTTCAAACCTGCAAGGGGCGCAAAGGGGAGAGGCCTCAACATGAGGCACACACAAAGAAGGATAGCCACACATCAAACCATGCACAATTGACAAAGCCAGACTAGATACCATGTAGAAACACACACATGATCCACGAGAGACGACACAAGGGCGTGCATGGGATTAGACACAAGAGAAGTCATTAACATGGCATGTATGGGAGTAGACACAAGAGCCTTCATCTCCACCAATTTTTTAAAAAATTCAAGCCAGGGATGTACCCCTAGATGTCCAATGCAACTACCCCACTCCATATTTTGTGGATAAGTCAAGATTCAAGATCTTGGGGGGCCCTCAATTATTGGTGCAATAGAGAGTAACCTCACGAGGTTTGAACTTTAGTTGTTGGCACTAGTTACTATAGTAACAAAAAAAGTAGCCTTTTTCTTGCTTGATTTGATAATTGACATTAAAACTGAACTAATGGTGTCTTGGAGTGGTGTTGTAATGTCTTGTACACATTCACATCATTTTAAGACCTTTAATTAACTAAAACATGCTTTAATTGGTCCTTTGCAAGGGTGTTGTGAAGTGTTGGACACACTTTCACACTTTTCTAGGACTTATTTGCTTAATTAAACCTCATGGGACCCTTCCTAAATAAAATAAGCATAATTTGTACCTTGTTTAAGTGTTGTAAAGTTTTTTAAAGCACTTTCACACTTATCTAGGTAGTCTTAATTCATTGTGGTTAAGTGGAGTTATTAACCCCCTTTTTAGGCCTTAATTTTGACACTCCCAAGGATCTCACCCCATAATTATAAATTAAATATCAAATTATTTCATTGGGAAAAATTTGGTCCTCCCTTAATAGGACCCCCCTTTTTCAGTTGGTTTGGAATGGGTGTTTGGCCCTCTTTCAACTCCCCGAAGCTCGATCCTAGAAACTCAACCAGGACCCATTCGCCTTTGGTGGAAAATGGGTCCTCCCTTAATGAGACCCTAATTTTTGAATTTCATTCTAGCAGGAATTTAATTATCTTTCTTTCCAGATCAGGTGTCGGCCTTAGTTCTTTGAATTTCAGCCTTGTTAATCTCCTAATTTAGTATAAATAAGGGGTTAATTCACATTGTTTCTCCTAACACAATCTAGCAAACATTCAAGCATTCAAGTGATCAAGCATTAGAGGATTTTAAAGGCATTTTCAAGGCTTTTCAAGGCAGATTTCAAAGGCTTATTGCAACAATTCAAAGTCATATCATAATGTCAAGGGTTTAATGCATTCATGCATGTGTGTTGAGGTAAGAAGTTAATGTTGCATTGAGGATTTATTTACAAGCATCATTCTACATCCAAGATCTTCATTCTTCATGGCCTCTCCATGATTGTTTACAAATTTGCTTCACAAGACAACATCCAAGGTGACATCATTTGCATATTTCATATTTCATGCTTCATTTCATCAATTGATTTGATTACCTACAAGGGGTTTGAGTGAGGCAAACCCCCATTCACTAAATAATCAATAAGTTTTCTTACCCTTGAGTGTGTTATTGCATATTTACAAGTTGAGGATCAAGTTGAGCAAGATTTGGAGCAAAGTTGTCAAAGTTGCAAAAGTTATCATTCAAAGTGCAAGATCATGGAAAGAGCTATATAGAATTGACTACGGGCTTCCAAAACTTGGTGACTAGGATTTCAAGAGTACAAACATCAAGGTATAGGATCTTGAAATTAGTTTTTTGAAACCCTAAAAGGACCCATTCGCCCCTGAAGGTGAATGAGTCCTCCATAGCTCAAAAACAACTTTCTAGCTAGGTACACAACTTTTTATGCTCTAAAAACATTCCTCATAGTTGTTATAATAGTTAGGCTGCATTTTTGGTTGTTATTAGCATCTTATTTTGCATATTTGAAGTGATTTTGGGCTTGGAAAATAAGTGATCCATCTCATTTGCACTCACACTTGGGAAAGGTCCTATTTTCCACCATTTCAGTTACAGGCAAGAAGCCCTACCATTTCACCCAAGGGTCACCCCTATCTAAATTAATTTTTTATAACTAATTACATTTATTTAATTAGATTATAGGTGGATTATAAATTTATGTAAAAGGATTTTTTTTAGTAATTCATGGTTACCATAAATATGATATCCAATGAGACCTATAATCTTATAAGTTTTTGGAATCTACTTATTTTGTAATTCAATGCTTTATCACTGAAATTTTCTATACAAGGAAAGCACTTTATGAACTCTTCCAACTCTAAAAAAAAGCTCCTCTCCTCACATTGGAATATAGAAGTGTGTTTAGTATTCAGTTTTCAATGACAATACAACTGATGAGCATTCAAAATAAAAGGAAATCAGTTAATAAACATCATACATGCAAGTAATTCACAAATAGCAAAATTTTCTAAGTGAGACAATCAAGAGACATAGTATGATAGGGTTAAGGAGATTTTTTAAGTAAAATCCCTTATAAATAGTTTATTATCAAATTAGCCAAATCAATTCATCATAGCAAAAATGTCATTCACAAAATTACAACCAACGGGAAATTACAATCGAAGGGTGCACTTTGTAGCCCTTTTCATTTGGCTATCATTGCTAATTGTTGATCTCAAGCTCTCTCTCATTAGCACAATAACCACTTTGTGGAAACCACATGATGAGATCTTGATTGTTTTGCATGTAGATCTTAAGTGTTCCCTCCCCATACTTGAATCCTCTTTATAGCTTGAGAAGCCTACACCAACAAGTTACTACATAATTCATGAAGATGATTCAAGCTTTTTCAATTTCATATAAATATAGGATAAATCTTGTGTTTTCATTATAAACTTTACATACAAAAAAGTTAATGATGATATAAGACTAGTGTTTACTTCTTTTTTCCATTTGATTCTATAAGTAATAATACATAGACAATAGATAATTCCACCAAATTTTCTATATTTTCATAAATATCTTATAAAAAAACTTATAAAAAAAAAATACCAAAACAGATTATAGTATGATATAAAACAATGATACTTTCATTCCAAAACTAATAAATACTAGCAATTTCACCTTAGTGTGCAATGGGTACACCAAAGAGGTTTGAAAGGTTAATTCGGATAAATTTTGGTCTATTTTTTTGTTTAAATTTGTGTAATAAATGAGGTCAATTAGTAGGTCATTTAGCAAATGATGTTGTTTGTGCAACAAATGTCTCAATGAATAAGTGATAGATTCAAGTCAACTATGCATGGAGAGGGAGAGATTAAGACAGAGGAGAGAGAGATAGATAGAGATGGAAGAGATAAATATATAGAGAGGGAGATATACAAAGAGAAAGAGAGATAAATAATCATAAATACACATTCTTTGAAGGGTTTTTTTTGTAAGCATAAATAAACGTTGAAGACCATTAATTATTCTACTAAAGAGAGTAAAAAAATATTTGTATTATACGGGATCATTATGTTTAAAAAAATGGTTATGGAAAAACAACTAAATTTTAAAAATGAAACTATGATAAATATTTGAATGTAGGATTGTTTTTAAATCCATGTTGATTGAGCTATATATCATCAACTCTAATATTTAGGAAATTAAGATACACATAATATATAATATAAATATAAATATTTAATATAATTTAAATAAGATTGAGTACATGAATTAATAAGTTTAATACAATTTAAATATTGAATAAGTATTATAGTATAAAAATTATATTAAAATATAAAATATATACTATTGCATTACATTATATAATATAATTTATAATACAAATATAAATATTATATTATTTCCATCCAATACATTGCACTCTAGGTATTGTTTACATACTTAATGTTTTGTTTTCCAACAATATTATGGTCTTTATAACCCTTTGTATTTAATTTTTTTGGCTTATCTTTGTCCATTAAACTTCATTTCAACAAAGTATAACACCAAGGAGGAAAAAAAGTGAATATACTCATGTTCGGAAGGGATGGAGAGGTTGTGCTCCTTCCATGAAAATCCATGCACCATACACCACAGTAGATGGTAGCAAGAAGAGGGGAAAATACTAGATTGCCTTTATGTGTACCTTCAATTTAAACCCTAACGAGGGTTGGGGTAAAAATACTAGGCTATCATTGAAATACTAAACTGTGTTGCAGGGCTCAAGTTTTAAATATTTTTTATATACGGTTATTCTATGTACTATGGGGTGATCCCATAATAGTGGTTTACAATTTTTGGCCAAACTGGACACTGAAATTATTATTTTTAACTAAATCTTCACATTCGGGCACCTATAGCGGCTAAACTGTGAGGAATTTGAAGATGGTGCAAACTAGAGTCTCATCAAATTTTGTCTGTAGATTCTAAAAATATTTTTTTCAAAATTTTTGGAATCAAATTGCACTTCTTTTTCCATCTCCCACAAAAATTGACTTTTTTTCAGAAAACAACATTTTTAAAAAGTGATGCACACCGTATAACACATAACTTTTTTTCCATGAAGGATAAAATTCTAATTCTTCCAAATTTAGATTTGTAACTTTGATATCTATTGAGATGATGAATTGCACAACCCTTGAAGCTCCAGAATCTTCAATGCAGGACTTTAGCCATGAAAGATAATCAACCACAAAAGAAGTGTTGCAACAATGGAATGCTTGATTAAAGATTCTATATTGATATGATATAGATATATTGATGTGATTGATTACAAATGTACAAGATGCCTGAATATATAGGCAAGAGCTAAACCCTAATATGCATGAGATGTTGCCATGTGTCAAGATCAAACAACATGTGACAACATGATGTGAACCCTAATGGTGAAGAACATTAAATGAGGAGATAAGTTCTAGAAGGAATCTTATCCCACTTATTAAATGATTTATCTAATAATGCAACCTAGGACTTAATGATTAAATGCAAGACCTAAGTTAACTTATGCTAGTGTAATAATTAATTAATTAATTACACCAACAATATCTAGTGCTTCCACTTGGTTAGATAATTTTTATTGAATATTTTTTTCTTAATCAAGTTTCAAAGTCAAACGAATTACAATTCAGACACAACACGACCGTATAACGCGTAACTTTTTTTGTATATGTCAAATTTATTTTATTTTTTTTTGTTGGATCAAGGACTTCAATATCTGGTGCACTCATATTTTTCAATTTTTTTTTGATAATCTTCTATATTTCCACATGTGAAGAACAAAGAAATTCATTTTCGATGAAAAACCTATGCTTAATAAAACTTAAAAAACAAATACATAACAAAACCAAAACATATTAAAATTATATTCATTGGATAGCTTGTTCTGAGGAATACCATAATCATTTGAAATAAATTTTAAATGAATTCATTTGATCCCCCAAAAGCTAAAACAAAAGTGATTTTTTATCAGCATTTTCATAGGTGTAAAGGAGACGCATTTATAGGTATGGTTTAAAACTAGTGAGGTTCTATCCAAGGGGGTTTGATCTAAGGTGATTTGATCAAACCCTCTTCAATTGAAATCCTTAAAATGAAACTTTTTAAGGCTTAAATCATTATATTTTCTAAAAATATGTGATTTTAACTAAAATTCGTTCCTCTAAGGAATTGTAAACCACTATTATGACAGCACCCTATGTCTATTTTAATATATATAGTAATATACAATATATTGGACATGATATAAAAAAAAGAAGTTATTTTTGTGTACATGTTAAGTGAATATTACATTTTTATTTATTTTTTGGTTTTCGTTGGCATTTTCCTATGTTGATGGGTCATCAGCATGCACAGTAAATTCTTGGTTTTCTCATTTTCTACTTTGAATTGTGAGTTTAGTAAGTACTCAATAATTTTGTTAACTATGGCGATAAGAATTGTAACAAAGAGCCATACAAAATGAGACATATGTTTCCTAACTTTCACTGTGGAATTGGTTTTCTAGTTCATGAATTTGAGATGGGCATATGACAATAACAAATATAGAGACAAGAAAGTGTGCTAGTAAAGAAGTTAGAGCTCAGCTAAGGAGGAATCCTCTCAATTATTCTTCTAGTAGACCCTAGGTGTCTTGATTAGCCCACAATGAAGCACCCTTCTAGCTAGTCACACAAGGATTAGATAAAAATCTTTTGACACCAATTTTGGAGCTTGAGCATAGGGTGTTTGATATTTTGTGTCAATTTTTGACATTTTCCTTAAGCGTTCTTGTTTGATTGAAATGAATTTCAACTTTATTTTTTAAGTCTAAACCTTGGATATGCTTATATTTTTTGGGTTTGTTTTTTATCTATTCTTATTTCAATTTGAGAATTAGAATTTTTAAGTTTTGAGAATAAAAAACATCTCTATTTTAGTTTCATAGTTTGAAATTTGAAATTCAAAATTTAAACCATGAGAGCTTTTGTTTGCTAAATTGTTACATATTACAAGACGTGGAGGCATAGGTAAGGCATGTGAAGTGTCTAACAAAACGCATTTAAAAAATATGGTTTGATAATCATACAGAACGTGGAAACAAAGAGCAAGCACTGAAAATGTAAATGCAATTGGCAGGTGTCACGATTTAGCTCTAAAATAGTATAGGATATCTCTAGACGTGCCTTGAGTATACTTCACATTTTTTTTTGCAAATAGTCTACCTTAAATTGTGTTGATCAGCTCACGTGTCTTGTCTATAGTCCCACAGTTGCATGGAAACAGCAAAATTGTCCACTTGCCTTGATTAAGTTCCAATTTTTGCATGCATATGGAATATGGAGGAGACGCGGAAGAGGGGAGAAGATTCAGGAGGCACCCTTTTTGTGCGATGAGTTTATTTTGTTACATTGCATGGAAACAATAAGTTGATGATCCGTATCAGTCAAGAATGTCGATGTGGGCAGATGTTCAACTCCTGTTTATGAGACAGTTGCTTCAAACTGTTTGCATATTGAAAATCTTGTAGGAGGCTCAGACAAACTCTGCAGAATTATTTAAAGCTCATATGCTCTGGAAAATTTGTCATGCTTTTCAAGATTTTTTGTTTAATTTTTAGCATAGAGAATGTGCTTCATCAATTCAAAGATTTTTAGAGCATCCTTGCAAAATCCATGTTGTGCATATCCAGCAATCATTACATTCCATGAGATGACATCTTTTTGAGGTATTTTGTCAAACAGTTCACGTGCCTTTTCTATGCTTTCACATTTTGCATACATGTCCACCAGGGCAGTTGCAAATACAACATCTGATAAAATTCCTCTATTCGTTATGCTTTGATGGATGTCCATGCCCTGTTTCAATTCTCCTATTTTGGTACAGGCAGGGAGAATGCTGGCAAAAGTTGTCCAGTCTGGCTTCACACCTGCCAATTGTGTTTGCTTGATAGTTTCTAAAGCTTTTAAAAAAAGTCCATTTTGTGCACATCCTACAATCATTGCATTCCATGAGATAACCTCTCTTTGAGAAATTTTGTCAAACAACGTGCCTTTTCTATGCTTCCACATTTTGCTTCCATGATGCTTGATAGATGTCCATACCCTTTTCCAAAGCTTCCATTTTGGCACAGGTAGGAGGATACTGGTTCAAAGGTTGTGGAATTTGGCTTTACACCTGCCAATTGCATTTGCTTGAAAGTTTCTAAAGCCTTTTCAACAAATCCATTTTGTGCATATCCTGCGATTGTTGCAGTCCACGAGACCACATCTCTTTGAGGTATCAATTCAAAACACTTCACGTGTCATGTCTATGCTTCCACATTTTGCATACATGTCTATTAGGGCAGTTGCAACTACAACATCTAACAAATTCCCTCTATCCTGTATGCTTTGATGGATGGCCATGCCCTGTTCCAAAGCCCCTATTTTTGCAGAGGCAGGGAGAATGGTAGCAATCTGTTGCAGAAAGATATTTGCAGAGGCAGGCGGCGACTTCATTATGTGGGAGAATTGGAATCCACATAAAGTGCACAAAAGGCTTTATATCGCCGCACCATGGAGTATTTCTACATCTTTCGTTGATTATTCTCAATTTTGCTGCACCGTGGAGATATTTCCACATCTTTTGTTAAAGTATTCTCACTTTTTTTGGCTGTTGTTGGGTGCAGGTATGTGTTCCAAGTGGCACTCATATTGGCAGGTGAGTTTGGAGGATAGCTAGGTGATGGATGGAGGAGAGGGGAGGCAACGTAAGATTAGAACCGTTTAACCATGCTTAAGTCTCTTATCACAGGTTTAAGACATTGTTCATTTGCCTAAATACAAAGATTCTGAGGATGATGAAATTGATCATTTGGGTTGAGGCTTTATAAAACACTGGGCGGTTCAGGTGAAGGATGACTATTGTTGCTGATTTTGTTTTGCAAGCTAGAAGACTTGGTCAAAAGAGCTACCAAGAAGTAGATCAGTGAGTTGCTGCTGCAAGATTCGTGAAAGTGGTAGGTTGCAAGTAGAAAGTTTCTAGCATCAGATTTCAGTTCAGATACCTAGCACGAAATACAATTATTGCAGATCGTAGAAGATAGTGTACGAACACAATGCTTGAACAAAAAACTGTCATAATGTACATTGCTTTGACATCTGTTTCTGTCGGAAGCAACAGTGTTATCTTTTGATTTGATTTAACAGGCATGATCTATCAGATGCAACAGTACCGTGATTTGATGTTAACGGCCCAGATGAAATTAATCGTTTTGCATACCTTCTGCGCAAGTTGAAGAGATTTCAAAGAGGGGCTAAGACGAACTTGTTGTCATAGCCGCTGCAAGTTGCATTTCGACACGATGGAGGACAAAAGACCGGCAGGAAAACTAAACAATCTTTCAATCTCGGTGCTTTAAACAATCGACGGTTGCCAATGATGACATTGTCAACCGAGCCCTATCGCTGCTTTTAAGCCGTTGAAGGACAAATTGAGCTCCGAACGCTCAAATAAGGACACGCCTTCGGCGTAATAATTGCAAATTCATTCATAACAATGAAAATACAGCCATTAGAATGGTCCCTATTATAATATCTGTTCAAGAACAATACTCGCTGCAAATTGTGCAGCTCTTGGATGCGCTCCTAATTCATTTGGAACTCTCACACTGAAAATTTGTTTAAAAAAGTCTTTAAAATATATAAAATTTATTTGCTGTCGATAAGTACGTAGGCCAGCTGAGACAATTTATTTGCTGTCGATAAGTACGTAGGCCAGCTGAGACAAAGGCGATGGTCCAGCCGGAGATGTCGAGCATTAACGCCACTCCCCACTTAAAGATAAACAACCAGCTGAGCACCACGTATCATTCTCTGTTACCATGAAAAGAGTAGTTCATCAGAGACAGTAGTTATTATTCTCAGTATGTCTTTCTCTTCTCTCTGCAAAATACAAATAATAATAAAGCACCCGTCAAAATCAAATCAGACAACAGTGATTATTATTCTTGCTACTCAGAAGTTTACGTAACTTGTTTTTATTCAAAAAACAAAGTAGTACTAGACCTAGAGGATTACTTCAACCATTTTTGTTCTATATCTGGTCTTATGTTACATAGTGATTAGTATCTGTATTTGATTTGTTATCGTAATTGATTTTGTTTGTAAACTGATTATAATTTAGATTTTTTCTAAATTAAATGAACATCCTCTAAACATTTGTAAAGAGAAAGAATTTCTTCTTATTGTATTGTCTTAAGATTTTTTGGTGAGAGTGATTATTGTTGGGTGAGTCAAGCTAGAGATAGTAGTGTCATGAATGGATTTAACCCATATTTAATTTTGATTAAAGTGATACCATGGATGCATAAATCATTAGTTCATAGTACATTTAAGGATTGCATGTTAGTTGAATGAATGAATGAAAGATTTTAATGACGTTCACGAGACTAAACAGTCTATGGGACTGAGACAAAGCAGGCATAATTTGTCTTCATGCTCTTTTCCAAGTCAGATCTCCTGCTATTAATTTTGACTAGAAGGCTAGCCGTTTGATTAATCTTGTCTTCCTCAAATAGCCAGTGCATATTGTCAACTTTCAAACTATTTTCATGATGAGCACATATATTCTCCTAAGCAGTGCACTCCATGATGAAGTGTCATTCCGTTTCCACAACCCCCTTATTCCAGAAAATACAAGTTCTTTCTTCCCAAGTTTCCTTGGGTATCTTCCACCTACCGGTCTCACACCTAAGGTGATGCGATCCCGTCCTCAATTGTGCCACTAACATCCTCACTTTGCCTTAAATAGTTGGAAGTTAATAGTGGCTAGTGGCTATCTAGAATGTATATGGTTGACTGCATGTGATAGCGATTGCACATTTATACACTTGGTTCTCGGATTTGCTTTCATTACAAATGTCATTATTTGCCACCCTCATTGAAAAGTAAGGTCACTTCTAGTAAGAAGTTGAATAAGGGATTGTAGAATTTGTGGTTGAAGGTAAAACATTTAGATGATGTTCTCTATCCAAACAACTTAATAACCATGTTGCTTGCACTTGGATGAGATGACTTGATCTTGGAGCATTCATATGGACTCTTGTAAATTGAGATGTAGTTATAAATGTTAGGACAATAGTCCGTATTATGAATTGTAATGATTATTCATATTTAAATAAAATTTGTAGCATCGAAATCATGTGATGCATTTTTTTAATTACTAAATTAATAGCATCTTAGATTTGTTATTGGATTAAAAATTATATATTAAATATGCATTTAAATTTATTTATTTAATTAATTATTAAAAATAATTGTTTTAAGTAATCTATTACATGACATATTAGCTTTAGAATTATTAATGTATATTAACGTGTATGGGATATATGAGCTTTCATGCCGAAAAGTGATATCTACAATTTAGATTGATCATAGCACATATAGGCTTTTAAAATCCTTGATGTAACCATCTTGGATAACTATGAGACAATCATCATATTGAGGGCATACAATTTTGAAACTATACTGAATCAATTCTATATAATGTTAATGATATTATTTCCTCGTCAATTTTAAAACCAAGCACCCTCATCCTCTCATTCAATTATCACATTCAATACTATTCATTTGTTAAACTAACTAAAATTTATCTATATTCACTCAAGTGATACCTAATTAAATTATAGGTGAATTATAAATTTATGTAAAAGGGTTTTTATTTTCTTGTAGTAATTTATGCTCATCAAAAACATGACCTCCAATGGGACCTATAATCTTATAGGTTTTTGGAATCTACTTATTTTGTAACTCAATGCTTTATCATTGAAATTCTCTATACAGAAAAAGTAGTTTACCAAGCTCTTTAGACTCTTAATAAAGCTCCTTTCCTCATATGTGAACATAGCAAGTGTTAGGCGTTCATCTTTCAAATGAGCATTCAAAATAAAAAGAAATAGGTCAATAAACATTACATGCAAGTAATTTACAAATAGAGAAGTTTTTTGAGTGAGACAATCAAGAGACATAATACAATATGATTAAAGAGACTTTTTGAAGTAAAGTCTCAAATAGATAGTTTATTGTGGAATTAGATAAATCCATTTGTTCTAGTGATCATGTCGTTCACAAAATTACAAACAATAAGTTGTAATCAAAGGGTGTAATTGGTAACCCTTTTCCATTTGGCCGCCATTACTAATTGTTGATCTCAAACTCCAATGTCATTAGCACAAAAACCACTTTGTGGGAACCATACGTTAAGGTCTCTATTGTTTTGCATTAGATCTTAAGTGCTTCCTCCCCACACTTTAATCCTCTCTATAGCTTGAGAAGCCTGCATCAACAAGTTATTACACAAATTATGAAGATGATTCAACTTTTTTTCAATTTCATATAAATATGGAATAAAACTTGTATTTGTAAATATAAAACTTATATTGAAAAAGTTAATTGATGGTATAAGAGTAGTGCTTACTTCTTTTCTCCATTTGGTTCTAAATGTAATAACGCATAGAGTAGTTGTCTGCAAGACAGTTCCACAAAGCATACCAGCCCAAATTCCCTAAATTTTCAAAAAATATATCTTATAAAAACACTTAAGTAAAACAAAAATACTATACCAGCCCAAATTCCTTGCATTTCCAAAAATGTATCTTATAAAAACACTTGAATAAAACAAGAATACTATAACAGATTTAAGTATGGTATAAAACAATGATACCTTCACTCCAAAATCAAAATAATATCCCAACAAACAGCCAAGGGGAACTCCAAGAACATAATAACATGCTAAATTAACATATGCCACTAGAGCTTGCCAGCCTGCCCCAACTGCTACACCTGTGAGAATCATTTTAAATGCTTGTTAATACCATTTATTTATTTGATAAATAAAACTTAATTGGTTATGAATGTAAGTCTTAATCACCTCCCAGAACAGGTTGTATGCTATTTAAAAGCATAGTAAAAGCAAGTATAGGTGCAAGGTTTGAAACAGCTTTCATCACTTCTTCACTATTAGTAAATGCAACTGCAAAGTCATTCCCAGTAATGAGGATTACAACCATCAAAATGGCTCCTATTGTAAGCATTGTTCCAAGAACATTCATCACTGCAAATTTTGCAGCTCTTGGATGTCCAGCTCCCAATTCATTTGAAACTCTTACACTGACAATTCATTAAAAAAATAAGTAGTGCACACAACATAGTATGTTGGATAGATAAACTTTATTAAATAGTATCTAAAAAAGATGAGTGTACCTGATGGCAATATTGAATCCCAAAGATACCATCGTCTCCCATCCCATTAGATTCATAATGCATTATGAATAAAAATATTTCAATTTAACAAAACAATCGAAAACTAAAAGCAGTAAAGGTTTGAAGAAAATAGTGAATCCTATACATACCATATTGAAATGGCATCTACTGAAATGCTTGGATTTTTAAGATAGCCCGCCAAAAGTATTATAATGTAGAGATACCAGAGTTCCAAACTATATGAAAAATTGATCACAAATTCAGTTAGAAATATATTTCAAACACTTAACATTACCCCATCAAATACTATCAATTTGAACTCTAAAATATCATTAAGATTTACCTATAAAAAAACTCAATAAAAGAAATGTTTTCATGCCTAAACTTTGAACTTAAAGATATTAAATTTTCCCTCTGTAATAACTGGTGCATGTAATTACTGGACTCACTTGTGTAAGATTTGTTTTTCATCAATATTTTGGATTGCACCACTCTCTCTATCATCAAGATAATAGAGAGCAGAGAAAAAAACCAATACCCCACTCTCTATCGTCAAGATAATAGAGAGCAGAGAAAAAAAACAATTCTACGATAGTAGAAAGCTAGAAAAGAAAAATGATGATGAAAAACAAATATTACACAAACTACATACCTCAAATAATATTAGGTACAGAAATATTTTTCATGGGCGAAACTTTGAACTTACCAGAGCATTACACCCGATGCCAAGGAAAGGCGCACGAAAGCCCCCAGGTTGTGGAAAGCAGCCCAGGAGAAACCTCCCCACGCCTCCTTGCAGCTGCCGCTAAGTACGAAGGCCAGCTGAGCTAAGGCTACGATCCACCATGAGATATCCAGCATTAAAGCCGCTCCCCAGAGCCCACATCCCCACTTAAAGATAACCAACCAGCTGAACACTATGTGCACAACCAGTGCTCCGCCAGCAATCACCGCCATTGGCAACACTTTACTCTGCGCCTGACAAAACCTTGCCAGCGGATAAACTGCGGCGTAAGCGAATAACTGGGGCAACATCCACACCGCGAACTTCCCTGCCAATTCCGCGATTTCATCTTCTTGACCGATAAGTTTCAGAATCGGCGCCGCCCACACATAAATCGTGCTCATAAGCAAGGCAGTAGTGAATAGTATAACCCAAGAGCGCTGCATATAAACTCCGAGCATCCCAAGTTGTTTGGCTCCAAAGGCCTGCCCGCACAGAGTCTCCAGCGCACTGGCCATTCCTATCTGAAATAATAACACCATTGTAAGTCTTATAGTTTGTAAGCAAAACAGTAAATGTATGTCAAAGTTTTTCCTTACCATTATGCCCATTGAGAGGCCAGCGATTACAGAGTTTTCGATTGAAACGGCGGCTAGTTCAAGATCGCCGATATGACCAGCAAAGGCCTGCGTGACGACTCCCAGTGAGTATCGACAGAGGGAGGTGAAAATAGCAGGGCCTGCCAGGTACCATAGCTTCTTTGATTCTTTCCAGCTGGCTTGGAGCACCCCTCTCCATCCTTCAATGGCTGGAAGATCTCCATCAAACTCACTATCGCAATTGCTATGGATTGAATCGCCATTGTTGTGGATTAAAGCTGTGTTTAGATTCTCCTCGTCCATGGCGCTTCAAGCCTTAGACTCGTTTGAGCTGTGAGTCATAATGGAGCACTGTAATTCCACTATAATAACAAACGAATACATTGCCACCAAACAGTCGTGGAGGTCAGACATGTTCAACAACTTTTAGCATTAAATAATCTATTTATACCATTGATATCCGTGCCAATAAGAGAGGGCAGAGAAAATGAAATAGCATAGCAGGTAATTATGATATATACGTGCTTTGTCAGCTCGTATTTAATGTGTGGCCAATTGTACGGTGCATTCAGGAAAGTTTGTCTCGTCTAATTATTATTAATCAACCCAGCATTCAATGGGGAATGTGGATTCGATCTTGCTTCAAACAAACAATAAATGTACGATATTGCCTTACATCAATTTTTAGATTAGGTCTCTAATTCGTTAAGATTTAATAAAAAGTTGGTGTAATGATTATCTTCAAATTCGATGAGGAGATGTGTCGGGAATAATGTTTATTCATTGAATGTACTTTAAGAAAAGTTATTTTATATAATATTTATTTATTGAAAAGTGTGGTAAAATTGTCTCCGTTTTTTGAATGAAAAAGACAAGACCTTAGTTATGGGATGGTGGAATAGATTGATTTGTTTATATGAGCATTCTCATATTATTAATCTTCATTTACATAGTAAGATCTTATTCAAAAAAGGCATTCATCAAATTTAGGGACATTTCAGAGTTGTCAACATTAATTTGGAAAAATGATTTGTAACTCAAACGTGATGATTTCAATATGTTCAATGCTCTAATTAATGACATCCACAAAGTGCATGATGTTGTTCCTCTAGATCTTCAATTGAAACTTTGTGTACTCTCGTTTCATACAATTTTTTTAAAGATCGGAGGTGGTTTCCAAGTTTTAATGTAAAAAAATTCCCTTTTGAAGTTAATCTAAAATAAGCTTCTTCCACCAATCCAAATGCAACCAAGGTTAAACTTGAATGGAGAGTGAATTGGTCTGAATCCAAGTGGTTCAACTTAAGCCTTGTTGTTAGAAAATCTAAAGTTGAAGTTAAAACGCAATTTCTAGCATGGAAGATTATCCACTGTAAAATTGTTGTGGGAGAATGTCTCACCTTTCTCTCTACCCACTCCTTCAAATGTCCTTTTTGTCACAAGTTAGAAACCATTAAACATGCTTTATGGATGTGCAAGTATGCCCAAAAAAATTGGCAAACAACTTTGGCCTTTATCCTTGCTATTTTTAACAAAAAATTAAGATGGAAATCAACATTGTTAGGGTTGCATTGCTCACAAAACATAGTTTTAAAATATTTGCATCAATGAATTCTATCAAGTATATTTGGAGCCTTCGATGTAAAGCAATTTTTTCTAATGCCTTCTGATGTATGGAAGTAATTATGCATGGTTTATTCTCTAGCACTATCTTGCAACAACCAACACTTATTAGAGCCTTGAGAGAAAAACTCAGTTACAATTCAAAGCTCAAGACACAAATAGCTCAAGTGCAGTCCTAGCTAGCAACTATTTGTTAAAAACCACCATAGATCTCTACTCAAATCTATGGAAATTGTTACAAAGGAGCAAGTTCTTTATACTCTTGAAAAAAAGTGACATTTATCTTATTGTAATGTGCAAGCTACAACTATACAATCCCATTTAGTCGTTTCATGTTGATTTGCTTTGCTGTTGACTCCTTTCTTTTGTGGCTTCTTTCAAGATTCATGACTTGAAAGTGCCTTCTTTAGTCTTTGTAAATTCTCTTTTATTATTAATATATGCATTTTTCCAAAAATAAACTTTCATCTTTATCAGATTTTTCATTTGATGTTTTTATCAGTCATTCTAGGATCTTATAGAGACATGTATGAAATCTATAAATGCAATGGCCATTCTATCATTGTAAAGAAATAACAAACATGTTGATAATATACAAAATGTTTGTGTTTTGCTTTATTGTCCTTTGACTTTTATTTTAGATATTTTATTTTTTCAATATGGTATTAGAGTATGATTAAATCTTGGGCAATGATAAGTGAGATTTGTACTGTGGATTTTGAATTATGTAGGTTGCAATTCAGTTGTGAGCAACACTAGCATTTTTTTGTGATAAAGGAATTAAATGATATTGTAGCAAAGAAAATATTATCAGTATAAAAATTGGTGAGAGATTTTTAAAAAATTTAAGTCATTTTATAAAAAAAAATATTCATCAAGAAATATGAAAGTTATTTTATATTTCATTCTCATCTCAAAAAAGGGAATTTAGCACAATGGAGACTCCATTGGTATTCTTTTTTACCTACAATTAAATTAAATGGAAAAAATATTATGATTGGGTGTCTCCTATGAAGATTTTTCTAACGTTTCAAAATTACTATGATATTTTTAATGGTAGTGAACGAAGACCAACAAGCCCTTTAAAAGATCAAGAAGATTGGTATAAAAGAGATAAAAAGGTAGAAACATTGGTCAAGCTTACACTTTCTAAAGAATTTTTCCCCTGGAAGTTTATAATGAGAGAGGTGTTAGAGTAATCATGCATTAGCTAATAATTGGTTAATCTTTAATTAATTATTAGTCTAATTTATTCTCATGCACTTAAGCTAAATTTAGGAGTTCTTTATTAAGTTAACTAAGTGCTTTTCTATGTTAACTAAAGTGAGCTATTATTAGATCATTATGTCTCATTGCATGTGATGTTGAAACTTGTCCTAATCTAATCCCTTTACCATTTAGGGTTGCTCCTATATAGCACTCAACCCTCATTATATTATCTCTCTTCTTCTCTCGAACTCTCAACCTTTGAGGACTCTTATTTTCCTTAAAGATTCTTGAGGTTCATTTGTAGCTTTTTCTTGTTGAGGAATATTGCATATATTGTTTGCAAATATCTTGCATGGAAGGTGTATTTGTTCATTTTTTTATCCTGTAGCTCATGCTTTTCACAATTATAACATGGTATCAGAGCATTGATTTAGCGAACCCCTTTTCGATTTATGAGGTATTTTTTCTTCAACAAGGGTTACAGGCTTCAAATTTGAATCTCCCTTGCTTTTTTTGCAAATTTTAGAGGTGGGTATTTTTTGGTGCATTTTGGCGTGAAAAGGACCTCACTGTTGGATTCAGAGTTTTCATGAAAGTCAAATTTGGATTTTTTTGGCTTGATTTGGACTCTTGAGGTCAGATCTACGAAGGTTTGAAGCAATTGCTTTTTTTTTATCCAGAGAGTACTTGCATTTTTTGTGCATTTTGGCGCAAAAAAGACCTCGTTGTTGGATTCAAGAGGCCGATTCGACGGATTTTGACTATAAATTCGCCCTATGTCAATGTTGGATTCTTGCACGCAATTTGAAAAAAGGGAAAAATAAATCTTCAGGTCAGTTTTTTTAATTTCTTAATTTTAGAAATTTTAAAAAAATTAAAAAACTTTATAAGCACTTTTTTTTAACTTGTGATGTGCTTTAATTAGCATTGAGTGTTATTAATAGTGCTCAACGCTATTAATGTGCTTTGACCTTGGGTCCACCAATGACCATAATTTTTTGCTAGCACCTTTTAAATTTTTTTGGCAACTTATAAATTTTTCCCGGCGACCTGGCAGACAATAGTTTTTTTGCCGAAATATTCCATTTCTTAGAGCATATTTTGTTCATCGGATTTTCTCAAGTGGGAATTTTTTTTCCATTAGCAGGGAATATTTTGTGAATATTCTGCCGACATCAACCATACAAACACATGTGCAGGGCCTCAAGACCCTCTTTCCCCTAAAGGAGGTCTTTTTTGGGTCATAACTTGGGTGTACAATGTTGTTTTTTCACAAACAAGATATCATCAGAAATATGGTTTTGCCAACTTTCTAGTGGTGTGGGTTTCATCACTTTTTTTGTTGTTGATGAATTCTATAACTTATTGAAGTTAGAGGTGCTATTTTCAGTCCTAAGCTCATAACTTTTTACCAATTTCTTCGTTTTTCGCGATTCCAGCGATGTTGGAACCATCTTTCAGAGATCTTCAATTCCATCTATGCACTTTTTCCAAATTTCTCCTCAGGTACATTTTATTCATTTTTTTGTGTTTTTGTACTCTGGTGAATTACTTGGACGTCTTAGCTCCTGGAAACTTTTTGTCTATGTGGGATGACTCATTTGTGGTTGTTATATATGTGTTTCCAATATTTTATCCTATTTGGGCATTGTAGACATCTTTTTCATGCACATTCTCTTCTGCAGATTCACTGAGATAAAGTGCCATTCTGACCTATATATCTTTTTGGGGATTTTGCACATCTTGTTGTGCCTTTTGTATTCGCATTGTGATATAAAGTTCCATGGGAGGGTTGATGTTTGTTTTTTTATTCTCCATCACACCTTTTTCAAGTGAGTGTCCCTTCCATGATAGTAGTGAATCTTAGTGATTCTTACCTCATGCGTGTGTGCCTCAGTTTGCACACCCTTCTATTTGTAGGTTGTTTCTCCTACATGCACTTCTTAGTTTCACACAGTTTTAGTGTACCTGTCATGGCTCTCCCTTTCTACCATTATGGGGGGTTTCTACTATTGGTGCTAATGCTTCCTTGGTTTTACATTTGAGTGATCTATGTATCTAGTTTTTTTTCCTATGTACTTTTAGATGTAGTGTACATCAATGACTGGTTACCTTGCATTATAGTGAGATGGAGCACTTACCATATAGACACAAGTGCATTCCTATTTTCTAGAGGAAAATTTCCATTTTCATTTGATTAGAAAATATTGGTACCTATATTTTTGACTTGCAGTTTTCATGCATGTTGAGCAGTGTCATTGGGGACACTCATGCAAATTATTGTCTCTCTCTTGATCAATGTTCTTCAAACTATTAGTACCTGTATCTTTGACTTGCATCTTGCATGTTGAGTAGTGTCATTGGGATCACTCATGCAGATTCATGTACAACTTGGGTGAAGCCACAATAGTGGTTTACAATTTGATGGAGGAAGGAAAACTAAGAAAAAATGACCCCATGGAAAAAAAATTGGTTTTAGGGGTTCGAATGAACCTACAAGTTCGACTGAACCATAAAGGGGTTCGACCGAACTAGGGTTCGAGCAAACCAATTAATTACGGGGCCCACATTTCCCGCCCAAAACAAAAGGAAAAATGCATATTGAAGGGGGTTCGAATGAACCCTGGTTCGCTCAAACCCTTGGGGGTTCACTAGAACCCCCTTGGTTCTAGCGAACCCCCCTTTTCCCTAATTTTTGACTTTGCTCACACAAAAAACCTATTTTTTTACGCTTTGAAGCTCGGGTTGAGGATGAAAATGGGGGAATCTTCACAAACCCAACTGCAATCAGGTAGTCCTCGGAATGATCTATCCAACGAATATAATTTTAATATGTTTTGGTTTTGTTATGTATTTGTTTTTTTAGTTTTATTAAACATAGGTTTTTCATCGAAAATGAAGGTATGTGTTCTGCACATGTGGAAAAATAACAGATTATCAAAAAAAAATTGAAAAATATGAGTGCATCAGATATTGAAGTCCTTGATCCAACAAAAAATAAAATTGAATTTTGATATATACAAAAAAGTTGCTAAGCTATACGGTCACGCTTATGTCCGAATTGTCATTGGTTTGACTTCAAACTTGATTAAAGAAAAAATATTCAATAAAAACTATCTAACCAAGTGGAAGCACTATATATCAGAGTTACAAATCTAAATTCGAAAAATTAGAATTTTATCCTTCATGGAAAAAAAAGTTATGTGTTTACGGTGTGCGTCACTTTTTAAAAATGTTGTTTTCTGAAAAAAACCAGTTTTTGTGGGAGATGGAAAAAGAAGTGCAATTTGATTCCAAAAAATTTGAAAAAAATATTTTTAGAATCTACAAACAAAATGTGACTAGACTCTAGTTTGCATCATCTTCAAATTCCTCACGGTTTAGCCGCTATAGGTGCCCAAATGTGAAGATTTAGTTAAAAATAAAAATTTCAGTGTCCAGTTTGGCCAAAAATTGTAAACCACTATTGTCGGATCACCCACCTGTATCTTCAACTTCCAAATGTTTTCCATCTGATTTGAGTAGTGTCATTGGGGGCACTCATGCAAATTATAGTCTCCTTGATCTTGACATTTGTATCTTCGACTTCAAATGTTTGCCTTTGTTTGCAATCTTTAATTAATTATTAGTTTAATTTATTCTCATGCACTTAAGCTAAAATTAGGAGTTCTTTATTAGGTTAACTAAGTGTTTTTCTAGTGTTGTAACAATAGTGTCCTTTAATGGAGGCGTCGAGCGGAGGGCAGAGTTTTCTGAGTGGGAACAGATTTTTTGAATCCTCTGAGAGCACAGAGGCTACAAAGGACGATGGAGAGGCGAATGGTCGAGATATTCCATGTGGGCATCTTGCTTTTGGTGCTCAGGTCACGGTTTCCTTTGGAGGGTATTATGTTGTTGCATTCAGTTTGGGTGCTTCTGATGTGGTCAGGGACTGCTCTTTCTCTAGCGCCAGCTCTCATTGTGGTCTAGTTTCTCCTGATGGCGCTTCTTTTTCTTGGCCTTTTTTTGCCTTATTTTGCGTTGGATTGGTACACGGGAAGTGCTCTGGATCAGGGTGTTGGTTTTCTCCTCCTGCATGGGATGATGTTGGCTCAGTTTTGGATGTGTCCTTTATTTTGGACATTTTGGCTTTGTGCTTCAATTTTGTCCCTTCCTTGATGTTGGGGGTGGTTTTTGGTTTGCCTAGAGTGGAGTTGTTTTTGGAGGGTCTCTGGCTTGTCTTAGATCCTTACTGGATGTGGAATCGGATGGTGCTCTTTATTGTCTTGCCTCCTCTCTTGCTTCTCTATTGCCAGGTGTTCCTTTCCTTGACTTGCTTTGTGCAAGCTCCTGTGGTCTTTGGTTGGGGCTTTCTGTTGCTGTTTGTTTGGCATCGTGCTTCGTTGAGGCTTTGCTTTGGAGGTTGGGTATGATTGTTGGGAGGCTTGGGGCAAGGGTTTTTGTGGTGAATTGGCCTTTTTTAGACCCAGACTGGCATGTTGGGCAGAATGGTGTTTTGCAATGTCAGGCTCTCTCTCCACTCCCCCTATTGCTGGGTCTCTTTACCCGTACCTTGTTGTTTCTATTGCCTTTGGTGGTTGGTCAGCTTTGTGTTGGGTTCGCTCTGTGCCAGAAGTTGTACTTCTTGTCTTGGAGAGTTTAGTGGGGGTGTTGGGTTTCTGGCAGCACCTCTCTTTTCCTTGGAAGGGATTCTTGTTGGCTCTACATCCCCTCCTTGTTTCTTTGTGGGGCTTTGTGGTTCTTCATGAGCCTTCTTGCTAGGAAGTTGTTTCTCCTCTTTGGGCTGGCTCCTATTGTGTGGACCGACTGCTCTTGTTTGTGGTTCGGTTGTGGTTTGGGGGACAACCCCTGCTTGATGGTTTGACCTCTATTTTTTATGGGGTTGGCCTCCTTTGGTTGGATGCTCTTATTTAGAGTGGTGGCTCCCTGTGTTGCTTGTTATGGGCTCTCTTCTTTTTCCCAGATTTTGGCCTTTGGTTGGAGTGCTTTTTGCAAGGTTTTGATTAGGTGCACCCTTGGTGTTGTTTTGTCGTTGAAGGTTGGGTGGATCCTCATGCCTTTTTTGCTTCTTTGGGTCTACCTGGTGCTCCTGTTGCTAGGATTTACAAAGGTTGTTGTGAGTGCTTGTTCCACTAAAGTATCTTTTTGTGGCTAGTTTTTGCAGATTGCTCTTATTGAGGTAGAGCTCGCTCCTTTTGAGGTGGAGTTGTAAGCGGTCCGTCCCATAGTTTGTTGCTTTAGTGGGATAGGCTATTGTTTCTTCCTCTCCGCTAGAGGGGGCCGGTGTCCTATGGAGGTGGAGTGTGGGTTGTTGTCTCAGATTGATAAGAGCTGTATGTTGGTTGCTGCTTTTTGTTGTATCATTCTCTTTGTTTGTTTGGGGAGGTTCTTCCCCTTGGCTCAACTTTGTTTTGTGGTTGAGAATTTGGTTGGGATGTTCACTTTGCCTTATGAGTTGGCAGAGGAGTGGTGTAGGAATGCTATTGTTTTACAGTATTTTATTGTTGGGTTGTTTGTTGCCTGGATGAAGTAGGTTGTTAGCTTGGTGGTTGAGGGTTGTTGTTGGAATGCTGATGTTTTGTAGCTCTCTGATGATCCTCCTAAGGTCTTCGGTCCTTGTCAAAACCTGGTTGTGTAGGGTTTAAGGTCCCTTCAAAACCTTTTTGTTGCAGCATGGTTTGATTTGATTATTTGTTTTTGGTTGCTACTGTGGGGCTACAGGTTGGCTTGTTGATTTTTCTTGTAGCATCTTTGCCTTGTAAAGGTTTTCAGGTCCCTTCAAAACCTGCTTTTCCTCATAAAAAACTAAGTGTTTTTCTATGTTAACTAAAGTGAGCTATTATTAGATCATTATGTCTCATCGCATGTGATGTTGACACTTGTATTGATCTAATCCCTTTACCATTTAAGGTTTCTCCTATATAATACTCAACCCTCATTGTATTATCTCTCCTCTTATGTCGAACTCTCAACCTTTGAGGACTCTTATTTTCCATGAAGATTCTTGAGGTTCATTTGTAGCCTTTTCTTGTTGAGGAATATTGCATATATTGTTTGCAGATCTCTTGCATGGAAGGTGTCTTTGTTCATTGTTTGATCTTGTGGTCCATTTTTTTCACAATTCTAACAAGTAGAGTAAAAGTACGGGCTATTTTGAAAGTACATGTGAAAATTTGGGTAATGTGTGGATCCTAACTTTCACCACAAAATTATATAGTATGAAATTATCAGATTCACAAGAGGTAGTCCCCCATCTAAGCAAATTAAAGGAAAAGAAAAATGAACTTGCTTCTCTTAGAAAGGATATAGATGATTAAAATTTTATATAGATAATCTTAGAAAATATTCCAAGATCCGATCAACCATTTATAAGAGGGCTAGATACTGTTGATAGATTAAAAAATATAAAATATGAAGAGTTATGTGCTAAGCTAGTGCAAGAAGAAAAACAACAAGTCAAATAAATGGAGTCATTTAGTGATGAGTCTCAAGCCTTCATAATAAATGGGAAACAATATTACAAAAGACACAAGATAATTAGCCAAAAGAGAGGAATTTGAAGAATGAAACTAGGTACACTCCATTCAAGGAGCATAATGATAGTAGGAAGAAAATAAAATGGAAATGCAATTATTGTGGCAAGCTAGGTCATAAAGAAAATGAATGATATAAGAGGATTAAGGATATAGAAATGAAGATACACAAATTTACAAAAAAAATGACTCTAAAAGTAATGCTCTTTGTGTTGCACTTAAAGAAAATAGTTCTTATAAGGATGATTGGATTATCGATTATGGTGCTACACAACACATGTCTCACAATAAGGAACAATTCAAATCATTAAGAAATGATAGCACTACAAAGAAAATACATTTATAAAATAATAGTGTTTTAGAAGTTAAAGGAACTAAAAACATGTTCAAGTTGATAATGGTGTTTAAAAAAATGTAAAGCTAGTTCAAGAATTGAAAACAAATCTTATTTTAGTATCTCAAATTGAAAATCAAGGGTATAAGATAGAGCTCTATAATTAAAAATATTTAGTCAATTATGTAAATGATACTTATAAAGTGACTGAAATTGGTAAAATGAAGAATGGATTATATAAATTTCAAGAATTTACTTATAAATGTGGAAATGAGCATATCTGTGTTGTTGTCAAATATGATTATATGAGTAGGTTATGACATGAGTGTAAGGGACATGTCAACTATCAAAGCCTCAATCTTATGGAGAAACTACATATGGTACATGGAGTTCCAAAAATCTCACCAAGACATAAGGTATGTGAAGGATTTACAATTGGATTTAGCAACATGTGGAAATTTTCCCATTTAAGGAAAATCATGGAAAGAAAAAACTCCTTTGCATTTGGTTCATAGTGATGTAATGGGTCCTTTTAAAATACCATCACTCGCAGGATCAAGGTATGTTCAAGTACTTTCATAGATGAATATACTAGAATAATTTGGGTATATTTTTCTACAAAAGAAGAATGAAGTGTTTGATAAGTTTAAAGAGTTTAAGGTGTTGATTGAAAAGTAAAGTGGAATATTTTAAAAGATAATAAGGAAAAATAGAGGTACTAAATATATGAATAGAGATTTCTTAAAATTTTATAAACGACATGATATAAATAAGGACCAATTATTTCCTATTCACCCCAACAAAATAGAGTTGCAGAAAGAAAGAATAGAACTATCATATAAATGGTTAGATACATGTTACACTTCAAAAATATAGAAGCTAAATTTTGGGCTAAAGAAATTCATATTATAATATATATTTTGAATATAACTTATTAAGGAAATTATGAACATAACACCAGAAGAGGCATGGAGTGGTAGAAAGCCTACAATGTCTCATTTTTGAGTCTTTGGATGTAATACCTATGCCCACATTCCTGATGAAAAAAGGAACAAGCTAGATAAGAAGAGTGAGAAGTACATAATGATTGGGTATAGTAAGGAATCAATAGTATATAATATTTTATAATCCTAAAACAAGGGAAATACATACCAAAAGGAATGTACATATGGTAATTATATATATATAAAAAAAAAATTATAATCTTGATCAAAGAAGTCAAGTCTACTTATACTAATGATTCAAATAAAGGTGTTCCATCTTATATAGGAGGAGAAGGAACACAATTTGAAGTACCAAGTGAAAGTGATGATGAAGACACAAGGAAGAGTAGAAGCATTCAAGAAATATACCAAAAAGGCCCTAATATTTTTTTTGCTAACTAGGGTCTTATCACCAGGGTGATGTTGGTTGACACTCCAAGTACATACGATGATGAAAAATTTGAAGCAACTATGCTAGATGAATACAACTCTTTGATAAAAAAATGAAACTTGAGAATTAACAACTCTTCCAAAAGGTAAAAATGTGGTTGGTTGCAAGTGGACCTACAAAAAAAAGTTTACATTAGATGGAGCTATTGAAACCAGGCAAGGCTAGTGGGTAAAGGTTTCTCACAAACATAAGTTATTAACTATATTGAAACCTTTTCTCTTGTTGCTAAATCAAAATGGGATACCTTAATAATAGAATATGGGGTTCATACAAGCCCTATAATTGCTAAAGCCAAATGGGATACCTTAATCAAGATATACTTGAATACTTTTCCCACTCAAATGCATATCTAAACTAGGTTTTACACGTGAAATAAGTACACAATTGAAATTGCATAATTTTATATGAGTCTACACAATGATCAAAAAATATACCTGCATATTCCTTTATTTATGCTTGAGAAGATACATTACAAAAGCTTTGAAATAATTTTTTGTATATTTTTGTACTTTTTATGACTTTTTAAGTTTTTTAAATTAATGATATTCAAGCAAGAGTTAATATAATACATTATATGTTATAATATGTGGAGATGATTATTATAATGTGTTATACCAATTATATTCTAAAGAATATTCACAAGTCATATAATTTCAATGGGCTTAACTATATTTTCATATTTCACTTTGTTATTAATTCATTCTACAAATCATATTCTAAAGAGTACTCACAACTCATATTTCAGTAGATTTAATTAATTTTTATATTTCACTTTATTATTGAATCAATTCTATTACACGTTTATTTACATATTATTTATTTTTTCTACAATCAACCATCAAAATTGAGTTTCATGTTTAAAGTATAACTATTACTAATAATTTATCACTAGTTTAAATATTAACTATCTATATTATAACAAGTTTTATTTTTAAATTTGAGATATTTTTGTTTATACATTATCTTGATCACTCTCACAAAACAATATAAAGATAATAAAATATATGTAATGTCCCCATTCTCAGAGTGACATCATGATGACTAGATTCTAGCCCATCTAGCATTCCCGTGGGTTAGAAGGCAAGATAAAGGGAATGATTTTGGCCAAGCGTATCAAATTTTGGTGTTTAGAAATTATACTTAACCAAGCAAGCATAATGTTGATCTTATTTTAACATTATCTCATGGCACACAAGGAAGTCATATCAAGCAAGAAGGTCTACTTGCTAGTCAAAGCAAGCAAGAAGGTCTACTCCAAGTCAAAGCAGGTAAGGAGGTCTATTTGCAAGACCAAGCAAATAAGGAGGACAAGCAAGCAAGGAGGTGAGTCGACCTCATCAAATTTGATCATCTTCTAGAAGTTTCCCCTTCCTATGCGGTTTAGGTTACTTAAGGGAGAAGCTACCAAAAATTAGTATTTTAAGATCAAATCTGATCTCTTCCTTGGGGTGGCTCAAGGAAGCTTCCAAAATAGAATTTTAAAATACTCAAAAAGGCTAAAAGGCAATCAGATCTTCCTAGGACGGTTTGGGGAAACTTAGCCAAGAAGAAATTGAATATTTTAATAAATCAAATCAAATCCTTGGATAAGGACGACTTAGGTGCCTTGGAGAAGAAGGCAAAGAATATTTTAATTAAATAAAATCAGATCTTCCCTAAGGGCGGTTTAGGTGCCTTAGCCATGAAGTTATTGAATATTTTATTGAA
The DNA here is from genome assembly GCA_007258455.2 of Sequoia sempervirens. Lineage (NCBI taxonomy): Eukaryota > Viridiplantae > Streptophyta > Pinopsida > Cupressales > Cupressaceae > Sequoia > Sequoia sempervirens. Next base: position 115,697,564 of record VDFB02075321.1, on the reverse strand, counting down.
AAAAAATCAGATTCTCTTTTAAGGGCGGTTTGGACTAGAAACCTTATTTAAAGGCATGGAGAGCTGTGAGATTATTATGTTTTGTATTGATACTTGTTTTCTCTTGTCTGAAATAATTTTTAGAATTTATTCAAGGCAGTGTTCCCTTGAGTTGGGTTTGGTGATGCTCCCTTACCCTTGTTTGAGAGGTGAAATCACTCAAGTTTCATCATAGAGCATAATTGTGCAAGCTTGATGCATTTTACAGCTAGGGTTTGAAGACAAGTTCCTAGTCAAAAATTAGATTTAGAGGTCTACAGATTTCTCTGAGCAAATCTACCTTCGGCAATCTAGACTAGAGTCATTTTTGAGTGAGATAGCATTTGTTTCATGAAGTTTGAAGATTTTGGGTGACTAGGGTTTCTAGTTTGGTGGCTGGAAATTGCATCTTCAGATGTGATCTGATTATATTCAATTTTGGCATCTATTTTTGGCATATCAATATATTCCAGTTGAAGGAGTTGTTGGTTTTGTAGCTGTACTTCACATCTTTAGCCTTGGGCGTCCATTTTGAGGAGTTGTTAGAGCCCTTTCTGCAGCTCAGTCATAGCTGGAGATTGTAGCAACAACTACTCCTATCATTCTTATTTTGGCATTATTGTATCATCTATTTCATCTAATATAAGGAGCTATCAACGAGTATGTTTTGTGGTTGTCATTGGTATCATTTATAATCATTTTCTGAGTATTGTGAAAGTATGAAAATAAAAGTCAGACCTGCAAATTATTGTATCAGACTTGTTTTGCAAATAGAAGGTTGTTTCAATTCCAAAAACCATTGTGTTTCATGCATATTTGTTATCTTAATGTTTTATGCAAATCTGGGCAACAAAAAATTCATAAACCAACCAAAAATAGTTTAGTTTGGGTTAGGATCTAGTTGGGATTCTTATAATACATAAATAAATCAAAATTCAAATGGAGTTTATTCATGTTTGCAATTCTTTAGATGATGCTCATTTGATACCATATTTTATCAAATCCAAGTTTAAAAAAACTTCACCATAGAAACTTTTGGTGCATGATCTATAAAAAACAATTACAATATTTTATACTTGCATTTAGTATAAAAAAATATTTTTTTAATATTGCTCAATAGGTTTTTTGTAAAACCTACAAATAATTCAAATAATATTTTATCTAAATTAATAAAACTATTTTGCAAATGCAACAAATTACAATAACAAACAAAATTAAGCTATGTAATAGTTATAATAACAAGTACCACTACCTATCCTTGTAGCAGTGCAATAGAAATATTTATTATCTAGCCAATAAGTAAGCCATGTTCTTGTAGCATTATAATAAAAATATTTATTGTTCGTTTCTTTTTGTCACATTCCTAGAGAATGGAATGGGGTTGTAGATTGTTTGGCTAGATGGGCTTTTGATCATTTGCAAAATTGGAATATTGTGGAAAGGGTTCAATTACCCCCAGATTTGTATCAATAGTTGGACCACTTAGTGGAGATTGACATGGGTGTGTAATGCCCTTGCTTTGTACTACTCTTTTTTGGTTTGAATAAATTTTTACCCCTCTTCTATTGTTAAATAAAAGTATTTACTAGTTAGTCAATAGATAAGTCAATACATGGTGATTTAGAGGTAGGTAAATATTTTTTGGTATAGACGATTGATAAGTCATTACATATGGATTACAAGATAGGCAACACATTTGTTGTCGAGTTGATATATGAGTTGACATGACACAATGATTCGAAGGTAGGTCAAATAACAATTTGAAGACTCTTTTGCACGCAGAATCTATCTCAATGTTACAAGTTTTGTGAAAATTATAGTTATTAGAGCTGACCTTGATTTCAAGTTCAATGCGTACTAAACACACATATGACTTGAATAGTTGAAATTGAGTTTGTTCTTGAGAATAAATAATTGTTATGATATTGCAATTAGGATTCAACTGTGTAGTTTAAGAGTCAAACTCATTGACCCATGTTTCATGAGTAGTCGCTCACAAGAACCCATCTCTCATGATAATGAATGGTCCGCTTAGCACTCATTGCATCTAGGTGATGCTCAGGAGGTGAAGCACTAGCCTTCCCAGAAGATCTAATAATTTAAGTTTGATGCACAGATTCTTAAAAGATAATTTTTCAAAATAAGAATTGTGAAAATTTTAACAATTACCTCCTACTAGTGTTACCATGGAAGGACTAGGTAAAACACAGTTTGCGTTCATCAAAGATAGTGATGGCTTATGGAGGTACCATTTGCAGTGTAATGGTGTTTTCTTGTACTGCTGTCTCTCTTCCATCGCCAAAATACAATAACAAAAAAACTACTTGTCAAAATCAAACCAGACGACACTAGTCCTTTCTTCTTGCTGCTTTGCAGTTAACTTGTTTTATTAGTCAGCGTAATTTCTGCGTGGCAAATTGTACGGGGCTTGAAAAAAGCAAAGTAATACGGAAGGATGACTTTAATAATGTTTATTTTATATCTTATGTTACATACAGATTAAGTATTATCTGTATTTGATTTGTTATCGTAATTGGTTTTGTTTGTAAAATAATTTTCTAATCTGAATAAAAGATAATTTGATTTTTTATGGAATAAAATTTTATAATAGTATTTTTTTATAATAAATGTAAGTGTAAAAAAATGAATTTTTTATTGTTATTGGATTTGATAATTCTGTATTAAAAGTTCTTATGGCAATTTTTTTATAAATTTGGATTTGATCAAACATGATATTAAATGAACATCATTGGCGAAATAATTCTTCTAAATTTTAGATTGGTTTATGCATTGTATTGTCTTTAATATGTTTTGGTAAAAGTGATTATTGTTGGATGAGTCAAGCTATAGATAGTAGTGTCATGAATGAATTATCCACATTTAATTTGATTAAAGTGATACTATGGATGTATGCATCATTAGTTCATAGTACATTTAAGGGTTTGTATGTTAGGTGGAAGAGAATAGTAGCTAGATGCTATCTAGAGTCTATATGATTGATTGCATGTGATGGTGATTGTACATTTATAGACTTCACTATCAGATTTTCTTTCATTGCATATCTCATTATTTGCCACTCTTGTTGAACGGTCGTGTCACTTCTAGTAAGAAGTTGAGTAGAGGATTGCCTAATATGTGATTGGAGGTAAAGCATTTAGATGATGCTCTCCCTATAAACAACTTAATAATCTTGCACTTGGATGAGATGACTTAATCTTGGAACATTCATATGTACTCTTGTAAATTAAGAAGTAGTTATAAATGCTAAGACAATAGTCCTTATTATAAATTGTAATGATTATTCATATTTGAATAAAACTTGTAGTATTGGAAACGTGTGATGCATTTCTTTTAATTCCTAAATTAATAGCATTTTATATTCTTTATTGGATTAAAAACTAAATCATACAATGCATTTAATTTTTTTTTTTTTTAAATAAAAAATTAAGTGGTCTATTACATGATATATTAGCTTTAGATTTATTATTAACATGTATGGAATAATGATCTTCATGTCAAAAAATGATATCTACAATTTAGATCACAATGCGTGTAGATTATGAAAATCCTTGATGTAACTATTTAGTTACTTTAGAGGTATGACAAATAGTGTAAATGATGCAAGAGCATCTTAAGATGCAAGGAAAATCTTGCATCAATAAAAAAAAATCTTTACTTATCTTTTGTAGGTTTCTTTCACATCTAATAGTCATTGAGATTCCACTACATTTCACTACTACTACATAAAAGCATGCAGTTTCCACATTCCATGATAGCATTGTAATAAGATTTTTGGATTAAACTGTGTTAGTTTTTTACATCAACTTTTCGGATCATACTCCATGATCCATCATCAGGATGCAAGGCGGATAGAGAGAAGAGTAGATCATGGAGTATGATCCATTGCAGATAGAGAGAAGAGTAGATCATGGAGTATGATCCATTGCAGATAGAGAGAAGAGTAGATCATGGAGTATGATCCATTGCATCCTAATGATGGATCATGGAGTATGATTTGAAACATTGATGTAAAAAACTGACACACAGTTTAATCCAGAAATCTTATTACAATACAACGACACATCTCACCTTGAGATTGGAAACACGTGTTCATAATAGATCCCTTAACAACATATCCAAATCTTAAGAAATTCTAATCACCACAAAGACATATATTAATGTTTGAACAGAATATACAAATTTATCAAAACTCGAAGATATAACAATTTTATAATCTATAATATAAACTTTGATATTTTTAAATTTGAATGGATATTTCTCGAAGCTTATAATAACTAAGGAAAGCATTACAAGATACATTAAACCTTTGAAGACTTTAAGCTTGGACCACACTAAAATCTAACAGTCCTACATTAGGACATTCATTCATGAGACTACAATCCACATCCCCTCTTAAAAGATAGACAACTAGCTAAACACCACATGCAGCAGTTACGGCCATCGCAACACCTTGCAAAAGCCTTTCCAACGAGAAAGTGACACGTAAGTGAATAACTGTGGCATCGTGGCAACATCCACACCACGAATTTCCCCATCAATTCTGCAACATCCCCAGCGCGAATCGGCGCCGTCCACACATAAAACAGTAACATTTTGTTTTGAAATGAATGAGAATCTCAAACCATTTCGGTTCAGTCCATCTAGATATTATTAGGTTTAAGAAAATGATTAGGATGAGATAAATATTATTTTTAGTAGGTATAACAATTAATGAGATTGAATTGCATTTTAAAGAGTGCATTTTGTTTTGAGATATTTTTAAATGATTTTAGAATATAGTCAATCTTAATGATAAAAGAAGATTTAAATTTTTATTTCAAATAAGTAATTCAGTTTATTTATAACAAGTAATTCATTTGCATGTAACATAGTTATGATGTGTTAATAATATTCAAAATGATAATAATGGTCTATCATTAAGGTATTAGATTTTTAAAAAATAGGTTTAAATTCTTATGTTTCTTCAAGGAGGAAAATAGGTTAGTCGACTAAACATATAGTAATGAGTGAGATATCCTTTCCAAGTTTGTTATACAAACAATTTCTTAAGATGAAAACCAACCATTATAAGTAGTTGCCTTGTATCGAAGAAGATTAAAATATTAGAAAATAAATGAAGCTAAAAAAAATACAAGCTAAAATAACACTCAAGAGAGAAAAGGCAATATAGAAGCCAAAGATGCTTTGAAAGTTTAAGCAATTTCACTTTTGTCAATGGATTTGTAAGATTTCGATATCTTTTACCTTTGGATTTTTTTTTTTTTTTATGGAGGTCATCCACAAATTATTTTAGCTACCCGATACGGGAGCACTAGCCTTCTTCGGTTGAACCTCTTCGGCTAAGAGCCAAGACTGAGGGGTATCCATTTCGCCAAATTCACCTAGGGCACGATCCCGACCTCATCCCTTTTTCGGTGTTGGAGCCTTTGCACTCAGCAAGACTTGATCCCTGGTGGGCTCATTTAGAACCTTTCAACTTCACCAGAAGACCAAGGGCCCATTGACACCTTTGGATTTTAATTCACCTTATTGTCCTTGTGTCTTTATAGAATGGGGTGGATAATTTTTGTCCATTTTTAAATGAGTCTTTTAGCAATATCAACCTCTTTAGGTTGCAAAAATCACCTATGTACTTTATCGACATGTTATCCTCTTGAATCTCTTAAGTATAGAACTGTAATAAAATAGAATACCTAAAGCATCAAGTAGAGAAGCTTTCTACTCATAGAAATGAAAGTAGAAATATTAGGATTTGACACCACAAAATAATTGTATAAGGAGTATGCTTATTTCAATCAAGCAATCATGCCAAAACACAATTGATAAGGACATAACAACGTGACTTGACTAGTTTGTCCAAGAAGAAATGATTTTTAACATTTAAATGTTATGCATACCCTAGTATTGAATAAGGGAGAATTCAATCAAGGTGTCGGTAAGTGCAAGAAGTTGGGTCCACATTCAAGGGAAGTGCCATTTTTTAGCTCTAAAAGAGGTACCCGTTCATTTTTTTAGAATAGGTACCCATTTTAAAGTGGGTACTCATTCCAAGAGGTTTGAAAGTCATAATACATGTTTTTTTATTTGTATTTAGGCTTAGAAAAGGCATGGTAACCCAATACTTAGCCTTGGAATTGCAAGTACAAGGTCATGGCAATTTCAAGAGAAAAAACTTTGGCAATATAGTTGATGAAGTTTTTTTCAAAATTGTTATATGAAATTAAAACCCATTATAGATGACAATGTCTATTTTTTAAATATATATATATATTTTTATGATTGGATTATTTTTTATATTTTCTAATTAATTTATGATGAAACTGACCAGTCCATAAACTTGAAATTTTAGGTTTTCATATTTTTAATAACTTTTAATTTGTTAATTTAATTGTTAAAAAAATTATATATCAATCTATAAACAATTCTTTATACAATGAAGAAAATAAAATTCAAAAAATGATAACTTTAGGTTAAATTATGGTGTTCGTACACAAGGGTTTTAAAAACCAGCAATTAGGGCTAATAGAAAATTAATAAATAAAAAAAATATTCATGAAAAAAATTATAAAAAAAATCCTCATCAATCTTCATTATAATGCACAACTTTCCACGAAAGGAATTAGAAAAATACTTTTATTTAGGTCAAATTATGGTGTTCGTACACGTGCATGGTATGGTCCTAAAAAAGTGACTTTTAAAAAGTAGTTTTTGTACATGAGTAGTAAAAAATATTTTGTATCATCTGGGTATTAGAATAAATTATATATTTGAAAACTAGACTCAAAATACTAAATTTCATATTACTGAACTTTTTAAAGATTAAATGTGTAAGTGCTTCAAATTTTAAGTCCAACTGTGACAAATTCTAAAAATCAAGAAAAACACTTCCACTTATTGAACATTTTGTGGACCCAACTTCTTGCACCTACCCGTGTTGAGTAGATTTTAATTTATAGAAGAAATAAGTTTCTTATCTAATTACTATGTCTATTTTCTAATTTACTAGATTCATTCCATTTGCTATTATCAAAATAAATAACAATGATAAAACCTAAAAAATATACTAGAGTTAGGTTTTAAACAAAGGAAACTCACTAGGGCTTAGAAGAAATGAGAAAATGATGATGAAACACATCTTTGACTCAATAGTTGAGGCAACAAAAAATGGGTAAAGGGTGGAAGATGTTGTATTGGTGTTCTCATTAGATTTTAAACTATATACATGAAATAAATGACATCAACCAAATATCCTACCATATTTCACCATTGTTACATATTTGACCCCGCACTAGGAGACATGTTTTGTTAAGATCTTTTAGTGTCATATATAATTTTGTAGAATTTTATGATCATCACATTGGCATCAATTAGTATCTAAACCTTATTAGGCTCAATAGGCATATACCATCTCTATTGTCCATGAATTGTAACAACTCTCTAAAGTTTGTGCTATTAAGGGAATGTATAACAAGGTACATTAGACTCATGAGTGCTTATGGTGTGCATCAAATGAAGATCATTTGTCACCACATTTGATTTGAGAGATTCATCTATACATTTAGCTAACTACACATTTCATGTAGCATTGAGATTTAAGCCACCTTGTGGTTGATTGAGATAATCCCTATGATTGAGAACATATATATATGCTCATTAAGACCATTAGAATGTAATGACAAAAGCAAGATAAAGTTGTGTTTTTGTTGTATTTTAATATCCTTCAAATCCTATGATTTGTACATTGTAATCAAAAGGCTCTTAGGCTAAGCATGTTTAAGTCCCAGAGTGGTATATTGTAATCATGATTGAGAATTAATAAATTGTATATCATTGTTGTACCATTTGAAATATGGAAAAGGGGATCTTAGGTGCTAAATGCAAAGAACCTGGATTATAAGGGGGTCTTTTTTCAAGTTTCATTAAAGATGGAGATCGACAAGGTGAATAGATTGACTATCAACCATGAAGGTGAGCCAATCAGACCTAGATCTCCTTCTTTGTGGGTCTGGAAATGGATTGGGATTGATTAAAATAATTAAACTATATGACCTAATACATAAAATGTAAGATCTCGACAAATAACAAATTGAAACAATAGGTTGCAGGAAGATCTAGAATGTATAGGAGACTATGTACCTGTTCTGAAAAGTTGGTTATGAGCTAAATAGGAGGACTAGGATGCTTAGGGGTGTATGGGTCTCTGATAGGTGCCCTACTCTACTTTTGGAGTCCTCTGATGACATATTTGAGCTTTTGATTTTTATCTTCAAAGTTGTGAGAATGCTGTCGGATAATTCTATAGGTGATTTTTTTGTGTCTTGACAAGATTTAAAGGGCTTTGAATGCAACAATCAACAATTTTTCTTCAATCTTCCTTTAATCCTCTGCAAACCTATAACCCGTACAATCAAAGAGAGCAAAATTTTTGGGCCATTTAGGGACTTGCCTTAGTCAAACCCCATGTAAGTATTTCCACTTCCACAATGACAAATATCAATGATAAATGGATAATTGAAAGGAATGAATGATGAAATCACAAAGTGCTGCAACTCACTAGCCTTGAATGACTTCCTTGAAGGGATGAATTCATACACATCTCCTCAAGGATTTGGAACTTGCTTTCTTGAATACTTGAATGATTTGGAGACCTACAAAAGTGTTAGTATTCTTTGAAGTCTTGGTTATAGGATGCAAGAAAGGTAACTTCTTAAGAGGACCATGGACTTTATATTTCTTGGTTGGTGGAATAACGGTTTTTTTTAGAGGTGGGGGATTTTGGTAACTGAGTCCTTTGGTATCTTTTGATGGTGTTTGTTCCAAGATGGAATGGACTTCTTGTTCATTCTTAATGTCACATCCCTAGTATTAGAAGGTTGCGTGTTCGATTCACATCGGGTTCACCAAAAATGAAACATGGAAAAAGGGATCCTAGGTCCTAAATGCAAAGAACCTAGGATTATAAGGGGGCCTTTTTCCAAGTTTCATTAAAGAGGGAGATCAACAAGGTGAATAGATTGACTATCAACCATGAAGGTGAGCTAATCAGTGTCATGTCTTAGATTTTGATGCTACTTGAATTTACTTTATGTGGAACTGACATATGAATAATTCTATGTGGTAGAATAAATATTATGTTATGTTATTTGAAAGATGAAATAAGTGAACGTTTATTCTATTATAGAAAAGATGAAATGTGATGAATATGATTTTATTTCGAAAAGATGCAATATAGGAAATGTTATTTTAGAATGATGAATTATATTGCTTCAATTTATATTTTCTTGGACACTAATGTATTAATGGGTGCTTGAGTTTTCATGAGTTGCAGGTTGTCAAAGACCAAGGGTGTGGTTAAGGTAGAGGAGGCTAGCTACCTGGAAAGGTTAAGATGGAATGGTTTCTCTCGCACACACAAAAACACTTAGTAAACATATAGATGCATTTAGAATTTTATTTAGTTAATTATTTTATATTGTTCTTACTTTATAGTTAGTTATTTAAATTAATTGGTGGTAAATTAAAAGTACATAGAAATAAAAGAAATAGTTTTATTTTATTTAAATAATTGATTTCATTTGAAGATTAAATGATATCTATTTATTATTTTGTGGATAATTGTGTTGCATGACAAATAAAGATTCATGTTTTTATTTAAAAATTGTTTTATTAGATAAACTTGAAATAAATCTTGGGAAAAGAAAGAAAGATCTTCAAAAAAAAAATCAGTGAGATAGAAAACATTAGAAAAGTAGAAAAATTGGAGAAAAGAAGTTAAATTTATAAAAACAAAGCAAAACAAAGATAGAAAAAGAGAGAAAATTAATAAAAGATAATAAAAACTCTTATTTTTTCAACAAAGAAGATTCATTCTGAATGCTAGATTCATTTTCTCTATCTTTCATTCTGCAAAAATAATAATTGAAGTAGAGTAGGAAATTTGAGCAAAGTAGAAGAAGAACAGTGAAAAGAGAAGGAGAAAAAGAGTGAGCCAAACGGAAAGCATTTACCAGGTTTTTATTCATTTTCCATTGTATTTAAATTCAGCTTGTGTGAACAAATGGATTAATCTTTGTTGATTTTACATGAAAGAATTAAATCTCATTGTTGATATTCCATTTGATTATTTCCATTGTAATTTATGTGTTTGCTGTTTTAAATTATTTATTTTCTATAAGAAAACTGAGAGCCATGGCTGTGCAATTCTGTATATTTTTATTACTTTTATAATATACATATATATACCTCCATATATATATATATATGCACTTACAAACTTAAACAAAAAGAAAAAAAATACGAATTGCATTTTAATTATTCCCGAAAATCATTGTGTAGCGAACTGAAGAAGTTGAAGTTTTTAATTCTAAAGAAATTATTATAAAAATTGGGTCGGCCTACCTATGGAGGGAAACAACCTCCCCATAGGCCGCGGCCTATGGAGAGGGCGCTGCCATCCATAGGAAGTGCGCCTTTTGGATGACGTTGCCTCTCCCCAAGCCTCTAACAGGAAATAGAAACTGGCTTTCTCACTATCATTTGTTTCTTTCAAACCATTCTTCCTTATGTGAAATTTGATGCACTTGGCAAAAGCCTTTAAAGCATTTAAAAATTCTTTGATTTCTTTTGTAGATCATTTCATGGTTGTGTATATAAATATAGACATATATATAAATATATACACACACACAAATATATATATATATATATATATATATATATATATATATATATATATATATATATATATATATATATATATATATATATATAATATATATTGTGTGATATTATATATTATTGTATATATGTATATATATGTATATATACATATACATACATATATATATATATATGTATATATACATATATATATGTATATATACATATATATATGTATATATAGATATATATCTATATATATATATCATATTTAGAAAAGAATAAGTTTACAAACAAAATTAAATATTTGATCAAACCAATTACACAGTGGGGGATATACATTCATATGCACACACACACACACACACATATATATGCAAGTATGATTGTTTAGACAAATGCTTATTTGAATATTTAAATATAAATATGATTTTAGATAAAATCATTTAAATTGAAGTTTCTTTATTGGGAATGAATTATTAGAATTTTTGTGCTCAATATGAAAAGATATATAAATGCATATATTTTCTATTTTCACATGGAATATGAGTAAATTGATTGGATTACATTGTAGAATTAAATATGAATAACTTGTTTTCTTATGGGTTATTTCATTATCGATGTAATTGTAAATTATATAGATACCAATTAGAAAACTTGGAATAAAATGTGTTTCTGAAAGTGCTTAATGATTAACAAGTGCTTGTTATGTTAGCAAACTTATGAGATACTATGTTATAGTTATTATTTCTATGAGATTACTTCCAGGACAATATGTGGAATGTGGGCTCCTAGAGATGGTAATTTACTTTTTCTAAATTACCATTTTATTATTATTGCTTGGACAAGCTACTGTACCAGTGAAATAGATGGTTTAAAAAGCCTAGAATTTATATTATATGTCTTTGCCACATCCTATATCCGAGTATTATGGTATTCTAGTTTAGGAATTGCATATAGGAATCAGGCACACATTGAGAGATTCCCTCTTGCTTATACCGTTCCAGGTTGCTAGGCTCCTCGCACAGGGTTGGTGCTTTCTTCGTGTTAGGAAGAAACTCGGGGAAGTTTAGTACTTTGTGGTTGGGCGGAAAAGGCGCCTTAACCTCACTCTTGGCCTTGGCTTGCAGAAGACCAACAAAGTCATGGCGGTTGGGGATGGAGATTATTATATTATATGGATATACTTCTTTGTATTATACTTGAATGGGCTGCATAGCCAATCTGTAAATGTATAATTATCTTCACAAATGTATTTGATGTATCGATGTAAAACTGACACTTGTAACATTGAAACAAATGTAATGTAACACCCTATTGGTGTATGAGATTGTATTTCATTATTTAAACTTTCCTTAGAGCATTTATAGATATTTTATTTAATATATTTATCACTTTCCTTATTTGGTGTATGCTTTGCTTTTGGAGTACTATATTTAGTATGTGAGTTTATTGAGCTTTACAATCAGACCTAGATCTCCTTCTTTGTGGGATTGTAAATGGATTGGAATTGATTAACCTACTTGAAATTGTAAGGAAAATTAGATGCGAAAAACAATTCTCCTAACGTCAATACCTCAGGAAAGAATGTAGAAGTACTTTTAAAATTTTCAATTATAGTCAAGTTGAGATGGACTAAGAAACAGATTACAGAAACAGAGTATTAGACAAACACACATGAACACCAGATATACGTGGGAAAACCCTTACGGGAGAAAAACCCACCACACCAAGAGAAATCACTTTGTATTACAATAATCAAAATTGCATACAATTCCAAACTTATATTTTTGGTGTCATTATACAACAACATTCATCATGAACATTCTTCGAACATAAAACATCCAAGTTATAGCCTTTACAGATCTTAAATCCTTTACTGATACAGTTTTAATTCTTCACACTTCACTGTTGATCGAACTACTATCCAACCCCCAAGCGTATGCAACTTCTAACTATATCCATGGTGTTCCCTGACTGTCGAGCTTTCCCACAGAACTGTCACAATGAACCAACTACTAACGGTTCACTTTCGGCTTCCTCTATTCATCCACGAGATTCCATGTATGACAGTCAGATGGTCAACAAAATTCGTAATACACTGGCATCTCGGTGAGACACTAATAGTGTCTCGCCGATGCCACATATACTTCATATCGATGTCACCAAAGAGCCTCTGTAGTCGCCAAGATGTTATATCGAGCTCCAAGAGATACACCGAGTCATCACGTAGTCACCCTGACCTATCGCTTTGGCCAGAAGGTCATAGCAAGACATCAAAGGTTATACCGAAGTCCCCATACCTACCGAGCACCAAGGAGAAGTCGACAAGACTCACACCTATCGCCAAGAGTTCATACCGATCTCCATATGTTACTCCGATGACCAACTGTCGCCAAGAGCTACCCCGATAGCCATTGAATATCGGCAAGACATTCGCCATCACTAAGAGGTTTCTCCGATAGCTTTAAGTTACCCCGAAGATTCTTCAACATCGGCGAGACTCATCAGAGTCGCTAGGACTTCTTACTGAAAAAATAGTGTTCCACCGATGACCACCATTCGACAAGAGTTACACCGAAGACTTCCAAAAGGTGTTTCTTTCGGTGAGACCTTCAATGTTCACTGAGACGTTTCTCTGACCACTTTGAGTTACTCCGAAGAACGCTTGGATGAGTCCCCGTCGGCAAGACTTCCACTGTTCGCTAAGACATCTTCCCAGATTATTAGAGTTACCCCGAAGACTTCAATACATACGCTGTCGGCAAGAGATTAACACTTCGCTGAGACTTCATAGTGAGAACCTTCAGTTATCCCAAAGCCCGTAGTCGCCAAGAGTCACTCCGATTCCTGATTGAATGGCCTGTCGGCCAAAGGTCTCATGAGCACTATAAGGTCACAACGAACACACTATGTAATAGCGATAGACTTCTCAGTGTACAAATCGACAAGATAGTAACAAGGTCACAGCGACTTGGTCAGAACTGAATAAAGCAAACTGCTAGTCGGCTAGACATGGAACCTGTCACACCGACTTGGCACTTGGTTGCGCCCACAAAAGGATATGAAAATCACGGAAAAACCTATCCTGGGAATTGGACATTCCAGCAGGTGACTAATACCTCTTCATGGACGGTCATTTACTTGTCAAACCAGGGAACGTAAACTTTAAATGGAGCAGCACAATATAATTTTCAGTCACAATCTACTGAAAAATAAACACTTGGAAAGAAATTTCTATCTATGCAATAATGTAAAGTTCTCTTAACTCAATCATAGACTAACCAAAGCGGAAATCATAATAGCTATAGTTGAGGGAGAAACTATAAACTGGCCTTATGCTGTAGGAACAAACACAGGGATGTATTCCCGATGCTGTAGGAATAGTATAAGACTGAGCTTGTGCTAAAATTTCTAAAATGAAATCTAACTTGAATTAACAAAAGATAAACAACTACGCTCCTATAGATACTTACTAAGTGGGCCCCCTTAGCAAGCACCAACTAATTAACACAGAAGATTGTGCTCAGAACTCCATCAACTTTTATTCATAACGTGAAATCATTTACATTGACTGTTCTGCTTCTAAAAACTAACTAAAACTCTGATTCATATTATATCTTTTAACTCTTACATAATCTGCTTCTCTATATATCTATCTATCTCCTTCTCTGATTTGTTCTGTTCACCCGCGCAGGAGGAACACTTATTTTTAAAATAGGAGAACAACTAACTAACTAACTCAACAGAGAAAGATGTGGATATGAAATGTAGCCCGAAATCGAGGAACATACTTCATAAATGAGTTATCCATTCAACCCGATCCAGAGAGAATCTAGCACTCCACTCTTTCCAGATTAAATGTCATTTAAAATCCTTCCCAACGGTTTCGGTCAAAGAGTCTTCGCCAGAGCTTCCTCGAAGTCGTGCAGGAAATGGACTTTACTGCAAGGCCGAGATTGGTTGTGCTTAACTCGATCATACTTTCTTCAACAACCTGCGAAACACAAAGTAGTTACAAATACGAAAGAAAAGGCGCATGGCACATACACAATATCCATTCATTAATCACATATTTAAATCTATTTCATCATTCAAAAACTACATGCACTATACCAGTCATTTGGGAAGTCAACATGGTAATAAATATAGACATGTCAACATGATCGGCTACAGGAACATGAAAGTGTATTGCTACAGGATATCCTCGAATAAAAAGGTTTCAAGAGAGTTAAACAACCATAATTAACAGAAGTAAAGGTATTAAAAGTACACCATGATATCCAGATGATGAGCATATTTTGGGCTCATCATTTTCCCCCTACTTAACCCAATGCTGGTCCTCCATCATTAAACTTCCTGGTGGTCTCTCTAAAATCAGTGGTTGAGGAATGACCCTGAAATGGAACTCCAAATTTGTAACAAAAGCCTCTGTAACTCTGCCATCCTTCATACCTACGGGCTTCTAAATCTTCATTAAGTTTTGTAGCCTGATAGGAATAAAGGGGCCACATTAGCACAGGAGGTCTAAATGTTAATGGCAACCACAATTCAAACCTCTTTTGGAGTCCTAGCTGTATGTATTTGCTTGACCGTTTAAGAGCTGCTGTAAAATTTAGTGGACTGTGAGGTTCAGACTTTCTTAACCCAACAGTTAATCTTTCCCACCTCTTTTCAACTCTGGAGTATGACAGTCTCCAAAATGAGTATGATTGTTCCTGAAATTCATCATATACCTGTCTCCTGAGATCAAATATTTTCACTCTGGCTGTGTCATTATTAAGACCATATGCCAAAGTAAGCCAAGTTTTTAGCATTATGTGGGGGTCTGAACTCTTAGAATGCAATGGAACAGGCTCATTCATTTCGGCTTCTTCATAGGTTTCCCATTATCTGCCATAATTTGCTTCATTTGTTGCCCAAGACATAAGTGATCTCAAATGGATATCGCCAATATACATAAGAGGATTCCACTCTATTTCAAATGGAATTAAGAAGCCATGAAAGTAAAATTCACACAAAGAATTTCTGAGCCAATTAGGGGCTGCCTGATATGCATCATAAAACTCTTTAGCATTGTGAAGAATAGGATCCTGATTTCTGGAAATTCTCATCAGTTGAAACCATAAGAACTGTTCTTTGAGGCACAGAGCATAAAATCTGGGTGGTGGTCTGCATTCCATAATCTGACCAGTTACCTTCAGCATTTCATCCATCTTTTCTTTTGACTCCTGAATCTCCAGTTTCTGCTCTTCAATTTTCTTTTTCAGTTTCTTCTTTTCCTCCTCCCAAAGACTTTGTTGCATTTCTGTCTTGGCCAGGTGGTGGAAAGTTAGGGTTTGTAATGTAACCGGTTTCCATGTAGCTTTGACATATTCCAAAAATTCAATTAAAAATATTTTCTTATAAACAACAATGGCTTGACAAGTTGCAGGGGAAATTGAAGCTTCATTGACTACTTCCAATGGTTCAGTCTGTTCTTCCTCTTGTCGCAGGAAAAATTCTTGTTGCTGCAGTGGAGAAGACTGTGCTTCCTCCGAAATCTGCATAGCCGCAACAGCCAAGTCATCAAGACTTGGTACTCCTCTTTCATTATGCTCAACTTCCCTTGTCTCAACTTGTTCTTCTTCAAGAATAACAAATGAACTCTGTGCAGCACTTTCAGACATATTCTGAGAAACATCAGGTTCAAACTCAATAGATTCTTCTGAAATTATAATAACCTCAGGTTGAGGTGAAGCAGGGGATACTTTACATTGTGTTCTTGTAGAAACTCTTCTTGGCAGTGTTGTGGCTGTAGGAGGTGCTCTTGTAGCCTTCCTCTTTTTGAATTGCCTAGAAGGTTCTGCCTTGTCAGAGGATGATGGTGAACTGGCGATGGCAACAGGTGTTGCTATAGGAGACAATGCTGCAGGGGAAGAAGTTGCAGGAAAAGAACGTTGCCTTTTCTGAGAAGGGGGGTCAGAAATTCACCTGCAGCCTCCTCATTAAAAGCATCTAAACTCAAGAAGTAATTCAGCCAACCACAGAGGTTGAATGCTTGGGCCGTTTGATGATTTTGCATTAACAAATCATGAGCTACAGGCTCATGCCTAACCAGCTAACCACCCATGTTCACAGTTTTGCTTTAGCTGACTCAACTCCTTTCTGAAAATCAAGAATTTCCCCTGTTCTGCTCTGGTTTTTCATTGTTCTATCGTCAATTTCCTTTTCTTTTCCAAAAATGAACTTTATGAAATTTTTTAAACAAACAGTTTTTTCTTTTTCTTTTTGAATGTGATTCTCAATGAAAAACATGCAATGAAAAAGACATGCGATCATATTTGGAAAGTACCAGAAAAATAATAAAGAAAGATTATCTAAGTAGTTGTGATAGTGGTGAAAGGACAAGTTTAAAAAGTGGATTATCCCGCCCCCTACTTAAAGTATGACATGTGTCCTGACATGTACTAGGGAATAGGCGAAAATCAGGTAATAATGACTGATACAGACAGTGCAGTAAATGAATGGAATGAAATAAATCAAAAATGCGATAATCAAAAGATATTGCGTACCTTTCATTAGATGTTCGTACATGTTGAGAAAGTTGACGGCTTCGGCATGAGATGACAGTTGGGAATGAGATCACAATTAGGGGTGGTGCGGATGGATGAAGTGGATGGATGCCGTGGACGGACGAGATGAATGAATGGAATGGATGGATGGTACGAAAGATAAAGAAGTGAAATGTGGCGACAAGTGGAAACAAAGAAAAGGGGTTCCCTTAAAAGGAAACCTTTATTATGAGCATGCATTAGAAAATCACGGAGAAGTTGCAGGAGCAAGGCCAAAGCCTTCAGCTGCAGGAAGAGTTGTGGCAGAATCCTGAACGAACTGCTACATGAATTCCTCTTTTGAAACTGGTTTATGGTACAACCGGAGGTGGTGTCCATTAACTAGCAGCTTGAATCTAACATGATCAATTGTAACAAGTTGCACTGAACCATTAGCAAATACATTCTCAATTTCATACGGGCCCAACCATTTGGTTTGTAATTTTCCTAGACTGTCCTTATATCGTGAGTCATAAAACAGGGCCCAATCTCCTACTTTGAACTTCTTCTCCTTAATGTATTTATCATGCCACCTCATTCTCTGATTTTGTATCATCTCAGTGTGCTGCAGGGCATCCTTTTGGAGCTCATCCAAAGTATTGAGCTGCATGATTCTGTCCTTTTGTGCATTTGTTAAATCCATGTCCATCTCCATTGCTATTCTTAGAGTCTTATGTTCAAACTCTATTGGCATCACAATTGTTTTACTATACACCATTTCAAAAGGTGTATATCCTGTAGCAGTCTTCCAGGTAGTACGGTTGGCCCATATAGCTTCTGGTAATCTTGTGGCCCAGTCCTTCCTATGCAAATCTACAGTTTTAGTCAAAATGGCCTCTATATCCCTATTTGTGACTTCAACCTAGCCATTGGCTTGGGGGTGATAAGGAGTTGATTTCATGTGCCATATATTATATTCATTGACTAAAGCTATGATAAGTGTAGAAGTAAATTGTGTTCCTTGATCTATCACTATTTCCCTAGGGACACCAAACCTAGTAAATATTTCCTCATAGAGAAATTCAGCCACTTTATTGTCCCTAGCATGTTTCATAGGCTTAGCCTCTACCCATTTTGTGACATAGTCTGTGCATACAAGGATGTAGGACTTACCATTGGAAGGTGGATCAATTGGTCCTACTAAATAGTGTCCCCATTTGTCGAAGGGAGCAACTACAACTTGTGGAAATAGAGGCATCTCATCAGATTGAGTTGGTCTTCCCATCCTCTGGCATCTGTCACACCTCCTGGTATATTTGGCTGCATCTCTATGCAAGGTTGGCCAATAGTAACCAATATTTAGAATTTTCATTGCTGTTCTTTTGACAGCAAAATGTCCACCACACGGCTCATCATGGTTGGCATGCAGTATATCATGAGTGTCCTCCTCTGGTACACATCTCCTCATAACTTGATTTGGCCCTGTATAAAACATGCAATCTGCAATCCAAGAAAAGTTAAAACTTTTTTCTACCAATAATCTCTTTTCCTTAGGGGAGAATTGAGGAGGAGTTCTTCCTGTAGCCAGATAATTTGCTATATCATCATACCATGGGTGAATAACCTTAATTGCAAACAGGTGCTCATCAGGAAATGAGTCTTCAACAACCGCAGAGTCATCTTTCCTTTGAAGTCTGGAAAGGAAATCAACAACCACATTGGCTTTACCTGGTTTGTCCACAATTGTAATGTCAAATTCCTGCATCAGCAATAACCATCTTGCCAGTCTCCCGGATATTGCTGCTTTGTTCATGAGATACCGGATTGCGGCATGATCAGTATGAACAAATATCTGATAACCAGTAATATAATGTCTGAATTTATTGAGGGTGTAAATGATTGCTAACATTTCTTTTTCTGTAACAGTGTAGTTCAATTCAGCTCCTTGCAAATTTTTGCTTATGTAATAGAGTGCATGTTCTATTGAACCATCCTTCTGCCCTAACATTGCGCCAATGGCATAATCTGATGCATCTGTATGAATATGAAATGGAAGTGACCAATCAGGTCCTTTCAGAATAGGTGCCTGTGTAAGGGTGACTTTTAAGTCAAGGAATGCTTTTTCACATTCCTCTGTCCAGGAAAAATCTAAATCTTTCTTCAACAAACTGTATAAAGGGCCTGCTGTTTGGCTGAAGTCCTTGATGAATCTTCTATAGTATCCGGCATAGCCTAGAAAGCTCCGTACCTCTTTTTGCTTGGTAGGAGAGGGTAACTTAGAGATAACTTCAATCTTAGCAGGATCAACCTGAATTCCTGCAGCAGAAATATAGTGACCAAGTACTATTCCTTCTTGCATCATCATGAAGCACTTTTGACTATTCAGTGATAGGTTGTGATCTTCACATCTTTGTAGTACCTTTTCCAAGTTAGCTTGAGCTTCCTCAAATGTTGTACCATAAACAGTAAATTCATCCATGTATATTTCCATGCAATCATATGAGATATCTGAGAAGATACTTATGATTTCCCTCTGGAAAGTTGCAGGAGCATTACAGAGACCAAAAGGAAAAATTGAATAGGAAAATGTTCCCCAAGGGCATGTAAAAGTAGTCTTTTCTTGATCCTTAGGAGCAATCTTGATTTGATTGTACCCACTGAAACCATCCAAGAATGAGAAGTACTTTTTCCCTGCTAAATTATCTAGAACTTGATCAATGAATGGAACAGGAAAGTAATCTTTCTTTGTTGCCAAGTTGAGCTCTCTGTAGTCTACACATACCCTCCATTTTCCTCCTTTCTTAGGAACAATGACCAATGGGAAAACCCACTGACTATCATAGATTGGGTAGATAAAGCCAGCTGCTAACATTTTTTGCAATTCTTCTTTAACAATTTCTCTCAAAGCTGGATTAATTCTTCTCTGAGGCTGCCTGATAGGTTTGAAGTCACTGTCAATATATATGCAATGTGTACAAAGTTTTGGGTCTAAACCCCTCATATCCCCATAGTCCCATGCAAAATCTCTTTTGTGGGCTTGCAACATTGTGGCTAGGGCAGTTTGTTGAGACAGAGACAACTTATTATTAATATGCAGACAATGGCCTGGAGATACTTCTATCTGTTTGGTGAGATAATTTATTGAGGTTGTTGATAAAGGTGGTGCTTGTATATCACATAATAGCAAATCATGATGGTTCTCAGGATCCAATTGCTGTAGGAAATATTGCTGAGGGTGGCTATCCAAAACAGATGGGCTATTCAAACCAGAACTAAACTGCAGAATGTGTAGAAGCAAGTTATCTTCACTCTGAAGCTGGGAAAATGGATTAGTTTGTAGCATCATCAATTGAGCTAATGAATTGACTTCTTCAGATTCCTCTCCTAGATCTGGCAAAACTGGTTGAGACAAATCTGGCAAAGGTTGTGCAGGTGGGTATAAAGCTAATTTCTTCCTTGACTGACCATCAGAAATTGTCATGTCTCCTGAATGGAATCCTATAAGGGAATCAACTATAGCTAACCAAGGTCTGCCTAGGATAATAGGATATCCCCCTAGGGTTTCCTTAGTGGAAAATATGGTGAAATCAGTAAGGTATTCCCAAGATTCAAGGGTGACAATAACATCTTCTATTACTCCATCAGGTGTAACCGTGGAACTATCAGCAAGCTACAGGACAGTCGGTGTAGACTGAATGTTTGGAATATTCAAACATTCCATAGTGTGCTTGGTCATCACATTAATGGCTGCACCAAGGTCAACCAAAACATTTCTTACGACTTGACCATTGATATTGATTTTTACTACAGAACTTCCAGGATCAGTATACTTTGGAATGACAACTTTCCCCAACATAATATCGGCTAACTGTCCTAGGACATGGATAGTTTGGGGGTCCTTTTTCTTTCTTCCTTGTTTCTTTAAACAAGCCTCTTTAATGGCTTTTCCATAAACTGGAACATCTTTGATTGCTTGAAAAAGAGGAATTTGAACTTGTACATTCTTTAGTTGCTCTAAAATATCAAATGTGGGTTCTTCAATGGTCTTGGGTGTAGTAATTTGCAATCTCTGAGGAAAAGGTGGTGTAGCCTGAGGCTGCAGGATGGGTTCTTTGGAGGTAGTAGCTGATACAGGTATATCTTCTGCATGATCGGTAGGTTGTTCAGTAGCAGAGTCTGGAATCTCTGTTATTACAGGTGGCTGTGGAGCAGGGAGAGTGGTTCCAGACCTGAGATGGATATCATTGATATTCAGGGCATAAGCTGGATATGGGTTGGCTTCTGCAGAATACATAGGTTGTTGTTGTTGCTGCTACTTGTTATTAGGATTGGGCAATGGTTGAGCAGGCATAGGCGTTTGTTTTGGAGGGCTAGTATTTACTGCAGGAGTTGCAGGAGGAGGCATAAGGGCTGGAGGTTGTGGCTGCTGAGACTGCAGGAATCCAGGTGGTTGGTTCTGCCATTGCTGAGGACCTCTCCATTGAGGGTTCTGCTGCCAGTTACCTGGAGGTGGAGTCCATTGTCCTTGTGGGTGCTGCCAACCTCCTTGAGGAGGTTGCCATTGAGGGCTCTGATAATTAGGCCAGTATGGTTGAGGAGCATTCCAAGGTGGAGATGGACCATACGTGGGTTGCCATTGGCTATTATAACTAGAGTAAGGATTACCAAAAGTCAAAGGATCTTGAGGCATACCTTGTCTTGGAGCCCATGGTCTCCTTTGTGCAACAAAGAAGACTTGGTCATCATCACCTTCTATTATCTTAAAATTAGTAGGTATCTATTTTTCCTCCATATTGGCCACCAAC
>VDFB02075321.1:115586773-115659843 GCA_007258455.2 Sequoia sempervirens | reverse complement strand
TGCTATAGGTGCTTAGAAATTTTTTATACACTCAAGCAAGATATGAGAGGAGCTTTTATGGAGATTCTCTCTCTAGGGTTGATGCCATCTCACTTGCATAGTCCGCTACACAAATCATTGGTAGAGCTAGTTAGGGGTAGGACTATAAAGGATTTCATGGATTATATGATTGCAAAAGGTGAAATTCAAGATGCATAGGTGATTCAGATATATGTACATATAATTTTTAAGTTCTTAAAGTTCTAGATAAATACATGTAGTATGTATGATGCAGGTGCATCATTTGTTTACATGTAATTTTTATTGATCATGTTTTTTTATTTGTAGGTTCACAAGTTTGTTGTTAATAATTTTGTAGTGATTTGAATCTTTTACTTTTAGCATAAAGCTTAGGAAGTTAGAATAATTTTAGGGGTAGTTGTGATTTCCCCAAATAAAGGAAGATTATTACGAGTCTATTTTGATCTTCTAATGCAAAGTAGGAGTATAAAATTATCAAACACAATCAGAAAATCACTCACAAGGACCTTTGGTCTTCAATTTATTGGCCATCCTTCACAGATTGTCCTTAATCCATGTAGCCTTCCAAAAAGACATTTTTGAACATAATTTGTGGAGCAGACATGACATTCAAAATGTAATACAATTTTGAGATACCATTTTGGCCATTACAACACATATCTAGAAATGGGGTAAGGTTACTTTGTATGGAATGGGTCAAAATTTAATTGTCCTCCTTTTTGTTAGGCCTAATATGTCACCTAGGCCTGACATCACTTAGGTTTGGGCTTCAATAAACCTCTTATCTTGTTCACACATCCTCAAAACCTCTCAAAGGGTCTCAAAAATCTGTTCTTTACTCACAAACCACCCTAAAATGCCCTCTTCAAGATAACCCTCTAAGCCACTAGGGTTTGGCTGTCAACAAGGCTCAAAATACATCAAACTATTAGCAATTACTCCCTCACACGTGCAGAAACATACCTCAAACCTTGCAAGGAGTTCAAACATGTTAGTACAAAATTAATTACAAAGTTTCATTATTTTCTCAGGGGGGAAACTCGAGAAAATGCATTTTTTGTGTGTTCTAGAACCCTAGGTAGGGTTTCTGGCCAATTTCACCAAAGCTTGAATTTCTCCCTTCAAACTTAATGAAATTTGATCAGATCAAAAGAATAATAAAGTTGAGATAGTCCTTCACATGATATAATCAACCTTTAACTTGTACAACCAAGCAACCATCCATACAATGTGACAAAACTTACAGGAAAGCAAGGAAAATACAGGTTTCAATGTGCAAAAGTAACGCTTCTCCAAAATATTCATTCCAAATTTTTGTTTGATGATACAAGGAATTTTTAAGCATGTACAAATACATTCCAACTGCCTCCAACCATATTTTAGTTAAGGAGTTAACAAATCACCGATTTTACAATATTTGCAAAAAGTTGCAAAGTTGCTTGACAACTCTTGGACAACATTGACAACTTTGACATATTTGCATTACCTAGTATCAAAGGACTCAAACTTGACTCCAACCAACCTAAAATGGCCTAAAAAATACCTTATTACATGAAATAACACAAACCAAAACAAAAATGCCAACTTTGACTCTTGGAGGCATAATGAACCTATGGGTGTTCTTGCACCATCTTCTTTGATGTATAAAATGAAGCCGTGTACTCAGCATTGATTCAAGGAGAGTTCCCATGCAAAGAAGATGATATACATAACTCTCATAAATAAAGAAGCCATATTTGTTTTTGGAGGTTTGCAAGTATGAATAATTTTGTTTGATATTATTACATGAGATTTTGAAGGCCGAGTCTTAGATTTCTTTATCTCAACACCAATTTGGTATCGGAGTGGGTCATTAGGAGATTGCAGAGAGGACAAATATTGAAGGTTGCTAAAGTCAAGCATTGTAACCACCAGGAGATTGTAAGACAAAGATGTCACTGATATGATATTTGTGGAGCTAAGAAGAGAAGAAGTTGATTAGGAGGATCAATGTTTTATTTTTTTGAGACAACTAGCTACTGAAGAAAAGCCGAAGAAATATTTGAAGTGAAACTGCAACTATTGGCAAGTGTAGATCGTTGTTTTCAGCAAGGGAGATGCTAGACAAGTTTAAAAGTTGCCACTAAGGAATGAGATTGTTGGAAAGTTCTTTTATATTCAACTTCATGTTTAAAGATATGTATGCTTTGTATAGAAAAAATTTAGAGTTGAATAATGCTTGCATACAATTTGCTTTGATTTCGTTAAGATATTCTTGCTAGTAGCAATTAATTAAGACTACCATGTTAAATGAAAAGTCTTATTTTATTGACAATAAGGGAACAATATCTAGAAGATTTGTTTCTTGTCAAATTCTAAACATCAATTTGTGTTACTGATA
Organism: Sequoia sempervirens; assembly: GCA_007258455.2. Classification (NCBI taxonomy): domain Eukaryota; kingdom Viridiplantae; phylum Streptophyta; class Pinopsida; order Cupressales; family Cupressaceae; genus Sequoia; species Sequoia sempervirens. The sequence goes on along the minus strand of VDFB02075321.1, from coordinate 115,657,442 downwards.
CTTATCACTCTTAGTATTCCATTATATATCTAAGGGGATTGTATGCAATGTTTATTTCTAATTTTGTAAATTGAATTCATGGAGTTTGAAGGCATATAGGGGTTATAAGAGAATAAAGTCAAGAGATTATAGAACAAAGAAGTGAAGCTGTAGAAAATTCAAAAATAGTAATTTGTAAAGCTCAGTTGCCAATTTTAAAGATAGAAGCGTGATTGTGAAAGGTTGCTATCACAAACAAACTAGTAGCAGTAAAATAGTTGTAGCTTTCATGATTCTTGATGAAATCAAGAAATTCAAAATGTTTTAGAAAGTTGGGAATGTGTAGAGCAAAACCCAAAAATGATTTTAGGAAATTTGGTTTGATGAATAATCTGTTATATACAAAAGTATGACAGGTTTTTTCAAAAAAAATATTTTTTTGTTGCAAATTGGAACTACAATATTAATTCATAAATTTGTGTATGAGCAATAAATTATCTTTCAGCCCTACACCACTGCTAGTAGAGTAGGAAATAGCTCCTATAGGTGTGAGAGAATATTTTCTTTGTCAAGAGATGGCGTTCAAAGTTAGAGGACGAGGACGAGGTTGAGGTCGAAGAAGCCATGCCGCTAACGTTGACTTGTTTGAAGAAGTGAGAAACCTTCAAGCATGGTTAGAGGCCATAGAAATGACACAGAGGCGAGATGCTGACACTAGAGATGTCAGTGAACAAGAAGTAAAATATTCTAAAGGAGAAGCATAACCAAAAGGAGAAGTTGTTTCCGCAGAAAGACTGATTAAAGAAGGTGTAGGAGAAAGTTTCAGACCATGAGTAGAAGTGTCAATGTATGATGGTAACTTAAATGTGGAAGAATTGATTGATTGGATCAGTGCTCTAGATAAGTACTTTGAGTACGAGAATGTTGATGAAGATAAGAGAGTGAAATTTGTTGTGACTAGATTGAAGGGTCATGCATCTCTTTGGTGGGATAAACTACAAGATGAAAGGAGGAACAAAGGAAAAGATAAGATCAATAGTTGGGACAGAATGGTTGCCAAACTAAAAGGTAAGTTCATGCATAAAGACTATCAACTTACTTTGTTTAAAAAAATGCAAAATTTAAAATAGAAACTAATGTTTGTAAAAGAATATATTGAAGAATTTTATAGAATTAACATTAGAGATAGTCATGTGGAGGAAACACCTGAAAAGGTATCCAGGAACATTAAAATGGCTTGAGATATGACATTCAAGATGAGATTAGTTTGTTACCCTTAAAGAAAGTAGAAGAGGCATACTAGTTTTCCTTAAAAGAAGAAGAGAAATTGGCCAGAAAACAAAGTCAAAAAAGAGGACAACAAAGATGAAGAGGACAATTTCAAACTTAGAGAGATGGAGCTAGTAGTTCAAGGCAACTAGAGTAATCAACAAGAGGTAATGATTTTAGAGGTAGGAGGTCATATTTTAGAGGCAAAGATAGAGGTTTTCAAATAAGATTCCACAAATGTAATAAGTATGGACACAAATCTTATGAATGTCCTAAGAATCTTTCTATAAGCCAAGGAAGTGCACATATTGCATAAGTAGATGAAGCAAGTTTATGATCACCTCCAAATGAAGAAATACCAGAAGTAGGAGAATCCTTGTTGATGAAAATATTCTTATTGAAATCAAACAAGGAGATACAAGAACCTGCCCAAAGAAAGACTTTGTTCAGAACAATGTGCAAAACAAAAGGTAAATGTTGCAAAGTTATTATTGATAGTGGAACTACTGACAACTTGGTTTCCACAAAGGTGGTGGATAAGTTAGGATTGGAAAAGACAACACACCCTACTCCCTACAAGGTGTCTTGGTTGTAGAAAGGACATCAATTCTTGGTGAATGAATAGTGCCAAGTAGAATTTCAGATTGGGAGTTATAAAGATCAGGTAATTTGTGATATTATTCCTATGGATGTTTGTCATGTTCTTTTGGGTAGACCCTGGAAATATGATCACAACAATGCAATTCACAATGGAAGGAGAAATGCTTATACTCTTGAGAAGGATGGAAAGAAGCATACACTCATACCAATGAAAGATGAGGGAACAACAAAATAAATCATTCCTAAGGTGTTAATGGTTAGTGGTAAAGAATTTCTACACAAAATCAAGAATGAGAAGGTGAATTTTTCTCTAATTGGAAAACCAAAAGCAATTCTTACTAGCACAAAATTAACTAATTTACCTATAGAAATTCAAAGAATGTTAGATGAATTTATTAATATTGTTGTGGATGATTTATCTAATGAGCTATCACCAATAAGAAGTATTAGCCATCATATAGATCTCATTCCTAGAGCTAGTTTACCAAAACAAGTAGCTTATAGAATAACTCCAAGGGAGAATGAAGAGATCAAAGTTCAAGTATAGGATTTGCTTGACAGAGGACTGGTCAGGGAAATTTTGTCCTTGTGCTATTCCTATGGTATTTAGTCCAAAGAAGGATGGAGGATGGAGAATGTGTACAAATTCCAGAGCCATCAATAAGATTACAATTACGTATAGATTTCCTTTGCCTCGTATGGATGATTTGATGGATTGTCTGAGTGGTGCTAAATATTTTTTCCCAAATAAATTTAAAGAGTGGATATCATCAAATTATAATTAGAGAAGGTGATGAATGGAAAACGATATTTAAAACAAATGATGGGCTTTATGAATGGTTAGTAATGCCATTTGGTTTGATGAATTCTCCAAGTACTTTTATGAGATTGATGAATGAAATACTTAAGGAATTCAAAGGAAAATTTATCATAGTCTATCTTGATGATATTCTAATATACAGTTAATCAAAGGAAGAACACCTCAAACACTTAAAGATTGGTTTTAAGTAAGTTGAAATAAGAAAAAAAATTAATCAATCTTAAGAAGTGTACATTTTTAAAACCCAAGTTAATCTATTTGGGTTTTGTTATATCTGAAGATGGTTTAAAAATGGACCCAAAAAAGGTAAAAGCTATAATAGAATGGCCTACTCCAAGGAATATTTTTGAAGTAAGAAGTTTTCATGGTTTAACTAGTTTTTATAGAAAATTCATCAAAAATTTCAATGGAATTTGTGCTCCAATTGTAGAAACAATCAAGGGAAACAAGCAACCTTTTTAATGGACAAAAGCAACTGAAAAATGATTTCAATTAATCAAAAAGAAGATAACAGAATAACCAATTTTAGCATTACTAGATTTTAATAATTTTTTTCAAGTTAAGTGTGATGCTAGTGGATTTTCTATTGGTGCAATTTTAAGTCAAGATGAAAAACCAATTGCTTATTTTAGTGAAAAGTTGAATGAGGCTAAACAAAAGTATTCCTCTTATGGTAAATAATTTTATGCTATTGTTCAAGCATTGAAGAAATGAAGGCATTATTTAATGCCTAAGGAATTTATTTTGTATACTGATAACCATAACTTAAAGTTCATAACCAAACAAGTAAAGTTGAACCAAAGAAATGTTAAATGGGTTGATTTTTTGCAAAATTTTACATTTGTCATCAAACATACAAGTGGGAAATCTAATAAAGTTGCAGATGGTTTAAGCAGAAGAAGTTTAATTTTGTAGGATTTCCAAGTAAATGTCTTGGGATTTTCCAATTTAAAGGAAATGTATGAAGAAGATGTTGATTTCAAAGAAGCCTATGCCACCTATAAAAGTCTCGTCAGCCAAGATATAACTTCATGGATGGATTACATGATATGTGAATGATTTTTGTTTAATGGGAGTCAATTATGTATTTCAAAATGTTCCATGAGAGAGAATTTGTTGCAGGAAAATAATAGTGGAGGACTTGCAGGACATTTTTGGAAAGATAATTTTTTTTCTCAATTAAGTGCTTTTTATTTTTGGCCAAGTATGCAAGATGATGTGAAGAATTTTGTTGCAAGATGAATGATTTTCCAGTATGCCAAAGGAAAAAGCTAGAACACTAGGTTACACAAACCATTGCCAATCCCAAATAGACCATGGGACTATGTAAGTATGTATTTTGTATTGGGTTTTCCTAAAACTAAAAGGGGTAATGACTGAATTTTAGTTGTTGTGGATACATTTTGAAAGATGGATCACTTTATACCTTGTTTTAAGACAAGTGATGCAACTCATGTTGAAAACTTATTTTTTAGAGATGTGAGGTTGCACGGACTTCCCAAAAGAATAGGTTCAAATAGGGATACTAGATTTGTGGGACATTTTTGGAGAACTTTATGGAAAAAGTTAGGAAATAGTCTCCACTTCAACTCAATTTACCATCCATAGACTAATGGGAAAACAAAGGTAGTAAATAGGAGTTTGGGAAATATTTTAAGAAGTCTGACTAGTGAACATCCCAAGTAGTGGGATCATGTATTACCTCAAGAAGATTTTTCTTATAATTACTCACCAAATATAAGTACAAGACTAAGTCCATTTCAGATTATGTATGGAATGCATTTGAGAGGAGTTTATGAATTGAGAGACTTAGGAAAAGCAGAGATAAGGAGTGCTGAAGGTGAAGATTTTGCTACAGCCATGCATGAATTGCATGAACATGTGAAGACAAAGTTATAGGAAAATAACAAGTGTAAGAAAATAGCAGATTTGAAAAGACAAGAATTGAATTTTCAAATTGGTGATTTAGTGTTGGCACATCTCAGAAAAGAAAGGTTTCCAAAGAGAGAATATAATAAGGTGAAGCTAAAAAAATATCAGGCCTTGCAAAATTGTGAGAAAGTTTTCTTCAAATGCATATGAAATTACACTTCCACCTAACATTGGAATTTCTCCAATTTTTAATGTTGCAAATTTTTACCCTTACAAGGAAAGTGAAACAGAGGAATCAACAAATACATCTAATGCTTAGGAAGAACATACAATTCAGTGGGAGAAAAAGTTACCTACAGTTGAACCCTTGCAGATTGAGGAGGTTTTAGACAAGAAGATGGTTAAAATGACAAGAGGTAAAAAATATTTTTAGTATTTGGTTAAATGGAAAGACCAACCAGTTGAAGATGCTACATGGATGGTAGCTTCAAACATAACCAAGCATGGTGGTAGTATTGCTGAACTCATGGGCAAGAGCCCATGAAGAAGTATTTCATTCCCTGGTAGTCTAATGTAGGTGCATCATTTGTTTACATGTAATTTTTATTGATGTTTTGTTATTTGTAGGTTCACGAGTTTGTTGTTAATAATTTTGTAGTGATTCAAATCTTTTAGTTTTGGCATAAAGCTTAGGAGGTTAGAATAATTTTAGGGGTAGTTGTGATTTCCCCAAATAAAGGAAGATTATTATGAGTCTATTTTGGTCTTCTTTGATGTATAAAATGAAGCCTTGTACTCAACATTGATTCAAGAAGAGTTCTTGTGCAAAGAAGTTGATGTGCATAACTCTCATAAATAAAGAAGCCATACTTTTTTTTGGAGATTTGCAAATATGAATAATTTTATCTTATATTGTTGTGTGATATTTTGAAGGCTAATTCTTGGCTTTCTTTATCTCTACACCAATGCAACTTCATTGGAATTGTATAACACATTTTTATAAATTATAACTCGAAATATATATATATATTATGTATTCATGCATATGTGTGTAGGTGGAGGTAGCACATGTTAATCCTAGTTTGAGGGTAGATTGTGTACGCACATGTTCTTTGCCTAACCGTGTCAGTGGATAGGTGAACTTTAATTTTCATCTAAGTTAATGTACATATATGTACATGTTCACTTTTTTTATGTGTATATATATATTTAATACATTTTTTAATAATCACACTTTTGTATATGTATATATGTAGGGCTCAATGCATTTATCGAAGCAGGATTCATGCTCAGATGGTCGCTCAACCAAGAGCTGACATGATGACCCGAGGACTAGCTGAGGCACTAGTTTATACATGTGTTTATTGTTTAATGTATATATTCTCTAGAACATGGACATGTTATGTTTGATATCTAGATTATATATGTGCACGTGAATATTTTATGTTTATGAACTTATATTTCAGATCTACTCTAGAAATGTTTATATCGATTCTAGACATTTGAGTTTATGTTTATTTTTTAGATATATTGATGTATGTGTACATGTGTACATTTATGTTTGAGATATATATCATAGATGCCATTTTTGTTTATGAATTCTTATGTTTTAGAGATGTATATATGTATGTTTACATATATGTAAATTTTAGATATCATGTATCCCTCAGGGACATAATTTATATATTTACATGAACTTAAATGTTTATGAACTTATGTTTTGAAACAAGTGATAACTATACACACACACACATGATGCCATGTAGTATGAGATTTGGTTGAATACATATATGATTTGGTTTACATGTACATGTATATATTTTCATTCAATTTGGAAGTTCCTTGTGGTCAATAAAATCAATTTAAAACATGTTACTATTTATGTGGAGTAATTTAGAAACAATTTGGATTTAGATCTAAGTTTTTTTCATGATGATATGTCTATAAAAAGACCTGGCATACATAAAAAATGTACCGAAGTGATATATCTTAGTTTGAGTTCTTTGTGAATGTGATATTGTCCTATCTTGATCCCATCACCACTCATCCCAATAAATTGATATTGATTTATATTTTTACTTTTTTTACCTTGAGTTAGATCCACAAGTGTAAAACTAATATAAATCATTTATGTAGTTGCAAATATAAAACTCAAAATTTTAATTTAAAATTTTATATGTTTAAACAATGATGATCTTTTCATTAGTCATTATGAGTTCCCCTATCCATATTATGTTGATTTTCATTGTATGTTGGTATATTTTAGGACATTCATTACATTCCATTTAAAACTATGCTTAGATGTCACATGCCCTAATCTATTGGCATATCATGATTTAGTAGAATCATTAATAATTCTATACATGCATTATAAGAGAATACATCATCACAAGCATATTGCAACCTTTCCTACACCATGTCATTGATTTTGGTTTATTATCATTGAGTTAATTTATTTGGGGGCATAACTAAGAAGAATATGATCCTCACTACTATTTCACTTTTATAAATTGAGGTTCAATTGTGTGTGTTGAATTAGTTTTAAATACATGTGGATTTGAATTAAATTATAACAAAATAAAAGTATAAGTTTTGGGGTGTTCATCTAGGCAAGGCCCTAATATTAACACATTGGAGAATCACTTCTTAGTATCTTCAACAATATATTTCGAGCTAGATCTAGAATCTAATTAAGTATATTATTTTATTTATTTAAATTCCATATTTAATTTCAATGCCATTCCAAATTCATATATCTTGGCTTATTATTCATTTATTTATTTAATTATTTAGTTGGCCTATTGTAGTGTCAAAAAAAGGAACCTTTGACATTTTTCGCAATCGTCTGGGTCCTTGTGGATTTTGGCTTAATGTTGCCTTGATTTAGTGTTGTAATGTGGATACCACATTCACATTAGGTCTTGGACGCTTGTGAACTAGTGGAATTTAATGGTACCTTGCAAAAGTATTGTGAAGTGTTGTGACACACTTTCACACTTTTCTAGGGTTTTATCAACACAAACACAATTTCAATCATAATAAATCTTAATCTTTCCTTATTTGGAGTTAAAGTATTGTAACACACTTTCACATTCCTGTAGGCTTGTCATTAACAATTTGGATTTCTTATGCTTTAATTGGCCCTATTTTGCATCCACAAGCCTCATTTATTGCATCATTTTGATGATAATCCTGACACCAATCAGTAAGCAATCATAATTCAAGTGCCCTTGGCTTGTGTGGCCCAGATTTAGTGTCTGGGACTCATTCACCACCTTGGGAAAATGAGTCCCACCTAGGTCTTTTTGGCCCCGATGTAGGTTTCACACATTTCTAGACACTTTTGATTTCTAGTCCCATACATTATGTGTGACGAGACTCATTCACCACCTTGGGCGAATAAGTCCCGTGTGACCAAAATTCAAATTTAATTCAAAATTTTGGTGGGATTTTATTCTCCTAGATATAATGTTAGCTTGCAGTGTTGTAATTTTAGGAATTCTTGCACAATTAAGTATAAATACAAGATTCTTTCACTCAATTTCGACACCTAGCAAATTTTACAAGCATTGAAGAGTTCATAAGAGAATTTGAGCATTCACAAGAGCATCCAAGGTATTTCAAGAGCAGATTATCAACCATTCTAGAGCATATTTCAAGTGTCATTCATCATGTCAAAGGTTGTTTGCATCATGTTGTTTTAGAGCTAACAATTGTGGTGTAGGGTTTTGTGATTCAAGCAAGAGCTTCATTCAAGATCTATCAACATCAAGCAAGAGTCAAGAACCAAATCCATTGGAGCCATCACTTACATGTTTGTAGCCTCTTATTGCAAGGGTTTGATGAGTTGCAACATCATTATTTGTTCATTCATCATTCTTTATTCCATTTAATTCTATTTCAAGGGTTTGATTACCAACAAGGGGTTTGACCAAGGCAAACCCCTATTCACTAACCCCCACAACAGTTTCCCCTCTTCTTGTGTGTGATTTGTAGCGATAGGTTGCATATTTTCCAAGAAGCAAAGGTGGAGAAAAGTTGTAAAGTCCCTAAAAGTTGTCAAAGTTGTAAACAAGCCTTGGATAAGCTTAAAGAAGGTCTACAGGCCGAATCTTGCAGTTTCAGACCCAGATTTGAATCAAGAATAGAAAAGTAGATTGAGAGCTACAAAATCCAGTTTTGAATTTCCAGAAATCCAGAAGTGGAATGATTCACCACTATTAGTGAATGAGTCCCATTGTACTTGTCTATTAGGGAATTTTGCAGATTTGAGTACCCATTTGTCTGAAACCTGTTCTGACATAGTTTACTCGAAACTGGACCGATTCACCCAACTTGGCGTATGAGTCCCAATTAGCCTCAACAGTAGATTTTTCAAGATTCCAGAACTTCATTCTACCTCCTTTAGTTTCCCAGGTGCACATTTCCAGTTTTATAATTTTTTGTTACATTCTACTTGCATTTCTAGGTCATTTTACATATCACACTTTGTTTTCAAACATTTTATTTTCCAAGTTTATACTTCATGGCGAACCTTCATTAAACATTATTCCATTCCCTAGAACCTTCCCTTTGCCAGATTTCAATCTCCTTTGAATTGAAATCTCAAGGGTTTTTTCTTGAGTGAAAGGTTGGAAATTGAGCTTTCTCCTTTTAGGTCCAAAACCCTAGAACCGAAAGAAAGAGCTCCCTCCCAATTTTCCACATTTCACCTATAATATTTTTATGTAAGTGTGATTTATTTTCATTATAATCATGTAATGAATATTAAAAACTAAAAAATGAGATTTATTTAAGTTCATAAAGGATAATATCTAATTTATCTTATAATTTTATAGTACAAAAAAAAAACTTTTGTTTTACACCACTTGACATATATAATTATGTTCTTAAGGGGACCCTTCTAGAATTAACTTTTTTTTAAAAAAAAGGTGCAATGCACCCATATTATTAGGGGTAAACACAATTGACCAAAGCTATGAACCAGGTACAAGAAACCACAAGAAACAACCAAACCCGCAAGCACAATGGCCCAACGAAGGTACAAAGCTTGTGAGCACTTTGGCCCAGGGAGGGTTTGAAACCTGGTGGCCGTCACCACAATCAAGCGACTTGACCACCAAACCATGCCCATATCAGCAACCCTTCTAGAATTAACTAATAAAGATGAATGATATAAAAATCCCTAGGTTGTTTAGATATTAATTTTAAGGCATGAGAGGTAAATTAATTGAGTCAATGATGGTAATTTGTAATGTCTTGGCCTCTTGCTAATATTTTTAATGCATGTGTATTGGGACATGATTATAAGTTCAATGTTGTGAATTATGGTTCACAAGAGAGGTAGAAATATGAGAGACATAACAATATAAACTAAACCATTATATTTATAACATAACATCATCTAATATAATTTAAATAGAAATAGCTCATATGATTTTACATATAAAGAGGCATCCATAAAATTATCATAAGCATCACACATGTATTTTAACTTTATGAACACTAAGGCTCATATTAGCATCATGTAATGAGAAATACATGTAACAATTTATCAAAATCATTTGTATGTAGAGCATGTTAGAGTAATAGGTTAATTAAATAATTAATTTAATCATATTGATTAATTAGTCACCTTTTACTTTATTTTCACTTAAGCTAAACTTAGGCCCTTTAATAATTACTTTATTAAATCCTAGGGTTCAGTTTAGGGTTTTGATCTCCTTTCTTAAGGATTGATCTCTTTGTAATTATTCACTTCTTGTTTACGCAATTTTACTCTCTTGGTTTGTAGAGAAATATCTTTGTGTTCAAATCTCTTCTACGTGACAAGTTATTTTGCATGCAGGTGATCATTGGGTTCTGTGAGGTTGGCTTTTACAACTTCAACATGGTATCAGAGCTTTAGATCTGCAACTTTCTGTTCATCTTTTGAGGGATTCAAGCCTTGAAATAGTATTTTGATTACATCTTGAGTCAATTTGGACGTCACCATTATGTCGAGAAGGTTCAAAATAGTCAAGATTGACCTTTGTTTCATCAATTTTGGTTATATGGCACCCGATCTACGAGGGTTTGAAGTTTATGAGGGTTTCTAGATCTAGAGCATACCTACAATTTTGGAGCATTTTGAGCCCAAACGAACCTCACCATCATGTTTAGCATGCCTAAAAACCCCAAAATTGATTGTCAAATCGTTGAAATTGAACACAATGACTTCGGGAGGCAAAAGTTTTATATTTCTGGGTCGTACGGCCTAGTACAACACACAATCCAAGAAAAATATATATAAAAAAAATAGTGTTAATGGGCACCCCCGTCAGTTAATCGCTAGTGGTTAGTGCTAGCAGTTAATGCTAGCTTAACTACCAAACTTAACCACCAAATCCTTTTGGAGCAGTTTTGGCTTTTTGGCCATAAGTTTTGCATTCAAACTCGGATTTTCAAAAACAAAATATTCTTGGAAAGCCGGTTCCAAGATTGATCCAGTGGTGTGGGTGATTTTTCCTGATTTTGTTTTTTTGCTACATTTATTTCTGTGCTTATAGGGGCATAAATTTTGCATACAAACTTTTTTTTTCAAAAATGAATAGGTGTTGGAAAGATCTTCTAGTGCTCTTTATAAATTTGTAGATTTTTTCGTCGAAAAATTTACCTAGTATATTTTATTCAGGTTTTTTTGTTTTCACATTCTAGTGAATTACTTGGACATCTTAGCTCCTGGAAACTTCTTGTTTGCATGGGATGGCTTCGTTTTGGCTATTATTCATGTATTTACAATATTAGGTCCTTATTGGACCTTATGGGCTCACATTGCATGTATTTATCATCTATAAACACACTGAGATAAGGTGCCTTAGCTTTGCATGTGTATAATTTGGATTCTTGCACATCACATTATGCCATTATTATACTTGCACTATTCTATAAAGTGCTATGCGGGGTTGATGTTTGCCTTTGTTTGCCATCATACCTTTGTCTAGTGAGTGTTCCTTCCATGACAACATTGAATCACATTGATTCTTGACTCATGCGTGTGTTCCTTTGTTTGCACACCCTTTATACTTTGCTAGTACTTTCATGTTCTCACATTCAGATGTTCTTGGTTCTTCTTCATGCACTTCTTTCTAGCATTCAGTTTTAGTGTACCTGTCATGATTCTCCCTTGTCAGCATTATAGGGGGGTTTCTACTATTGGTGATATTGCTTCCTTATTTTTTTTTGATTGAGCTATGTATTCAGTATTTGTTCCTATGTACTTTCAGATACAAGTAATCATGATATTGCTTCCTTGGTTTTGTTGGAGCGAGCTATATATTCAGTATTTGTTCCTATGCACTTTCAGATACAATGTACATCAGTGGTTGGTTACTTGTATTTCATTGAGATGGATCACTTACCATATGGACACTCTTGCATTCAAGAGGCAACCTTCCATTTTCTCTTGATTAGTTCTTCAAACTATTGGTACTTGTGCCATCTGTATCTTTGAGTTCTTTATGTTTTCCATGGTTTTCCATCAGATTCGAGTAGTGTCATTGGGGGAACTCATATCAATTCTTGTCTTCTTGATCCTGACCATCATATGTTTCAGCAGAGGTTGTTCTTTCAACATTTCAACAGTCATTCTACGACAGTGTTTGTAGCTTCTTCATGCTTCAGTGGTGTTTTTCATATTCATCCTTTGTTCCTATCTTTTGGGACAATTTGACTCTTGTTGGAGGCTTCTTCAGTCCTTCACTCTTGTTTGGAGGCTTCTTTAGTCCTTCACTTGTTCCTATTCTTTTTGGTACATTCTTGTTTTGAGGCTTCTTAGTCCTTCACATGTATTTCTCTCTTTTGGAGAGGATTTTTTCCCACGAGGTTTTCTTCTTGTGTTGTGAGAGATATTTTACTTTTGTACATGGGTAACTCATTAGTCCTAGTTGCCTATTGGCAACACAAGGGAAAAAAACTGAGAGGGGGGTGAATCAGTTGTCCCACAAATTATAATTATTAAACTTATTCTCAGATATGATAAATAAACATGAAAGCATAAACCATCAACACATCAAAAACACAACTAACACCAAGATTTTTTACATGGAAATCCTGTTAGGGGAAAAACCACGGTGGAGGTTAGTCCACAAGATTATACCCTGTTAAAAGTATAAAGAAGAATAAATGGGAATGCACATGCATTCAAGCACACTGCCTAGAGCTCACTGCTCAATTACAACAAGGCTTACTTCCCAAAGGAAGACACACTATCTTACAGAAACATTCAGATTACATCCACAAGAATTTGAACTGAGAAAATGGTATCTGCTAATGCTTGATTACAGTTCTGGTTAAGCACATGAACTCTGCCCACTCTTCTTCACACTTCTTCACACAATTCCTTTTTCTTCGAAAGATTAGAATGTTATTCACACACACCATACATCCAAATGGTATAAACAATCGCTTATATATATCCACAACTAAGAGTAACATCGCTACATGTTAGCTTCAACAAAGTAATAAAACATGTACAAACTGTCGGCCCAAAACAATAACAATTATCAATGTGAACCGACCAATGTCGGAAACAACATAGTAAAGACCCAAAATAACATCCTCGAACATGAAAACACTTCAAACAATTTTTCCTCGAACATCCACAACACTCTACATTCGCTTAGTCAACCTTCTTGCACTGTTAAACAAAAAATCATCAATCCAGATCTTCTAACTTGCACACAAATTAATACGAGGCTCTATGATTCAAAGATATCATAGTTCATACATCAAAAAACCTTCCTTGAGATCCACAACACAAAATGATAACAAAAAATTGCATATGAATCAATGAACACAATTCTGTCAAATGCTTTGTTCTAGCTTTAACAGTTAATCACAAAACTTCAATCTGACTTCTGGTACGAGTAAATGCTAAAGTGCGGATCGGATCACTGAATAGGGTTTCCATCAATGACAACACCAGATGACTTGTGCAGTGTCTCTTGCCAACATTGTCGGGACCCATGTTTGCTTTCGTGCATTTTTTCCTTAGTTTTTTAGCTTCTCCCTAAGTTCATCTTAAGGGGGGGTGTTTGAGTAATAGGTTAATTACTTAAATTAATTATATTGATTAATTAATTAAGTCACCTTTTACTTTATTTTCACTTAAGCTAAACTTAGGCCCTTTAATAATTACTTTATTAAATCCTAGGGTTCACTTTAGGGTTTTGATCTCCTTTCTTAAGGATTGATCTCTTTGTAATTATTCACTTCTTGTTTATGCAATTTTATGCAATTTTACTCTCTTCGTTTGTATAGCAATATCTTTGTGTTGTTCAAATCTCTTCTATGTGATAGGTTATTTTGCTTGTAGGTGATCACTAGGTTCTGTGAGGTTGGATTTTACAACTTCAATAGAGCAACTTAGGTAAATATATAGATCATCCATACATTTTAGTGAACAAGAAAAATCACATATCACACCCAAATGTTATAGATCTCTAAGATGCACGCTTATTGTTCTTAATTTCTTAAATACAAATTAACTTTGGAAATACTTTCTATCATGACCAAGATAATAGAATTGTTAGCGAACTAATTAAAACATTCATTTCTAGACAACTCGCTCATTCATGTACCGCATCCATTGGCTAAGATTTCTCTTCAATAACATGTAATATTCTCTAATGACCATCACTATCTAGTCTCCACTTATGATGTCCATGTGCATGTGGAACTTGATGAAGAGATAGGCCAGTAGCAATTACTAGGTGGCTATACTAATACACCATGTTTTTAAGAAGGTAATCAATAAAATAAATCCTATTTTAAATAATTTTGACTTGTTTGAGATATGTCCCTTGTACTACAAATAAACCTATGGGAAACAACATTCCATCGATTGTTTTTGGTTTTGTTAACTTCATCCTCTCCTCTAGGCAACGTAATAAATAATAATTAACACCTTCTATATTTCCAGCCTTTGCTATGACCACAAAACATCTTTGAACCAAAGGAAATAAGGTGTCCCACCTTTTAGGAGATGGAACTTTGGGACCTATTTCACACTTTAGTTCATTAGGAAACCAAGATCCCTCAACCAAGTGACTCAATTGAGGGAAGGACTAGGGGTTTCCTTGTGTGATTAGATGGGGTGTCACCATTAAATGAAGCTTCAAAGGAGAAATGAAAACTCTTATGCACAAAACCATAGAAACTTGAAAGAATTAAATTAGATTGACAAACAAAATGAAACATAAAAGTACCTAGATGAAGGGAGAGGTCAAAAAAGGTTTGAAAACCCTAGAAATTGTTGTTTTAAGGTGCATTGGGATTGATACACCAAGCTGGGCAATTTAGTCCTACTACAAGAATCTAGGTAGAATTTGGAATCTTCTAGTGACTAGTCAAGATCTACAAAAAACTAAAAAAAGGGCTATATCAAGACTCATATGCCCAATAAAGTGATTTAGTCCCATTACTAGGGTTTGACTAATGTTTCTATAGCCTCTAGTGATTTTCTATAACTTCCTTCTTGTCTGATCTTCAAGTCTGAAAGTCTGAATTCTAGCCTGTAGGTGAGTTTCCGTGAAGATGACAACTTCTTGAAAACTTTGACAACTTTTTCAACTTTGTCTTCAAAGGATCTTCAAGCTCTAATTCACCTAGATCTGCAATCACACATCAAGAGAGAAAATTTTGTTGTGTTAGGGAATAGGGGTTTTCCTTGGTCAAACATTGTTTTGGTAATTAAACCTTGAAATGAAATAGAAAAGCATGAAGGAATGATGAATGAACAAACACAATGTTGCAACTCACCAAACCCTTGAAATGAAGGATGCAAACTTGTGTGAAATGTCTAGCATGAATGTGGATCTTGAATCTTGATTGAATGCTTGGAACCTTGTCTTGAATGCTTGCTTGAATCATGAAACCTACATCACAAATGTTAGCTCACAAACACACATGATGCATGAAGGCTTTGACATGATGCTTGAATCTTGAATGTAGCTCCAAATGCTTTATGATTTTCTCTTGAATGCTCTTGAATGCTCTCTTGATCATAAATATTCTATAATGCTTGAATACTTGAAACCTTAGGCGAAATTATATGAAATAACCTTGTATTTATATTTGTTTATTTCTAATTTCCTAAAATTAAAACACTACAAGCCAACATCAGATCTAGGATAATAAAATTCTGCCAAGAATTTGAATTAAAATAGGTCTAGGATAAAGTGGGACTCATACGTCAGGTTGGGCGCATGAGTCCCAGTGGCTTAAACCTGGGGCACAAACTCCAAGAAGTGCCTAGTTTAATGTAACATTTGAAATAAGGCCTCGAGACCTAGGTGGGACCCATACGCCCAAGGTGGCGTATGAGTCCTAGATCCCTAGATTTGGAATACATAGCCAAAAACATTAGATTATGATTTTTCATTTTTTAAATGTCAAGATTATCCACAGAAAATGCATTTAATTAGGCTTATGGATGCAAAATAGGATCAATTAAGGCATAAATAAACCAAATTTTAGCAAGGAGGGCCCAAACAAGTGTGAAAATGTAAAAGAGATACATTTTTCTACACTGTAATCTCTTGTACACATATATACAATATCCAATTTAAAAAATTAGAACCAATCTTTAATTATAGAAAAAATTTAATAAACAAATTATATTTAAATTTTGTCTAAATTAACAAATATTATAATTTATAAATCAATCTAAAGTTACAAACTTTGCATGAATTTCATAATCAATTGAAATCAAAGGATTTTCTTCAAATATTTCATCTTCATCTTCATTGTGTATGTCAGTAACAACTATTGGCACCAAATTCCATTCACCAACATATCCACGTTGTTGGTTGCAATTATCGTAATCTCCCAAAATGCAGCCATAACAAAAATAGGAGTAATCCCTAGTGCAAAATATCCATGTGTGACTATCTGTACTCATAACACAATGTAAAGATCCTTTTTTCTCTACCCTCTTACGTCCATGTATTATTCTTTTATCCACACCTACAAATTATATATATATAATTCAAAATAAAATAAATAGAGTCCTTAAACTTTAATTTTTGAAAACAAGTGAAACTTTTTTCAAACAATAAATTACATGCCTGGTATCTCCCAAAACACTCTATTTGGACATGGGTTCCTCCCTGAAGATGTTCTGACATCACATGCAAAGTGTTTCTTACACCATTCAACAATATCATGTGCATCATTTATACAACCTCCCTCATAATTCATTTGATTTTCTTAGAGCATGTTTGATGCAAGCTCTCGCGCCATCATGTCTACCCTTTCCATGCACACTCTTAAAGGAACTCCAAACATGTGGTAATTATTGTGTTGATGATATATATATATATAGTGCATAAAATGGCTTTGATGATTTGAATTGTGACACACGCCCATCAAACTATACAATTTTTTTTTTCAATCTTCACACCTCATCTTTCCAAATATTAAAAAAACTTCTTAAAGCAATGTCATACAAAAAGTGTGTCATGCTCTTTATCATCACTAATATAAAAGTGATTATTTTTTAATTACTTTTTTTCCATATGTACTGTCAACACCATCCAAATCCAATTATACATGTCGATAACACACATGCACCATAATAGTGACTTGAGCTTTGAATAGTAATATTATGTTTGAATCTCCTTTTGATGGATAAAAGAGTAAATTTTGTAAAGTCAACTACTGATAAAATTGTTCCAAGTGGGAAAGTATCTCTTAACAACTGAAATTGTTTTGATTTCAACTTAGCATAAAATGCATGATGTATGTATGGTTGTATCAATTTATGAATTTTTTTCCATATATGTTCCAATAGGTACCTCCTCTTCTACATATTCAAACCTTGTGGATTATTTCCCGATTTTTTTTTCAAACTTTATGTAATTGTAACTCTTGTAATTTACCATATTTGTCATGTTAGTATCTTCATTTCTCAAGAAAAAATTAGCCAGATTTCCACATGTTTCACAAAGTTTGTTTATGCATTTCATTGGACCATCTACATCATCATTAGATTTATCACATAATATGGATGCTATAAATTGACTTACTTGATTAGGAGGTGCATTATGAGAATCATCACTTTCTTCTCTGATCTTTCGAAACACTTGATAGTAAAGATCAAATTCAATATGATAACGACAAAAAGTTTCAAAAAACTTGTTTTCCTTCACATAATGTGGCCTTAACATTTGAAACATTGTTTATCCAATCTTTATATGAGGATTTGCATCACAAAACATCACATACATATTGTGTTGTCTTATGTATAACCAATGTTTTGTATGCATTTCAAAATTGTTTGGCCTGATCCTATGTTTTAGAGCATCTCTTTTATTTCATGAGGGGTGAGTATGATCATGTCAAAAACTTGAGATCAAGTTCCTAACACCATCTTCAATATTGTCAGAACAAGGATCCCTACACATCAATTCTCAATTTCCTTCTACAATAGTATCATCCAAAACCTTTCTTCTTTTCACATATCTTGTTAGTGTCTTTCTACTTAAGCCAATTTGACTTGAAGTGAAGAGATTTTGTGCTTTCTTGACATTTTTGGACTTACAATATACGTCAACATCACTCTTCTTGAAATTCTCTTATCTATTGATCAAGATTGTTTGCCAATGGAACCCAAACCTTTTTTAACATTATCAACAATATCTTTTTCTAGGCGTCTTTTCCTCTGTTTTGTGAAATATACACCCATCAATTGTAAAGTATCTTTTAGTTCATCATGAAGAATAAATGTTGATAATAGTTTGGTTTGACCAAGTGTATCATGATTTTTAAAATAAGCCTCAATTATTTCCTTTGAAGTTCTTTTTAATGCCCTCTTAGTAGTTTGACTAAGTTGTTCAACATACAATTTTAATTTCTCTATATCCATTTGAAGTAAATGATCTATATTTTTTGTAATAAATTTTCTCTTCACCTCTTTAATTAGATTCATAGTATGAATATCAGTAGAAGGAAGTGATCCTGACCCCTGTCCAACATCAAAGTGTGTATGGGCCTCCTCTTTAACATAAATTGTATGTGATTAGGTCTCCTCCCTAACATCAAATATGTGTTATTTAGCCTCCTCTACTCTAGTAATAAATTAGGTTGGATCTCTAATCCAGTTTCTATATGTTGAGACCCTACACATATCATATAAAAGAGAAGATTTTAGAATATATAAAAGTTAGATTATTAAACTATGGATAAAGTATCAAGTTGGTTATGAGTTCAGAATGAGAAAGTGTTAGGGATTTAGTATTCATCCTTACAATTTTCTCCAACTTTGAATTATAGTTTATAAGAGAGGGGGACCACCACATGCAAGGCCCCAGGTCATGGAGGGCCTAGATGTGGAAGGTTTCCCTAACTTTCCTCAGCTAAACAGGGTGTTAGGATAGGAAGATGAGAATGATGAGGACTATAAAGTCCTGCAACCACTCTGCAATCCCAAGATTCAAAATGAGGCTAGGTGAGATAGTTTTCAAGCTCAACACTATATCTTAGATAGCTCTCTGTCTAAGGATGAGAGTACAATTCCCAGATGATAGTGTGGTGCGTTGGCGTCTCTCAGGTGCACTGGCGTCCGTATGACTAGAGGTCCGAAAGTACAACATGAACTATCATAAAACAAGCTAGCAGCCTAGCTAGCGACTTCTACAAGAGAAAAACAACACTATGAAATATGAGAAGTACAAACGGATGTGATAAAGCAAATATACCAAAGCTAGGGTGACAAAGATGATTTCGTAGAAGAACTTATTTGCCAGCTAGCTCCTCGAAAGCATTTCCACCTACACACAAGAGAGAGAGGAAAATTTTGGGTGGATGTATAGGGGATTGCCTCAGTTAGACCCCGTTTAGGTGTTTCCACCTCCACGGACGGCCAAGAAATTAAGATAAAGAAAACAAAGTAGTAAAGAGCCCTAAAGCACTGCAAAACAGTAAATGTGCTTAATCAACCATGTGATAGAGGAGAGGAAAGGGAAGCTTATAACCTCCACCAAGAGCACTCAAGGCTGCTTGGGGGAGAAAATGAGAGTACTCGAGCCTCTGCTACAATGGTGTTTGTCCCCAACTTTCTCTATTGAAGTGATGGAGTGATGTATTTTTTGCAATGAGTTGCAAGAATGCTACTAAGAAAGCTTGAAGTGGATGCAAGAGAGTGTGTTGAAGCTTGTGGAGTGATTATAGAAGCTCAACTGAATGCTTAGAGTTGTGTAGAAGATGAAATGCTTGTTGAAGGAGTGAATATGAAGGAGAGATGAAGAAAAATGACCATATTCAGGTTGGTTGGCCGAAGGGGGTGTTACAACTTGACTACCTCTGAGAAGTGTAACACCTCTACAGGTTCAACCATAGGAATTTTCCAGGGATGTAAGTGCGTTGTACGGATGTCTATGTGTAGCGCGGGAGTCCCCGATAGAAACGCCTCCACTAACGCTCAAAACATGTGCCAAGTGGGATGCAAGTAGTAGGATTAGGTGGAATTAAGCCTCCAAACTTGGTTTTCTAAAGTGAAGAAGGGAAAAAGGGGAATTTTCATTAGGGGTGAAAATTCACTCCTATACGTTTTGCCTCCACTTTAGCGAGCACAAGTACTGATGAGTGCTCGGTAATGTAGATCAACGAAGGAGTAAGGTTAGAAATGTATACTTGAATCATCAAGGAAGCAGACCATGATCTGGCATTTACCTGAAGGTGCAAGGAAAGTGGAGGACTTCATAGCTGCTCGAAACTATGAAGTTGAAGAAAGAAAGTGTCCTACAGGCCCACAGACCTACAAGGAAGGTGTCCCCCAAAAACTCTAGCATGGAGGAAACCCAAAGGAAGTGCCCTAAAGGCTCTCAGGCCTATAGGGAGGTATCCCCCAATATATCTCGTATGGAGGAAACCTGAGAAAGCAGACTCCGCAGAGTCAGGAAGTGGCCAAGTAGGCAAGTATGTGGATAGTCATGCAGACCGTCGATGAATTGGAAGTCTTTCAAAGGGGTCCCTTGGGAACCCTTCAAAAGGAGAGGGGTCCACTCAAGGAAAATGCTATTTGAAAGGTGAGGTCTAGTCAGGCTGCCCCCAAGCTAGACGCAAATGATTTCACTCAAGATAAGATCTTTCAAAGGGGGTCCCTTGGGAACCCGTCGTGAAGAAGGGGGTCCACTCAAGGGACGCACAATTCTAAATCAGATGTTTTCTTTCTCAGAGTGATCCATCACCAAGGGATCCTTTTGAAAGATGTTCACTTCATCAAGGGATTCGAAAGGAAGAATATGCCCCCACATGAGGGGAAGATCAAAGTTGTTCCCACTTCGAAGGAAGGCTTTCAAGTCCTTTCTTTACAAACCCATGATGAAGGAAACATGTTCTGTTAGGGTTCCAAGTTGAGAATACGATTCTGAAGAAAGGTTTGCGTGGATTTTTGAGAAAATATTTGTTGGCAATGAATGTGTCTTCTAAAAATTGAAATGTTGAAGAAAGGCATTGTCACACATGAGAGGGACAACTCAAGCAAAGAAGAGAGAAAGAGAAAGAGAAAGAAAAGGAGAGAAAACAACACGAACAAAGGGCATAGGGGGATTTGGTTTAGCGGGGTTAGATTTGTCTGAGCTCGTATAAATAATAGGTAACCACGGTGCAAGACGAAAGATCATCAATCTTGAACCAAATCAAGAAGAATGCATGGAAAACAAAGTAAAAATAAAAAATTGGGTCAACATGGAAGGGAAGCCTAAATTCCCCCAACAATTTGTATCATCCCCAATTTATAAAAAATTAAGCAAAAACATGGAACAATGATGATACAAATAGAAGAAGGTTTACGACACAAAAAACCACGCTTGTATCCAAGCACCAACAAGGGTGACGAGGGTCATCTAGGCACACATAACATGATCACAGGGGAAAACATCAAAAAACACACACACACAAGATCAAGAAGGGGCCTCCTCCTAACACTGATTGACCAAAAGGTCATTCGCTTCCCACTCTAGGTCATCATAGGGGGAAGGAGGATGAGCCTACAATGGTGGGATGTTAAGAGGAGGAGCATCTATCCCTCTCACAACAAGGGCTAAGGAAGAGGGCCCCTCGAGGTCCTCTCCACCGAGTTCTTGTGGAGCTAAGGTCAACAAATTTGTGAAAATCTCTAACAAGGTCAAAACTTCATCCATAGAGTTAAACATGCACCTCACAGGAGCATCGTGTCTAACTTCAATGGATGGGGTAGGTTGCGCTTGAGATTCACCACTAAGCTCATTGAATGATTCGAGAGTGGTGAAAAACTCAAGGGAAGCCGAGACTGGTTCCATCACTAAGACAGAACAAGTCAACGTGGGGCCACCTTGTAGAGAAGGCAGGCTCCTCTTACGTCCTTCATTGCCAGAAGGATGACACTCCACCTTTTTCTTTGTCAGAGGAGGTGAACTCCCCACAGACAAGGCTAGAGGTTCAGAGGAAGAGGAGGAAAGAACCGCATTAGATACAACCAAAGTATTAATCATATCCATAGGATTTGAGAAAGGCTAGATACTAGAACATACATCAGTAGAGGTGATTAGAATGAAGGAGTGATGAAAACCTATACCCCCTTGAGGTTAGGTGCATTCATACTTGCAGTGGAAGCTGAAAGCGGTGCAGGACTAGAATGAAGAGAAGCAAAAGGAAGGGAAGAGGGCGACACTACAGGAGGTGCATTCATACTTGTAGTGGAAGTTGAAAGCAGTGCATGACTAGACTAAAGAGAAGCAGAAGGAAGGGAAGAGGGAGACACTATAGGAGGCCTTGGAATAGGGGTGGTCACTTCTTCCTCCTTCCTTTGTGAGGTGGCCTGCTTAGCCAGAAGAGCCTTTCGCTGGCACTTGTGCTCGTGTGCAAGGGGATTTCTTCAACTTTTTGAGCTGGAGGCTGTGAAGGAACAAAAGGCTCCTACTCAAGCATGGGAACATCCACTACAACTGTTTCTAGTGGAGGAACAAATTCTTGAATGGGAGTAGGAGGAATAGGTTGAGAAGCGATGGGGAGAGTTGGCTTAAGAGCCTCAACAATGGGCCTCTTCCCGTTCACTGCCTTAGGAGCAAGAGCGGTAGGAGGCCACAGATTGAATTCCCTTCGAGAATCTTTCTTTCTACCATATAAGTAGTACCATGGTCTGGGGTATTCATTGGGGAGATCTGTGATCTTGAGCTTGGGCTTGCGCCAAGGAGGAATCATCAGACTTAGCGGATAGCCATCCGACTGACTCATCCAATACTCTTCCCAAGAAAGGGGAGAGGATGAGGCAGTCTGGGGAAAAACAACCTTTTCTTTTCCTTTATGGGAAGGAGAGGGAGCTGGCATGGACTTCTCCTTTCCTTTATGGGAAGAGAGAGTAGTCAATACAGGCTTCTCCTTCTCCTCTCAGGAAGAGGAGGGAATTGATTGTTTTATCACTAGAAGGGTCAGTTTTGGCTGTCCCTGGCCCCCAGTTTTTTACTTCACATAATTCTTGTAAAGTATGTCAATTCTCAGAGGAAGCGGACCAACTAGGGAGGGTCAAAAGTGATCCAACGTATATCCACCACAAGACACCAATGGTTGATATCTAGTGTCATGCACTACATGCATGACACCTTCATGGGAGAATTTTAAACACTTGTGAATAATAGAGGCAATTCCGTTGATGGAAGCTAGACAAGGTATGCCTAGCTTTAGCCTAAACAAATCTGACTCTGGGATAACATTGAAAATCATGTCAATAGCCCTAGGTCCAACCAGGATGGACAGAGTTATCGAGCCGTAAGGTTTAAGACACATACCATCGTGTGTACGAATGGTAGATTTTGTTTCTTCATATTCTTCCCTTTGTAATGAATTTAATACTAATGTTTCTTCAATGATAACATTGGCATAGCTCGCAGGGTCTACCAAGACCCTTGTCACAATGTTACCATTCATGCTAGTGGGAATGTAGAGAGGCGAGGGTTTATTGTTTAAGGGAAAATCTTGTGATTTGAATGCAATTTCTGGCAAACCGAGTGTAGGTGGAGCAATGGAAGTCACCATGACCATGTTAATATAGCCCCTGGGTTGAGTAGCAGAATTAGTGGGATCTACAATCATGTTAGCAGAGTGTGACAAAAATGGGTCTGTGTATATTTTCAATTCACTATTAGCTTTCACCATTGATTTGTTAGCATTTTGTTTACTCCCATCGAGATGAATGGTACCATCCTCGATGTGGTCCTATATCTCATGACGTAGCCGCATACAACGTTCGATATCATGTCCATTAACCTAATGGTACAGATAATAAGTGTTCCTATCATACCAATTAGGGTAAGGCTCCTTAACAGGCTTAGGATTTAGTAAGGTTACGATCTTATCCTTCAATAACTTCTACAAAATAGAAGAATAAGATTCTAATAACTTTGTGAATTTTTTGTTATGCTTGAGGCCATTGTTATCAGTAGTGGTAACTACATTCGTAATGACCTTACCTTTCCCAAAGATTGATATGATGGACTTTCCCTTAGAACAAGAGCGCGAGCAGGATCCCTCAAACTGAACAACCGTCTGTTGGTACTCTCATAAGACTACACACAAGTGTGCGAAAGAAGGATATTTCATAAGGGTGAACTTCTCTTGCCAAGGCCTTTGTAAGTTCCCTATGATTACCTTCTGCATGTCAGAATTGGGCAACTAATATGAGATTTGTGAAAGGAGCACTTGGTAGCGTGCTATGAAATCGGTGATTTTTTGTTATCTCCTTGTTTACATCAGAAAAGATCCAAAAAGCTAATCTTCGGCCTGATGTTTGCTTGAAATTTCTTAAGGAATTGATTTACAAGTTGGACAAATGAGAAAATGGAATTGTCAGGAAAGGAATAGTACCACTCGAGCATTGTGTCCTTAAGAGATCGGGGAAACAGTTTGGCCATCAATGCGTTGTGATGGAAGAATTCCATGCATAGGGTGTTAAAGGTAGACACGTGTGTCTGTGGATCTCCTTTACCACCATACTTTTCAAATTTAGGGATCTCCATTCCTTGGGGGAAAGGAGTGTTTAAGATCGCAACTGATAATGGGATGTGTCGAAAGAAGGGCTGGAAGATAAGCTGGGCAGAGGCTTGGGAAAGACTCGCTAACTAGCTCTACATCTTACCCATATTCTAAAGAAGGGTGTTTAGAATAGGGTCATTAGAAGATAGAGGGCCGGAGGAAACTCCTCTAGAACCACCACCAAAGCCACCTCTAGAACTGCCATTGGTGTGACTTCTGCCAGAACCACTACCAGAGCCACCACCACTAGTAGGGCCTTTGCTGGAACCACCACCAAGACCTCCACTAGAGCCACCTCCACCAGCACCACTTCCACTATCAAATCCAACACCGCTACCAAAGCCTCCACCACTCATCCCGCCAAAACCTCCACCACTAGAGGTGATAGGGGGTGAAGCTAAAGCCCAAGGGGACCCTATTTACTTTGATAGTTTCAGGTTATTCAAAGACAACAGGGATACTAATAGAAGGGACCACATCGTCCATGTAAATAGATGTGGGAGGCATCGATACTCCTAACTATCCTTCATGCTCTTCGGAAGTGTCTCCTTGTGCAAAGCTAGGATTGCTCAAAGGAGCGCACAATTCGGCAAGACCGAGGAGGGTAGTTAGAAGATCTATGCCTATTCGATCTTTACCCATCATATGTTTTAACTTGCTAACACCCTGAGTGGCTCTAGCCATCTTTAAATTTCTTTCCAAGTGATATTCGAAGTTGCCAAGCCCTTTAGCAAGGGTGAAGACATACTCTATAGGAATTTGAATAGCCTCATGCTCGTCCATTGATGATGGTGTAGGAGATGCAAGGGGAGTGGGAATGTGATTGGTCTCATCAAAAAATCTAATCTCGTTCCTCAACAACTACTCCTGCATGGCCACACTGATGACAAGACCAAAAAAAAGGCCTATAGATAACCCAATAGAGACCTTCATCCTTTCCATCGGGAGGTGTCACACACTTATCCTAATGATATACTTAGAAGTTGTAGACTGGGTTGTGATGCTCATAAAACTTCACAACACTCATGAACACAAAAGTCACGAAGTAAGAGAGGCCTCAACACCAACGAATGAATAGACATTGGTTCACATCGGGTTCACCAAATATGTAAGAGAGGGGGACCACCACGTGCAAGGCCCCAGGTCATAGAGGGCCAAGATGTGGAAGGCTGACCTAACTTACCTCAGCTAAACGGGGTGTTAGGATAGGAAGATGAGAATGATGAGGACTATAAAGTTCTGCAACCACTCTACAATCATGAGATTTGAAATGAGGCTAGGCGAGCTGGTTTTCGAGCTCAACACTGTATCTCGAATAAATCTCTATCTGAGGATGAGAGTGCAGTTCCTGAATGACAACGTGGCATGCTAGTGTCTATCAGGTGCGCTAGCGTCCGTACAACCAGAGGTCCAAAAGTACAAGGTGAACTACCAAAAAACAAGCTAGTAGCCTAGCTAGCGACTTCTAAGAGAGCAAAACAACACTATGAAATATGAGAAGTACAAACGAATGTGATAAAGCAAATATACCAAAGCTAGGGTGACGAAGATGATTTCGTAGAAGAACCTATTTTCCAACTAGCTCCTTGAAAGCACATCCACCTACACACAAGAGAGAGAGGAAAATGTTAGGTGGTTTTTGTTATCAAATTTTCACCACAACTCAATTTGACAGAGCTAATTTGTTCAAAGATTCATTCTAAGGTGGAAATTTTAATTTATCTCTACAAATGTTTAACCATTGCAAGTGTTTAAATTATTTTGAAGTTTCAAGATGCAATGAGTTTAAGTTGTCTTATTCAATTACAACATTAAGAATTGCATAAATGAAAAGAGATGCTCTCATTCTGTATTCAGTTGCAATGTTCAAACATTGTTCTACATAAAAGGAAAAGATACAAAATTGAACAAGTGATTTACAAATGCTGAATTTATATTCATTGGGTAATGGAAACCAAATGTCCCACACAAGCCATGGGAGTAGCTATAACAATGTATTAACAAGAACACTCTACACTATTGAAGATGAAAGAAAATAAGACACATAAGAATGGACATAATCATCATTGCCTGTAAGTCTTCAAGCCAATCTTGAAATGGTGCACCATCCTTGTCCCTGAGCTCCTGATAGACCCGCAAGAGTTATCAAAAGTTATTAGAGCTCCAACTATGAACATTCCTATGTGAGGGTGTTGCCACAATATTGTGTCTCACTTTTGGGATGGGTTGATTTTTTCCTAAAATCACTGTTTTTAGAAAAAATGACGATTTAAGTCTTGAGAGGCTCCATCTAAAGGGTTTTAATTGAAGAGGGATATATAAGATCCCCTTAGATCAAACCCCTATAGTATTAAATCATACCCACAATGGAGTCTCCTTCACAACTATCAAAATGCTGGCAAAAAACCACTTTTTCTTTACCTTTTGAGGGATTAAATAACATCATTTAAAAATTATAATTTTCAAGATTCTATCCCTTGAAAGTAGCTTTCCAACAAGTATAGGTTTGATATATTTACATTTTATCATGTATTTAATTTTCATTTTTTTACTAAACATAGGTTTTTCTCTGAACATCAAGCTCTTTATTGTGTAGAGGTGGAAAAATAGTAAACCATTGTAAAAAAAATTCAAAAAATACCCATTCCCTAGATATTTATTTCCGTGTTTCGCCCAAAAAATAAAAATTATATTTCAATAAATACACAAAAATTTAGGTTGTGCGACACACACATATGTCCAAATTATAGTTACAGTGACTTCAAAAAATAATTTTAAAAAAATATGCAACAAAAAATTAGGAAAAAATATCCTTTCCCTAGATATTGATGTTGAGAATCTATATTCCAAAAATTAGAATTTAATCCTTTATAGAAAAAAAGTTATGTTGTATGATATAAACGTTACTTTCTGAAAATGTTGTTTTTTGTCTAAAACTAGTTATTAAAGGAGATGTTGAAAGATTCATGATTTATTTTAGAAAATTTGCAAAAAAATATATTCAGAATCTACACACAAATTTCCACAAATCACTAGTTCACATCATCTTCAAATTCTTTATGGTTTAGCTGCTATAAGTCTCAAAAGATGAAGATTCAATTAAAAACATTGATGTAAATGTCCATCTTGGGAAAAAAGTGAGACACAATATTGTGATTTCACTTGTGAATTATCAACAATAATGGAGAATGCTACTAATGATACATTGAAACAACTGAGCAAGAACAAGAAATGCTCCAGGAGCTAAGGAGGAAACACCAAGATAATATATTGTTTTTATCTAATATTGTTTGTTTCCATGTGTAGGTATAGGACAAGCCATACTGTTGATTCAAATTGAATATCATAAAGCATGTGGGGTAAAACAAGCTCCCACAAGGGTTGAGACCCGACATGCTATCCCTCAAGCATTCAAAGAGGGATTAATAAAGAAACACACCCAAAAATGCTCAAGGAAATACATCCATCAGATGAAGTGCATCATAAAGTGCCAAGAGGACTCAAACAATTGACCATTCAGGTCAGTCAACTCTCAAGGTGTAATGAATTGAAAATCATGAGTGATCAACTGTTCAAGTGCATGATTACATAATGTGATAGTGAACAGGCATACATTATGCCTTTTTTATAATCATCAATTATAGTTGAAGCAAATGGAAAGCCCCAGAGCATCACAATTGAGTGCTTCATATTTCAAAATCTTCCATGAAAACATTGCATTCATATAATCATGTTGTTGTTTAAGAGATAAAATGCATGAAGAGTACAAAAGAGGGACTAGCTTCATCAGTAACAAGTAACAAATGGTTGTAAGTGATCCACTGAAGGCAGAAAATGAATGCAGAGAGGGCATGTTGAACCAAAATGCAAGGCATCAAGTATTTGAGGGCTAAATGAAATGTGGAACAACATCATACATGGAGGTAATTTGAAAGTTTTGAATTTGTTTCAGTATTCTAGAATCATCTATATGAAAGGAAAAAAAAATGATTGCATAGTTCATTACTTATATGGAATTCAAAATGAAACATAGAACTGTGGAAGAGGAGTGAAATGTGCATGTTTTGAAACATGAGAATTCCTTGTAGCCATAGGTAAAGTCTACAAATGAAACACTAAGAAGTATCCTTGAAGTGAAATAGATTCATTACAAAGAGTGTTTCGTTGATATCAAGTGTTGCAGTTCCATTTTGAAATGTAAAACTAAATATATTATGAAGTTCCCAGTGAGTGCAATCAAGTAAGAACAAATAGCATGATAGTGGTATGTACACAGTGCAATCAAAAGATACATTAAGAGGCTTCAAATGCAGGAAAATGGTGGTGTTTCGAGCTCAAATATAGGTGGCAAGTGAGCCTAATTGGACTCTCATGGTTGCGGCATGGGAGAAAAATTTCTTTTACAAATAAAGATACCCCATTTAGGGAATCATGCAAAATACATAAAGAAATTAATTATGACTCAAACACATGTCGACAGTGGAGCTACATGAATGAAGTTAATGGGTTTGTATACCCTGAAATGAGGTGACAAGTGCATAGGAAAAAGTGAGAAAATAGAAATACACAGAAACCCTAGCCAAAGCTCTCATGGCTACAGCCTTAGAGAGTCTCTCCTTTCAAGAACCAAACATACGCTTAGGGTTTTGGTCATTAAAATGTATCCACAGTGATAAATAACAAAGGGTCGAGCCCTTGACAACAAAGAGTGCTTTCAAAATGATGAAATCAAAACTACAGGCCCGCAATCAAGAAGGGTTTTGAAAACCCAAAAAATAGAAAACTTCCACTCAAAAAATGTTTCATTTGACAAAGAAATCATTTGATTATCATGGGCCAAGCCCTACCAAGTTTTCATTCGACAAAAGGAAAGAGAACACATAGTGAGGTCACGGCCTGTATAATGGCCTTCAACATTTTCTTCACAATGTTCATATTTTTTGCAAGACAAGCTTGGATAAGCTTCATTTAAGAGGGAAATGCTCAGAATAGCGAAGCTTACGTTCTGTATTGAGGTGGAGGAACACAACAATGCCGTAGCCAATGCTTTAAGAAATGCTCCAAACAATGTCACCATGGTTGGCCATAAGGATGGCAAAAGGAACGACACAAGAAAAACAAACAAATGCATCAAAATACAATGGTGGCTGCGGCCAAAGGGCCATTTTTTTTTCTCATCAAATGAGCTAATGAAAGCACAAGAAAAGGATTCAAAAGCTTACCATAAGTGTGGATAGCCGAATACACCCAGATTTGAAGAGGAAAGAGCTTGATGGTGGCTCCAAAGACAAAGCCCTAGTCTTCCCATGGCGGCGCAAGTAGAGCCACATCTTTCACCAGAAGCCAATGATGCAAATGATTTGCAAGTGAAGTTTTTGAAGGACTTTTTGTGTGTTAGGGTTTCACCCTTATCAGCCTATGTGATTTTTATCACATATGTTTTATTTTTTCAAATGCCATCATCTTTCATTTGCCTAGGCCGATAATCCTATGGCTTATATTTTTCTTTTGATTTTTACAGAAAATCAAACTCATAAAATGCTTGTGGCCCCTTCTAGGGTAAGCTAGATTCTTGCCTTAGAGAAACTTCATGTCAAGTTGCCCTTGGAGACAAAGTGATGACCTAGAGTCATCAAACATTTTTTATTTTGTCCAAATAGACAAATGGGGAGTACATTTTTATGATTTTTATATAAAAATCAATCATGTAAAAGAGCATTGAATGTAATATATTGATTTTTGCAAAAATTTAAATGCAAAAAATCAATATAACTGAAGGTCAAGAAAGGAAAATTAAAGTTTTGAAGGAAAAACTGGGAGAAAATCAAATGTGGAAAAAGGGAGTTTCTATTTTGTTTTGTAAAACTGCTAGATTGTAAAACACTAGCTAAGTAGTGTTTCTATAAATTGCTTAAGTTGGTTGTTATTTTAAAATGCGGTTGTATAGTGCACTTCAGTTCACATTGGAACCTTCCATTTTGAGTTTAGTTCCTGGGCGGATTTGGAAAAGAGGTGGCAGTTCAAGCTTTCTATTTTCAGTTCTGGACAGTTGGAACTTGATTTTTGGGGCTTTTTTGGATCAACCCTTGGGAGATGACAAATTTCCATCTTTTTGATTCCTTTTGGAGCTGTTTAGGTGGCTGATTTTCAGCCTTTTTGGAGGAGCTCGAAAATGCAAAATGAGCTACTTTTTGGGTCTGATTTTTTCTATTTTTTAACCATGGGTCACTTGATGCCTTTATATTGGAGAATTTTTGAATTTCTTGGGGTTCACATTTTCAGTTTCTTGCTCTCCTATGCATTGTAGAGAGATTTTTGTAAAATTCTAAATCAGATTTTGATGCTTTGGCTCCTTCATTTGCAATAAAATCACCAGAGTTTTCCTTCGACTTTGCTTGTCATGGGCTCACAGTAATGATCTAATTTTGTTTGTGATTCAAAATAGCAGAGCCTTCTTAGTCTCATTATTGTGAGTTATAATCAAGAGTGACAAATAGTGCAGGTTGCATATTGTATTAATTGTTTAGGAGTCTTTATGCAAAATACTAATGTGTTAGGTGTCCTAAGGTGGATTGTGAGAACAAATTGCTTTGTGAGAGTGGTGTTGTGAGTAAGTTTGGATCAAAGTCTCAAATTTCTAGTTGATCATCATTAGCTATAGTTTTCATTCTTTTTTTTTTTCTCAGTTTTATCTCTCCTTTTCCTCAGAAAATTCATAGTTTAGGTGATTATCTAGAGGGAACCGACCCTGATCTAGAGATTCGCTCTATTGCACAGACTTACCCACAAGTCTAGAGAATTTCCATGTTGAGGCAGGATAAAGAATCCTAGCTTTTTTGAGGGTGCAATCCTGATCTCCAACAACTGTATAGGGGTCTGCCTTAGTTAGACCCCCGTTTAGGTGTTTCCACCTCCATAGACGGACATGAAAGCGAGATAAAGAAAACAAAGTAGTAAAGAGCACTAAAGCACTGCAAAATAGTAAATGTGCTTACTCAACCAAGTGATAGAGGAGAGGAAATGGAAGCTTACGACCTCCACCAAGAACACTCAAGGCTGCTTGGGGGAGAAAATGAGAGTACTTGAGCCTCTACTGCAATGGTGTTTGTCCCCAACTTGCTCTACCAAAGTGATGGAGTGATGTATTTGTTGCAATGAGGTGTAAGAATACTACTTGAAATCTTGAAGTGGATGCAAGAGAGTGTGTTTAAGCTTGTGGAGTGATTGTGGAAGCTCAATTGAATGCTTAGAGCTGTGTACAAGATGAAATGCTTGTTGAAGGAGTGAATATGAAGGAGAGATGAAGAAAAACGACCATATTCGGTTCGGTCGGCCGAAGGGGGTGTTACAACTTGACTCCCAATGAGAAGTGTAATGCCTTTGCAGGTTTAGCTGTAGGAATTTTCCAGGGACATAAGTGCGCCCTACGGGCATCCCCGATAGAAATGCCTCAATCGATGCTCAAAATAGGTTCCAAGTGGGATTCAAGCAATGGGCTTAGGTGGAATTAATCCTTCGAACTTGGTTTTCTAAATTGGAGAAGGGAAAAAGGGGAATTTGCATTAGGGGTGAAATTTTGCTCCTATACACAGTTAAACTATTGATCAAGAATGCATATCAAATTATTTAAAAGAAGAGAAAATGAACTAGTAAATGGAAATAACAAATCTAGAATGATATGTCCATATGTCCATGGTCATGTTCACAAGTTCCATCTAAAGTTAGTTTAATGTCCTATTTATGTTAACAATCAAAAAATTGTAGGATTTTCATCTAATCAAAATCTTAAATAAGCTCATTAACAACTACTTGCTAATTTGTCAAATAATGACAATGTGCTTGATCCTTCATATGAACAAGATAAAACATAAATTCTTGAAAGAAACTCAAAATGGATTGGTCAATTACTATGGACACCTCCATTTAGAACAAAACCTAAAAATTTATTCATAGAATAATGGAATGGTTAAAGCAACCAACATAAAATAGAGGTGAAAAAACCAAGAAGAAAAAACCAAATAAATTATATAACAAGAATATTTTAGCCAAAATAAATGAGTAAACACCCCTATCTTTGGCCACTCAAGCATTAAATATTGAAGAAGAATATGAAGCATCAAAATATCACATGCTTATATAGTAAAGAAGAAATTAAAAATCACGCACAAGGGTGTTAAAGTATAAGAGAATACTACTATGACACCTAATATATAAACTTATCCTCCTTCTACTTCTTCATAACATGCAACACAATAGTCTCTACCTCATACTTCAACTGTAGATGTAGGTCCAACCAAATATCCAACTAGAACACAACAATATGGGGATAAAGAGAAATTTGATTAGGCTCCTCTTGAAGGTCCCATAAAAGAAAATAACTTGACCTAGATACAACATAATACAAGAAACCTACTAAAGAGAAAGATGAGGTTACTAATGAAATTGCTAAGAAAGATGAATCTAGTCAATAAGAAGTTATATTAGATGAAAAGATAGAGGAGGTTATAATAAAAGATGTGTTTAGAACATAAAAGAACCCAAGTCCTGCAAATCTATCTTCTCTAGAGAGGACTCTAATTCAAGTGTTGACTTATTATCCTTATATATCTCCTACCTCACAAGAGTTAGTACCATCAAGAATATCTTCTCCTCCACCAAGTCCACCACCTTATGCTCCACCTAGTCCTCTACATCAAACTTCTTGACCAACTTCCTCATCTTAAAATAAAGTAGGAATAACTATTCAATATGGGACCACCCAACAAATAACTACAATGGATATAAGTATGCTAGTTATGTGGTTAGATTCTATAGTGTAAAAAATAATAAGGAAATACAATCCTACCACTAATTACTTTAAGGTAGTTATGAATTTGTTCAAGGCACCACCAAAACCCAAAATAGTACTTGATCAATCTCTACCTTCATTATAGATGATCATGGAGCTAGAATAGTAGAGATAACCACACCTCTATATTATAATGAAGAAAGAAACATGAAAATTATGGATAATCTAGTAACCAAAGAAATATTAGGCATAACATATGGGAGGTAGAAACATAAAGTTTCCAAAGGGTTATATCCATTATCATGGGATGCATGAATAAATATAAAAAAATTAAGGAATAAATTAAGACCCAAGTAGGTGAGTTAATGATATTTAATACCTTTTGGGCCCATATATTCCATTGCACCCACACCTACTCTAAAATATTGAAATCAATGATCAATGCAAAGTATAGTGTAAGAAAATAGAGCATGGACATATAGAAATATATACATATTTAAGAATGTGTAAGTAAAAGAACATGTAGATTTAAAACTCAATAATATTTAAGGTTTAAGGTTTAGGGTTTAAGAGTCTAGGGCATATAAGAAACTCTCACAAGTCCTTAATTTACCATAATTTATTTTGAAAATTACAACTTTAATACTTAATTATTATTATTCATGTTGTATACAATACATTCTAAATTCCTAATTTATGTGTGTAGATTTAACTCAAATTACAATATTTAAGGAACTTAGGGGTTAGGGTTTAGGGTTTAAGACTTAGGCTTTAGGACTAGGGATGTTTTGAGGATACTCAAATTATGCATGTCTCCATTGAGGGAGGGTCCTAGATATGACCTAGGGTTTATCATAGATGTACTTGGAAAGTAAGGTACAAAAATATAGTAGAAAGGAATTTGATTAGTTAATTTAGTGGAAGAGAATTTAACCAAAACATCTAATCATAGATTTAGTTCAATAGTATTTAGGGTTTCAAGGGTAAATAGGGTTTAGGATTTAGTTAAGTAGACTTAGGGAACACAATGGTTTTAGTAGAGGACTTAAGAATGGTAATGGGATCTATAACATTTAAATAAATGCATATTTAAAACATACTTGAATTGATAAAATTACATTGATTGAAAATAATTTGATCTTATTGATCCTAATCTTATCTAAAAGATGATATAATTGAAAAAAATAATAATTTATATAAATATACATACCTTATCTTTAAGCATAATATATTTGCATCCTTTCTTCATGAAATTTTTGTTCCCTTTTTGTTGAATGATATCATACAACCTTATTTTTCCTTGTCCTTTTATTTCCCATCTTCTTTGTAAAATATGATCTTAATAATTTCTTTGCTAATTCTGTGTTTCAAATTTGTAAAGCACTTGCAAAAAATATGACCGTTCGAATAGACCCAGTGAATTTCCCTTTTTTTTCATATTAAAATCATAAAATACGACCTTGCATCTATACATGTAATTCAAATAGACATGTTTTTTTGTGAAATGTCAGCTAAAATTGGCCTTCGTTCGAAGTTTGGCTACAAAAATTCTATAAATATTATTTTATTCAATGACATTCATTTGAAGGTCCTTAAATAATATTTTTTTTCTGGTCAATACATCTTTTGTTCGAAGGTACCTTCGATTGAAGATACCTTTGATCAAAGGTACCTTCGATTGAAGATACCTTCGATCAAATGAAACTTTGAACAAAGGGCCTTAGAAAGACACTTAGTGGCTTCTTCAAAATTTCCTCAAAAAATCTAGTTTCAAACCTCAAGTTGGACCTTCAAATGTAATTAAATTGACAAGATAACTTGCAAGATTGTAGCCCTCAAAATGAGATTTCCAACAAGTATGATTTTGATATATTTTCATTTTTTACTAAACATAGGTTTTTCATCGAAAATCAAGATCTTCATTCTACATAGGTGGAAAAGTAATAAAACACTGATTTTTTTTCCAAAAAACACCTTTGCACTAGGTATTGATGTCCTTATTTCACCAAAAAAATAAAATTGAATTTTGATATATACACAACAAGTTATGCTTGACGACATACACCTATGTCCAAATTATAGTTACCCTGACTTAAAAAATTAATTAAAAAGAATATGTAGAAAAAAATTTAAGAAAAAATATCCATGCACAATATATTGATGTTAAAATTCTATATTTTAAATATTAGGATTTTATCCTTTCTAGAAAAAAGTAATGTTGGACAACATAAACATTACTTTATGAAAATTTTGTTTACTATTAAAGACTAGTTAATAAAAGAGTCGTTGAAAGATTCACAATTTATTTCAATTTTTTTAAATATATTTAGAATCTACACACAATCGCCACAAATCACTAGTTCACATCATTTTCAAATTCTTAATGGATTAGCTGATGTAGGTCTCAAAAAGTGAAGATTTAGTTTAAAATGTTGATATCAATGTCCATATTGGCCAAAAAGTGGGACTCATTATTGTGGGATTACCCAATTTTGTGTGTGCTTTCCAAGTGGAGTATGGAAAAAATTCTATATGATATTTTGCAAGAATACAAAATTCACATTTTCCAACTATCTTAGATAAAGTGTGAGAAATTGTAACCCATTCTTGTGCATGATATAAATGCTAACATAATTAATATTCCCAAATCTTATGTGCCATAAAAGACTAAGAGATAAAGTACCTTATTGAATAAGACATGCAAAACCCATTGAAATGGCTGAAGTGCCATGGAGTTTTAATAACTTACCATCTTCACAACAAGTAAATCCAACTTGATTAAATTTGACTTCTTCCTAACAATTACATTTCTATCTTCCAACAAAATAGAGTGGCCTTATTATTGAATCAATACTAATGACAAAAAATATGTCACAATTGAGGAAGATACAAGACATCATGAATTAAAAAATCTAAAAGGCTAGGCAATTTGAGCTGAATGGTTTCTTTCTCAATAGGCTTGAGGCTTGATCTATTTTCCAAATAGATTGGACCACAAACACCTTATTTAAATTCTTTTAAATAATCACACTAAAATATCATATGTTGTGTGGTTATCGTATCTAACACCTAATCATCATACCATGAAGCATTTATTGAATTATAGTAGCACAATTTAGTATAGAGAGCATATATTCATCATTATCACTATCCCATGCAAATTGGGCTATTCTTGAGGCTTTATCATTATAATGTGTTTTATCATCATTTATGTCAAGAGAAGTTCTTATTAGGAGGCTTGTCTTCCTTTTGAGCAAGAAAAACATTTTTACCAATGCTATCATTTTTTCTCTCAAAAGTCTTCTCACATTATGTCAAATTTTCAATCGATTGATCAAAAGTGGAAATTTTCCATTGATTGCTTGAAGAGATTCCAAATAATTTGAATGTGTTGGAAGAAATGTCTTTACATAGACTATAAAATAAATATATATTTTTTTAATATTGAACAAAGCAATAAGAAATTACAAGAATGAAGCTACGAGAAGTAGATGAAGTACATAGCCAGCCAAAAAGGCACCAACCATGGCCAAAAGTCCAACCATAGAAATAAAAATTACAAGAGTTGTACAATAATTTATCACCAACAACATTTACATCTTGTTTTATAGCTCTAATTTTAAAAGTCAAACTCATGACATCACCATTATTTAACTCAAGATAAAATTGTTGCAAGTATGAGCAAGTTTTGGTGGTGATGTCATTAATGTTGATATTGATGTCAACATAGTTCAGTATGTTGCAGATTGTACATGTATAGCTAAGATGCTGCTAAGATGTTCTGAGTACATAGAGCTATCTTTATGGTGTTGCAGATGTGTTGGTTTGATGAGTTTCCAAATGATTTTGATAAAATTAATAAAGAAGAGAAGTCAGAGTGATGAATGTGTTTAGAATGTGCTCTTGTATGTGCTCCACATTTCTTCTGTGTTGATCCTATGCTTGTGCAGATTTGAATATTTGATAATGGTGATCTAGTGGTGATATCTACTGAGTTTTAGCTTCTGGTTTGATGGTACGTGAAAGTTACGTTCACCGATGTGTGAATTGTTTTGACAAAGTTGATCTTCTAAGGACTGGGAGAAATCTTTCTGCTTCACATTCCTTTGTTGTTTTGTTTCAGATCTTGCTGCATACCCTGATATTTGCACTTCTCTAAATGTGCAAAACAAATAAGAAACGTGAATAACAAAATATCAAGGACACCTCAAGATTAGCCAAAAGAGAGATAGAGTAAGAAAGGAAATGGATAAACAAAATAGAAACGATATCACCTTCCTTGCTGTTGATTTCTCCTTGATTGGCCCTTGATTGGAATGGATTGTGTGCTCCTTAGATGATGGGTTGAGTGACTAAGATGCAAGATTCTATATGCAAGATGATTAACAAAGATGGTTGAATGATTGAAAAGGCTTGAGGATTCAAATGGACAGCATGTAGTTATCAAAATGCAAAGTGTTGAGAAGGCAAATTGGCAGCATGTGGTTGCTCCAAATGAAAGTGTTGAAAATGCCCTTGAGGAGGGGGTATTTATAGAAGAATTTGAATTCTCTAGAGAATTCAACGGTTGAGATGCATCCAACAAGGCCAAGATGAAGGGCTATGGTGGGTTGAGAACCCACAAGCCCTCACATCTTGACATGTGGAGGGTGAAGTGGCCAAGGGGGGATGAGATGGAAATGAGTTGTCAAAAGGTACATGAGGTGGAAAAATGACATGCACCTTGGGGAGTGAGGAGATTTCCACAAAAAGGGATTCCTTGTCCCCAAGTGGGAGTGAAAGGGACATTTGAGGAATTTTGGAATTCCTCAAAAATCTACATGGAAAAAGGAAGGGTGGTTGGGGATATAAGTGTGAATTAAAAGTGCACTCATGGGACCGTCTAGAAGGGATAAAGGTGGGCTCAAAGGTGGGACTTGGTCACATGTGGAGATTGTGACAAGTCCAAGGTACAGAAGCCTTGGAAGGGATAGATGTGAATTAAAAATTCACATATAAAAGAGGGGAATCTAGGAAGAATAAAAAGGAATTAAAAATTCCTTGGAGAGTGATTAGGCTTAATTAATTAGTAATTAGAGGAATAAATAAGGATTAGAAACCAACTTGCAAAAGTTGGAGGATGTGACACATCCTAATCAAGGATTAGGCATGTGCACATCCCTAATGAAGAAATTAGGAGATGGATTAGGATTAGATGAAAATGACATGTGAGGAATTAAATAAATGTAATATTTATTTAATTTATTTGAAGAAAAGAGGATTAAGGAGGGTAAGGTATTTAATTATTAATTAAAAACCTTAGAGATTTGGCAGAATTAAAGATATTGATTAAATAATAGTAATATTACTTAATTAACTGGATAAGAGGATGTTTAGATGAAAAGTGATAAATTTGGATAAATTAAGTGTCCAAATTTGGATGTCTACATTTTTCCCCTCTTTGAGATGGTGTTACGAAGTAGCATCATTTCAAAGAATATTAAAATATAGAACCTAGAAGAAGATGGTTAGATTGGAAAATATTCCCCAGTCATCCAAAGGAGTGACTAGGAAGGGAAAAAATGATGAAAATTGGGATGAGGATGCCCCCTCGAGGGACGCGGGTTGAAGAGAGAAGTGCGTGTGTGCTCTGAAAATAAATGATGATGCAAGGGGAGATGAGAAGATGATGCAAGGTGATGGGAAGAGAGTAAGTGATATGGGAGATGGATGGAAACACCGTGGATTTTCAAAATGATGTTGCTTGATCAAGTACAACCAAATGGGTTGATGATGGATAAGGTATTTGTCAATGAGGGAATGGAAGATCCTGAAACCGCCTACAGGATACAGGGAATGATACATCCCAGCAGGTGTGATGGGGAAGGGATACATCCAAAACACCACTAAGGATAAGGGATGGAGCCACCTCAGATGATGATGAGGTGTTGTTGATGAGGGAAGGATATCCAAAAACAACACCAAAGGGATAGGGAAAGAATACCTCCCGTGTGGTGATGATGAAAGTGTTGTTGATGAGGGGAAGGATACATCCCAAAACAACACCAAAGGGATAGGGAAGGATACTAATGGATGATGATGATGATGGGTCAAGGCTGGTAACAAGACTGAGAACAAGACCAAGGATATGATTAGATGATTCAGGTTAAGTGGAATGGATGGAGATTGGATAGAGATGTGAGATAAGGATGAAGGATGAATGGATGGGGGGATTGTGATATATAAGAGGATGGGGGATATATGCAAAATGATGGAATGGAGAATAAAATGAAATCCTAATGCAATTTGTCATCTTCAGAGCACTGATTTTTGCTATAGCATAAGACACAAGATGCCAAGGTATGAAGAACCAAGGCGAATTAGTGTCTAATGCATAAAATAAACATAACAGACAAGAAGGCTATCGCAACACCCCAAAGTCACCAAGACTTTGATCGGGCCAGGTATTGAGATAACCACAAGCACAAAAGGATGCCCCAACATAACACAAGACCTTGAGGATCTTGGTGGGTACTACGTGGGACAACCAAGAAGGCACAATCAAATAAAAGAGCAAGATATGCCCCTATGTTGACCAATCAAGACAAACCATAATATGATGGATCATGGTGGCCTTGACAAGTGATGATAGGGAGCTCAAATGATAAACAAAAGCCAAAAGCATCAAAAGATCACAATCAATTTCAAATGTCCTTTGCCATAGGATCAAGGGGAGGGATGGGATTGATGAGGTCTGTTAGGAAGGATGCATCCTGTTGAGACCAAAGAGGATGGATATGAAACTAAAAGATCATTTTGACACGGGACGCACAAAATCGATTGGATCTCATGATACAAGTGGATCGCGTTTGTTAAGAACCGGCTAGATAAGGGCATAGCTTGATGGCACAACACAAGGAAGACAAGACATGGGACTAACACACCCTAAAGACCTAGGGGCTCGGGGGCCGATCAAAGATTAGCCTTGCCTACGTGAAAGCGCAGAGCCCTCGTAGTTCGATAAAACGCTGACAACTGACCAGGATGGAGATTTCGATGGATGACCAAGATAGGATAGAGAACAGGAGAAAAGTAGACAATATAGATCGATGATGGATGGACCCCGGGGGCGGATCAAATGATCGACCTTGCCTACGTGAAAGCGCAGGGGCAACGTAGTTCGACAAGACCGAAGGCAAACAATGGATAAAGGATGATGGATGATGATAGGATAAGTAGATAAAAAGATGGGACTGATACGACAAGATAGGATAGACCTATTGGATTGGATAGGATGATGACGATCATATAAAGCTCAGGGATGGGATAGTTATCCAAAGCAGTAAAATGACGTGGGAGGATGATATGATAGATAGATGAGTGATGAAAAGTGATGAAGCACGGGTGATGGCATTGGGTTGCATGGAGGGAGGCCTATAGCCAGATACGACGCAACTGGATTGTGGTACAACTTTCATTCTCCCCCCTTTATATACCCCGCTGGTACACGTGGTTGGAATCGTCCCTTGGGGTGATGAAATCCCCAAGCAGGTCCCACTAAAAGGAAGACACCAACTGTTTCCAACTACTCCCCAGGCTCACACGAAGTGCAAGGGGAAAGTGAAAACAAATCAATTCCCCCTTGGGTAACACAAAAGTAAACAACCACAACAAACAATAAGATTTAATCCCCCTAATTAGACTATGTTTGAAAACAACAAAGATAATTTTTGAAAGTCTGATTATGTAGATGACCCTGCAAACAAATGTTAGTTGTCCTCTTTTTCGCCTTTGGTCAAATTTTGCCACAATATGCTGCAAAAACGTTAGTGAAAAATAGCAATATTCTTGCCAGAACAACGTTAGAGAGTTATCACGTGAAAACCGCAAAAAACTAGAGCAAAAACGAAGCCAAAACACCCATTTTACCTTCTAAACTGTGCTGTTTTGGGGCACTACCGCACTTCTGTGAGGGCGCTGCCGCACTTCTGTGGGGGCGCTACCGCGCTTCTGTGGGGGCGCCACCGCACTTCTGTGGGGGTGCCACTGCACTTCTGTGAGGGGCGCTACCGCACTTCTGTGGGGGCGCTACCGCACTTCTGTGAGGGTGCTACCGCACTTTTGTGAGGGCGCTACCGGACTTCTGTGAGGGCGTTACCGCACTTCTGTGAGGGCACTACCGCACTTCTGTGGGGGCGCTACCGCACTTCTGTGAGGGTGCTACCGCACTTCTGTGGGGGCGCTACCGCACTTCTATGAGTGCACTACCGCACTTCTGTGGGGGCACTACCGCACTTCTGCGAGCTTTTCCTGCAAAATTCTTAACTCGAAGAGACGTTAAATGCAAGACCCGTGTGTGGGTCCCACCGGGCGTGCCAGAAATGTATACCCTGATATTCGCACTTCTCTAAATGAGCAAAACAACTAAGAAATATGAAAAACAAAATATCAAGGACACCTCAAGATTAGCCAAAAGAGAGATAGAATAAGAAAGGAAATGGATAAACAAAATAGAAACGATATCACCTTCCTTGCTGTTGATTTCTCCTTGATTGGCCCTTGATTGGAATGGATTGTGTGCTCCTTAGATGATGGATTGAGTGACTAAGATGCAAGATTCTATATGCAAGATGATTAACAAAGATGGTTGAATGATTGAAAAGGCTTGAGGATTCAAATGGACAGCATGTAGTTATCAAAATGCAAAGTGTTGAGAAGGCAAATTGGCAGCATAAGGTTGCTCAAAATGAAGAAGTGTTGAAAATGCCCTTGAGGAAGGGGTATTTATAGAAGAATTTGAATTCTCTAGAGAATTCAACGGTTGAGATGCATCCAACAAGGCCAAGATGAAGGGCTATGGTGGGTTGAGAACCCACAAGCCCTCACATCTTGACATGTGGAGGGTGAAGTGGCCAAGGGGGATGAGATGGAATGAGTTGTCAAAAGGTACATGAGGTGGAAAATGACATGCACCTTGGGGAGTGAGGAGATTTCCACAAAAAGGGATTTCTTGTCCCCAAGTGGGAGTGAAAGGGACATTTGAGGAATTTTGGAATTCCTCAAAAATCTACATGGGAAAAGTGAAAGGTGGTTGGGGATATAAATGTGAATTAAAAATTCACACTCATAGGATGATCTAGAGGATAAAAGGTGGGCTCCAAAAAGGTGGGACTTGGTCACATGTGGAGATTGTGACAAGTCCAAGGTTCTAGAAGCCTTGGAAAGGTGGAATGTGAATTAAAAATTCACATATAAAAAAGAGGAATCTAGGAAAAGAATAAAAGGAATTAAAAATTCCTTGGAGAATGATTAGGCTTAGTAATCAATAATTAGAAGAATAAAAATAGGATTAGAAGCCAACTTGCAAAGTTGGAGGATGTGACACATCTAATCAAGGATTAGGCATGTGCACATCTAATGAAAATTAGGAAATGGATTAGGATTAGATGAAAATGACATGTGAGGAATTAAATAAATGTAATATTTATTTAATTTATTTGAAGAAAAGAGGATTAAGGAGGGTAAGGTATTTAATTATTAATTAAAAACCTTAGAGATTTGGCAGAATTAAAGATATTGATTAAATAATAGTAATATTACTTAATTAACTCGGATAAGAGGATGTTTAGACGAAAAGTGATAAATTTGGATAAATTAAGTGTCCAAATTTGGATGTCTACACTTGCAGATCTGGGATATGTCTTGTGAAGGTATTTTTTGTGCTCTGGCAAAGATGTTTGAAGTTTGGTGATCTGGAAGTCATGTTTCAGTATAAGTTTGTACAGTTCAGATGGACTGGTGAAAGGTGTTTAGTGTTTGAAGTTCATTGTTTTTGCTGCAAATGTATTTGGAGGAATCTGAGATGTACTCTCATGCATAAGGAAGCATGTTGTGGAGATTGCATGTCATCTTCTTATTGGGAAGCACGTACATCAATGTTGATTTGTGTTTTCATTAGATTTGGCCATCCTGGTGTTTACACTTCATTCAAAGAATAAAATTTAATTAAGTGTGTGGTTGATTCAAGATATTATTTCTAATCTTGAAAAATGTTTTTTATTGGTCCACTCTCATTCCTTTCCACCGCGAGAATGTTGAGTTGCCGACCTAATTTGAATTTATGAAATGAGGTATTTTTGGCCGACCTTGGAGAAAGTTTCTAAGGTTGAGGATGGTATAAAAGCAAGTTTAATTGTGAAGAGTTGTATGACAAAGATGCAAAGTGATGAAAGTGAGCCTCAAATCATAAGAGCAGAAGTGTGTGTGTGAGTGAGTTGAGAAAATAGTTATTTATTGTGTTGGATTCCTGAAAGTAGTGAGCTAAAGGTTTCTACAATCCTTATCCAAGCTGCAGATGTGTGTTAATTGTTGTGGTTGATCTTTTTTTCTCTCTTGTATTTGTAGGTAGTGAGCCTCCCTGTTGGACAGTGAGTCCTTTCTGTAGGCAGTGAGCCTTTGTACTTGGATAGTGAGTCCTCTTCTAGGCAGTGAGCCTCTGTATTTAGTTTTATAATATTTTTATATTGTGAGTTAATCCTCATCGTGGGTTTTCCCTTATTGGGTTTTCCATGTAAAAATATGGTGTTCATTGTGTTGATTTACTTTTTGTTATTTGTGTTTCATGCTCTTTCTTAATAACATAATAGTATGGTTATGAAATTGATAAGTGTTGAAGTCTTAAGTTTGAATCTTGTGAAAACTGATTCACCCCCCCTCTCAGTTGTGCTACGCCTGTTTAACAATTGGTATCAGAGCTTTGGTTCCTTGGTGTAAAGCTTAAAAAGCTTAAGGAAGATCCGATGGTGCATAGGTTGGAAATCCCTATGTTCGATGGAACTGACTACAATGATTGGAAGGGACAGATGAAAGGATATATTATCTCTCTTGGTTTCAAGACATGGAAGGATTTTGAGACA
The DNA here is from genome assembly GCA_007258455.2 of Sequoia sempervirens. Lineage (NCBI taxonomy): Eukaryota > Viridiplantae > Streptophyta > Pinopsida > Cupressales > Cupressaceae > Sequoia > Sequoia sempervirens. The sequence continues at coordinate 115,613,170 of VDFB02075321.1, read as the reverse complement.
AAGTATACTGTTGTCACCTGGATTTTGCACCTTGTCGAATGTAAAACTCAACAATCCAGTGCAACATGGGAAGACCTCATAAGGTGTGGGTCACTTGCAGACTGAGGTCAACCTCCAGAGAAGGCCGACTTCCTTTGGTGTCACCTAACTACTATTCTTGTAAGGAAAGGGAGAAGGAGTACATATGAATGGAACTAAAAAATTAAGGTGATACACTGCATTTATAAGAAATTATGAAATGAAAACAAGGTAATCATACACTGGAAAGCTAATGGTTACTTTTTCACTTACTCGACATAACCCCTTTAGACTTATGCATCATTCTTAAAAGGTTTGATCTACATACATATCTTAAGAAGAAAGATGAATTTCACAGCTTTAAGATATGAATACAGATTTAGAAAACACAGTTGAAAAACTTGCATAACCTAAAAATACAGAAATGAGAGTAATACAAACATTAACACTGGCTTCTGAGGTAAACTCTGTGTTTTATTCTAGATTCCAGTTGAGTTACAAAACATACATTAGTTGAGAAAGGATTTTAAAAAAAATCACTCTCTCTTTGGAATGCATAATCCGAACTATATACTGAGAGGCAAAAAATGCCTCATATATCAAAAATATCGGCCCCCTAGGGCTTACAAAAATATCTGACTTCGGGATAAAAATCCCCTTAGATATTTTGCCTAAAATTAATGCCGCATTCAAGTGTGTCCATGTTGGTGAAGAGTCGCTCTCGGGAGAAGCCATCTGATCTTTTGCAGCTACCGCATTCACTTCTACTCCTCATGTCGATCTTCAAACCTCCCTAGCAAGCTGCTTTGAATGCTCCTGAGCTCCGAATAGATACATGTTGCTTTTCATTTTGTTAATCTTCTTCTCCCAAGTCAGACTACCATGGCTCACCTTTAGCTCCCTCTGATTGGTTGATCAGATGCCACATAGATTCTTCAGGCGGTCAAAAACTCTCTTTGCAGAATTGCATGTCGGTGAGACACTAATCATGTCTCCCCGATGCGATTATACCTTCCTATGATTATCGACATAGCTTGAAACCGTCGATGAGAGTTCATAGCGAGCCCAAAAGTCATACCGATATTTCCTCTGTGGTTTCCAAGACAATCGCTCTCGGGAAGACCCTTTGCCGAAGGCAATATCCCTCGGTGAACTCATCTCATTGTTGGAGAATATTTTTTTTATAAGTTGGGGAGACATCTTGCCGAATTCATCCTGTTTTGGCGAGGGCCGATCCTCCTATGCTCAACAGTCGGTGAGACTTATCGGGTCGGCGAGACCTCTCCCGGAACTCTAAATATTATACCGAGGGCACCTTTTGTCGGTAAGACCTTCATCACTCGGCCAGACCTTTTGTCGAGCACCCCTATTCTCTCTGACCCCTTCATCTTCGGTGAGACACTAAGTTGCCGGTGAGACATTACGCCGATATCCATTCCTCTCGGTGAGACCTTTGTTATCTCTTCAGTCGGGGAGACATTCCTTGGTCGATGAGACCTCATAGTGAACTCAACTCCTTTCCCCGAGTGCAACATTTCTTTCGGCGTAACTCCCATCGGTCGGGAAGACTTCTCATTGAATTTGCAACACTATACTGAAGCCAATCCACTTCGACGAGACCTTTGTTAGTCACCAGGACCTCATGAAAAATGCCTCAACTCCTGGCGAGCTCGGACCATTCCTCGCGGGGGACCACCACTTGTCCACAACAGTCGGCAAGACCTTCGTTAGTCACCAGGACCTCACCGCCAAAACATTCCTTTCGTTGAGACATCCTAAATTCGCTGAGACATCTCCCCGAAGGCACAACCTTATACCGAAAGTATCACCCCTCCGGCGAGACTTCACTTGTCGATGAGACACTACATTGTCGGCCAGACCTCACATCGAAGCTCATCTCCTTTGCCGATGCCGCTTCATGAACGATTGTCGGTGAGACCTTCGTCTTCAGTAAGACCTCCTAGTGAAGCTCGCTTGCATATGCCAAAGGCATCCTTTCGGTGAGACTTATCCCGGATCGGCGAGACATCTGGCCGATGACAGTTACTTCCCCGAGACCTTCATACGCTTCGGTGAAACTCTCCCTTTTGATGAGACGTTACACTGAAGCCACCATAGTTGTAGTGAAACCTCACCCGATGACGTCCCTTTTTTCCAAGACCCTCATAAGTTGCCGAGACATTATCCCGAAATGATTCTATTTCGCTGACAGCGGATTCCTTCTTTTCGGCAAGACCACATTCTATTGGCCAGAGCTAATGGAAATGATTCCTTCATTCAGCGAGGCCCCTTCTAGTCGGTGAGACATCTGGAAGGTCTTGGCGACTCTCTCCTTAGAGGATTTTCATGCTGAACTTGACCAAGGTAGGCTTTCCAACTAAGCTCCCTATGACCTAGCATCAGATGCATGATTTTTCCCTTGTCACAAATGCTCCATTTGGCCCTCTCGAACATTTGTCACATGATTTATGCTGCCTGATTGAGCCCGAGGGTGAAAATTGGGCAACATTTCTGGCGACCTTTGCTGGATGTTTGCCTTCTGAACATGAAAAACCAATAGCCAAAACTTGTCCATTGGGCATGGAGTCGTTAGGAAAACATCAGAAAAAAAAAAAATAGTTCACACATGGTTGCAACTCGCTTGAGACTCATAGAACACAACAGGTTGCCGAAAACAACAAAATAGGAGAGGCTAAAAAGGAAACTATTTACCATGTTGGAACAACACTTAGGAAAAAACTAAAACCTAACCTAATATGTACAATGGAAGAACTCATCAGAATTGAAAACAAGGCTTGAGGTATATCCCATGGACTGGGATAGGAAGTACTTCACCTTCTATTATGGCCAGTTGATAAGCATTGTGTTCTTTGCAGTCTCTGATGATAAATGGACCCGTCCACATGTTGTCAAACTTTGTGTAATGGCCCGACCCACTTTTTAGGACATCTCATTTGAGAACATCACCTTCTTTAAATATTTTGGCTGTAGCTTTCTTGTCAAATGTTCTCTTCGTTTGGCACTGATGATACTCCAGAGCTTTCATTGCCTTGTCTCTTGATTCTTCGAGTTCCAAGAGCTCTGCATATCTCATGAACATTGGGTCATGTTCCTCAAACATCTCCAACTGGTGAACAATGTCTAGAGATGGAAGCTCCACAGATATAGGTAATCTAGCCTCCTTGCCAGAAACTAACATGTATGGTGAATTACCAATGGACCTCTTAGGAGTCACTCTGTCTGCCCAAAGTGCATACTTTAAATTAATGTGCCAAGTCCTTTGATTATCCTCTATATTTCTTTTAATAATCCTGATGAGATTTTTGTTCGTGCTTTCAGCTAAACCATTACCCTGAGGGTAGTAATTTGAAGATGTATTCAAATGAATGCCATGTTTAACAACCCAATCAGTTACTCTTAAACCTATGAATGCAAGAGCATTATCAGATATAATAGAGTTAGGAACCCCAAATCTGGTTACTATATCCTCATAAAAACTCAAAACTGAAGACTCCTTTGCTTCTCTCAAAGCTATTGCTTCTGTCCACCGTGTGAAGTAGTCTGTAGCAGTGAGCACCCATTTATGACTAGTACTAGATGGTGGATTTATTGGCCCAATGAAATCAATGCCCCATCTCATGAAGGGCTACTATACCCAAATTGGATGTAGAGGCATAACAGGCAGCTTTTCTTTTCTTGCAAAAAGGGCACACTTCACACATTTCTTTGACCATGCATATGTATCTTTAAATAAACTAGGCCAGTAGTAACCAACTCTCATTATCTTCCATGAAGTAGTTCTTGGAGCAAAGTGACCTCCTGCAGCTCCATCATGAAACTCATGAAGTACCTTCTCAATATGATTATTGTGAATACATCTTAATGGAACATCATTTAGATCTTTTTTGGAAAGAACATTATCTACTAGTACATATGGTATAGACTGCAGCCTGAAGTATCTTCTTTTAGGTCTGTCTAAACCTAGTGGACACTCACTAGTTTGTAAAAAATGGGTCATGTCTTGAACCCAATTAATTGTTATCACAGGCACATCATCTTGAGCATCCTGAGACTCAATTGTATTAGCAAAAACAACATCCTTTTCTGATTCATTTTCACTAATTGTCCCTATAGCAAGTTGTTCACAGAGACCTTTATCTCTAACCAGTTTGGTAATTTTGATATCCACATCATATTCCATAACCTTAGGGATCCACCCTGCTCTTTTTTCATTCAGATCTTTACTCAACAAAAATTCCTTCACACTTGAGTGTGCAGCCAGAATATGAATTTTGCTATTTGAAACTAGAGGCTTAAACTTCTTTAGGCTTCTGATCACGACGAGAACATGATTTTCAACAAATTTATATTTCTCTTCATAATCAGCAAGTGCTTGACTAAAGAAAGCTATTGGTTGCTCTAAATTATCACTATTTTTCTATACCAGCATAGCCGAGATTGAACCAACACTTCCATAAGCATATAAGAAGTATTTAGAAAAATATGGATTTACCAGTGTTGGAGCTGATGCTAAAGCTTCCTTGATTTCTTCAAAACAACGCTTTGCTTCTCCAGTCCAATTGAAACTGCATTCTTTTTCAGCATGGCGGTTAAAGGCTGTAACAGGTTTGCGACATCAGGGATGAATTTTCTCAGAAAGTTGATTCGGCCCAAAAAGCTCTGCAGACCCCTCTTATGATTGGGTAATGGCAACTCAAGTATGGCTTTGACTCTTTCAGGGTCAATAGTAGTTCCATCTTTTGACACTATGTGACCTAACAGCTTACCTTCATGCACTGCAAAAATACTCTTCATCGGATTGAGAGAAATACCAAACTCTCTGCATTTTTCAAAAACTTGCTTAAGGTGTGACAAATGTTCATCAGTGTTCTTAGAATAAACTGTAATGTCATCTAAATAAATCAGCATAATCTTATTAAGAAAAATTTGAAACGCCATATCCATGGCCTTCTGAAATGTGGCACCAACGTTAGACAAACCAAAAGGCATCCTCTTGTATGCCATGGTGCCCCACTTATGTAAAAGCAGTTTTAAACCGATCTTCCTCTTTGACCAACACTTGATTATAGCCCGAAAAACCATCTAATAAGGAAAATCTTTCAGAACCAGCTGTAGACATCCAAATTTGGACACTTAATTTATCCAAATTTATCATTTTTCATCTAAACATCCTCTTATCTGAGTTAATTAAGTAATATTACTATTATTTAATTAATATCCTTAATTCTGCCAAATCCCTAAGGTATTTAATTAATAATTAAATATTAAATACCTTACACCTTTAATCCCCTTTCATCAAATGAATTAAATAAATATTACATTTATTTAATTCCTCACATGTCATCATTTTCTAATCTAATCCATCTCTAATCTCTTCATTAGGATGTGCACATGCCTAATCCTTGATTAGGATGTGTCACATCCTCAACTTTTGCAAGTTGGCTTCTAATCCTCATTAACCCCTAATTATCCTCTAATTACTGATTAGTCAAACCTAATTAGTACCTTGGTCAACTCTCCCCATCCCCTAAGGATTTTTTAATTCCTTTTTATTCACCCTAGGCTCCTCTCTTCCCCATGTGAATTTTTAATTCACTTTTATTCCTCCTAGAATCCCCTTTTCCCATGCATCTTCTAGAACCTTTGACATGTCACCTCATACACATGTGACAAATTCCCACCTTTTGGGAACCTTGTCTTATTCACTAGATTCTTCCAATCATTGTGAATTTTTAATTCACTTTTATTCTTCCAAATCTTTCCCCCTCCCCATGTGATCATTGAAAGGTCACATCAAAGTACTTGGAAGGTACTTGTCCTTCCTCCACATCATGTACCTCCCTTCCACATCATCTACACATCATCTCACCCTTAGCCTTCTCACATTCCACATGTCAAGATGTGAGGGCTTGTGAGTCCTCAACTTACCTTATCCCTTCATCTTGACCTTGTTGGATAAATCTCAACCATTGAATTCTCTAGAGAATTCAAGTTCCTCTATAAATACCCCCTCCTCTAAGGCAAAAAAAAGGACACTTTCATTTTAAGCAACCTTATTCTGCCAATTTGCATTCTCAAGCATTTGCTACCATTTAGCCATCCATTTAGTCATTTTTCATTATCAATCTTGCATCTAGTAACATCAAAATCCATCTAAAGAGCATACAAAATCAATCCAAATCAAGGGCCAACCAAGGAGTCTTCAACAACAAGGAAGGTATAATCGATTTACATTTGTATTTCATCTATTTTCCTTGTTTTACCACTCTTTAGGCTAATCATTGAAGTGTTCTTAGTGTTTTATCATTTGCATTTCAAGATATTTTGCACATTAAAATAGGGTAAAATTCCAAGGTACACACCAACAACTACTTGTAAGATTTGTTCCATCGAGGGCAGCGGGTAGTGATCTTTCAAAGATGCTCGGTTAAGATCCCTAAAGTCTACACAAAGTCTTATTTCACCATTTTTCTTCCTAACTAGCATAAAGTTAGAAACCCATGAAGTGTGTTTAATAGGAAAGATGATGCCCCCCTCAACTAGTTTGGTCAGCTCTTTAATCATTAAGGGCTCAAGCATAGGGTTCAGGGGCCTTTGTTTCTGCCTTACTAGCTTAGCATTAGGTTCTAACTCAATTGTGTGCTGAGCAATATGGGGATCAAACCCTTTCAAATTTGACTATTCCCAAGCAAACACATCATAAAATTCTTGGCATAAGGAAACAAAAGATTGTCTATCTTCATGTGAACAAATTTTTCCTATCTTAAGGAGTTTACCTTTGAAAATCTCCAGTTCTTCATAATGTTCTTCTTTGATTTGCAAGCCAGCTTTACCCTTTTTAAACTGATCGTCAGTACTGAAAATCGACTCTAAGGTAACAAGAACTTTGGGTAACTTATTTTTCCTCAGCTGTATGACCTGATCATTATACTGTTGCTTAAATTTTGCTTGATTCACCATGGAGAACTGATCTTCTTCGAGCAAAAAGGAAATAATCTATTCATCAATGTCAAAAACCTGCCAGTGAATGTTGTTATCAGGAATTGATGGCATGACTACAACATTCACATGCTGCTGTACTTTCTCTTTTCTAATGTCACCTGGGATATCAAACTGTGCTCCAATGGCTGCAAGCCTATTAGCATGCTTGTTCTAGTTCCTTGGAATAGATACTAAGTTAAAGGCATCAAGTTCCTCAATCATATTCCACACTATGTTTCTATAAGACTTTAGTGTGTCATTTTTAGCAACATTCAGGCCTCTTATTTGATTAAAAATTAGCTCACTATCCCCATAAACTTTCAAGTAGGTTATTCTTCTCTTCCTTGCCCAATCAAGACCTTGAACAAGGCCCTCATACTCAATAGTGTTATTGGAGCATGCAAAAGCAAAATGGAATGTAGAAAAATACTTATCACCCTGCGGAGATACAAGCATTGCACCTCCTCCAATGCCATTTTTTCTTCTAGAACCATCAAAATACATCTCCCATAATTCATTCTGCTGCTCAAACTGATTTTCTGCACTTCTCTCAAGATTTGACATTTCTGTCCCAGCTTCATGCAATACATAATTGCCCAGACCAACATCCTGAATAAGCTCATTTGGATTATCAATCACGTTCTCAGCTGCCCATTCATTTAGGAGTACCTCAGGTACACTCACAACTTGTAACTCTTGTGCTGAAGCAAGTTCAGTATCCTCTAAAACAATAGAATTAACATTAATAGCAGATGGCACATAAGGCTCAATATGATCCTTGGCAATGGACTCAGAGGTTATAGTTACCTTAGTACCATACCTGGTCCTAAAAAGCATATGGGGCCAATCTGAAGATAAATAGCCTCCAATTTTAGCTGTGAAGTCTCTAGACAGGCATACAACAAAAAATGGAGGAAAATCTATAACAAACACATCTTGCGAGATTCAAAAATTAGGGCAAGCATGTAACATAAGATTCAAATTTTTAATAACACCTATAGTGTTTACTGTCGTCCCATTCAATTGAAGTACTCCCTTTTCTAATGGCTGGTATTGTAAACCCAACTGGTCTGCAATCTTTTTTGGCATTACTGAACTACTAGCCCCGCTATCAACCATGCAATTGTGCACCAATTTATTCCCTACTATTAAGGAAACATAGAAAGGAGGGGGCTTGATACCATCACTTTGCTGTGTGGTACTATCCAAAAGTGCATTGGTTAAAACTAAATTTTTCTGGCCTACAGAGACTTCATTTGGAAAATTCGAACTAACTGGATTAGATAAGGCTGACTGCAACAAATTCATTTAACTAGGGATTGCTGAAGAATCCCACATTGAAATTGAAACATTCATTTTTTTATGCTTTCAACAATGTTGAAAGGTGCAGATGTATTTACCTTTGGCTGTGTCTTTACAACAACATGGTCAGGTTGCAATTGACTTGCGAACGAAGCATGTAAAGGTTGCTCCTTACTAGTGTCACGACCTCGCTGCAACATACGTGGTATTTGCTGATTTGATGGACCGGCAACTCCCTTATCTTTATTTGTTGCTTGTTCTATCTCAAAAGCCCTCTTCTTGGCTCTAGTATTAGCAGCAATAGATGTGTCATCCTGGTTGACTCCACAAAATTATTCTCTCTGCCAATTCAGGAGAGTTGAATCATCTGTAGGATGATCCTACTGTTGTGAATACTCCTCAGGAAAATCTTGTGCACCTAAAACATTCTGCACCATAAGAGCTTGGTTGATCACGCCATTAGAGCACGTAGCTTGATTATGTGGTTGATTACATGGATAACACCATTCATAATCCGCAGCCAAATTGTTTTGAACAGGAACAAGCTCTTTGACAGCACTAATTGGAATTGGATTATAGGCCTGGAAAGGTCTTGTAGCAATATTTTGTCTTGAGCCTTGGTAATTACCTTGATACTGCTGTCTATTCCCCTAGAATTTTTGTTGTTGACCTTGAAAAGGTTGACTTGAGGCCTAATTCTGCTTCTGATAAGGCCTAGTATAGGACTGTTGTTTTTCCAAGTTCACCAACTTGTTACCAAAAGTCTGTAACAGACTTTTGATCTCTTGTAACTCTTGTGACGTGCTTGAAACAACACTTTCTTTTTTAACAACAGTTGGAACAACAACTGGCAACGTTGGCACAACTGGTAGTGGCGTGAAAGGAGGTACGAGCATAGGTGTATTAGACTGTATATCTAGAAAAAGGGCATTGGTGGCCTAGGGGCAATTTTTCCTACCTGAATAAAATAGTTTTCTGCCCTGATTGCCACTTCATATGCACTTGGTAAAGATTCACCACCCATTGATTGTATCATGATCGCTATTTCGTTGTTCAAAGCTTTGAGAAAGTATAAAAAAGCATGCTCAGGAGATGGCCTCACTGTTACAGGAATTTGAAACCAAGTCCTTTAGAATCGAAAATTAAAATCTGTCATTTGTTCTTGAGGGGCTCTTTTTATGGTTGTCAACTGCTCCACTAGAGACAAGTGATCAGATTTATCTTGAAACTGCATGTGCAGTTTCTCACCAAAATCATCCCACATTGCAATAGAGTTCACTGACAAACCCTGATACCATTGCAAAGCCTTACCCTTGAGAGATGTAGCAAGAAGTCTTACAACTACATCTTCATGAGTTATGTGATGTACTCCACATAATGAGGCTACATCCCTTATGTGCTCAATAGGGGTAGTCTGATCCTCCCCAGTGAAAATTGATAAATTCTTTAAGGCAGCCACTAGTATATCATTATGTCGGGCCAAATTCAATGGACTACCTCCATCGAATGGCACAAAAGGTTGATTTCTGGGAGCATCCATTAGAGGTGGCTGAGGTGGGTTTATTTGCACTCTAGGAGAATTAGAGGATAGGACATCAATATGAGATCTCAGAGATGGAGGAGTAGATTTGTCTCTTCTGGAATAAACAAATTTTAACATTGGCCTTTCTGGTACTCTACCTTGTCTCCTTGGTGGTGATAGTTGCAGATATTCGAAAGGGGATGAGCTGCTCCTTGTCTGAATTCTTCTCATAAACCATAGAAGGCGCTAATTTATAAGTTCTTTCCTCTTTTTGGAGTCGCCAAGTATGCAAAATGACTTCTGTAAAGTTTGAAACTTGCTGGTTGCATACCAAACCAATAATGTAAGGTGGAGCTCATCCCACCGATCGTTCCAGAACTGTTGTCACCTGGATTTTGCACCCTGTTGAATGTAAAAATCAACAATCCAGTGCAACATGGGGAGACCTCATAAGGTGTGGGTCACTTGCAGACTGAGGTCAACCTCCGGAGAAGGCCAGATTCCTTTGGTGTCACCTAACTACTGTTCTTGTAAGGAAAGGGAGAAGGAGTACATATGAATGGAACTAAAAAATTAAGGTGATACACCGAATTTATAAGAAATTATGAAATGAAAACAAGGTGATCATACACTGGAAGGCTAATGGTTACTTTTTCACTTACTCGACATAACCCCTTTAGACTTATGCATCATTCTTAAAAGGTTTGATCTACATACATATCTTAAGAAGGAAAGATGAATTTCACAGCTTTAAGATATGAATACAGGTTTAGAAAACACAGTTGAAAAACTTGCATAACCTAAAAATACAAAAATGAGAGTAATACAAACATTAACACTAGCTTTCGAGGTAAACTCTGTGTTTTATTCTAGATTCCAATTGAGTTACAAAACATACATTAGTTGAGAAAGGATTTAAAAAAAAATCACTCTCTCTCCGGAATGCATAATCCAAACTATATACCGAGAGGCAAAAAATGCCTCATATATCAAAAATATCGGCCCCCTAGGGCTTACAAAAATATCTGACTTCGGGATAAAAATCCCCTTCGATCTTTTTCCAGAAATTAATGCCGCATTCAAGTGTGTCCATGTTGTCCATGTCGGTGAAGAGTCGCTCCTGGGAGAAGCCATCAGAACTTTTGCAGCTACCGCATTCACTTCTGGTCCTCGTGTCGATCTTCGAACCTCCCTGGCGAGCTGCTTTGAATTCTCCTGAGCTCCGAATAGATACATGTTGCTTTTCATTCTGTTAATCTTCTTCTCCCTGGTCAGACTACCATGGCTCGCCTTTAGCTCCCTCTGATTTTTTGATCAGATGCCACATAGATTCTTCAGGCGGTCAAAAACTCTCTTTGCAGAATCGCATGTCGGTGAGACACTAATCGTGTCTCCCCGATGTGATTATACCTTCCTGCGATTATTGGCATAGCTTGAAACCGTTGATGAGAGTTCATAGCAAGCCCAAAATTCATACTGATATCGCCTCTGTGGTCACCAAGATAATCGCTCTTGGGAAGACCCTTTGCCGAAGGCAATATCCCTCGGCGAACTCATCTCATTGTTGGAGAAGATTTTTTTATAAGTTGGGGAGACATCTTGCCGAATTCATCCTGTTTGGCAAGGGCCCATCCTCCTATACTCAATGGTCGGTGAGACTTATCAGGTCAGGGAGACCTCTCCCCGAACTATAAATATTAAACTGAGGGTACCTTTTGTTGACAAGACCTTCATCACTTGGCCAGAACTTTTGTCGAGCACCCCCATTCTCTCCGACCCCTTCATCTTTGGTGAGACACTAAGCCGCTAGCGAGACATTACACCAATATCCATTCCTCTCGGTGAGACCTTTGTTATCTCTTCAGTCGGGGAGACATTCCTTGGTCGATGAGACCTCATAGTGAACTCAGCTCCTTTTCCCGAGTGCAACATTTCTTTCGGTGTAACTCCCATTGGTCGAGAAGACTTCTCATTGAATTCACAACACTATACCGAAGCCAATCCACTTCGGCGAGACCTTTGTTAGTCACCAGGACCTCATGGTGAAAGTGTCAACTCTTGGCGAGCTCGGACCATTCCTTAGGGGGGACTACCACTTGTCCACAATAGTCGGCAAGACCTTCGTTTGTCGCCAGGACCTCACTGCTGAAACATTCCTTTCACCAAGACATCCTCAATTCGCTGAGACATCTCCCCAAAGGCACAACCTTATACCGAAAGTATCACCCCTCTGGTGAGACTTCACTTGTCGATGAGACACTACATTGTTGGCCAGACCTCACATCGAAGCTCGTCTCCTTTGCCGACGCCACTTCATGAATGACTGTCGACGAGACCTTCGTCTTCGGTAAGACCTCCTAGCGAAGCTTGCTTACCTATGCCGAAGGCATCCTTTCGGTGAGACTTATCCCAGATCGGCGAGACATCTGGCCGACGACAGCTTCTTCGCCGAGACCTTGATACACTTCAGTGAAACTCTTCCTATCGGTGAGACGTTACACCGAAGCCACCATAGTTGTAGCGAAACCTCACCCGACGACGTCGCTTTTTGCCAAGACTCTCATAAGTCACCGAGACATTATCCCAAAATGATTCTATTTCGCCGAGGGTGGATTCCTTCTTTTTGGCAAGACCACATTCTGTCGGCCAGACCTTATGGCGATGATGCCTTCATTCAGCGAGGCCCCTTCTAGTCGGTGAGACATCTGGAAGGTCTTGGCGACTCTCTCCTTAGAGGATTTTCATGCCGAACTTGACCAAGGCAGGCTTTCCAACTGAGCTCCCTTTGACCTAGCATCAGATGCATGATTTTTCCCTTGTCGCGAATGCTCCATTTGGCCCTCTCAAACATTTTTCACATGATTTATCCTACTTGATTGAGCCCGAGGGTGAAAATTGGGCAACATATACACCTCCCTCTGGTGGTCTTATCACTGCAGATGAGATTTTTGATTATGAAGAAAATGAGAAGGAAAAGTATGCTATTTGCAGTGGCTTATGTAAAAATGAGCAAGTTAAGGTTCTTTCTTTGGATATTGCACATGAAGTTTGGAAGAAGTTGGAAGACATGTATGAAGAAAATGAAAGAGTGAAATTGACAAAGAAGCTGGAAACAAAGCACAAATTTGATTTTAAAATGGAAGAAGGTGAAGAATTTACAAGCTTCTTTCAGAGAGTAGAACTGACTGCAAATGAAGTTAGAAATCAAGGAGGAAAACTATCAGATGAAGATATAATTGCGAAGATCTTGATCACCCTATCGAATTTCTACAACGATAAGATCTCAGTTATTGAAGAAATGTATGATCCTGAGAAGTACACTTTAGAACAGTTGTTTGACACCTCACAAGCATTTGAGATGATAAATTTCTAGAAAGAAGACAAGATAGAAGAAAATACATAAACAACATTTAAGGCAATGAAGATTGAAGACAAACTGGATAGTGATGGTGGTGATGAGTTGGAAGCAAAATTCACCAGAAAGTTGAAGAAAGGCACCGGAAATGATAAAGGTATGTTGCCCTCTAAATGTTTTAGTTGTTGTAATATTGGTCATTATGCTTCAAGATGTCCGAATAGAGTTGCACATAAAATGAACAAGGATTATAAGGATAAGGATAGAAAGGATAAGAAATATAAGAAGTTGTACTATGTTAAAGAAGAAGTAGGAATTTCTAATGATGAATCTGAGAATGAGGTTGATGATAGTGAATGCTTATTCTTATCTTTGGAAAGTAAATCTGTATCCACTAACCCTGGAAAATGTGTAGGCAAGAAAGATCTAGAGAATAAGAGAAATAGGATGGAAGGTACTTTAGTTACCGCTTTTCATGCAAGATAGGATGAAGACTATTGGGTAATTGATATTGGATGTTGTAATCACATGATTGGAGATAAGAGTAAGTTCACTAAACTTGAGAAATATGATGGTGGTTTAGTTATGTTCGGTGATGATTCATGAGCTAAGATTTGTGGGAAAGGTTCAATTGGTTTTGATGGAGTGCATAGTACTAATGATGTATATTATGTGAAGGGTTTGAGATATAACCTTTTGAGTGTTGGACAGATGTGTAGCAATGGTTTTAAACTTGTGTTTCAGAATAATACCTATGAAATCAGAAAAGGATCCGAAAATGGAGACATGATTGCTGCTGGAAGAAGAACTCATGGAAACATCTATCAGCTGAAGGGAGTTGATGGTCATTACCTTGTATCTCAAATCAGTGAAAGTTGGTTATGGCATCAGAGAATGGGACATGTAAATTTTGATAACTTGGTCAAAATCAATGCAAAGGAGATTGTTCGAGGGCTGCCTAAAATCACAAGACCTGCTAATGCTATCTTTAGAAGTTATCAATTGGGGAAATAGACAAGATGCAACTTTAAGGGAAAAGAGCACTCTACTACCGAAATGCTGGAGGTAGTTCATATTGATCTCTGTGGTCCGACTAGAACTAGAAGCCTGAATGGTGACAAGTATTTCATGCTACTTATTGATGATTATACTCGAATGGCATGGGTTGATTTTCTTAGAGAAAAGACTTAGGATCTGGATAGGTTTAAGGTATTCAAAGCAAGAGTGGAAAATGAAGTAAATTTGAAAATAAAGTGTTTGAGATCTGATAGAGGTGGAGAATTCACTTTTGGTGAATTTAATGCAATCTGTGAACAACATGGCATAAGAAGACAATTTTCTGCTCCGAGAACCTCTTAGCAGAATGGAGTAGTTGAAAGGAAAAATAGGACAGTACAGGAAGCTATTAGAACCATGATGAAAGAATCAAATGTACTGGATGTGTAATAGAGAGAGGTGATACACACTGCTATTTATGTTCTTAATAGATTTCAGATCAGATACAACAACATAAAGACTCCTTTCGAGTTATGGATTGGTAAGACTCCTACTGTGAAGTATTTCAAGGTATTTGGAAGAAGATGTTATATTAAAAGAGATGATGAAAATCTTGGAAAGTTTGATGCTAGATGTGATGAGGGAATCTTTCTTGGATACTCTACTACTAGCAAAGCATACATATGCTTTAATAAAAGATTGAGAAAGATTGTTGAAAGTGCTAATGTGGAAGTTGATGAAGACATACACAAACCTATTGAGATAAGTGAAGTTGAACCTGGTGATCCTATCTGTGGACATGTACCTGAGGAAAATAAGAAGGAAGAAGAAGAAGAAGAACAGAATGAGCCAGAACCTGTTGTTAAGACTCCTAAGTATGTACAAAATAATCATCTAGAGGAACATATAATTGGAGATAAAAGTGAAGGTGTGAAGACAAGAAGTAGAGTTGCAGCTGAGGTAAATTTGTGTCTACTTTCTAAAATTGAACCCAAATCTATAAGTGAAGCATGTGAAGATGAGAGTTGGATGAAAGCTATGAAATAAGAGTTGCATCAGATAGAAAAGAATCATACATGGGAACTAGTCCCTAGGTCTGTGAATGAAAATGTGATTGGCTCGAAATGGGTGTTCCAGAATAAGCTAAATGAAAGTGGAGAAGTTGTAAGGAATAAGGCAAGACTTGTATGCAAGGGATATTCACAAGTTGAAGGTATATATTTTGAAGAGACATTTTCCCCTATGGCCAAAATGGAAGCTATTAGGATGTTTTTGGCATTTTCTTCCCACAAGGACTTCAAAGTGTATTAGATGGATGTTAAGTCAACATTTTTGAATGGTGAATTGGAGGAAGAAGTGTACATGGAACAACCTGAAGGGTTTCAGTTATCTGACAAACCAAACATGGTTTGTAAGTTGAAGGTGTTGTATGGAATGAAGCAAGCTCCCAAAGCTTGGTATGCAAGATTGGATATATACCTGACAAAGAAAGGATTCAACAAAGGCTCTATTGACAACAATATTTACTTCAAAGTGCAAGGTAACAAAATGTTGATAGTAGTTGTATATGTTGATGATATCATTTTTGGTGGAAATGAAGGCATGTGTAAAAATTTTGCTGAAGAGATGCAGAAAGAATTTGAGATGTATATGATTGGTGAATTGAATTTCTTCCTTGGTCTACAAGTGAATCAAACTGATAAAGGGATATTCATTTCACAATCTAAGTATGTAGGAGAGCTATTGAAGAAGTTTGGGATGGATGATTCCAAACTGGTTTGTACTCCTATGGTAACTGGATGTAAATTGACCAAAGATGATGAATCTACTAAGACTGATCAGAGAAAATACAAATCTATGATTGGAAGACTACTGTATCTTACTGCTACTAGAACAGATATTATGCATGTAGTATGTTTAGTTGCCAGATTCCAAGCATATCCTAAAGAAGCACATGTTACAGCTATAAAGAGGATATTTAGATATCTTAAAGGTACATTAGATTATGGATTATGGTATCCTTAGAGTGATGATTTCACCTTGAGTGCTTACATAGATGGTGATTGGGATGGATGTGTAGATGACTAGAAGAGTACTAGTGGTGGTACTTTCTTTCTTGGTGGAAGATTAGTTTCATGGTTGAGTAAAAAGCAAGACTTAGTTTCTTTATCCATTATATAGGCATAATATATTGCTACAACATCCTGCTGCACATAGGTTTTGTGGATGAAGCAAACTCCGAAATACATTAGAGTCATATGTGATGAGCCTTTTTCTATTTTTTGTGACAACACAAGTGCAATAAACATTTCAAAGAACCTGGTTATGCATTCAAGAACAAAACACATATCTATCAAATATCATTTCCTGAGAGAAAAAGTGTTGGAGAATGAAGTTAGATTGGAGTATGTGACAAAAAAGGAACAAATTGAGGACATATTTACTAAGGCTCTTCCGAAGGATACTTTTGAGCATCTTAGGGAGAGGTTGAGGGTCATTGGCTCTCCAAACTAAGTTCACATGAAGGTTCATTAGTCCATTGAATTCATAGATTCCTTATTTATCTAGATTGATAAACGGGTCTACTCCGCAGGGGGGAGTAGAAAAGGTTTCCATTGTTGTAGTATGAGTGTACCCCTAAGGGGGGGTGATCAAATTTGTTGATCTTTTCCATTGATGTCAAAGGGAGAGAAAGTCATGTGAAAAATAGTTTTAGAGGAAGAGAAGGTGTTCTCTCAGGATATTGTGTAAATTTTTGTCCTTGATGGTTTTTCACATCGTGTGTTTCCATCAATGACAAAGGGGGAGATTGTTGCAAGTATGAGCAAGTTTTGGTGGTGTTTTAATTGATGTCAACATAGTTCAGTATGTTGCAAATTGTACATGTATAGTTGAGATGCCGTTGAGATGTTGTGAGTACATGGAGCTATCTTTATGGTGTTGCAAATGTGTTGGTTTGATGAGTTTACAAGTGCTTTTGAGAAAATTAATAAAGAAGGGAAGTCAGAATGATGAATGTGTTCAAAATGTGCTCCAGTATGTGCTCCACATTTCTTCTGTTTTGATCCTATGCTTGTGAGGATCTGAAGATTTGATAATGGTGATCTAGTGGTGATATCTCTTGAGTTTTAGCTTTTGGTTTGATGGTACGTGAAAGTTATGTTCACCAGTGTGTGAATTGTTCTGGAAAAGTTGATCTTCTGTGGATTGGGAGAAATGTTTCTGCTCTACAGTCCTCTGCTGTTTTGTTTCAGATCTTGCGAATTTGGGATATGTCTTGTGAAGGTATTTTATGTGTTTTGGCAAAGATGTTTGAAGTTTGGTGATTTGGAAGTCATGTTTCAGTATAAGTTTGTACAGTCTGGATGGATTGGTGAAAGGTGTTCAGTGTTTGAAGTTTTTTGTTTTTGTTGCGGATGTATCTAGAGGAATCTGAGATGTACTCTCGTGCATAAGGAAGTGTGTTGTGGAGTCCGTGTGTCATCTTCTTATTGGGAAGCATGTACATTAATGTTCATTTGTGTTTTCATTAGGTTTGGATGCCCTGGTGTTTACACTTCATTCGAAGAATAAAATTTAATTAAGGAAGCATGTGGTTGATTCAAGATATTATTTCTAATCTTGAAAAATGTTTTTTATTGGTCCACTCTCATTCCTTTCCACCGCGGGAATGTTGAGTTGCCGACCTAATTTGAATTTATGAAATGAGGTATTTGTGGCCGACCTTGGAGAAAGTTTCTAAGGTTGAGGATGGTATAAAAGCAAGTCAAATTGTGAAGAGTTGTATGAAAAAGTGATGCAAAGTGATGAAAGTGAGCCAAAAATCATAAGAGTAGAAGCATGTGTGTGAGTGAGTTGAGACAAAAGTCCTTTAATGTGTTGAATTCCTAAAAGTAGTGAGCTAAAGGTTTTTGCAATCCTTATTCAAGTTGTGGATGTGTGTTAATTGCTATGGTGGATCTTTTGTTCTCTCTTGTATCTGTGGGTAGTGAGCCTCCTTGTTGGACAATGAGTCCTTTCTGTAGGCAGTGAGCCTTTGTACTTGGATAGTGAGTCCTCTTCTGGGCAGTGAGCCCTTCGGAGTGAACCTCTATATTTAGTTTTATAATATTTTTATATTGTGAGTTAACCCTCACCTTGGTTTTTCCCTTATTGGGTTTTCCACGTAAAAATCTGGTGTTCATTATGTTGATTTAATTTTTGTTATTTGTTTTTCATGCTCTTGCTTAATAACAAAATAGTATGGTTGTGAAATTGATAAGTGTTGAAGTCTTAAGTTTGAATCCTGTGACAACTGATTCACCCCCCCTCTCAGTTGTCCTGCACCTGTTTAACAAAAATAATTTCAATGAATTCTAATTTGGAGTAGGAATCATATAAATCTCATTATTTTTGAAGGGAATCCAAATAAAATTTACACCCTTCTATGTGTTGAAACACGTGTCCATTAATGAAAGACATTATTAGAGCCAACGTTTTTGAATTTTTATAATGTCATACTTCCTTTTCTTTTATAGAAATAGGTATTGTAGGTTGAGTGTCTCTATCACAAACATCACACCCCAAATCATTAAATATAAGAGTGTTTTAATTTTTTTAGATCATTTTATCCATTGGTATTTTCCCATTAAAATATCACCAATCATTGACACAATTAATCTTATTGTTTTATGCTGAAGGTGTATCCTATTTGAAGTGAACTAGTTTACTTTGGACATCTAAGGCTGAAAATTGGTAGAAATGGGATGCAAGACGATGAAAAAAATCCCCACCATTGAATTTTTTCTGTTATCATTCATCGCATTCATTCTATGTGGCAATAACTATAAGCGATCGTGGGATGCTCATAAATACATATACAAAGTGCTTGTTCATCTATATATGCTTGTCCCTATGGTCTTGTCACCTCCACCCCTATTTCTATTGCTTGTGGCTTGGCCTTCTCATCCACTATGAAATGGCTTCCACCAATTCTTTGCTGTGTGATTTAAGAAAAGCCATGGAAAACAATCAGAAGGATGGCCAAATATTTAGAAACTTTCAAGAAAATGCAATTGGCAGGTGTAAATCTAGACTCCACACCCTTTGCTACCATTCTCCCTACTTATCCAAAAATGGGGGCTTTGGAACAAGGTAATCAAATTCATGTATTACAAGTTTTTTGAAGTCACTAGGTACTTGTGCGGTATCATCAGGCCAAAGAATAGTCCCAAGATTATTTTCTTTTTAGCATGTAGATTGAAACCGTCTAGTATATTTTTTCCAAAACCCAATTATTTTGTAATATTTTCCTATGAAATTCATGATTTCATACTAACAAATCTCTAAACTATTGCTAATAGTCCCACATTTTTAACATTCAATCTCCTAATGAAGAAACTTTCAAGAAAATTCATTTGGCATGTGTAAAGCCAGACTCAACCTTTGCAAGCATCCTCCTTGGTTGTGCTAAAGTGGGAGCTTTGGAATAGGCTATGCACACCCATATCAGGAGAAGGATAGAGGAATTTTGTCAAATGTTGCAGTTACAACTGCCCTGTTTGACATGTATGGAAAATGTGAAAACATAGACAAAGAAAATAAACTATTTGATAGAATGCCTCAAAGAAATGTATTCTCATGAAATGCCCTCATTTCAAGATATTCACAAATGGATTAGTTGAAAATGCTTTACAAAATTTCAAGCAATTGTAATTGGCAAGTGCAAAGCTAGACTCTACAACCTTTTCCACAATCCTCACAACCTATATTGAATGGGATCTTTGGAATAGGGTATGTACATCCATAAAAGCATTAAGGATAGAGGAATTTTGTTAGTTGTTGTAGTTGCAACTACACTAGTAGAAATGTATGCAAAATGTGGAAGCATAGACAAGTCACGTGAAGTGTTTGACATTGTGCATCAAAGTGATGTGGTCTCATGAACTAAAATGATTATAGGATATGCCCAAAATGGATTTGTTGAGAAGGCTTTAGAAATTTCCAAGAAAATGCATTTGTCAGGTTTAAATCCAAATTATGTAACATTTTCTAGCATCCTCCCTATCCATGCCAAAATGGGAGCTTTGGAATAGTATGGATGTCCATTGAAGCCTAAAGGATAGAGGAACTTTCTCAGATATTATAGCTGCAAGTGCCCTAAAAGACATGGATGCAAAAAGTGGAAGCATTAACAAGGCATGTGAATTGCTTGACATAATACCTTACAAAGATTTCATCTTATGGACTGCAATGATTGCATGATATGTACAAAATGGATTTGTTGAAAATTCTTTAGAAACTTTCAAGCAAATGCAATTGGCAAGTGTAAAGCCAAATTCCACAACTATCACTAGTATCCTCCTTTCCTATGCCAAAATGGGAGCTTTGGAACAAGATATGGACATCCATCAAAGTATCATGGAAGGAGGATTTTTTTTAGATATTATAGTTGGAAATGCTCTAGTAGACATGTATGCAAAATGTGAAAGCATAGAAAAGGCATGTGAACTATTTGAAAAAATGCCTCAAAGAGAGGTTATGTCATGGAATGCAATGATAGTAGGATATGCACAAAATGGATTTTTGTTAAAAGCTTTAGCAAATTTTGAGAAAATGCAAATGGTAGATGTAAAGCTAGACTACACAACTTTCACCAAAATTCTCCCTTCCTGTGCCAAAATCAGAGCATTGGAATAGGGTATTGACATCCATCAAAGCATAAAGAATAGAGGAATTTTATTAGATGTTGCAGTTGCAACTACCCTACTGAACTGCTAGGATTTAGGTGACATCAACCTTGTAAATCCATTAATTAATTGTTTTCCTAACATGTTTTGTAAATTACCCATAAGAGGTGAAATTTTTTAACCAACAATGGTGAAAGAACTCATGTAAATACGAAGTTATTGTTACTATTTTTCTTTTGGGAAAAGGGAAAAATGGCTAGGAATTCCATTTGGAATCTCCTATTTTTGGAGGTTTATGACATCCTTCATAAGTTCTAAGAGTATATATGACACTATGACAACTGTCATAAGATTCTATGATGACTATGACACCGTTTATGATTATACTTATGAGAGATTCCTTCCCTAGGAACCCATGCATGAGAGATGCCTTATGAAAGTTGTAAGAGCATATGTAAGTTTCTATTTTGGGTGGATTTGGTGGTTGCAAGGAGGTATTCATTGGATTTTTGTAGGTGGTTTTACTGCCTATTGTTTGGTGATACCAGGGTGGTATTCATCCCCACAAGTTTCTATAAATTGGGGCCTTGAGCTAGAGTTATTCATTGAGTTGTGTAGGGTAACATGATGCTGCTAGATTCTACAGAGTTATTCAAAGAAGTGTTTTACTATTTTAATCTCTCTTGGATTAGTAATATACTTGCCTCTCTCATTCTATGGTGGAGTTTTTTCCTTAGGGTTTTTCCACGTAAATTTGGTGTCATGTGTTATGGTTTTCTATTTCTTATTTTAATTTTGCATTCACATAAGTATAAGGGTTAAATTTTTGATTCAAATTTGTAATTATAGTTAGTTAAAGTTCTTATTGCAATATTTCTTCACCTTTTTTTACAAAATTTGGTATTAGAGCTAACAGTTCTATTGAGAAAGAGACACTTTTATCTTGAGTGTTGAAGGTTTTTTGCTACAGTGGGAGCTTTTGCTTTGTGGGTTTTTTATAGATTTATGAAATATTGTAAACCATGGCTTCTACATCTTTTCTAGATATTGAGAAGTTCAATGGAACTGGTTACAAGATGTGGAAGTTGAAGATGGAGTATCTCCTTGAAGAGAGAGATTGGTGGTTGGTAGTTTTGATTGAAAAGAAACCAGGAAAAATATCTAATATAGATTGGAACAAATGGATGAGAATGCATGGGGAACCATTCAGTTGTGTCTTGCAGATTCAATCCTCTTGAATGTTTCAAAAGAATCTACCACATACAATTTTTGGAAGAGGATAGGTGATATCTATTAAACTAAAAGTTTAACTAATAATTTGTATCTCAAAATATGTTTTCATTCTTTGAAAATAAAGGATGGTGATTCTATTGTAGAACATTTAAATTCTTTTAATATGATTATAAGTTAGCTTGCATATGTAGATGTTAAGATATACGAGGAAGATAAATGTGTTTTGATGCTTTGTTCTTTACTTAAATATTGGGAAAATCTAATTGTTTCTATAAGTGGTGGTGGTACAAAACCAAAATAGGTAGTCTCATTTGTATACTTTTTTCAAAAGAGATGAGGAGAAAGTCCATGAATGAGGGCTCCCAAGATGCCTTGCATGTGTGAGGAAGGTCCAAAGAAAAAGCAGGGTCTAAAGGAGACAAGAAGAGAGACAAGTCTAAAGGACATTCTAAAACCCTTGGGAAGAGTAGAGTAAAGTGTTGGAATTGTGGTAAGAGAGGGCATATGAAGGAGTGGAAAAAACAAGAAAAAGAGTTTGAATACTTCCATAGAAAAGTCCTCAGAAGATGGTGATTCTGATGCTTTGTTTATTTTTGCTAACACTATTAGTAATGATGCTTGAATTATTGATTCAAGTTTCTCCTATCATATGAATCCTCATAAGGAGTGGTTTAATTCATATTCAACTTATGATGGGGGAGAAGTTTTCCTTGGTGATAACAACACAAAGAAGATTTTTGGTAAGGGAAAGGTAAAGTTGTGTTTCAGTGATGGAAGGGTTAAAACCCTTGATCACGTTTTACATATTCCAAGACTTGCAAGAAACTTACTTTCATTATCCAAGTTGAATGATTCTAGAATGCATGTGACATTTGACAAGTCTGGTTGCAGGTTGGTAAGAGGGATTTTGGTGATAGCTAAAGGATCTTAGATTGGGACTTTGTTTAGGCTTAATTCTTCCATTTTTTATAACTCTGCTAATATAACTGGCACTAAAAATGAATTTATATTATGGTACCATAGATTGGGTCACATTAGTGAAAAAGATCTTAAGACCATTTTGAATAAAAAGTTGGTTGATGATATTTATGATTATTCTATTGGTAAAAATGATTTTTGTGAGCATTGTGTGTTTGGTAAACAAAATAGATCATATTTTCCTAATGGGACTAATAAAGCTAAGAGATTATTAGCTCTTTCATTCATTCAGATGTGTTTAGACCAGTGGATGTTGAATCTTTTGGAAAATATCATTATTATGTTACTTTCAATGATGATGTGTCAAGATACACTTGGATTTATTTTATACATTCAAAGTCTGAAGTTTTCACTAAGTTTAAGGAATTTAAAGCCTTAGATGAGAAGCAAACAAATTATAAGATAAGAGTGTTGAGATCTGAAAATGGGGGTGAATTTTGTTCTAGGGAATTTGATGATTTTTGTAAGCATGCAAGTATTGTTTAGAAAAAGAGTACTCCTTATACTCCCCAACCAAATGGGGTAGTAGAAAGAATAAGCCGAACCTTGATGGAAAGAGCTAGGAGCATGTTGAGTGGTGCTAAGCTTGATAGATGCTTTTGGGCAGAAGCTGTAAGTACTACATGTTATTTGGTTAATAAATCTCCTTGTTCAAATCTTGTTGATGAAACTCCTTATGAAGTGTGGATAGGTAGAAATCCTTCTATTTCACATTTAAGGTTCTTTAGTTGTCAAGTTTTTATTCATGTGCCTAAGAGAAGAATTCTAAGTTGGATCCAAAAGCACAAAAATGCATCTTTGTTGGTTATAGTGAGAATGTAAAAGGTTATAAGCTTTGGAATCCACTAACCTGTAAAATGGCTTTCTCTAGAGATGTGATTTTCATGGAGTTTAGAGCTTACTCAGGTGAAGAACAACCAAAGGAGAAAGATAAGACAAAAACAATGCACTTTGAAACAAAGATTGAAAAGTATGAAGTTGCACATGTGGAAGAACAACCAGATGGATTAAAGGATGGAGAAGAAGAAAGGGCTCAAAGAGTTCAAATGATGTGTAGGATGAGCATGTAGAAGAAGAAGAAAAATAAAAATAACCCCTTACTCCTACCTTAAGAGGATACACAAGACAATGGAATCCAGTTAACAGGTATAGCCCATCCAATTTCCATTGTGTATTTTCTTTGTTGAGTATTGACGATGAACCTAGATCCTATAGGGAGGCTCTTTCTTTAGAAGAAAGTGAGTCTTTGATGCAGGCCATGCAGGAGGAGATGGTGGCTTTGGATAGTTGTGATACCTAGGATATTGTGAGTTTTCCCAAAGGAAGGAAGCCCATTGGTTTCAAGTGGGTATTTAAAAATAAATTTGGAGTAGATGGTCAGTTAGAGTGGTACAAGGCTAGATTGGTGGCCAAGGGATACTCCTAGAGAGAGGGAGTTGATTTCGGTGAAATTTTCTCTCTTGTTGCTAAGCTAACTTGTATTAGATTCCTATTATCTATTGCTACTGCTTACAATTTTGAAATAGAGCAAATGGATGTTAAAACTGCTTTCTTGCATGGGGATCTTGAGGAAGAAATTTATATGTGACAACCTAATGGAGTTGTTGTAAAAGGAAAAGAACACTTGGAAGGTTAAAGAGATCTTTATATGGTTTAAAATAGTCACCTAGGATGTGGTACTAGAGTTTTGATGCATTTTCATTGAAGTTGGGTTTTGTTAGAAGTGAGGAGGATCATTGTGTTTACATTAAGGTTATTGATGATCAGATACTAATCATTGTCTTGTATGTTGATAACATGTTCTTTATGGGTAACAACAAGGTGATGATTAGGGAGCTTAAGAATCAGCTTTGTAGCTCATTTGATATGAAGGGTTTGAGGGCTGCAAAATATATCCTTGGGATGGAGATTAGTAGAGATCAGGTGCACAAAAATATTTGGTTAAGTCAAAGTAAGTACGTTGATACTATTTTGCAGAGATTTAAAATGCAGGACTGTAAACCAGTAAATATTCCATTTTTAGTTGGTACTAAATTGAGTTTAGACACATGTCCGAATTTTGATGATGATATTGAAGAGATTTCTAATGTTCCTTATGCTAGTGTTCTTGGTAGTTTAATATATGCAATGGCTCGTACTAGAACAGATATAGCCCAAGCAATGGGAGTTCTAAGTGGGTTTATGTCTAACCCTGGTAAAGAGCATTGCAATTTTTAAAAAAGGGTGTTTAGGTACTTGTGAGATACTTATGATTATTGTTTGGTTTATCATGGTATTGATAATGTGGACAAGTAATTGGACATATAGGGTTTTGTTGATGTAGATTGGGTAGGTGACTTGGATAGTCAAAGGTCCACTAGTGGCTATGTGTTTACTTTGTTTGTAGGTGTTGTGAGTTGGATGAGTAAAATACAACTTACACTTGCATTTATCACCACTGAAGCAAAGCATATGGTTGCAAATCATGCTTCTAAGGAGGTTATTTGTTTACAAAGACTTGGTATTGGTTTTGATTGTAGGACAATGAGGATCGGATGTGATAGTCAGAGTACCATATATTTGGCTAAAAATACTATGTATCATGCTCGTATTAAGCATGTTGATGTTTAGTATGAATTTGTGTGAGAGATGGTTGAGAATGCATAGGTCTTGATTGAAAAAGTAGACACTTTGGATAATGTTGCAGATTCTCTCACAAATCCAATAACCACATATAAGTTCTCTTGGTGTAGGAAGGCCATGGGCCTTGATCATTGCACCTAATTTCATGTTGATCTATCTATATGGGTGTAGTTTACAATGTATGATGTCAAGTGGGAGAATGTTAGGATTTAGGTGACATCAACCTTGTAAATCCATTAATTAATTTTTTTCCTAATGTGTTTTGTAAATTACCCATAAGAGGTGAAACTGTTTAACCAACAATGGTGAAATAACTCATGTAAAGACGAAGTTACTGTCACCATTTATCTTTTGGGAAAAGGGAAAAATGGATAGGTGTACCATTTGGAATATCCTATTTTGGAGGTTTATGACATTCGTCATAAGTTGTAAGAGTATCTATGACACTATGACAACTGTCCTAAGATTCTATGATGACTATGGCACCGTTTATGATTATATTTATGAGAGATTCCTTCCCTAGGCACCCATGCATGAGAGATGCCTTATGGAAACTATAAGAGCATTTGTAAGTTGCTATTTTGGGTGGATTTGGTGGTTGAAAGAAGATAGGAATTGGGATTTTCTAGGTGAGTTTATTTCCTAATGTTTGATGATATCATGGTGGTATTCATCCCCACAAGTTTCTATTAATTGGGGCC
>VDFB02075321.1:115465384-115586673 GCA_007258455.2 Sequoia sempervirens | reverse complement strand
TCTTACAAATTTTGAATCTACTCCTACATATGCTACTGTGGAGCCTTCCATATTCCACATGTCTTGTACATCTATAATTTTCCGTTGGAAAAAATATTAGCAGTCTGAAAGTTGTAATAGGAAGAATAATTACTGGTGCAAGCATCAATTTTACCTTGATCCCAACAAATCTGAATTTTTAAACGGTTGTTGCCAATGTAAATTTTATGTCCAGCAATTAGCCCACAAATGCCTTCTTGCAATATATTAAATCTTTCACCTCAGTAGAGGGCTCAATGCCCTGTTGCCAACAATACATGTTATCACTATCATGGCCATATGATGTGCTAATTTATTGTCCAAGCTTGATATCATGTATATATGTATGCATTTCCCTTATTGCCTTATATATGGATATATATGAATAGATCCAAATAGAGTGTTTTGAAAAACCTATGTTAGAAATTTTTACATACCAATACAACAAATTATCTCTATTTTTGACCTCTAAATCTATAAACTTGATGTTCATACTTAAATAATATTATCCTTATGTGAGAGTCCCTATCTTGTCAAAGGCTACAACTTTGAGCTTCTCTAAGGCTTCTAGAAACCCCCCACCTTTGATGAGGAGGCAAAGCCTTGTAGCAATGGCCAAGCCACAAGCAATAGTAATAGGAGTGGAGATGACAAGAGCATAGGGGCAAGCAGATATGGAGGGAAAAAGAGGAAGATATGCAAAAAATGAACCAAAATTTTCCCTAATTATCCTTCCTAAGTTGGCAATGTGGACTATGTGATTTTTCTCCAAGTAGTGTGGGTTGCATGTTATAAAGCTTCATTACTTCTCACCCAAAAAATGATAGGTGAAGTTCTTTCTAGTTGATGCATTGATAAGGACCTTAGTGTAGGGTAATATGTAGGTATGTTGGATACCATATAGCATATAATTAATTTTTCCATAGAAGTTTTAGTGGTAAGCTAGAAGTTGTATTGTACATTTTAACTTGATACTAATACAATTTTGTGATGGTAGAAATGGGCCCTTCTTTTGTAATGAGATGAAATGCTCATAGTTTTTAGTATTCTAAATTCTAATTCATTGGTGTCTTGATACATATGTACTAGAAGATTTATTATCTATCAAGAATACAAATTACTTATATCAAAGCAACTCTTAGGAAAGTAGTGGCCATGAAACTAGATCCAACTTGTTTTGAAGAGAAGATATCTCTTTATTGTAAATTTTACATTTTATTGTTCGTTGGTGTGCCATTAGTAAAATAGAAAGAGAGATAGAGCATGAAGAGAGAGCATCAAAATATAGGGAAAGATAGAAAAGTAGGAGAGAGGCGGCAAGAGAGAAAGAGAAAAAGAGTGATAGAAGAGGCAAAGAGATATATAAAGAAAAGTAAATAAAGGTGGAAATATTGAGAGAAAAATTGACAAGGAGACAAAGAGATACATTAATAGAGAGATAGGGGATGGGAGAAAAATAAGAGATATAAAAGTAAGAGAGGGAGAGAGAGAGAGAGAGAAGAGGGGGGAGAGAGGGAGGGAGATGTGTAGAGTAGGGAGAGAGAGAAGAGGGGGAGAGGGAGAGAGAAAAAGAGGAGGAAGAGAGGTTCAATATATAGAGAGAGGGACAAAGACAGGCATAGGGATAGAGGGGGATAACAAGAAATAAATGTAGAGGGTGATATAAAGAGATATAGAGAGATAAGGAAAGAGATAGAGAGATAGGGAGAGGGATAGAGAGAGGGAGATAAAGGTAGAGAAAGCTATGGATAGAAAGAGATAGAGAGGGAAGCAATGATCTAGGTAGAGGGGGATATAAAGAGATAAAGAGGGATAGGCAGATAGATAGAGAGACATGGAGATAGAGGTAGAGAGATATGGATAGAGAGAGAGATACACATTAGGAGAGATGTAGTGAATAAGAGGGATATGTATAAATAATGATATATATATATAGAGAGGGGGAGGGAGAGATAGGGAGATAGAGGTAGAGGGGGCAAGAGTGAGAGAGAAATGTGACAAAAAAATTAAATAGAGAGACAGGTATAGAGAGAGAGGGAGAGAGGGATAAAGAGGGGGAAATATAGAGAGATAGAGATAGAGATAGAGATACGAAGGGAGAAACAAAGAGTGTGTGTGTGTATAAATGAGAGAGGGACATATGGAGAGAGAGAGACAGAGGGAAAAAGATACTGAGGAGAAAAAATGGGTAGACTTTGGAGGAAAAAAAATAGAGAAAATAATGAACAAAAAATGAACAAAGATTAAATGCCCTATTTAGCTCTCTCCTAACCATCTTCGAACTCGGATCTCATCAAATATCATCACACACAATTTTTTAATACCATGAATATGCAATTATAATGTAATATAAATTATGATTTTATTTTTAAATATGCAAATGTTATTCTTTTCTCTCTAACAACAATCAATAAACCTCATTTTGTGAGTTTCTCAAATGGTATGTGTATGTGTCATTTACAACATAAACACAATTGTATTATTTTTTACTTCTTCATATGTAAATTATAAGAGTTTGTTTCTAATTAAAACCAAATAGACTGAAATCAATTTCGATTAAAAAATATTTGTGAATTCACAAATTTGTTAGCTATCTTACCAAACAAAATATATAATTATAAATGAGACACAATCTACATACATTTCTATAAAATTATATACCCTGGATTTGTAATGTATAATTTGGAACATGTAATTAATCATAAATGGTTGGCCTAACTTGGCAAGAGATAATACAGCTAATATAAACAAAAATACCTTAGAAAATGATAGGAGTAGTTGTAAGCCCCTTCTTACTAGTCAAACATTTTTCCATTTACTTTTTAAGTGTTCCTCACCTTTTGTCTTTTTCCCATCCTCCTTCACCTCCTCCACCTTTCCATTTCATACATATGCATGTTTGGTGAAAATAATTTAATGAAACACGCATATTATCCTAAAAGAAGTTTGTATATAAGTAGTGATCTGCATTGCAATTTATGCATCTAATTTTATGAAGCCAATGGAATAGTCTAGATTCCTAATGTACCATAGAAAAATGGATCATTGATATTTTCATGGTATTTTAGGTCCTTTCATGATGCTTGATCTGTTTTGCTTTGATTTAATGTTGCAATGTAACTTATGCATTCACATTAGGTCCTAAACATTCAAATGATGACGTCTTATGAAGGTGTTGTGAACTGTTGTAACACATTTCTACACTTTTCTAGACTCTTCTCATTACAATTCACCTAAAAATCACCTTTTCATCACTTATCAAGTCTTATTCTAAAGTGTTGTAAAGTCTTGTAACAAGATTTCACACTTCTCTGGGCTTGATTTCACTATTTACACCTTTCTTATGCTTTATTTGAATCCTTTATGCACTCATAAGACTTAATTAAGTGTATTTTTGAATATAAACCCGACAAACAACATTAAATGCAAGATAATTTCCGATACCCACTTACAAGCCTAGAGTGGGACCCATTTTCCTTGGGTGGCGAATGAGTCCCTCTTAGCTCCAAAATCAAAATAATTCAAATTTTCTTTCGGGTTTTTATTCAAAAAGACCTTATGTCAGCCTGTGATGAGGTATTATTGGGTTATTAGGGCATAAGTGTGTATAAATAAGTGTTTTTACATCCATTTTAACCCCATTCACTTGCATTCACTCATTCAACATCAATTAGCATTCAAGCACTTTGCATCATTCAATCAAGCATTCACCAAGCATCTTGGAGCAGTCATTGACATATCGTCAGATTTCTTCAACAAGTTTGTGGTGAGTTTAGGACATTTGTATGTTGTTTATTCATCATTCCTTGCTTATTTCATTTCATTTCTTTATTAAGGGTTTGATTACCAAAGTGGGATTTGACCAAGGCAAATCCCTATACTCTAACCCTTAACCATTTTTCCCCTTTTGCATGTGTGTTTGCAGACTTTTGTATGCAGATTTGTCAAGAAAATAGGTGTTAAAAGGTGGTCAAGAAGTCAACAAAGTGTTTCAAGTCAACTAAACCCTATTTCAAGCTTGGGGACAACCTACAGTTTGTTTTTTACAGATTTGACTCCATCAACTTGACAAGAAGACAAGTGCAAATCTGGAGTTACAGAATTGACCTTTGATTTCATAGAATTTTGGAGGAGGATTGATTCACCATCAGTGGTGAATGAGTCCCACCTTAAGGCTAAAAAGGTGATTTTGTCAGATTCCAATTCCCAATAGTCAGAAACCTGTTTAAGAAGATTTTACCAGTACGAGGACTAATTCGCCATCAGTGGCAAATGAGTCCCACTAGTCATCAACAGTAATTTTTCCAGCATTCCAGAATCTTCTCAAATCTATAATCTATCTCTAGGTCCACTCGTTTTAGTCTCATCCATTTATGTGTTCATTTGTGCATGTTTCTTACATTCTTTTGCAAAAATCATTGTGTTTTCTAACATTTCATATTATATTAGTTTTGCATTAATAATCATTCAATTACATCATTTAGTTGCATTTAAACCATTGCATTTAGTCTCAATCACATCATACATTCTCTTATTTGAGTGAACCACATCAATTTTAGGGCTCTATCTCTCTCCTTTTAGGTGAAAGATCCTAAGAGTGCAATTGAAGTCCATAGAACACATCATCAAAATTGATGGTTCATTTTGGTGAACCTGCATATTGAACACATTATCTTTTTTATTTCAATTGCATCTTGCACCCTAGGTTTCCTTTGCATAAACATTCAATTAGGTTTTGTTTTGTTTTCGCATCATAGGGTTTCTCAAATTGCATTAGTGAAAGACTCATATAGACTTCATTTTTACATATCAAATAATTTAAAAACTGAAAATCTGCATTTGCATCTGAAACACATACAAATCAATTTAAATTTTTTGAAAAACAAAAAAAAATCTCATACCTAGACTCATTCGCCACCCTAGGTGAATCAGTCCACTTGCACGGGTATGTGCAGGATCATCATGGAAAAAATAGGCCCTTAAGTGGCAAAAAATCAGAAAAATCAAAGTTAGGCAACTTGGAGGTAAAATTTGAATAAGTTATCTATATTATTTCAAAAATATGTAAAAATAGAATCTGTAGCAAATTGAATTTAGTTTCTAAACTACTAGGTTTATTTAAAAAATAAAACTCTATTTGGTGAAAATTTGAAATTTCAATGCAAGAGTACTTAAATTTTAGGGAAAAATAAAGTAGTGTCTCTCTGACCACCCTAACCACAATAAAATGATAATATTTTTTTACAAGATTTTAGATATAAGTAGAGGGCTCATGTCCCGATGTGATGCATATTTTTTTGTAATTTTTTTCCAAGTAAATAATTAATTATGAATTTTTTATTACAACTTTTAAAAAATATAAAAAACTCGTATGCCTGACCACCTTAACTTGTTCAAAACTTCATGAAATTCAAAATTTCTTTTTCTAATCCTATAGTATGTGAAGCATAGAATGTGGTGCATGTTTTGGATTCAAAAAATGTGATATTGTATGAAAGCTATAGATTTTTTTCAATTAGCCTATCAATTAGGACTTTAGTCATAATTCAAATAGAAAATGAATAATAATTATTTATTAAATTCAAAGTAAAGCATAATTTATATTGGTGGAAAACTAGGAATCTCCTTTAAAAACCCTTTTCATTTCATCAATTTTGGGTAAAAAATAAATCGTTAGCCACATACCCTACACATACCCATCATATTGCCACTTTTTGGTCCATCATGATCTTGCACAAACCTACACATTTTTAACAATATTTTATGGGTATTTCCTGCATTACAGTTTTCTATAGTTACTTTTTGTTATACTTTCTAGATTGTATTTTTTCTCTTCTCTCTTGCATCTTAGTTTACTTGCATTCATTTTCATCATGGATTTTTCTTTTAACAAGTTTTAGAATTCATTGAAATCCTTAGTAGACATCTCCAATTGTGCCTTTAGTTGTGATCCTAATGACCTTGAGCTTCCTCATGCTCGTTCAAATCCAAATGAATTCCCTCCTTGTGTTGTTGACATCATTGGAGAAGATGATGATAGCATGAACAAGTTCCTCAATTCATGCCTTGAATACCTTGAAGCCAATGATGCCTTTTACCCATTCATGAAGTCACAAGACCTTCCTATTGTTTCACCTCCTGACATGTTTGGTTACTTACATCCCAAAATCAATGAAGGAACTAAGTTCCCCTAAACAAGTGGACCTAGTTCCTCTACACAACTACATCCTCACCCATTTTATGATATCAAAGTTACAAACACACCAATCAACCTTGAAGAAACATATGGTAAAGGATTTACTATCCTAAGCAAACAAGGATGTGATACAACAACCGAACATGACATTCACCAAATTTTAGAACAAAGACCAACAAAATAAAACACAACAGGATTAGGGTATCAAGATCCTCCTCATGCTAACAAGCCTCCTTTTGAATATTGGAGACTTCGCGATGATGGTATAGTGATTTTTGATTCTCATCCTGACTTGAACATTCTCCTTCCACGCAAACGACCATTACCTGATTCTAATGACAAGGTTACTATGATCCCCATGGGTCCTCTTCCTCCTTTCATCCATGAAAAAGGAGAATCTAGCAAACGAAAAATGGCCTTACAAATTTAAAAAACTCAAGTTTCCTATCCATCCACCACCTGAATGTGAAAGGAGACTTCAACTACTTTTAAACAAAGGCCTTTATACTCTTACCACCTTCAAACAAGTTAGTCATTCATCCTAAAGACTCTAACATACTGTATTGCAAATACCATCATCTTCTTGGACACCGAACTAAAGAATGTTGGACATTGAAGGACATACCGAACAAGTATCACTTCATTGATACCGACTACTTTCCTATCATCCCTTAAAACCAAATCCATTTCACATGCCATAGTTGTAGAATTTTCCATTCTCACTATTGCATGATCATTCCCATCACCTACCTTGGCTCATTCTTGTCTTACACTTTGTGGAGGCAAGAAGTTGTTAGCCTTGACATCGTAATGCATTTGTCCTTTGTCTCTTAATTGTGTTATTCACCTTCCGCTTATACTACTTGAGATTGAGAGGTCCATAACTCGGTTAATGGTTGACTTACATTTGCATTAGTATCTCCTTTTACATTTTCCTTTTTCTTTGGTTTGATTGCATGTGTGTATTTTGTTCCCCCATAATGTGTTTTTGATGTTCTCACTCTCTTTGTGCACTTCCTCTATTTGTACCTTTATTCTTCTATATGTTGTACATTTTCCTTTGTTTTTCGCCTTTTGTTTTGTATTTTTCCTTTTGAGGATGATGCAAAGCATAGAGACACCCAATGTCTTCCATGTTGACCCAAAAGGTCCTTTCTTTTTTTCTTTTTTTTTTGTTCTCCTTTTGGGGATGACGCAAAGCGTAAGGACACCCTATGTCTCTTCCATGTTGACCCAAAAGGTCCTTTCTTTATCACTTTTGTTGTGTGTTCTCCTTTGTGGATGATGAAAAGTGTAGAGATACCCTATGTCTCTTCCATGTTGACCCAATCAGTTCCCTTTTCCTTTTTACTTCCTCTTTTCTTGTGTTTTTCCTTTTGGGGATGATGCAAGGCATTGAGACCGAAATGTCTCCTTCATGTTGACCCAAAAGGTTTTTCTTTTGATTTTCATTTTTTCGTTTTCTTTTTACTTGCATTTTCCTTTTGGGGATGATGTAAAGTGTTGAGACCACATTGTCTCTTCCATTTTGACTAAAAACGGACTTTGTTTTTCTTTTGTTTTCACTCTCTTTGTGGCATTCTTCTAGTTTTATGTGTTTTGGGGAATGATGACAGTTTTGAGCTCTTTAATCAAAACATTGCAACAACGAACATACTAACCCCAAAACCATAGATCCCTTATGTGTTGGTGTGTTCCTTTCTGGGGAGCAATCCTCCTTTTCTTTTGATTTATTTTTCCTTTACATGACGTAGCCTTCCTTGGAAACATATGACTTGGCATAGGGGCTTTCCAAGTTGGCACTCATGTCTTGTTTTCTTTTTGCATTTTTCCTTTGCTACTTTAAAGTAATTTCTCACAGAATGGTGTGTAGCAATTCCTTTAAAGTGGGGGGCATACATTGGCATCATTTCATTTGCATTCTTGGTTCTTAGTGCAGCCTTGTCACTTCATAAGATGCATTCGTCACTTTATGGATGACATTGGGAGTGATGTCTTTCATAAATGTGATCTATCTTAGCATATTACATTCCTCTTGGTGGCTTGATGCAACGCATTGCATCCCCTAAGTTGTGAATATACTATTATTTTATTGGTCCTCTTTTGGAGACATTAGACACAATGTTCCCTCAGTGATAGACCTTGCATGAACTTAACAAGACTCCTTTGAACACCTTTTACATTTTATATTTTACATCTTTGCCACCTCGCATAATGCAACTTGCATGCTTGTGGTACCTTGCTCTTTGTCCATGAGTTCTAAGCATACAAATATTTTCTTGTCTCATGAAGCACGAACTGACATTTTCCTTTGTGGCGCCTTGTTAAAGTTATCAAGAGGTATAACTTTGATATGGTTGAGTAGGAATCACATTCTGCGGCATGACTTTTCCCATAGCCACCTATGTGTTTGTGAGTACATTCCAACTAGCATATGTATTTCACCTTTTGGGTCTTCTCACCTGACAAACCGCCATGTGTTCTATCACCCCAGAGTGAGTATGCATTTTCTTTTTTTGAGAAAACAACCTAGATCTAATTCACAACTAGTTGAACAAACGATCGAAGCTTGATCTAAATTTTCCTTTTCATCCTTCCATTCTTTCATGTGTTCCTTTGTTCTTATGTTTAGTTTTCCATGGGATCTTCATCCTGGGGGCTTGATCATCCCTCTTGATCGTTGTCATTCCATCTTGCTAGCATAAGTACATTTGGATTCTTCTCGATGTGCATGGCTACTTTAGTGTGAGTTTGAAGCAAGTTCATCCTCTCACTAAAGTGGGGGCTAAATGTACCATATAAAAATGGATCATTGAAATTTTCATGGTCTTTTAGGTCTTTCTTTCATGATGCTTGATCTATTTTTCTTTGATTTAATGTTTCAATGTAACTTATGCATTCACATTAGGTCCTAAACATTCAAATTATGACGTCTTGTGAAGTGTTGTAACACATTTCTACACTTTTTTAGACTCTTCTCATTAAAATTCACCTAAACATCACCTTTTCATCACTTATCAAGTCCTATTCTAAAGTGTTGTAAAGTCTTGTAACAAGATCTATCGCTTCTCTAGGCTTGATTTCACTATTTACACCTTTCTTATGCTTTATTTGACCCCTTTATGCACTCATAAGACTTAATTAAGTGTATTTTTGAATTTAAACCTGACAAATAACATTAAATGCAAGATAATTCCCGACACACGCTTACAAGTCTAGAGTGGGACCAATTCACCATGGGTGGCGAATGAGTCTCTCTTGGCTCCAAAATCAAAATAATTCAAATTTTCTTTCGGGTTTTTATTCAAAAAGACTTTATGTCGGCCTATGATGAGGTAGTATTGGGTTATTAGGGCATAAGTGTGTATAAATGAGTGCTTTTATATCCATTTTAATCCCCATTCACTTGCATTCATACATTCAACATCAATTAGAATTAAAGCACTTTGCATCATTCAATCAAGCATTCACCAAGCATCTTGGAGCAACCATTGACATATCTTCATATTTCTTCAACAAGGTTGTGATGAGTTTAGGACATTTTCATGTTGTTTATTCATCATTCCTTGCTTATTTCATTTCATTTCTTTATTAAGGGTTTGATTACTGGAAAGTGTGATTTGACCAAGGCATATCCCTATACTCTAACCCTTAAGAATTTTTCCCCTTTTGCATGTGTGTTTGCAGAATTTTGTATGCATATTTTTCAAGACAATAAGTGTTGAAGGGTGGTCAAGAAGTCAACAAATTGTTTCAAATCAACTAAACCCTATTTCAAGCTTGGAGACAACCTACAGTCCATTTTTTGGAGATTTGACTCTATCAACCTGACAAGAAGACAAGTTAAGATCTGGAGTTACAGAATTGACCTTTGATTTCATAGAATTTTGGAGGAGGACTGATTTTCCATCAGTGGCGAATGAGTCCCACCTTAAGGCTAAAAAGGTGATTTTGTCATATTCCAGTTCCTGACAGTTAGAAACCTATTTTAGGAGATTTTACTAGTAGGAGGACTGATTCACCACCAGTGGTGAATGAGTCCCACTGGTCATCAACAGTGATTTTTCCAACATTCCAGAATCTTCTCAAATTTGCAATCTATCTCTAGGTGCATTCCTTTCAGTCTCATCCATTTTTGTGTTCATTTGTACATGTTTCTTACATTCTTTTGCAAACATCATTGTGTTTTCAAACATTGCATATTATATTAGTTTTGCATTAATAATCAGTCAATTACATAATTTAGTTACATTTACACCATTGCATTTAGTTTTAATCACATCATACATTCTCTTATTTGAGTGAACCGCATCAATTTTAGGGTTCTATCTCTCTCCTTTTAGGTGAAGGATCCTAAGAGTGCAAGAGAAGTCCATATAAACTTCAAAATTGTTGGTTCATCTAAATACTCTTGAAATAAATAAAAAATTTAAATCTAGAAAATGAAAATAAAACTTTGTCCCTTTTTTATTATTGAAGGTCTAATACTATGCACATTATTATAGTGCAAGCTCATTTGTTAGATCATTTAACATCACCAATAATCTTTGCAAGAACATTGTCCCTATTTAAAATGATGGAAATGGCTTGCATCTCTCACAATAATTTCTCTTGCAACTATCTTGGAGATAAATTTTGTTGTAGTGTGGCAATCAACACATACTCAAAGGTTTTTAACAACTCTAATAATTGTTCCAAGGGGGTTGTTTAACAAACAAAATGCAATTGCCAACTTTTTTATGGTGGCAGAGAAATAATTATTTTTCCTCCTCTTCCAAAACAATAGCTAAATGCCTTGAATCTAGAAAATACCATGTTGCCTTCATCTCCCAAGTCCAATTTCTGCAACTTTGCATAGATCTCTTGTGTTTGTGGATGTGATATGTCTCCTACATGAAAAAAATGTACCATTTTATGTCTTTCAATCCAACTACATCCAAGGATCATTTTAATTCCTCAATCTTTCATCAATTTCCTTACCATTTGAACCTCACCCCACTTGCCCACTTCTACAAAGATGTTTGAGAGAACATATTTCACAACATTTTTAGGATCCAAATAAAAAATCATTGTTTTTGTAAATACTCCTACGCCTATATTCATATGCGATCTATAGGCACCCAAAAAACACATCCACACAACCACCACAGGTTTAACTAACATCTTAATGATAAAGTGCAGAGTGTCTTCAAGATAGTTAGCCCAAACAAGAAGGTAAACCATGAAAACATAATGATCAACTATAGGTGTAATACAATAACGGTTACTCATGTGATTGAAGTATGTACAACCATCATCCACTAAACTTGTGTGGTTGCATGCATATAGAACGCAAGCAAAGCTTACAATGTTAAGATATGTTTGAAATTTTTTCATTAATTCAAAGATTTTGAGAGAATCCTTGCAAAATCCATGTTGTGCATATCCTACAATCATTGCATTCCATGAGATGGCATCTCTTTGGGGCATTTTTTCAAATATTTTGTGTGCCTTTTTTCTGCTTCCACATTTGGCATACATGTTCAGTAGGGTAGTTGCAACTACAAAATATAATTTAAAATTACTTTATTCTTTATGCTTTGATGGATGTCCATACCTTGTTTCAATGCTCCAATATTGTAAAACAAGGTGAAGAAAGACTGCAATAAAAAAATTAACCAACTGTAATTGAAAATCTGAATCAAAAGATTAACCCCTAAACTTATGTGATTGCAGAATTAAAATAAGAAATAGAAAACCATAACGCATGACACCAGATTTATGTGGAGAAACCCCTAAGGGAAAAAAATCACCATGGAAAGAGAGGAAAGTATATTACTAATCTAAGAGAGATTACAACAATAATACACTTCTCTAAATAATTCTATATAATTTGGTAGCACCTTGTAACCTACACAACTCAATGAATAACTTGTGGGGATGAATACCACCATGATATCATCAAAAATTAGGAAATAAAACCACCTAGAAAATCCCAATTCCTATCTTCTTTCAACCACCAAATCCACCCAAAATAGCAAATTACAGATGCTCTTATAGTTTCCATAAGGCATCTCTCATGCATGGGTGCCTAGGGAAGGAATCTCTCGTAAATATAATCATAAACGGTGTCATAGTCATCATAGAATCTTAGGACAGTTATCATAGTGTCATAGATACTCTTACAACTTATCACGAATGTCATAAACCTCCAAAATAGGATATTCCAAATGGGACACCTAGCCATTTTTCCCTTTTCCCAAAAGATAAACGATGACAGTAACTTCGTCTTTACATGAGTTATTTCACCATTGTTGGTTAAACAGTTTCACCTCTTATGGGTAATTTACAAAACACATTAGGAAAACAATTAATTAATGGATTTACAAGGTTGATGTCACCTAAATCCTAACATTCTCCCACTTGACATCATACATTGTAAACTACACCCATATAGATAGATCAAGATGAAATTAGGTGCAATGATCAAGGCCCATGGCCTTCCTACACCAAGAGAACTTACATGTGGTTATTGGATTTGTGAGAGAATCTGCAACATTATCCAAAGTGTCTACTTTTTCAATCAAGACCTATGCATTCTCAACCATCTCTCACACAAATTCATACTGAACATTAGCATGCTTAATACGAGCATGATACATAGGATTCTTAGCCAAATATATGGTACTCTGACTATCACATCCGATCCTCATTGTCCTACAATCAAAACCAATACCAAGTCTTTGTAAACAAATAACCTCCTTAGAAGCATGAGTTGCAACCATATGCTTTGCTTCAGTGGTGATAAATGCAACTGTAATTTGTATTTTACTCATCCAACTCACAACACCTACAAACAAAGTAAACACATAGCCACTAGTGGACCTTTGACTATCCAAGTCACCTGCCCAATCTACATCAACAAAACCCTATATGTCCAATTACTTATCCAAATTATCAATACCATGATAAACCAAACAATAATCATAAGTATCTCACAAGTACCTAAACACCCTTTTTTAAAAATTGCAATGCTCTTTACCAGGGTTAGACATAAACTTGCTTAGAACTCCCATTGCTTGGGCTATATCTAGTCTAGTACGAGCCATTGCATATATTTAACTACCAACAACACTAGCATAAGGAACATTAGAAATCTCTTCAATATCATCATCAAAATTAGGACATGTGTCTAATCTCAATTTAGTACCAACTAAAAATGG
Organism: Sequoia sempervirens; assembly: GCA_007258455.2. Taxonomy (NCBI): domain Eukaryota; kingdom Viridiplantae; phylum Streptophyta; class Pinopsida; order Cupressales; family Cupressaceae; genus Sequoia; species Sequoia sempervirens. The sequence continues at coordinate 115,573,257 of VDFB02075321.1, read as the reverse complement.
AATATTTACTGGTTTATAGTCCTGCATTTTAAATCTCTGCAAAATAGTATCAACGTACTTACTCTGACTTAACCAAATATTTTTGTGCACCTGATCTCTACTAATCTCTATCCCAAGGATATATTTTGCAGCCCTCAAACCCTTCATATCAAATGAGCTACAAAGTTGATTCTTAAGCTCCCTAATCATCACCTTGTTGTTACCCATAAACAACATGTTATCAACATACAAGGCAATGATTAGTATCTGATCATCAATAACCTTAATGTAAACACAATGATCCTCCTCACTTCTAACAAAACCCAACTTCAATGCAAATGCATCGAAACTCTGGTACCACATCCTAGGTGACTATTTTAAACCATATAAAGATCTCTTTAACCGTCCAAGTGTTCTTTTCCTTTTACAACAACTCCATCAGGTTGTCACATATAAATTTATTCCTCAAGATCCCCATGCAAGAAAGAAGTTTTAACATCCATTTGCTCTATTTCAAAATTGTAAGCAGTAACAATAGATAATAGGAATCTAATACAAGTTAGCAACAAGAGAGAAAATTTCACCGAAATCAACTCCCTCTCTCTGGGAGTATCCCTTGGCCACCAATCTGGCCTTGTACCACTCTAACTGACCATCTGCTCCAAATTTATTTTTAAATACCCACTTGAAACCAATGGGCTTCCTTCCTTTGGGAAAACTCACAATATCCTAGGTATCACAACTATCCAAAGCCACCATCTCCTCCTGCATGGCCTGCATCGAAGACTCACTTTCTTCTAAAGAAAGAGCCTCCCTATAGGATCTAGGTTCATCATCAATACTCAACAAAGAAAATACACAATGGAAATTGGATGGGCTATACCTGTTAACTGGATTTCGTTGTCTTGTGCATCCTCTTAAGGTAGGAGTAAGGGGTTCTTGTTATTTTTCTTCTTCTTTTGCATGCTCATCCTACACATCATTTGAACTCTTTGAGCCCTTTCTTCTTCTCCATCCTTTAATTCATCTGGTTGTTCTTCCACATGTGCAACTTCATACTTTTCAATCTTTGTTTCAAAGTGCATTGTTTTTGTCTTATCTTTCTCCTTTGGTTGTTCTTCACCTGAGTAAGCTCTAAACTCCATGAAAATCACATCTCTAGAGAAAACCATTTTACAGGTTAGTGGATTCCAAAGCTTATAACCTTTTACATTCTCACTATAACCAACAAAGATGCATTTTTGTGCTTTTGGATCCAACTTAGAATTCTTCTCTTAGGCACATGAATAAAAACTTAACAACTAAAGACCCTTAAATGTGAAATAGAAGGCTTTCTACCTATCCACACTTCATAAGGAGTTTTATCAACAAGATTTGAACAAGGAGATTTATTAACCAAATAACATGTAGTACTTACAGCTTCTGCCCAAAAGCATCTATCAAGCTTAGCACCACTCAACATGCTCCTAGCTCTTTCCATCAAGGTTCGGCTTATTATTTCTACTACCCCATTTTGTTGGGGAGTATAAGGAGTACTCTTTTTCTAAACAATACTTGCATGCTTACAAAAATCATCAAATTCTCTAGAACAAAATTCACCCCCATTGTCAGATCTCAACACTCTTATCTTATAATTTGTTTGCTTCTCATCTAAGGCTTTAAATTCCTTAAACTTAGTGAAAACTTCAGACTTTGAATGTATAAAATAAATCCAAGTGTATCTTGACACATCATCATTGAAAGTAACATAATAATGATATTTTCCAAAAGATTCAACATCCACTAGTCTAAACACATCTGAATGAATGAAAGAGCTAATAATCTCTTAGCTTTATTAGTCCCATGAGGAAAATATGATCTATTTTGTTTACCAAACACACAATGCTCACAAAAATAATTTTTACCAATAGAATAATCATAAATATCATCAACCAACTTTTTATTCAAAATAGTCTTAAGACCTTTTTCACTAATGTGACCCAATCTATGGTACCATAATATACATTCATTTTTAGTGCCAGTTATATTAGCAGAGTTATAAAAAATGGAATAATTAAGCCTAAACAAAGTCCCAATCTGAGATCCTTTAGCTATCACCAAAATCCCTCTTACCAACCTGCAACCAGACTTGTCAAATGTCACATGCATTCTAGAATCATTCAACTTGGATAATGAAAGTAAGTTTCTTGCAAGTCCTGGAATATGTAAAATGTGATCAAGGGTTTTAACCCTTCCATCACTGAAACACAACTTTACCTTTCCCTTACCAAAAATATTATTTGTGTTGTTATCACCAAGGAAAACTTCTCCCCCATCATAAGTTGAATATGAATTAAACCACTCCTTATGAGGATTCATATGATAGGAGAAACTTGAATCAATAATCCAAGCATCATTACTAATAGTGTTAGCAAAAATAAACAAAGCATCAGAATCACCATCTTCTAAGGACTTTTCTATGGAAGTATTCAAACTCTTTTTCTTGTTTTTTCCACTCCTTCACATGCCCTCTCTTACCACAATTCCAACACTTTACTCTACTCTTCCCAAGGGTTTTAGAACGTCCTTTAGACTTGTCTCTCTTCTTGTCTCCTTTAGACCCTCCTTTTTCTTTGGACCTTCCTCACACATGCAAGGCATCTTGGGAGCCCACATTCATGGACTTTCTCCTCATCTCTTTTGAAAGAAGTATACAAATGAGACTACCTATTTTGGTTTTGTACCACCACCACTTATAGAAACAATTAGATTTTCCCAATATTTAAGTAAAGAACAAAGCATCAAAACACATTTATCTTCCTGTTATATCTTAACATCTACATATGCAAGCTGACTTATAATCATATTAAAAGAATTTAAATGTTCTACAATAGAATCACCATCCTTTATTTTCAAAGAATGAAAACATATTTTGAGATACAAATTATTAGTTAAACTTTTAGTTTAATAGATATCACCTATCCTCTTCCAAAAATTGTATGTGGTAGATTCTTTTGAAACATTCAAGAGGATTGAATCTGCAAGACACAACTGAATGGTTCCCCATGCATTCTCATCCATTTGTTCCAATCTTCATTAGATATTTTTCCTGGTTTCTTTTTAATCAAAACTGCCAACCACCAATCTCTCTCTTCAAGGAGATACTCCATCTTCAACTTCCACATCTTGTAACCAATTCCATTGAGCTTCTCAATATCTAGACAAGATGTAGAAGCCATGGTTTACAATATTTCATAAATCTATAAAAAACCCACAAAGCAAAAGCTCCCACTGTAGCAAAAAACCTTCAACACTCAAGAGAAAAGTGTCTCTTTCTCAATAGAACTGTTAGCTCTAATACCAAATTTTGTAAAACAAGGTGAAGAAATATTGCAATAATAAATTTAACTAACTATAATTACAAATTTGAATCAAAAATTTAACCCTTATACTTATGTGATTGCAAAATTAAAATAAGAAATAGAAAACCATAACACATGACACCAAATTTACGTGGAAAAACCCTAAGGAAAAAACTCCACCACAGAATGAGAGAGGCAAGTATATTACTAATCCAAGAGAGATTAAAATAGTAAAACACTTCTTTGAATAACTCTGTAGAATCTAGTAGCATCATGTTACCCTACACAACTCAATGAATAACTCTAGCTCAAGGCCCCAATTTATAGAAACTTGTGGGGATGAATACCACCCTGGTATCACCAAACAATAGGCAGTAAAACCACCTACAAAAATCCAATGCATACCTCCTTGCAACCACCAAATCCACCCAAAATAGAAACTTACATATGCTCTTACAACTTTCATAAGGCATCTCTCATGCATGGGTTCCTAGGGAAGGAATCTCTCATAAGTATAATCATAAACGGTGTCATAGTCATCATAGAATCTTATGACAATTGTAATAGTGTCATATATACTCATAGAAATTATGAAAGATGTCATAAACCTCCGAAAATAGGATATTCCAAATGGAATGCCTAGCCATTTTTCCCTTTTCCCAAAAGACAAACAGTAACAATAACTTTGTCTTTACATGAGTTCTTTCACCATTGTTGGTTAAACAGTTTCACCTCTTATGGGTAATTTATAAAACATGTTAGGAAAATAATTAATTAATGGATTTACAAGGTTGATGTCACCTAAATCCTAGCAGTTCAGTAGGGTAGTTGCAACTGCAACATCTAATAAAATTCCTCTATTCTTTATGCTTTGATGGATGTCAATACCCTATTCTAATGCTCCGATTTTGGCACAGGAAGGGAGAATTTTGGTGAAAGTTGTGTAGTCTGGCTTTACATCTACCATTTTCATTTTCTCAAAAATCTCTAAAGCTTTTAACAAAAATCCATTTTGTGCACATCCTACTATCATTGCATTCCATGACATAACCTCTCTTTGAGGCATTTTTTCAAATAGTTCACATGCCTTTTCTATGCTTTCACATTTTGCATACATGTCTACTAGAGCATTTCCAACTATAATATCTAAAAAAAATCCTCCTTCCATGATACTTTGATGGATGTCCATACGTTGTTCCAAAGCTCCCATTTTGGCATAGGAAAGGAGGATACTAGCGATAGTTGTGGAATTTGGCTTTACACTTGCCAATTGCATTTGCTTGAAAGTTTCTAAAGAATTTTCAACAAATCCATTTTGTACATATCATGCAATCATTGCAGTCCATAAGATGACATCTTTGTAAGGTATTATGTCAAACAATTCACATGCCTTGTTAATGCTTCCACTTTTTGCATCCATGTCTTTTAGGGAACTTGCAGCTATAATATCTGAGAAAGTTCCTCTATCCTTTAGGCTTCAATGGACGTCCATACTATTCCAAAGCTCCCATTTTGGCATGGGTAGGGAGGATGCTAGAAAATGTTACATAATTTGGATTTAAACCTAACAAATGCATTTTCTTGGAAATTTCTAAAGCCTTCTCAACAAATCCATTTTGGGCATATCCTATAATCATTTTAGTTCATGAGACCACATCACTTTGATGCACAATGTCAAACACTTCATGTGACTTGTCTATGCTTCCACATTTTGCATACATTCCTACTAGTGTAGTTGCAACTACAACATCTAACAAAATTCCTCTATCCTTAATGCTTCTATGGATGTACATACCCTATTCCAAAGATCCCATTCAATATAGGTTGTGAGGATTGTGGAAAAGGTTGTAGAGTCTAGCTTTACACTTGCCAATTACAATTGCTTGAAATTTTGTAAAGCATTTTCAACTAATCCATTTGCGAATATCTTGAAATGAGGGCATTTCATGAGAATACATTTCTTTGAGGCATTCTATCAAATAGTTTGTTTTCTTTGTCTATGCTTTCACATTTTCCATACATGTCAAACAGGGCAGTTGTAACTGCAACATCTGAAAAAATTCCTCTATCCTTCTCCTGATATGGGTGTGCATAGCCTATTCCAAAGCTCCCGCTTTAGCACAACCAGGGAGGATGCTCGCAAAGGTTGAGTATGGCTTTACACATGCCAAATGAATTTTCTTGAAAGTTTCTTCATTAGGAGATTGAATGTTAAAAATGTGGGACTATTAGCAATAATTTAGAGATTTGTTAGTATGAAATCATGAATTTCATTGGAAAATATTACAAAATAATTGGGTTTTGGAAAAAATATACTAGATGGCTTCAATCTACATGCTAAAAAGAAAATAATCTTGGGACTATTCTTTGGCCTGATGATACCGCACAAGTACCTAGTGACTTCAAAAAACTTGTAATACATGAATTTGATTACCTTGTTCCAAAGCCCCCATTTTTGGATAGGTAGGGAGAATGGTAGCAAAGGGTGTGGAGTCTAGATTTACACCTGCCAATTGCATTTTCTTGAAATTTTCTAAAGATTTGGCCATCCTTTTGATTGTTTTCCATGGCTTTTCTTAAATCACACAGCAAGGAATTGGTGGAAGCCATTTCATAGTGGATGAGAAGGCCAAGCCACAAGCAATATAAATAGGGGTGGAGGTGACAAGACCATAGGGACAAGCATATATAGATGAACAAGCACTTTGTATATGTATTTATGAGCATCTCACGATCGCTTATAGTTATTGCCACACAGAATAAATGTGATGAATGATAACAGAAAAAATTCAATGGTGGGGATTTTTTTCATCGTCTTGCATCCCATTTCTACCAATTTTCAGCCTTAGATGTCCAAAGTAAACTAGTTCACTTCAAATAGGATACAAACAATAAGATTAATTATGTCAATGATTGGTGATATTTTAATGGGAAAATACGAATGGATAAAATGATATAAAAAAATAAAAAAACTCTTATATTTAATGATTTGGGGTGTGATGTTTGTGATAGAGACACTCAACCTACAATACCTATTTCTATAAAAGAAAAGGAAGTATGACATTATAAAAATTCAAAAACCTTGGCTCTAATAAGGTCTTTCATTAATGGACACGTGTTTCAACACATAGAAGGGTGTAAATTTTCTTTTGATTCCCTTCAAAAATAATGAGATTTATATGATTCCTACTCTAAATTAGAATTCATTGAAATTATTTTTGTTAAACAAGCGCAGGACAACTGAGAGGGGGGGTGAATCAGTTGTCACAGGATTCAAACTTAAGACTTCAACACTTATCAATTTCACAACCATACTATTTTGTTACTAAGCAAGAGCATGAAAAACAAATAACAGAAAGTAAATCAACATAATGAACACCAGATTTTTACGTGGAAAACCCAATAAGGGAAAAACCAAGGTGAGGGTTAACTCACAATATAAAAATATTATAAAACTGAATACAGAGGTTCACTGCGAAGGGCTCGCTGCCCAGAAGAGAACTCACTATCCAAGTACAAAGGATCACTTCCTACAGAAAGGACTCGATGTCCAACAAGGAGGCTCACTACCCACAGATACAAGAGAGAACAAAAGATCCACCATAGCAATTAACACACATCCACAATTTGAATAAGGATTGCAAAAACCTTTAGCTCACTACTTTTAGGAATCCAACACATTAAAGAAATTTTGTCTCAACTCACTCACACACATACTTCTACTCTTATGATTTGTGGCTCACTTTCATCACTTTACATCACTTTTTCATACAACTCTTCACAATTTGACTTGCTTTTATACCATCCTCAACCTTAGAAACTTTCTCCAAGGTCAACCACAAATACCTCATTTCATAAATTCAAATTAGGTCGGCAACTCAACATTCCCGCAGTGGAAAGGAATGAGAGTAGACCAATAAAAAACATTTTTCAAGATTAGAAATAATATCTCGAATCAACCACACGCTTCCTTAATTAAATTTTATTCTTCGAATGAAGTGTAAACACCAAGTCAGCCAAACCTAATGAAAACACAAATGAACATTGATGTACATGCTTCCCAATAAGAAGATGACACACGAACTCCACAACACGCTTCCTTATGCATGAGAGTACATCTCAGATTCCTCTAGATACATCTACACCAAAAACAACAAACTTCAAACACTGAACACCTTTCACCAATCCATCCAGACTGTACAAACTTATACTGAAACATGACTTCCAAATCACCAAACTTCAAAAATATTTGCCAAAACACATAAAAGACCTTCAAAAGACATATCCCAGATTCGAAAGATCTGAAACAAAACAACAGAGGACTCTAGAGCAGAAACATTTCTCCGAATCCACAAAAGATCAACTTTTCTAGAACAATTCACACACTGGTGAACATAACTTTCACGTACCATCCAACCAAAAGCTAAAACTCAAGAGATATCACCACTAGATCACCATTATCAAATCTTCAGATCCTCACAAGCATAGGATCAAAACAAAAGAAATGTGGAGCACATACCGGAGCACATTCTGAACACATTCATCATTCTGACTTCTCTTCTTTATTAATTTTCTCAAAAGCACTTGTAAACTCATCAAACCAACACATCTGCAACACCATAAAGATAGCTCCATGTACTCACAACATCTCACCAGCATCTCAACTATACATGTACAATTTGCAACATACTGAACTATGTTGACATCAATGACAACACCACCAAAACTTGCTCATACTTGCAACAATCTCCCCCTTTGTCATTGATGGCAACACACGATGTGAAAAACCATCAAGGAAAAAATTTTACACAATATCCTGAGAGAACACCTTCTCTTCCTCTACAATTATTTTTCACATGACTTTCTCCCCCTTTGACATCAATGGAAAAGATCAACAAATTTGATCACCCCCCCTTAGGGGTACACTCATACTACAACAATGGAAACCTTTTCTACTCCCCCTGTGGAGTAGACCCGTTTATCAATCCAGATAAATAAGGAATCTATGAATTCAATGGACTGATGTACCTTCATGTGCACTTAGTTCAGAGGGCCAGTGACCCTCAACCTCTCCCTAAGATGCTCAAAAGTATCCTTCGGAAGAGCCTTAGTAAATATGTCTTCAATTTGTTCCTTTTTTGTCACATACTCCAATCTGACTTCATTCTCCAACACTTTTTCTCTCAGGAAATGATATTTGATAGATATGTGTTTTGTTCTTGAATGCATAACCAGGTTCTTTGAAATGTTTATTGCACTTGTGTTGTCATAGAAAATAGAAAAAGGCTCATCACATATCACTCCAATGTATTTCAGAGTTTGCTTCATCCACAAAACCTATGTGCAGCAGGATGTTGTAGCAATATATTATGCCTCTACAATGGATAAAGAAATTGAGTCTTGCTTTTTACTCAACCATGAAACTAATCTTCCACCAAGAAAGAAAGCACCACCATTGGTACTCTTCCGGTCATCTACACATCCATCCCAATCACCATCTATGTAAGCACTCAAGGTGAAATCATCACTCTAAGGATACCATAATCCATAATCTAATGTACCTTTAAGATATCTAAATATCCTCTTTATAGCTATAACATGTGCTTCTTTAGGATCTGCTTGGAATCTGGCAACTAAACATACTGCATGCATAATATCCGTTCTAGTAGCAGTAAGATACAGTAGTCTTCTAATCATAGATTTGTATTTTCTCTAATCAGTCTTAGTAGATTCATCATCTTTGGTCAGTTTACATCCGGTTACCATAGGAGTACAAACTGGTTTGGAATCATCCATCCCAAACTTCTTCAATAGCTCTCCTACATACTTAGATTGTGAAATGAATATCCCTTTATCAGTTTGATTCACTTGTAGACCAAGGAAGAAATTCAATTCACCAATCATATGCATCTCAAATTCTTTATGCATCTCTTCAGCAAAATTTTTACACATGCCTTCATTTCCACCAAAAATGATATCGTCAACATATACAACTACTATCAACATTTTGTTACCTTGCACTTTGAAGTAAATATTATTGTCAATAGAGCCTTTGTTGAATCCTTTCTTTGTCAGGTATCTGTCCAATCTTGCATACCAAGCTTTGGGAGCTTGCTTCATTCCATACAACACCTTCTTCAACTTACAAACCATGTTTGGTTTGTCAGATAACTGAAACCCTTTAGGTTGTTCCATGTACACTTCTTCCTCCAATTCACCATTCAAAAATGTTGACTTAACATCCATCTAATACACTTTGAAGTCCTTGTGGGAAGAAAATGCCAAAAACATCCTAATAGCTTCCATTTTGGCCATAGGGGAAAATGTCTCTTCAAAATATATACCTTCAACTTGTGAATATCCCTTGCATACAAGTATTTCCTTATTCCTTACAACTTCTCCACTTTCATTTAGCTTATTCTAGAACACCCATTTCGAGCCAATCACATTTTCATTCACAGGCCTAGGGACTAGTTCCCATGTATGATTCTTTTCTATCTGATGCAACTCTTATTTCATAGCTTTCATCCAACTCTCATCTTCACATGCTTCACTTAAAAATTTGGGTTCAATTTTAGAAAGTAGACACAAATTTACCTCAGCCGCAACTCTACTTCTTGTCTTCACACCTTCACTTTTATCTCCAATTATCTGTTCCTCTAGATGATTCTTTTGTACATACTTAGGAGTCTTAACAACAGGTTCTGGCTCATTCTCTTCTTCTTCTTCTTCTTCCACTTGTTCTTTCTCTTCTTCTTCCTTCTCCTTATTTTCCTCAGGTACATGTCCACAGATAGGATCACCAGGTTCAACTTCACTTATCTCAATAGGTTTGTGTATGTCTTCATCAACTTCCCCATTAGCACTTTCAACAATCTTTCTCAATCTTTTATTAAAGCATATGTATGCTTTGCTAGTAGTAGAGTATCCAAGAAAGATTCCCTCATTACATCTAGCATCAAACTTTCCAAGATTTTCATCATCTCTTTTAATATAACATCTTCTTCCAAATACCTTGAAATACTTCACAGTAGGAGTCTTACCAATGCATAACTCGAAAGGAGTCTTTATGTTGTTGTATCTAATCTGAAATCTATTAAGAACATAAATAGCAGTGTGTATCACCTCTCTCTATTACACATCCAGTACATTTGATTCTTTCATCATGGTTCTAATAGCTTCCTGTACTGCCCTATTTTTCCTTTCAACTACTCCATTCTACTAAGGGGTTTTCGGAGAAAAAAATTGTCTTCTTATGCCATGTTGTTCACAGATTGCATTAAATTCACCAAAAGTGAATTCTCCGCCTCTATCAGATCTCAAACACTTTATTTTCAAATTTACTTCATTTTCCACTCTTGCTTTGAATACTTTAAACCTATCCAGATCCTAAGTCTTTTCTCTAAGAAAATCAACCCATGCCATTCGAGTATAATCATCAATAAGCAGCATGAAATACTTGTCACCATTCAGGATTCCAATTCTAGTCAGACCACAGAGATCAATATGAACTACCTCTAGCATTTCGGTAGTAGAGTGCTCTTTTCCCTTAAAGCTGCATCTTGTCTATTTCCCCAATTGATAACTTCTAAAGATAGCATTAGCAGGTCTTGTGATTTTAGGCAACCCTCGAACAATCTCCTTTGCATTGATTTTGACCAAGTTATCAAAATTTACATGTCCCATTCTCCGATGCCATAACCAATTTTCACTGATTTGAGATACAAGGTAATGACCATCAACTCCCTTCAGCTGATAGATGTTTCCATGAGTTCTTCTTCCAACAGAAATCATGTCTCCATTTTCGGATCATTTTCTGATTTCATAGGTATTATTCTGAAACACAAGTTTAAAACCATTGCTACACTCTTGTCCAACACTCAAAAGGTTATACCTCAAACCCTTCACATCATATACATCATTAGTACTATGCACTCCATCAAAACCAATTGAACCTTTCCCACAAATTTTAGCTCATGAATCATCACCGAACATAACTAAACCACCATCATATTTCTCAAGTTTAGTGAACTTACTCTTATCTCCAATCATGTGATTACAACATCCACTATCAATTACCCAATAGTCTTCATCTTATCTTGCATGAAAAGCGGTAACTAAAGTACCTTCCATCCTATTTCTCTTATTCTCTAGAGCCTTCTTGCTTACACATTTTCCAGGGTTAGTGGATACAGATTTACTTTCCAAAGATAAGAATAAGCATTCACTATCATCAACCTCATTCTCAGATTCATCATTAGAAATTCCTGCTTCTTCTTTAACATAGTACAACTTCTTATATTTCTTATCCTTTCTATCCTTATCCTTATAATCCTTGTTCATTTTATGTGCAGCTCTATTCGGACATCTTGAAGCATAATGACCAATATTACCACAACTAAAAAATTTAAAGGGCAACATACCTTTATAATTTATGGTGCCTTTCTTCAACTTCCTGGTGAAGTTTGCTTCCAACTCATCACCACCATCACTATCCAGTTTGTCTTCAATCTTCATTTCCTTAAATGTTGTTTATGTATTTTCTTCTATCTTGTCTTCTTTCTAGAAATTTATCATCTCAAATGCTTGCGAGGTGTAGAACAACTGTTCTAAAGTGTACTTCTTAGGATCATACATTTCTTCAATAACTGAGATCTTCTCGTTGTAGAAATTCGATAGGGTGATCAGGATCTTCACAATTATATCTTCATTTGATAGTTTTCCTCCTTGATTTCTAACTTCATTTGCAGTCAGTTCAACTCTCTAAAAGAAGCTTGTAAATTCTTCACCTTCTTCCATTTTTAGATCAAATTTGTGCTTTGTTTCTAGCTTCTTTGTCAATTTCACTCTTTCGTTTCCTTCATACATGTCTTCCAACTTCTTCCAAACTTCATGTGCAGTATCCAAAGAAAGAACCTTAGCTTGCTCATTTTTAGATAAGCCACTACAAATAGCATACTTTTCCTTCTCATTTTCTCCATAATCAGAAATCTCATCTATAGTGATAAGACCACCAGATGGAGGTGTATATGTTGCCCAATTTTCACCCTCGGGCTCAATCAGGCAGGATAAATCATGTGACAAATGTTTGAGAGGGCCAAATGGAGCATTCACAACAAGGGAAAAATCATGTATCTGATGCTAGGTCACAGGGAGCTCAGTTGGAAAGCCTACCTTGGTCAAGTTCGGCATGAAAATCCTCTAAGGAGAGAGTCGCCAAGACCTTCCAGATGTCTCACCGACTAGAAGGGGCCTCGCTGAATGAAGGCATCATCGCCATAAGGTCTGGCCGACAGAATGTGGTCTTGCCAAACAGAAGGAATCTGCCCTCGGTGAAATAGAATCGTTTCGGGATAATGTCTCGGCGACTTATGAGGGTCTTGGCGAAAAGGGACGTCATTGGGTGAGCTTTCTCTACAACTATGGTGGCTTCGGTTTAACGTCTCACCGATAGGGAGAGTTTCACCAAAGCGTATGAAGGTCTCGGCGAAGCAGCTGTCATTGGCCAGATGTCTCACCGAAAGGATGCCTTCGGCATATGTAAGCGGGCTTCACTACGAGGTCTTACCGAAGAAAAAGGTCTCGCCGACAATCGTTCATGAACTGGTGTCGGAAAAGGAGACGAGCTTCGATGTGAGGTCTGGCTGACAACGTAGTGTCTCATCGACAAGTGAAGTCTCACCGGAGGGGTGATACTTTCGGTATAAGGTTGTGCCTTTAGGGAGATGTCTCAACGAATTGAGGATGTCTCGGTGAAAGGAATGTTTCGGCAGTGAGGTCCTGGTGACTAACGAAGGTCTTGCCGACTGTTGTGGACAAGTGGTGGTCCCCCTCGAGGAATGGTCCGAGCTCGCCAAGAGTTGAGGCTTTCACCATGAGGTCCTAGCGACTAACAAAGGTCTCGCCGAAGTGGATTGGCTTCGGTATAGTGTTGTGAATTCAATGAGAAGTCTTCCCGACCAATGGGAGTTACACCAAAAGAAATGTTGCACTCAGGGAAAGGAGCTGAGTTCACTATGAGGTCTCATCGACCAAGGAATGTCTCCCCGAATGAAGAGATAACAAAGGTCTCACTGAGAGGAATGGATATCGGCGTAATGTCTCGCCAGTGGCTTAGTGTCTCACCGAAGATGAAGGGGTCGGAGAGAATGGGGGTGCTCAACAAAAGGTCTGGCCGAGTGATGAAGGTCTTGCCGACAAAAGGTACCCTCGGTATAATATTTAGAGTTCGGGGAGAGGTCTCCTCGACCTGATAAGTCTCACCGACCATTGATCACAGGAGGATGGGCCCTCGCCAAAATAGGATGAATTTGGCAAGATGTCTCCCCGACTTATAAAAAAATCTTCTCCAACAATGAGATGAGTTCGCCGAGGGATATTGCCTTTGGAAAAGGGTCTTCCCGAGAGAAATTGTCTTGGTGACCATAGAGGCGATATCAGTATGACTTTTGGGCTCACTATGAACTCTCATTGATGGTTTCAAGCTATGCCAATAATCGGAGGAAGGTATAATCGCATTGGGGAGACACGATTAGTGTCTCACCGACATGCGATTCCGCAAAGAGAGTTTTTGACCGCCCGAAGAATCTATGTCGCATCTGATCAAAAAATCAGAGGGAGCTAAAGGCGAGCCATGGCAGTCTAACCAGGGAGAAGAAGACTAACAGAATGAAAAGCAACGTGTATTTGTTCGGAGCTTAGGAGAATTCAAAGCAGCTCGCCGGGGAGGTTCGAAGATCAACATGAGGACCAGAAGTGAATGCGGTAGCTGCAAAAGATCTGATGGCTTCTCCCGGGAGTGACTCTTCACCGACATGGACAACATGGACACACTTGAATGCGGCATTAATTTCAAGCAAAAGATCTAAGGGGATTTTTATCCCGAAGTTAGATATTTTTGTAAGCCCTAGGGGGCCGATATTATTGATATATGAGGCATTTTTTGCTTCTCAGTAGATAGTTCAAATTATGCATTCCGAAGAGAGTGATTTTTTTTTAAATCCTTTCTTAGCTGATGTATGTTTTGTAACTCAACTGGAATCTGGAATAAAACACAGAGTTTACCTTGGAAGCCAGTGTTAATGTTTGCATTACTCTCATTTCTGTATTTTTAGGTTATGCAAGTTTTTCAACTATGTTTTCTAAATCTGCATTCATATCTTAAAGCTGTGAAATTCATCTTTCCTTCTTAAGATATGTATGTAGATCAAACCTTTTAAGAATGATGCATAAGTCTAAAGGGGTTATGTCGAGTAAGTGAATAAGTAACCATTAGCTTTCCAGTGTATGATCACCTTGTTTTCATTTCATAATTTCTTATAAATTCAGTGTATCACCTTAATTTTTTAGTTCCATTCATATGTACTCCTTCTCCCTTTCCTTACAAGAATAGTAGTTAGGTGACACCAAAGGAAGTCAACCTTCTCCGGAGGTTGACCTCAGTTTGCAAGTGATCGACACCTTATGAGGTCTCCCCATTTTGCACTGGATTGTTGATTTTTACATTCGACGGGGTGCAAAATCCAGGTGACAATAGTTCTGGCATGCCCGGTGGGACGAGCTCCACCTTACATTGTTGGTTTGGTATGCAACCAGCAAGTTTCAAACTTTATAGAAGTCATTTTGCATACTTGGTGACTCTAAAAAGAGGAAAGAACTTTAGAATCGGCGCCTTCTATGGTTTATGAGAAGAATTCAGACAAGGAGCAGCTCGTCCCCTTTCAAATATCTGCAACTATCACCACCAAGGAGACAAGGTAGAGTAACAGAAAGGCCAAGGTTAAAATTTGTTTATTCCAGAAGAGACAAATCTACTCCTCCATCTCTAAGATCTCATATTGTTGTCCTATCCTCTAATTCTCCTAGAGTGCAAATAAACCCACCTCAACCACCTCTAATGGATGCTCCCAGAAATCAGCCTTTTGTGCCATTCAATGGAGGTAGTCCATTGAATTTGGCCCAACATAACGATATACCAGTGGCTGCCTTAAAGAATTTATCAATTTTCACTGGGGAGGATCAGACTACCCCTATTGAGCACATAAGGGATGTAGCCTCGTAATGTGGATTACATCACATAACTCATGAAGATGTAGTTGTAAGACTGCTTGCTGCATCTCTCAAAGGTAAGGCTTTGCAATGGTATCGGGGTTTGCCAGTGAACTCTATTGCAACATGGGATGATTTTGGTGAGAAACTGCACATGCAGTTTCAAGATAAATCTGATCACTTGTCTCTGGTGGAGCAGTTGACAACCATAAAAAGAGCCCCTCAAGAACAAATGACAGATTTTAATTTTTGATTCCAGAGGACTTGGTTTCGAATTCCTATAACAATGAGGCCATCTCCTAAGCATGCTTTTTTATACTTTCTCAAAGCTTTGAACAGTGAAATAGCGGTTATGATACAATCAATGGGTGGTGAATCTTTACCAGGTGCATATGAAGTGGCAATCAGGGTAGAAAACTATTGGATTCAGGTAGGAAAAATTTCCCCTAGGCCACCAATGCCCTTTTTTCCAGATATACAATCTAATACACCTATGCTCGTACCTCCTTTCATGCCACTACCAGTTGTGCCAACGTTGCCAGTTGCTATTCCAACTGTTGTTAAACAAGAAAGTGTTGTTTCAAGCACGTCATAGGAGTTACAAGAGATCAAAAGTCTGTTACAGACTTTTGGTAACAAGTTGGTGAACTTGGAAAAACAGCAGTCCTATACTAGGCCTTATCAGCAGCAGAATCAAGCCTCAAGTCAACCTTTTCAAGGTCAACAACAGCAATTCTAGGGGAATAGACAGCAGTATCAAGGTAATTACCAAGGCTCAAGACAAAATATTGCTACAAGACCTTTCCAGGCCTATAATCCAGTTCCAATTAGTGTTGTCAAAGAGCTTGTTCCTGTTCAAAACAATTTGGTTGCGGATTATGAATGGTGTTATCCATGTAATCAGCCACATAATCAAGCTACGTGCTCTAATGGCATGATCAACCAAGCTCTTATGGTGCAGAATGTTGTAGGTGCATAATATTTTCCTAAGGAGGAGTATTCACAACAACAGGATCATCCTGCAGATGATTCAACTCTCCTAAATTGGCAGAGAGAAGAATTTTGTGGAGTCAACCAGGATGACACATCTATTGCTGCTAATACTAGAGCCGAGAAGAGGGCTTTTGAGATAGAACAAGAAACAAATAAAGATAAGGGAGTTGTTGGTCCATCAAATCAGCAAGTACCACGCATGTGGCAGCGAGGTCGTGACACTAGTAAGGACCAGCCTTTACATGCTTCATTTGCAAGTCAACTGCAACCTGACCATGCTATTATAAAGACACAACCAAAGGTAAATACATCTTCACCTTTCAACATTTTTGAAAGCATAAAAAAATGAATGTTTCAATTTCAATGTGGGATTCTTTAGCAATCCCTAGTCAAATGAATTTGTTGCAGTCAGCCTTATCTAATCCAGTTAGTTCAAATTTTCCAAATGAAGTCTCTGTAGGCCAGACAAAGTTAGTTTTAACCAATGCACTTTTGGATAGTACCACACAGCAAAGTGATGGTGTCAAGCCCCCTCCTTTCTATGTTTCCTTAATAATAGGGAATAAATTGGTGCACAATTGCATGGTTGATAGCGGGGCTAGTAGTTCAGTAATGCCAAAAAAGATTGCAGACCAGTTGGGCTTACAATACCAGCCATTAGAAAAGGGAGTACTTCAATTGGATGAGACAGCAGTAAACACTATAGGTGTTATTAAAAATTTGAATCTTACATTACATGCATGCCCTAATTTTTGAATCCCGCAAGATGTGTTTGTCATAGATTTGCCTCCATTTTTTGATGTATGCCTGTCTAGAGACTTCACAGCTAAAATTGGAGGCTATTTATCTTCAGATTGGTCCCATATGCTTTTTAGGACCAAGTATGGTACTAAGGTAACTATAACCTCTGAGTCCCTTGCCAAGGATCACATTGAGCCTTATGTGCCATCTGTTGTTAATGTTAATTCTATTGTTTTAGAGGATACTGAACTTGCTTCAGCACAAGAGTTACAAGTTGTGAGTGTACCTGAGGTACTCCTAAATGAATGGGCAACTAAGAACATGATTGATAATCCAAATGAGCTTATTCAGGATGTTGGTCTGGGCAATTATATATTGCATGAAGCTGGGACAGAAATGCCAAATCTTGAGAGAAGTGCAGAAAATCAGTTTGAGCAATAGAATGAATTATGGGAGATGTATTTTGATGGTTCTAGAAGCAAAAATGGCGCTGGAGGAGGTGCAATGCTTGTATCTTCATAGGGTGATAAGTATTTTTCTGCATTCCATTTTGCTTTCGCATGATCCAATAACACTGTTGAGTATGAGGGCCTTGTTCAAGGTCTTGATTGGGCAAGGAAGAGAAGAATAACCCGCTTGAAATTTTATGGGGACAGTGAGCTAATTGTTAATCAAATAAGAGGCCTGAATGTTGCTAAAAATGACACACTAAAGTCTTATAGAAACAGAGTGTGGAATACGATTGAGGAACTTGATGCCTTTAACTTAGTATCTATTCCAAGGAACCAGAACAAGCATGTTGATAGGCTTGCAGCCATTGGAGCACAGTTTGATATCACAGGTGACATTAGAAAAGAGAAAGTACAGCAACATGTGAAGGTTGTAGTCAGGCCATCAATTCCTGATAACAACATTCACTGGCAGGTTTTTGACATTGATGAATAAATTATTTCCTTTTTGCTCGAAGAAGATCAGTTCTTCATAGTGAATCAAGCAAAATTTAAGCAACAGTATGATGATCAAGTCATACAGTTGAGGACAAATAAGTTACCCAAAGGTCTTGTTACCTTAGGGTCAATTTTCAGTACTGATGATCAGCTAAAAAGGGTAAAGCTGGCTTGCAAATCAAAGAAGAACATTATGAAGAACTGGAGATTTTCAAAGGTAAACTCCTTAAGATAGGAAAAATTTGTTCACATGAAGATAGACAATCTTTTGTTTCCTTATGCCAAGAAGTTTATGATGTGTTTGCTTGGGAATACTCAGATTTGAAAGGGTTTTATCCCCATATTGCTCAGCACACAATTGAGTTAGAACCTAATGCTAAGCCAGTAAGGCAGAAACAAAGGCCCTTGAACCCTATGCTTGAGCCCTTAATGATTAAAGAGTTGACCAAACTAGTTGAGGGGGGTATCATCTTTCCTATTAAACACACTTCATGGGTTTCTAACCTTATGCTAGTTAGGAAGAAAAATGGTGAAATAAGACTTTGTGTAGACTTTAGGGATCTTAACCGAGCATCTTTGAAAGATCACTACCCGCTACCCTCGATGGAACAAATCTTACAAGTAGTTGCTGATTCTGAAATATTTTCCTTATTAGATGGTTTTTCGGGCTATAATCAGGTGTTGGTCAAAGAGGAGGATCAGTTTAAAACTGCTTTTACAACTAAGTGGGGCACCATGGCATACAAGAGGATACCTTTTGGTTTGTCTAACGCTAGTGCCATGTTTCAGAAGGCCATGGATATGGCATTTCAAAGTTTGCTTAATAAGATTATGCTGATTTATTTAGATGACATTACAATTTATTCTAAGAATGTTGATGAACATTTGTCACACCTTAAGCAAGTTTTTGAAAAATGCAGAGTTTGGTATTTCTTTCAATCCGACAAAGAGTATTTTTGTAGTGCACGAAGGTAAGTTGTTAGGTCACATAGTGTCAAAAGATGGAATTACTATTGACCCTGAAAGAGTCAAAGCCATAATTGAGTTGCCATTACCCAATCATAAGAGGGGTTTGTAGAGCTTTTTGGGCCAAATCAACTTTATGAGAAAATGCATCCCTGATGTCGCAAACCTGTTACAGCCTTTGACCGCCATGCTGAAAAAGAATGCAGTTTTCAGTTGGACTGGAGAAGCAAAGCGCAGTTTTGAAGAAATCAACGAAGCTTTAGCATCAGCTCCAACACTGGTAAGTCCATATTTTTCTAAAGACTTCTTCTTATATGCTTATGGAAGTGTTGGTTCAATCTCGGCTATGCTAGTACAGAAAAATAGTGATAATTTAGAGCAGCCAATAGCTTTCTTTAGTCAAGCACTTGTTGATTATGAAAAGAAATATACATTTGTTGAAAAGCATGTTCTCGTCGTGATTAGAAGCCTAAAGAAGTTTAAGCCTCTAGTTTCAAATAGCAAAATTCATATTCTAGCTGCACACTCAAGTGTGAAGGATTTTTTGTTGAGTAAAGATCTGAATGAAAAAAGAGCAGGGTGGATCACTAAGGTTATGGAATATGATGTGGATATCAAAATTACCAAACTGGTTAGAGGTAAAGGTCTCTGTGAACAACTTGCTATAGGGTCAATCAATGAAAATGAATCAGAAAAGGATGTTTTTGCTAATACAATTGAGTCTCAGGATGCTCAAGATGATGTGCCTGTGATAACAATTAATTGGGTTCAAGACATGACCCATTTTTTACAAACTAGTGAGTGTCCACTAGGTTTAGACAGACCTAAAAGAAGATACTTCAGGCTGCAGTCTATACCATATGTACTAGTAGATAATGTTCTTTTCAAAAAAGATCAGAATGATGTTCTATTAAGATGTATTCACAGTAATCAGATTGAGAAGGTACTTCATGAGTTTCATGATGGAGCTGCAGGAGGTCACTTTGCTCCAAGAACTACTTCATGGAAGATAATGAGAGCTGGTTACTACTGGCCTAGTTTATTTAAAGATACATATGCATGGTCAAAGAAATGTGTGAAGGGTGCCCTTTTTGCAGGAAAAGAAAAGCTGCCTGCTATGCCTCTACATCCAATTTAGGTACAGCAGCCCTTCATGAGATGGGGCATTGATTTCATTGGGCCAATAAATCCACCATCTATTACTAGTCATAAATGGGTTCTCACTGCTACAGACTACTTCACACGGTGGACATAAGCTATAGCTTTGAGAGAAGCAAAGGAGTCTTCAGTTTTGATTTTTTATGAGGATATAGTAACCAGATTTGGGGTTCCTAACTCTATTATATCTGATAACGCTCTTGCATTCACAGGTTTAAGAGTAACTAATTGGGCTGTTAAACATGGCATTCATTTGAATACATCTTCAAATTACTACCCTCAGGGTAATGGTTTAGCTGAAAGCATGAACAAAAATCTCATCAGGATTATTAAAAGAAATATAGAGGATAATCAAAGGACTTGGCACATTAATTTAAAGTATGCACTTTGGGCAGACAAAGTGACTCCTAAGAGGTCCATTGGTAATTCACCATACATGTTAGTTTCTGGAAAGGAGGCTAGATTACCTCTATTTGTGGAGCTTCTAGCTCTAGACATTGTTCACCAGTTGGAGATGTTTGAGGAACATGACCCAATGTTCGTGAGATATGCAAAGCTCTTGGAACTCGAAGAATCAAGAGACAAGGCAATGAAAGCTTTGGAGTATCATCAGTGCCAAATGAAGAGAACATTTGACAAAAAAGCTACAGCCAAAATCTCTAAAGAAGGTGATGTTGTTCTCAAATGAGATGTCCTAAAAAGCAGGTCGGGCCATTACACAAAGTTTGACAACATGTGAACGGGTCCATTTATCATCAGAGACTACAAAGAACACAATGCTTATCAACTGGCCATAATAGAAGGTGAAGTACTTCCTATCCCAGTCAATGGGATATACCTCAAGCCTTGTTTTCAAGTCTGACGAGTTCTTCCATTGTACATATTAGGTTAGGTTTTATGTTTTTCCTAAGTGTTGTTCCAACACGGTAAATAGTTTCCTTTTCAGCCTCTCCTGTTTTGTTATTTTCGGCAACCTGTTGTGTTCTATGAGTCTCAAGCGAGTTGCAGCCATGTGCGAACTATTTTTGTTTTTTCTGATGTTTTCCTAACAACTCCATGCGCAATGGACAAGTTTTGGCTACTGGTTTTTCATGTTCAAAAGGAAAACATCCAGCAAAGGTCGCCAGAAATGTTGCCCAATTTTCACCCTCGAGCTCAATCAGGCAGGATAAATCATGTGACAAATGTTCAAGAGGGCCAAATGGAGCATTCACAACAAGGGAAAAATCATGCATCTGATGCTAGGTCACAGGGAGCTCAGTTGGAAAGCCTTCCTTGGTCAAGTTTGGCATGAAAATCCTCTAAGGAGAGAGTCGCCAAGACCTTCCAGATGTCTCACCGACTAGAAGCGGCCTCGCTGAATGAAGGCATCATCGCCATAAGGTCTGGCCGAAAAAATGTGGTCTTGCCGAAAAGAAGGAATCCGCCGTCAGTGAAATAGAATTGTTTCAGGATAATGTCTCGGTGACTTATGAGGGTCTTGGCAAAAAGGGACGTCATCGGGTGAGGTTTCACTACAACTATGGTGCCTTCGGTGTAATGTCTCACCGATAGGGAGAGTTTCACCAAAGCGTATGAAGGTCTCGGTGAAGCAGCTGTCATCCGCCAGATGTCTCGTCGATCTTGGATAAGTCTCACTGAAAGGATGCCTTCGGCGTATGTAAGCGGGCTTCGCTAGGAGGTCTTACCGAAGACGAAGGTCTCGCCGATAGTCATTCATGAAGCGGCGTCGGCAAAGGAGATGAGCTTCGATGTGAGGTCTGGCCGACAACATAGTGTCTCATTGACAAGTGAAGTCTCGTCGGAGGGTTGATACTTTCGATATAAGGTTGTGCCTTCGGGGAGATGTCTCAACGAATTAAGGATGTCTCGACAAAAGGAATGTTTCAGCGGTGAGGTCCTAGTGACTAACGAAGGTCTTGCCGACTGTTGTGGACAAGTGGTGGTCCCCCCCGAGGAATGGTCCGAGCTCGCTAGGAGTTGAGGCATTCGCCATGAGGTCTTGGTGACTAACAAGGTCTCGCCGAAGTGGATTGGCTTCGGTATAGTGTTGTGAATTTAATGAGAAGTCTTCCCGACCGATGGGAGTTATGCCGAAAGAAATGTTGCGCTCGGGGAAAGGAGCTGAGTTCGTTATGAGGTCTCATCGACCAAGGAATGTCTCCCCGACTGAAGAGATAACAAAGGTCTCACTAAGAGGAATGGATATCGGCGTAATGTCTCGCTGGAAACTTAGTGTCTCACCGAAGATGAAGGGGTCAGAGAGAATGGGGGTGCTCGACAAAAGGTCTGGCTGAGTGATGAAGGTCTTGCTGACAAAAGGTGCCCTCGGTATAATATTTAGATTTTAGGGAGAGGTCTCCTCAACCCGATAAGTCTCTCCGACTGTTGAGCACAGGAGGATGGGCCCTCACCAAAACAGGATGAATTCGGCAAGATGTCTCCCCGACTTATAAAAAAATCTTCTCCAACAATGAGATGAGTTCGCCAAGGGATATTGCCTTCGGCAAAGGGTCTTCCCGAGAGCGATTGTCTTGGTGACCACAGAGGCAATATCGGTATGACTTTTGGGCTTGCTATGAACTCTCATCGACGGTTTCAAGCTATGTCGATAATCGCAAGAAGGTATAATCGCATCAGGGAGACACGATTAGTGTCTCACCGACATGCGATTCCGCAAAGAGAGTTTTTGACCGCCCGAAGAATGTATGTGGCATCTGATCAACCAATCAGAGGGAGCTAATGGCGAGCCGTGGTAGTCTGACCAGGGAGAAGAAGATTAACAGAATGAAAAGCAACGTGTATCTATTCGGAGCTCAGGAGAATTCAAAGCAACTCGCTAGGGAGGTTCGAAGATCGACATGAGGACCAGAAGTGAATGCGGTAGCTGCAAAAGATCTGATGGCTTCTCCTGCGAGCGACTCTTCACCGACATGGACAACATGGACACACTTGAAAGTGGCATTAATTTCAGGCAAAAGATCTAAGGGGATTTTTATCCCGAAGTCAAATATTTTTGTAAGCCCTAGGGGGCCGATATTTTTGATATATGAGGCATTTTTTTCCTCTCGGTATATAGTTTGGATTATGTATTCCGGAGAGAGTGATTTTTTTTGAAATCCTTTCTCAACTAATGTATGTTTTGTAACTCAACTGGAATCTAGAATAAAACAAAGAGTTTACCTTGGAAGCCAATGTTAATGTTTGTATTACTCTCATTTCTGTATTTTTAGGTTATTCAAGTTTTTCAACTGTGTTTTCTAAATCTGTATTCATATCTTAAAGCTATGAAATTCATCTTTCCTTCTTAAGATATGTATGTAGATCAAACCTTTTAAGAATGATGCATAAGTCTAAAGGGGTTATGTCGAGTAAGTGAAAAAGTAACCATTAGCTTTCCAGTGTATGATCACCTTGTTTTCATTTCATAATTTCTTATAAATTCGGTGTATCACCTTAATTTTTTAGTTCCATTCATATGTACTCCTTTTCCCTTTCCTTAGAAGAACAGTAGTTAGGTGATACCAAAGGAAGCCAGCCTTCTCCGGAGGTTGACCTCAATCTGCAAGTGACCCACACCTTATGAGGTCTTCCCATGTTGCACTGGATTGTTGAGTTTTACATTTGACAGGGTGCAAAATCCAGGTGACAATAGTATACTTTGTCTCAAAATCCTTCCATGTCTTGAAACCAAGAGAGATAATATATCCTTTATTTGTCCCTTCCAATCATTGTAGTCAGTTCCATCGAACATAGGGATTTCCAACCTATGCACCATCGAATCTTCCTTAAGCTTTTAAGCTTTACACCAAGAAACCAAAGCTCTGATACCAATTTTTAAATAGGCGTAGCACAACTGAGAGGGGGGTGAATCAGTTTTCACAAGATTTAAACTTAATACTTTAACACTTATCAATTTCACAACCACACTATTCTGTTATTAAGAAAGAGCATGAAACACAAATAACATAAAGTAAATCAACACAATGAACACCATATTTTTACATGGAAAACCCAATAAGAGAAAAACCATGATGAGGATTAACTCACAATATAAAAATATTATAAAACTAAATACAAAGGCTCACTGCCTAGAAGAGGACTCACTATCCAAGTACAAAGGCTCACTGCCTACAGAAAGGACTCACTGTCCAATAGGGAGGCTCACTACCTACAAATACAAGAGAGAAAAAAAGATCAACCACAACAATTAACACACATCCGCAGCTTGGATAAGGATTGTAGAAACCTTTAGCTCACTACTTTTAGGAATCCAACACAATAAATAACTATTTTCTCAACTCACTCACACACACACTTCTGCTCTTATGATTTGTGGCTCACTTTCATCACTTTGCATCACTTTGTCATACAACTCTTCACAATTAGACTTGATTTTATACCATCCTCAACCTTAGAAACTTTCTCCAAGGTCGGCCAAAAATACCTCATTTCATAAATTCAAATTAGGTCGGCAACTCAACATTCTCACGGTGGAAAGGAATGAGAGTGGACCAATAAAAAACATTTTTCAAGATTAGAAATAGTATCTTGAATCAACCACACAATTAATTAAATTTTATTCTTTGAATGAAGTGTAAACACCAGGATGGCCAAATCTAATGAAAACACAAATGAACATTGATGTACGCGCTTCCCAATAAGAAGATGGCATGCAATCTCCAAAACATGCTTCCTTATGCACGAGAGTACATCTCAGATTCCTCCAAATACATTTGCAGCAAAAACAATGAACTTCAAACACTGAACACCTTTCACCAGTCCATCTGGACTATACAAACTTATACTGAAACATGACTTCCGGATCACCAAACTTCAAACATCTTTGCCAGAGCACAAAAAATACCTTCACAAGACATATCCCAGATCTGCAAGATCTGAAACAAAATAACAAAGGAATGTGAAGCAGAAAGATTTCTCCCAGTCCTCAGAAGATCAACTTTGTCAAAACAATTCACACACCGGTGAACGTAACTTTCACGTACCATCAAACCAGAAGCTAAAACTCAGTAGATATCACCACTAGATCACCATTATCAAATATTCAAATCTGCACAAGCATAGGATCAACACAGAAGAAATGTGGAGCACATACAAGAGCACATTCTAAACACATTCATCACTCTGACTTCTCTTCTTTATTAATTTTATCAAAATCATTTGGAAACTCATCAAACCAACACATCTGAAACACCATAAAGATAGCTCTATGTACTCAGAACATCTTAGCAGCATCTTAGCTATACATGTACAATCTGCAACATACTGAACTGTGTTGACATCAATATCAACATTAATGACATCACCACCAAAACTTGCTCATACTTGCAACAATTTTATCTTGAGTTAAAGAATGGTGATGTCATGAGTTTGACTTTTACAATTAGAGCTATAAAACAAGATGTAAATGTTGTTGGTGATAAATTATTGTACAACTCTTGTAATTTTTCTTTCTATGGTTGGACTTTTGGCCACGGTTGGTGCCTTTTTGGCTGGCAATGTACTTCATCTACTTCTCGTAGCTTCATTCTTGTAATTACTTATTGCTTTGTTCAATATTAAAAATATATTTATTTATTTATTTTATAGTCTATGTAAGGACATTTCTTCCAACACATTCAAATTATTTGGAATCTCTTCAAGCAATCAATGGAAAACTTCCACTTTTGATCAATCAATTGAAAATTTGACATAATGTGAGAAGACTTTTGAGAGAAAAAATGATAGCATTGGTAAAAATGTTTTTCTTGCTCAAAAGGAAGACAAGCCTCCTAATAAGAACTTCTCTTGACATAAATGATGATAAAACACATTATAATGATAAAGCCTCAAGAATAGCCCAATTTGCATGGGATAGTGATAATGATGAATATATGCTCTCTATATTAAATTGTGCTACTATAATTCAATAAATGCTTCATGGCATGATGCTTAGGTGTTAGATACTATAACCACACAACATATGATATTTTAGTGTGATTATTTAAAAGAATTTAAATAAGGTGTTTGTGGTCCAATCTATTTGGAAAATAGATCAAGCCTCAAGCCTATTGAGAAAGAAACCATTCAGCTCAAATTGCCTAGCCTTTTAGATTTTGTAATTCATGATGTCTTGCATCTTCCTCAATTGTGACATATTTTTTGTCATTAGTATTGATTCAATAATAAGGCCACTCTATTTTCTTGGAAGATAGAAATGTAATTGTTAGGAAGAAGTCAAATTTAATCAAGTTGGATTTACTTGTTGTGAAGATGGTAAGTTATTAAAACTCCATGGCACTTCAGCCATTTCAATGGGTTTTGCATGTCTTATTCAAGAAGGTACTTTATCTCTTAGTCTTTTATGGCACATAAGATTTGGGAATATTAATTATGTTAGCATTTATATCATGCACAAGAATGGGTTACAATTTCTCACACTTTACCTAAGATAGTTGGAAAATGTGAATTTTGTATTCTTGCAAAATATCATATAGAATTTTTTCCATACTCCACTTGGAAAGCACACACAAAATTGGGTAATCCCACAATAATGAGTCCCACTTTTTGGCCAATATGGACATTGATATCAACATTTTAAACTAAATCTTCACTTTTTGAGACCTGCATCAGCTAATCCATTAAGAATTTGAAAATGATGTGAACTAGTGATTTGTGGCGATTGTGTGTAGATTCTAAATATATTTAAAAAAATTGAAATAAATTGTGAATCTTTCAACAACTCTTTTATTAACTAGTCTTTAATAGTAAACAAAATTTTCAGAAAGTAATGTTTATGTTGTCCAACATTACTTTTTTCTAGAAAGGATAAAATCCTAATATTTAAAATATAGAATTTTAACATCAATATATTGTGCATGGATATTTTTTCTTAAATTTTTTTCTACATATTCTTTTTAATTAATTTTTTAAGTCAGGGTAACTATAATTTGGACATAGGTGTATATCGTCAAGCATAACTTGTTGTGTACATATCAAAATTCAATTTTATTTTTTTGGTGAAACAAGGACATCAATACCTAGTGCAAAGGTGTTTTTTGGAAAAAAAATCAGTGTTTTACTACTTTTCCACCTATGTAGAACGAAGATCTTGATTTTCGATGAAAAACCTATGTTTAGTAAAAAATAAAAATATATCAAAATCATACTTGTTGGAAATCTCATTTTGAGGGCTACAATCTTGCAAATTATCTTGTCAATTTAATTACATTTGAAGGTCCAACCTGAGGTTTGAAACTAGATTTTTTGAGGAAATTTTGAAGAAGCCACTAAGTGTCTTTCTAAGGCCCTTTGTTCGAAGGTACCTTTGATCGAAGGTATCTTCAATCAAAGGTACCTTTGATCAAAGGTATCTTCAATCGAAGGTACCTTCGAACAAAAGATGTATTGACCAGAAAAAAAATATTATTTAAGGACCTTCAAACGAATGTCATTGAATAAAATAATATTTATAGAATTTTTGTGGCCAAACTTCGAATGAAGGCCAATTTTAGCTGACATTTCACAAAAAAATGTGTCTATTTGAATTACATGTATAGATGCAAGGTCGTATTTTATGATTTTAATATGAAAAAAAAGGGAAATTCACTGGGTCTATTCAAACGGTCATATTTTTTGCAAGTGCTTTACAAATTTGAAACACGGAATTAGCAAAGAAATTATTAAGATAATATTTTACAAAGAAGATGGGAAATAAAAGGACAAGGAAAAATAAGGTTGTATGATATCATTCAACAAAAAGGGAACAAAAATTTCATGAAGAAAGGATGCAAATATATTATTCTTAAAGATAAGGTATGTATATTTATATAAATTGTTATTTTTTTTAATTATATCATCTTTTAGATAAGATTAGGATCAATAAGATCAAATTATTTTCAATCGATGTAATTTTATCAATTCAAGTATGTTTAAAATATGCATTTATTTAAATGTTATAGATCCAATTACCATTCCTAAGTCCTCTACTAAAACCATTATGTTCCCTAAGTCTACTTAACTAAATCATAAACCCTATTTACTCTTGAAACCCTAAATACTATTGAACTAAATCTATGATTAGATTTTTTGGTTAAATTCTCTTCCACTAAATTAACTAATCAAATTCCTTTCTACTATATTTTTGTACCTTACTTGCCAAGTGCATCTATGATAAACCCTAGGTCATATCTAGGACCCTCCCTCAATGGAGACATGCATAATTTGAGTATCCTCAAAACATCCCTAGTCCTAAAGCCTAAGTCTTAAACCCTAAACCCTAACCCCTAAGTTCCTTAAATATTGTAATTTGAGTTAAATCTACACACATAAATTAGGAATTTAGAATGTATTCTATACAACATGAATAATAACAATTAAGTATTAATGTTGTAATTTTCAAAATAAATTATGGTAAATTAAGGACTTGTGAGAGTTTCTTATATGCCCTAGACTCTTAAACCCTAAACCTTAAACCTTAAATATTATTGAGTTTTAAATCTACATGTTCTTTTACTTACACATTCTTAAATATGTAAATATTTCTATATGTCCATGCTCTATTTTCTTACACTATACTTTGCATTGATAATTGCTTTCAATATTTTAGAGTAGGTGTGGGTGCAATGGAATATATGGGCCCAAAAGGTATTAAATACCGTTAACTCACCTACTTGGGTCTTAATTTATTCCTTAATTTTTTTATATTTATTCATGCATCCCATGATAGTGGATATAACCCTTTGGAAACTTTATGTTTCTACCTCCCATATGTTATGCCTAATATTTCTTTGGTTACTAGATTATCCATAATTTGCATGTGTCTTTCTTCATTATAATATAGAGGTGTGGTTATCTCTACTATTCTAGCTCCATGATCATCTATAATGAAGGTAGAGATTGATCAAGTACTATTTTGGGTTTTGGTGGTGCTTTGAACAAATTCATAACTACCTTAAAGTAATTAGTGGTAGGATTGTATTTCCTTATTATTTTCTACACTATAGAATCTAACCACATAACTAGCATACTTATATCCATTGTAGTTATTTGTTGGGTGGTCCCATATTGAATAGTTATTCCTACTTTATTTTAAAATGAGGAAGTTGGTGAAGAAGTTTGATGTAGAGGACTAGGTGGAGCATAAGGTGGTGGACTTGGTGGAGGAGAAGATATTCTTGATGGTACTAACTCTTGTGAGGTAGGAGATATATAAGGAGAATAAGTCAACACTTGAATTAGAGTCCTCTCTAGAGAAGATAGATTTGCAAGACTTGGGTTCTTTTATGTTCTAAACACATCTTTTATTATAACCTCCTCTATCTTTTCATCTAATATAACTTCTTATTGACTAGATTCATCTTTCTTAGCAATTTCCTTAGCAACCTCATCTTTCTCTTTAGTAGGTTTCTTGTATTATGTTGTATCTAGGTCAAGTTATTTTATTTTATGGGACCTTAGAGAGGAGCCTAATCAAATTTCTCTTTAGCCCCATATTGTTGTGTTCTAGTTGGATATTTGGTTGGACCTACATCTACAGTTGAAGTATGAGGTAGAGACTATTGTGTTGCATGTTATGAAGAATTAGAAGGAGGATAAGTTTATGTATTAGGTGTCATAGTAGTATTCTCTTATACTTTAACACCCTTGAGCTTGATTTTCAATTTCTTCCTTACTATATAAGCATGTGATATTTTGATGCTTCATATTCTTCTTCAATATTTAATGCTGTAGTGGCCAAAGATAGAGGTGATTACTCATTTATTTTGGCTAAAATATTCTTGTTATATAATTTATTTGGTTTTTTCTTCTTGGTTTTTTCACCTCTGTTTTATGTTGGTTGCTTTAACCATTCCATTATTCTATGAATAATTTTTTAAGTTTTGTTCTAAATGGAGGTTTCCATAGTAATTGACCAATCCATTTTGAGTTTCTTTCAAGAATTTATGTTTTATCTTGTTCATATGAAGGATCAAGCACATTGTCATTATTTGACAAATTAGCAAGTAGTTGTTAATGAGCTTATTTAAGATTTTGATTAGATGAAAATCCTACAATTTTTTTATTGTTAACATAAATAGGACATTAAAATAACTTTAGATGGAACTTGTGAACATGACCATGGACATATGGACATATCATTCTAGATTTGTTATTTCCATTTACTAGTTCATTTTCTCTTCTTTTAAATAATTTGATATGCATTCTTGATCAATAGTTTAACTGTGTATAGGAGCAAAATTTCACCCCTAATGCAAATTCCCCTTTTTCCCTTCTCCAATTTAGAAAACCAAGTTCAAAGGCTTAATTCCACCTAAGCCCATTGCTTGAATCCCACTTGGAACCTATTTTGAGTGTCGATTGAGGTATTTCTGTTGGGGACGCCCGCAGGGCGCACTTATGTCCCTGGAAAATTCTTACAGCTGAACCTGCAAAGGAATTACACTTCTCATTGGGAGTCAAGTTGTAACACCCCCTTCGGCCAACCGACCCGAATATGGTCATTTTTCTTCATCTCTCCTTAATATTCACTCCTTCAACAAGCATTTTATCTTCTACACAGCTCTAAGCATTCAATTGAGCTTCCACAATCACTCCACAAGCTTAAACACACTCTCTTGCATCCACTTCAAGATTTCAAGTAGTATTCTTACACCTCATTGCAAAAAATACATCACTCCATCACTTCGGTAGAGCAAGTTGGGGACAAACACCATTGCAGCAGAGGCTCAAGTACTCTCATTTTCTCCCCCAAGCAGCCTTGAGTGTTCTTGGTGGAGGTGGTAAGCTTCCATTTCCTCTCCTCTATCACTTGGTTGAGTAAGCACATTTACTATTTTGCAGTGCGCTAGTGCTCTTTACTACTTTGTTTTCTTTATCTCACTTTCTTGGCCGTCTATGGAGGTGGAAACACCTAAACGGGGGTCTAACTGAGGCAGGCCCCTATACAGTTGTTGGAGATCAGGATTGCACCCTCAAACAAGCTAGGATTCTTTATCCTACCTCAACATGGAAATGCTCTAGACTTGTGGGTAAGTTTTTGCAATAGAGAAAATCTCCAAATCAGGGTCGGTTCCCTCTAGATAATCACCTAAACTATGAATTTTCTGAGGAAAAGGAGAGAAATAAAACTAGAAAAAAAAAGAATGAAAACTATAGCTAATGATGATCAACTAGAAATTTGAGACTTTGATCCAAACTTACGCACAACACCACTCTCACAAAGCAATTTGTTCTCACAATCCACCTTAGGACACCTAACACATTAGTATTTTGCATAAAGACTCCTAAACAATTAATACAATATGCAACCTGCACTATTTGTCACTCTTGATTATAACTCACAATAATGAGACTAAGAAGGCTCTGCTATTTTGAATCACAAAGAAAATTAGATCATTACTGTGAGCCCATGACAAGCAAAGTCGAAGGAAAACTCTAATGATTTTATTGCAAATGAAGGAGCCAAAGCATCAAAATCTGATTTAGAATTTTACAAAAATCTCTCTGCAATGAGCAAGAAACTGAAAATGTGAACCCCGAGAAATTCAAAAATTCTCCAATATAAAGGCATCAAGTGACCCATGGTAAAAAAAATAGAAAAAATCAGACCCAAAAAGTAGCTCATTCTGCATTTTCGAGCTCCTCCAAAAAGGCTGAAAATCAGCCACCTAAATAGCTCCAAAAGGCATCAAAAAGATGGAAAGTTGTCATCTCCCAAGGGTTGATCCAAAAAAGCCCCAAAAATCAGGTTCCAACTGTCCAGAACTGAAAATAGAAAGCTTGAACTGTCACCTCTTTTCCAAATCCGCCCAGGAACTGAACTCAAAATGGAAGGTTCCAATGTGAACTGAAGTGCACTATACAACTGCATTTTAAAATAACAACCAACTTAAGCAATTTATAGAAACACTGCTTAGCTAGTGTTTTACAATCTAGCAGTTTTACAAAACAAAATAGAAACTCCCTTTTTCCACATTTGATTTTCTCCCACTTTTTCCTTCAAATCTTTGATTTTCCTTTCTTGACCTTCAGTTATATTGATTTTTTGCATTTAATTTTTTTCAAAAATCAATATATTACATTTAATGCTCTTTTACATGATTTATTTTTATATAAAAATCATAAAAATGTACTCCCCATTTGTCCATTTGGACAAAATAAAAAATGTTTGATGACTCTAGGTCATCACTTTGTCTCCAAGGGCAACTTGACATGAAGTTTCTCTAAGGAAAGAATCTAGCTTACCCTAGAAGGGGCCACAAGCATTTTATGAGTTTGATTTTCTGTAAAATTCAAAAGAAAAATATAAGCCATAGGATTATTGGCCTAGGCAAATGAAAGATGATGGCATTTGAAAAAATAAAACATATGTGATAAAAATCACATAGGCTGATAAGGGTGAAACCCTAACACACAAAAAGGCCTTCAAAAAATTCACTTGCAAATCATTTGCATCATTGGCTTCTGGTGAAAGATGTGGCTCTACTTGCGCCGCCATGGGAAGACTAGGGCTTTGTCTTTGGAGCCACCATCAAGCTCTTTCCTCTTCGAATCTGGGTGTATTCGGCTATCCACACTTATGGTAAGCTTTTGACTCCTTTTCTTGTGCTTTCATTAGCTCATTTGATGAGAAAAAAAATGGCACTTTGGCCGCAGCCACCATTGTATTTTGATGCATTTGTTTGTTTTTCTTGTGTTGTTCCTTTTGCCATCCTTATGGCCAACCATGGTGACATTATTTGGAGCATTTCTTGAAGCATTGGCTACAACATTTTTGTGTTCCTTCACCTCAATACGGAAGGTAAGCTTCGCTATTCTGAGCATTTCCCTCTTAAATAAGCTTATCCAAGCTTATCTTGCAAAAAATATGAACATTGTGAAGAAAATGTTGAAGGCCATTGTATAGGTCGTGACCTCACTATGTGTTCTCTTTCCTTTTGTCGAATGAAAACTTGGTAGGGCTTGGCCCATGATATGCAAATGATTTCTTTGTCAAATGAAACATTTTTTGAGTGGAAGTTTTCTATTTTTCAGGTTTTCAAAACCCTTCTTGACTGCGGGCCTGTAGCTTTGATTTCATCATTTTGAAAGCACTCTTTGTTGTCAAGGGCTCGACCCTTTGTTATTTATCACTATGCATACATTTTAATGACCAAAACCCTAAGCGTATGTTTGGTTCTTGAAAGGAGAGACTCTCTAAGGTCGTAGCCATGAGAGCTTTGGCTAGGGTTTCTGTGTATTTCTATTTTCTCACTTTTTCCTATGCACTTGTCACCTCATTTCAGGGTATACAAACCCATTAACTTCATTCATGCAGCTCCACTGTCGACATGTGTTTGAGTCATAATTACTTTTTTCTGTATTTTTCATGATTCCCTAAATGGGGTATCTTTATTTGTAAAAGAAATTTTTCTCCCAAGCCGCAACCATAAGAGTCCAATTAGGCTCACTTGACACCTATATTTGAGCTCGAAACACCATCATTTTCCTGAATTTGAAGCCTCTTAATGTATCTTTTGATTGCATTGTGTACATACCACTATCATGCTATTTGTTCTTACTTGATTGCACTCATTGGGAACTTCATAATTTATTTAGTTTTACATTTCAAAATGGAACAACAACACTTGATATCAACGAAACACTCTTTGTAATGAATCTGTTTCACTTCAAGGATGCTTCTCAGTGTTTCATTTGTAGACTTTAGCTATGGCTACAAGGAATTCTCATGTTTCAAAACATGCACATTTCACTCCTCTTCCACAGTTCTATGTTTCATTTTGAATTCCATATAAGTAATGAACTATGCAATAATTTTTTTTCCTTTCATATAGATGATTCCAGAATACTAAAACAAATTCAAAACTTTCAAATTACCTCCATGTATGATGTTGTTCCACATTTCATTTAGCCCTCAAATACTTGATGCCTTGCATTTTGGTTCAACATGCCCTCTCTACATTCATTTTCTGCCTTCAGTGGATCACTTACAGCCATTTGTTACTTGTTACTGATGGAGCTAGTCCCTCTTTTGTCCTCTTCATGCATTTTATCTCTTAAACAACAACATGATGATATGAATGCAATGTTTGCATGGAAGATTTTGAAATATGAAGCACTCAATTGTGATTCTCTGGGGCTTTCCATTTGCTTCAACTATAATTGATGATTATAAAAAAGGCATAATGTATGCTTGTTCACTATCACATTATGTAATCATGCACTTGAATAGTTGATCACTCATGATTTTCAATTCATTACACCTTGAGAGTTGACTGACCTGAATGGTCAATTGTTTGAGTCCTCTTGGCATTTTATGATGCACTTCATCTGATGGATGTATTTCCTTGAGCATTTTTGGGTATGTTTCTTTATTAATCCCTCTTTGAATGCTTGAGGGATAGCATGTCAGGTCTCAACCCTTGTGGGAGCTCATTTTACCCCACATGCTTTATGATATTCAATTTGAATCAATAGTATGGCTTGTCCTATACCTACACATGGAAACAAACAATATTAGATAAAAACAATATATTATCTTGATGTTTCCTCCTTAGCTCGTGGAACATTTCGTGTTCTTGCTCAGTTGTTTCAATGTATCATTAGTAGCATTCTCCATTATTGTTGATAATTCACAGGTGAAATCACAATATTGTGTCTCACTTTTTTCCCAAGATGGACATTTACATCAATATTTTTAATTGAATCTTCATCTTTTGAGACCTATAGCAGCTAAACCATAAAGAATTTGAAGATGATGTGAACTAGTGATTTGTGGAAATTTTTGTGTAGATTCTAAATATATTTTTTTGCAAATTTTCTAAAATAAATCATGAATCTTTCAACATCTCCTTTAATAACTGGTTTTAGACAGAAAACAACATTTTCAGAAAGTAACGTTTATATCATACAACATAAAAAAATTTCTATAAAGGATTAAATTCTAATTTTTGGAATATAGATTCTCAACATCAATATCTAGGGAAAGGATATTTTTTCCTAATTTTTTGTTGCATATTTTTTTTAAATTATTTTTTGAAGTCACTGTAACTATAATTTGGACATATGTGTGTGTCGCACAACCTAAATTTTTGTGTATATATTGAAATACAATTTTTATTTTTTGGGTGAAACAAGGAAATAAATATATAGGGAATGGGTATTTTTTGAATTTTTTTTACAATGGTTTACTATTTTTCCACCTCTACACAATAAAGAGCTTGATGTTCAGAGAAAAACCTATGTTTAGTAAAAAAATGAAAATTAAATACATGATAAAATGTAAATATATAAAACCTATACTTGTTTGAAAGCTACTTTCAAGGGATACAATCTTGAAAATTATAATTTTTAAATGATGTTATTTAATCCCTCAAAAGGTAAAGAAAAAGTGGTTTTTTGCCAGCATTTTGATAGTTGTGAAGGAGACTCCATTGTGGGTATGATTTAATACTATAGGGGTTCTATCCAAGGGGGGTTTGATCTAAGGGGGTCTTATATATCCCTCTTCAATTAAAACCCTTTAGATGGAGCCTCTCAAGACTTAAATCATCATTTTTTTCTAAAAACAGTGATTTCAAGAAAAATTCAACACATCCCAAAAGTGAGACATAGTATTGTGGCAACACCCTCACATAGGAATGTTCATAGTTGGAGCTCTAACAAATTTTGATAACTCTTGCGGGTCTATCAGGAGCTCAAGGACAAGGATGGTGCACCATTTCAAGATCGGCTTGAAGACTTACAGGCAATGATGATTATGTCCATTCTTATGTGTCTTCTTTTCTTTCATCTTCAATAGTGTAGAGTGTTCCTGTTGATACATTGTTACAACTACTCCCATGGCTTGTGTGGTACATTTGGTTTCCATTACCCAATGAATATAAATTCAACATTTGTAAATCACTTGTTCAATTTTGTATCTTTTCCTTTTATGTAGAATAATGTTTGAATATTGCAACTGAATACAGAATGAGAGCATCTCTTTTCATTTATGCAATTCTTAATGTTGTAATTGAATCAGACAACTTAAACTCATTGCATCTTGAAACTTCAAAATAATTTAAACACTTGCAATGGTTAAACATTT
The DNA here is from genome assembly GCA_007258455.2 of Sequoia sempervirens. NCBI lineage: Eukaryota > Viridiplantae > Streptophyta > Pinopsida > Cupressales > Cupressaceae > Sequoia > Sequoia sempervirens. The sequence goes on along the minus strand of VDFB02075321.1, from coordinate 115,536,994 downwards.
GTAGAGATAAATTAAAATTTCCACCTTAGAATGAATCTTTGAACAAATTAGCTCTGTCAAATTGAGTTGTGGTGAAAATTTGATAACAAAAACCACCTAACATTTTCCTCTCTCTCTTGTGTGTAGGTGGATGTGCTTTCAAGGAGCTAGTTGGCAAATAGGTTCTTCTACAAAATCATCTTCGTCACCCTAGCTTTGGTATATTTGCTTTATCACATTCGTTTATACTTCTCATATTTCATAGTGTTGTTTTTCTCTCTTAGAAGTCGCTAGCTAGGCTGCTAGCTTGTTTTCTGGTAGTTCACCTTGTACTTTTGGACCTCTGGTCGTACGGATTCCAGCGCACCTGATAGATGCTAGCATGCCACGTTGTCATTCAGGAACTGCACTCTCATCCTCAAATAGAGATTTATTTGAGATACAGTGTTGAGCTCGAAAACCAGCTCACCTAGCCTCATTTCAAATCTCATGATTGCAGAGTGGTTGCAGGACTTTATAGTCCTCATCATTCTCATCTTCCTATCCTAACACCCCGTTTAGCTGAGGTAAGTTAGGTCAGCCTTCCACATTTTGTCCCTCTATGACCTAGGGCCTTGCACGTGGTGGTCCCCCTCTCTTACATATTTGGTGAACCCGATGTGAACCAATGTATATTCATTCGTTGGTGTTGAGGCCTCTCTTGTGTACTTCGTGACTTTTGTATTCATGAGTGTTGTGAAGTTTAATGAGCATCACAACCCAGTCTACAACTTCTAAGTATATCGTTAGGATAAGTGTGTGACACCTCCCGATGGAAAGGATGAAGGTCTCTATTGGGTTATCTACAGGCCTTTTTTCTGGTCTTGTCGTCAGTGTGGCCATGCATGAGTAGTTGTTGAGGAACGAGATGAGATTCGTTGATGAGACCAATCATGTTCCCACTCCCCCTGCATCTCCTACACCATCATCGATGGACAAGCATGAGGCTGTTCAAATTCCTATAGAGTATGTCTTCACCCTCGCTAAAGGGCTTGGCAACTTTGAATATCACTTGGAAAGAAATTTAAAGATGGCTAGAGCCACTCGGCTTGTTAGCAAGTTAAAACATATGATGGTTAAAGATCAAATAGGCATAGATCTTCTAACTACCCTCCTCGGTCTCGCCGAAGCATGCACTCCTTTGAGAAATCCTAGCTTTGCACAAGGAGACACTTCCGAAGAGCATGAAGGATAGTTAGGAGTATCGATGCCTCCCACATCTATTTACATGGACGATGTGGTCCCTTCTATTAGTATCCCTGTTGTATTTGAATAACCTGAAACTATCAAAGTAAATAGGGTCCCCTTGGGCTTTAGCTTCACCCCCTGTCACCTCTAGTGGTGGAGGTGGCTCTGGTGGAGGTCTTGGTGGTGGTTCCAGCAAAGACCCTACTAGTGGTGGTGGCTCTGGTAGTGGTTCTGGCAGAAGTCACACCAGTGGCAGTTCTAGAGGTGGCTTTGGTGGTGGTTCTAAAGGAGGTTCCTTCAGCCCTCTATCTTCTAATGACCCTATTCTAAACACCCTTCTTTAGAATATGGGTAAGATGCAGAGCTAGTTAGCGAGTCTTTCCCAAGCCTCTGCCCAGTCTATCTTCCAGCCCTTCTTCCAACACATCCCATTATCAGTTGCGATCTTAAACACTCCTTTCCCCTAAGGAATGGAGATCCCTAAATTTGAAAAGTATGGCGGTAAAGGAGATCCACAGACACATGTGTCTACCTTTAACACCCTGTGCATGGAATTCTTCCATCACGATGCATTGATGGCCAAACTGTTTCCCCGATCTCTTAAGGACACAGCGCTCGAGTGGTACTATTCCTTTCCTGACAATTCCATTTTCTCATTTGACCAACTTGTAAATCAATTCCTTAGGCGATTTCAAGCAAACATCAGGCCGAAGATTAGCTTTTTGGATCTTTTCCGATGTAAACAAGGAGATAACAAAAAAATCACCGATTTCATAGCACGCTACCAAGCGCTCCTTTCAGAAATCTCGTATTAGTTGCCCAATTCTGACATGCAGAAGGTAATCATAGGGAACTTACAAAGGCCTTGGCAAGAGAAGTTCACCCTTATGAAATATCCTTCTTTCGCACACTTGTGTGTAGTCTTATGAGAGTACCAACAGACGGTTGTTCAGTTTGAGGGATCCTGCTTGTGCTCTTGTTCTGAGGGAAAGTCCATCATATCAATCTTTGGGAAAGGTAAGGTCGTTATGAATGTACTTACCACTGTTGATAACAATGGCCTCAAGCATAACAAAAAATTCACAAAGTTATCAGAATCTTATTCTTCTATTTTATAGAAGCTATTGAAGGATAAGATCATAACCTTACTAAATCCTAAGCCTGTTAAGGAGCCTTACCCTAATTGGTATGATGGGAACACTTATTATCTATACCATTAGGTTAATGGACATGATATTGAACATTGTATGTGGCTACCTCATGAGATACAGGACCACATCGAGGATGGTACCATTCATCTCGATGGGAGTAAACAAAATGCTAACAAATCAGTGGTGAAAGCTAATAGTGAATTGCAAATATACATGGACCCATTTATGTCACACTCTGCTAACATGATTGTAGATCCCACTAATTCTGCTACTCAACCCAGGGCCTATATTAACATGGTCATGGTGACTTCCATTGCTCCACCTACACTCGGTTTGCCAGACATTGCATTCAAATCACAAGATTTTCCCTTAAACAATAAACCCTCGCCTCTCTACATTCCCACTAGCATCAATGGTAACATTGTGACAGGGGTCTTGGTAGACCCTACGAGCTATGCCAATGTTATCACTGAAGAAACATTAGTATTAAATTCATTACAAAGGGAAGAATATGAAGAAACAAAATCTACCATTCGTACACACGATGGTATGTGTCTTAAACCTTACGGCTCGATAACTTTGTCCATCTTGGTTGGACCTAGGGCTATTGACATGGTTTTCAATGTTATCCCAGAGTCAGATTTGTTCAGGCTAAAGCTAGGCATACCTTGTCTAGCTTCCATCAACGGAATCACCTCTATTATTCACAAGTGTTTAAAATTCTCCCACGAAGGTGTCATGCATGTAGTGCATGACACTAGATATCAACCATTGGTGTCTTGTGGTGGATATATGTTGGATCACTTTTGGCCCTCCCCAGTTGGTCCACTTCCTCTGAGAATTGACATACTTTACAAGAATTATGTGAAGTAAAAAACTAGGGGCCAGGGACAACCGAAATTGACCCTTCTCGTGATAAAACAATCAATTCCCTCCTCTTCCTGAGAGGAGAAGGAGAATCCTATATCGATTGCTCTCTCTTCCCAGAAAGGAAAGGAGAAGTCCATGCCGGCTCCCTCTCCTTCCCATAAAGGAAAAGAAAAGGTTGTTTTTCCCCAGACTGCCTCATCCTCTCCCCTTTCTTGGGAAGAGTATTGGATGAGTCAGCCGTATGGCTATCCACTAAGTCTGATGATTCCTCCTTGGTGCAAGCCCAAGCTCAAGATCACAGATCTCCCCAATGAATACCCCAGACCATGGTACTACTTATATGGCAGAAAGAAAGATTCTCAAAGGGAATTCAATCTGTGGCCTCCTACCACTCTTGCTCCTAAGGAAGTGAACGAGAAGAGGCCCATTGTCGAGGCTCTTAAGACAACTCTCCCCGTCGCTTCTCAACCTATTCCTCCTACTCCCATTTCAAGAATTTGTTCCTCCACTAGAAATATTTGTAGTGGACGTTCCCATGCTTGAGTAGGAGCCTTTTGTTCCTTCGCAGCCTCTAGCTCAAAAAGTTGAAGAAATCGCCTTACGCATGAGCACAAGTGCCAGCAAAAGGCTATTCTGGCTAAGCAGGCCACCTCGCAAAGGAAGGAGGAAGAAGTGACCACCCCTATTCCAAGGCCTCCTATAGTGTCTCACTCTTCCCTTCCTTCTGCTTCTCTTTAGTCTAGTCATGCACTGCTTTCAACTTCCACTGCGAGTATGAATGCATCTCCTATAGTGTCGCCCTCTTCCCTTCCTTCTGCTTCTCTTCATTCTAGTCTTGCACCGCTTTCAACTTCCACTGCAAGTATGAATGCACCTAACCTCAAGGGGGTATAGGTTTTCATCACTCCTTCATTCTAGTCGCCTCTGCTGATGTCTATTCTAGTATCTAGCCTTTCTCAAAGCCTATGGATATGATTAAAACTTCGGTTGTATCTACTGCGGTTCTTTCCTCCTCTTCCTCTACACCTCTAGCCTCGTCTGTGGGGAGTTCACCTCCTCTGACGAAGAAAAAGGTGGATTTTCATCCTTCTAGCAATGAAGGACGTAAGAGGAGCCTGCCTTCTCTACAAGGTGGCCCCACGTTGACTTGTTCTGTCTTAGTGATGGAACTAGTCTTGGCTTCCCTTGAGTTTTTCACCACTCTCGAATCATTCAATGAGCTTAGTGGTGAATCTCAAGTGCAACCTACCCCATCCATTGAAGTTAGACATGACGCTCCTGTGAGGTGCATGTTTAACTCTATGGATGAAGTTTCGACCTTGTTAGAGATTTTCACAAATTTGCTGACCTTAGCTCCACAAGAACTCGGTGGAGAGGACCTCGAGGGGCCCTCTTCCTTAGCCCTTGTTGTGAGAGGGATAGATTCTCCTCCTCTTAACATCCCATCATTGCAGGCTCATCCTCCTTCCCCCTATGATGACCTAGAGTGAGAAGCGAATGACCTCCTGGTCAATCAGTGTTAGGAGGAGGCCCCTTCTTGATCTTGTGTGTGTGTGTTTTTTGATGTTTTCCCCCGTGATCATGTTATGTGTGCCTGGATGACCCCCATCACCCTTTTTGGTGCTTGGATACAAGCGTGGTTTTTTGTGTCGTAAACCTTCTTCTATTTGTATCATCATTCTTCCATGTTTTTGCTTAATTTTTTATAAATTGGGGATGATGCAAATTGTTGGGGGAATTTAGGCTTCCCTTCCATGTTGACCCAATTTTTTATTTTTACTTTGTTTTCCATGCATTCTTCTTGATTTGGTTTAGGATTGATGATCTTTCGCCTTGCACCGCGGTTACCTATTATTTATACGAGCTCAGACAAATCTAACCCCGCTAAACCAAATCCCCCTATGCCCTTTGTTCGTGTTGTTTTCTCTCCTTTTATTTCTCTTTATCTTTCTCTCTTCTTTGCTTGAGTTGTCCCTCTCATGTGTGACAACACCTTTCTTCAACATTTCAATTTTTAGAAGACGCATTCATTTCCAACAAATCTTTTCTCAAAAATCCACGCAAACCTTTCTTCAGAATCGTATTCTCAACTTGGAACCCTAACAGAACATGTTTCCTTCATCATGGGTTTGTAAAGAAAGGACTTGAAAGCCTTCCTTCGAAGTGGGAACAACTTTGATCTTCCCGTCATGTGGGGGCATATTCTTCCTTTCAAATCCCTTGATGAAGTGAACATCTTTCAAAAGGATCCCTTGGTGATGGATCACTCTAAGAAAGAAAACATCTGCTTTTGAATTATGCGTCCCTTGAGTGGACCCCCTTCTTCACGGCAGGTTCCCAAGGGACCCCCTTTGAAAGATCTTATCTTGAGTGAAATCATTCACGTCTAGCTTGGGGGCAGCCTGACTAGACCTCACCTTTCAAATAGCATGTTCCTTGAGTGGACCCCTCTCCTTTTGAAGGGTTCCCAAGGGACCCCTTTGAAAGACTTCCAATTCATCGACGGTCTACATGACTATCCACATACTCGCCTACTTGGCCACTTCCTAACTCTACGGAGTCTGCTTTCTCAGGTTTCCTCCATACTAGATATCTTGCGGGATACCTCCCTATAGGCCTGAGAGCCTTGAGGGCACTTCCTTTGGGTTTCCTCCATGCTAGAGTTTTTGGGGGACACCTTCCTTGTAGGTCTGTGGGCCTGTAAGACACTTTATTTCTTCAACTTCATAGTTTCGAGCAGCTATGAAGTCCTCCAGTTTCGTTGCACCTTCAGGTAAATGCCAGATCGTGTTCTGCTTCCTCGATGATTCAGGTATACATTTCTAACCTTACTCCTTCCTTGATCTACATTACCGAGCACTCATCGGTACTTGTGCTCACCAAAGTGGAGGCAAAACGTATAGGAGTGAATTTTCACCCCTAATAAAAATTCCCCTTTTTCCCTTCTTCACTTTAGAAAACCAAGTTTGGAGACTTAATTCCACCTAAGCCTGCTACTTGCATCCCACTTGGCACATGTTTTGAGCATCAGTGGAGGCGTTTCTATCGGGGACTCCCGCGCTATGCACAGACATCTGTACAACGCACTTACATCCCTAGAAAATTCCTATGGTTGAACCTGTAGAGGTGTTACACTTCTCAAAGGTAGTCAAGTTGTAACACCCCCTTCAGCCAACCAACCCGAATATGGTCATTTTTCATCTCTCCTTCATATTCACTCCTTCAACAAGCATTTCATCTTCTACACAACTCTAAGCATTCAGTTGAGCTTCTATAATCACTCCACAAGCTTCAACACACTCTCTTGCATCCACTTCAAGCTTTCTTAGTAGCATTCTTGCAACTCATTGCAGAAAATACATCACTCCATCACTTCGATAGAGCAAGTTGGGGACAAACACCATTGCAGTAGAGGCTTGAGTACTCTCATTTTCTCCCCCAAGCAGCCTTGAGTGCTCTTGGTGGAGGTTATAAGCTTCCCTTTCCTCTCCTCTATCACATGGTTGATTAAGCACATTTACTATTTTGTAGTGCTTTAGGGCTCTTTACTACTTTGTTTTCTTTATCTTGCTTTCTTGGTTGTTCATGGAGGTGGAAACACCTAAACGGGGGTCTAACTGAGGCAAACCCCTATACATCCACCCAGAATTTTCCTCTCTCTTGTGTGTAGGTGGAAATGTTTGCGAGGAGCTAGCTGGCGAATAAGTTCTCATATGAAATCATCTTCGTCACCCTAGCTTTGGTATATTTGCTTTATCACATCCGTTTGTACTTCTCACATTTCATAGTGTTGTTTTTCTCTTGTAGAAGTCGCTAGCTAGGCTGGTAGCTTGTTTTATGATAGTTCATGTTGTACTTTCAGACCTCTAGTTGTACGGACGCCAGTGCACCTGAGAGACGCCAGTGCACCGCACTATCATCCAAGAATTGTACTCTCATCCTCAGATAGAGAGCTATCTAAGATACAATGTTGAGCTTGAAAACTAGCTCGCCTAGCCTCATTTCGAATCTTGGGATTGTAGAGTAGTTGCAGGACTTTATAGTCCTCGTCATTCTCATCTTCCTATCCTAACACCCCGTTTAGCTGAGGAAATTTAGGGCAGCCTTCCACATCTTGTCCCTCCATGACTTGGGGCCTTGCATGTGGTGGTCCCCCTCTCTTATAAACTATAATTCAAAGTTGGAGAAAATTGTAAGGATGAATACTAATCCCTAACACTTTCTCATTCTGAACTCATAACTAACTTGATACTTTATCCATAGTTTAATAATCTAACTTTTATATATTCTAAAATTTTCTCTTTTATATGATATGTGTAGGGTCTCAACATATAGAAACTGGATTAGAGATCCAACCTAATTTATTACTAGAGTAGAGGAGGCTAAAGAACACATATTTTATGTTAGGGAGGAGACCCAAGCACATACAATTTATGTTAAAGAGGAGGCCCATACACACTTTGATGTTGGACAGGGGTGAGGATCACTTCCTTCTACCGATATTCATACTATGAATCTAATTAAAGAGGTGAAGAGAAAATTTATTACAAAAAATATAGATCATTTACTTCAAATGGATATAGAGAAATTGAAATTGTATGTTGAACAACTTAGTCAAACTACTAAGAGGGCATTAAAAAGAACTTCAAAGGAAATAATTGAGGCTTATTTTAAAAATCATGACACACTTGGTCAAACCAAACTATTATCAACATTTATTCTTCATGATGAACTAAAAGAGACTATACAATTGATGGGTGTATATTTCACAAAACAGAGGAAAAGACGCCTAGAAAAAGATATTGTTGATAATGTTAAAAAAGGTTTGGGTTCCATTGGAAAACAATCTTGATCAATAGATAAGAGAATTTCAAGAAGAGTGATGTTGACGTATATTGTAAGTCCAAAAATGTCAAGAAAGCACAAAATCTCTTCACTTTCAAGTGAAATTGGCTTAAGTAGAAAGACACTAACAAGATATGTGGAAAGAAGAAAGGTTTTGGATGATACTACTGTAGAAAGAAATTGGGAATTGATGTGTAGGGATCCTTGTTCTGACAATATTGAAGATGGTGTTAGGAATTTGATCTCAAGTTTTTGACATGATCATACTCACCCCTCATGAAATAAAAGAGATGCTCTAAAACATAGGATCATGCCAAAAAATTTTGAAATGCATACAAAACATTGGTTATACATAAGACAACACAATATTTATGTGATGTTTTGTGATGCAAATCCTCATATAAATATTGGATAAACAATGTTTCAAATGTTAAGGCCACATTATGTGAAGGAAAACAAGTTTTTTGAAACTTTTTGTCGTTATCATATTGAATTTGATCTTTACTATCAAGTGTTTCGAAAGATCAGAGAAGAAAGTGATGATTCTCATAATGCACCTCCTAATCAGGTAAGTCAATTTATAGCATCCATATTATGTGATAAATCTAATGATGATGTAGATGGTCCAATGAAATTCATAAACAAACTTTGTGAAACATGTGGAAATCTGGCTAATTTTTTCTTTAGAAATGAAGATACTAACCTGACAAATATGGTAAATTACAAGAGTTACAATTACATAAAGTTTGAAAAAAAAATCGGGAAAGAATCCACAAGGTTTGAATATGTAGAAGAGGAGGTACCTATTGGAACATATATGGAAAAAATTTCATAAATTGATACAACCATACATACATCATGCATTTTATGCTAAGTTGAAATCAAAACAATTTCAGTTGTTAAGAGATACTTTCCCACTTGGACCAATTTTATCAGTAGTTGACTTTACAAAATTTACTCTTTTATCCATCAAAAGGAGATTCAAACATAATATTACTATTCAAAGCTCAGGTCACTATTATGGTGCATGTGTGTTATCGACATGTATAATTGGATTTGGATGGTGTTGACAGTACATATGGAAAACAAGTAATTAAAAAAGAATATCACTTTTATATTAGTGATGATAAAGAGCATGACACACTTTTTGTTTGACATTGCTTTAAGAAGTTTTTTGAATATTTGGAAAGATGAGGTGTGAAGATTGAAAAAAAAAATTGTATGGTTTGATGGGCGTGTGTCACAATTCAAATCATCAAGGCCATTTTATGCACTATATATATATATATCATCAACACAATAGTATACCACATGTTTGGAGTTCCTTTAAGAGTGTGCATGGAAAGGGTAGATATGATGGCGCCAGAGCTTGCATCAAACATGCTCTAAGAAAACCAAATGAATTATGAGGGAGGTTGTATAAATGATGCACATGATATTGTTGAATGGTGTAAGAAACACTTTGCATGTGATGTCATAACATCTTTAGGGAGGAACCCATGTCCAAATAGAGTGTTTTGGGAGATACCAGGCATGTAATTTATTGTTTGAAAAAAGTTTCACTTGTTTTCAAAAATTAAAGTTTAAGGACTATATTTATTTTATTTTGAATTATATATATATAATTTGTAGGTGTGGATAAAAGAATAATACATGGACGTAAGAGGGTAGAGAAAAAAGGATCTTTACATTGTGTAATGAGTATAGATAGTCACACATGGATATTTTGCACTAGGGATTACTCCTATTTTTGTTATGGCTGCATTTTGGGAGATTACGATAATTGCAACCAACAACATGGATATGTTGGTGAATGGAATTTGGTGCCAATAGTTGTTACTGACATACACAATGAAGATGAAGATGAAATATTTGAAGAAAATCCTTTGATTTCAATTGATTATGAAATTCATGCAAAGTTTGTAACTTTAGATTGATTTATAAATTATAATATTTGTTAATTTAGACAAAATTTAAATATAATTTGTTTATTAATTTTTTTCTATAATTAAAGATTGGTTCTAATTTTTTAAATTGGATATTGTATATATGTGTACAAGAGATTACAGTGTAGAAAAATGTATCTCTTTTACATTTTCACACTTGTTTGGGCCCTCCTTGCTAAAATTTGGTTTATTTATGCCTTAATTGATCCTATTTTGCATCCATAAGCCTAATTAAATGCATTTTTTGTGGATAATATTGACATTTAAAAAATGAAAAATCATAATCTAATGTTTTTGGCTATGTATTCCAAATCTAGGGATCTAGGACTCATACGCCACCTTGGCGTATGGGTCCCACCTAGGTCTCGAGGCCTTATTTCAAATATTACATTAAACTAGGCACTTCTTGGAGTTTGTGCCCCATGTTTAAGCCACTGGGACTCATGCGCCCAACCTGACGTATGAGTCCCACTTTATCCTGGACCTATTTTAATTCAAATTCTTGGCAAAATTTTATTATCCTAGATTTGATGTTGGCTTGTAGTGTTTTAATTTTAGGAAATTAGAAATAAACAAATATAAATACAAGGTTATTTCATATAATTTCGCCTAAGCTTTCAAGTATTCAAGCATTATAGAATATTTATGATCAAGAGAGAATTCAAGAGCATTCAAGAGAGAATCGTAAAGCATTTGGAGCTACATTCAAGATTCAAGCATCATGTCAAAGTCTTCATGCATCATGTGTGTTTGTGATCTAACATTTGTGATGTAGGTTTCATGATTCAAGCAAGCATTCAAGACAAGGTTCCGAGCATTCAATCAAGATTCAAGATCCACATTCATGCTAGACATTTCACACAAGTTTGCATCCTTCATTTCAAGGGTTTGGTGAGTTGCAACATTGTGTTTGTTCATTCATCATTCCTTCATGCTTTTCTATTTCATTTCAAGGTTTAATTACCAAAACGATGTTTGACCAAGGAAAACCCCTATTCCCTAACACAACAAAATTTTCTCTCTTGATGTGTGATTGCAGATCTAGGTGAATTAGAGCTTGAAGATCCTTTGAAGACAAAGTTGAAAAAGTTGTCAAAGTTTTCAAGAAGTTGTCATCTTCACGGAAACTCACCTACAGGCTAGAATTCAGACTTTCGGACTTGAAGATCAGACAAGAAGGAAGTTATAGAAAATCACTAGAGGCTATAGAAATATTAGTCAAACCCTCGTAATGGGACTAAATCACTTTATTGGGCATATGAGTCTTGACATAGCCCTTTTTTTAGTTTTCTGTAGATCTTGACCAGTCACTAGAAGATTCCAAATTCTACCTAGATTCCTGTAGCAGGACTAAATTTCCCAGCTTGGTGTGTCAATCCCAATGTACCTTAAAACAACAATTTCTAGGGTTTTCAAACCTTTTTTGACCTCTCCCTTCTTCTAGGTACTTTTATGTTTCATTTTTTTTGTCAATCTAATTTAATGCTTTCAAGTTTCTATGGTTTTGTGCATAAGAGTTTTCATTTCTCCTTTGAAGCTTCATTTAATGGTGATACCCCATCTAATCACACAAGGAAACCCCTAGTCTTTCCCTCAATTGAGTCACTTGGTTGAGGGATCTTGGTTTCCTAATGAACTAAAGTGTGAAATAGGTCCCAAAGTTCCATCTCCTAAAAGGTGGGACACCTTATTTCCTTTGGTTCAAAGATGTTTTGTGGTCATAGCAGAGGCTGGAAATATAGAAGGTGTTAATTATTATTTATTACGTTGCCTAGAGGAGAGGATGAAGTTAACAAAACCAAAAACAAGCGATGGAATGTTGTTTCCCATAGGTTTATTTGTAGTACAAGGGACATATCTCAAACAAGTCAAAATTGTTTAAAATAGGATTTATTTTATTGATTACCTTCTTAAAAACATGGTGTATTAGTATAGCCACCTAGTAATTTCTACTGGCCTATCTCTTCATCAATTTCCACATGCACATGGACATCATAAGTGGAGACTAGATAGTGATGGTCATTAGAGAATATTACATGTTATTGAAGAGAAATATAAGCCAATGGATGTGGTACATGAATGAGCGAGTTGTCTAGAAATGAATGTTTTAATTAGTTCGCTAACAATTCTATTATCTTGGTCATGATAGAAAGTATTTCCAAAGTTAATTTGTATTTAAGCAATTAAGAACAATAAGTGTGCATCTTAGAGATCTATAACATTTGGGTGTGATATGTGATTTTTCTTGTTCACTAAAATGTATGGATGATCTATATATTTACCTAAGTTGCTCTATTGAAGTTGTAAAATCCAACCTCACAGAACCCAGTGATCACCTACAAGCAAAATAACTTGTCACATAGAAGAGATTTGAACAACACAAAGATATTGTTATACAAACAAAGAGAGTAAAATTGCATAAAATTGCATAAACAAGAAGTGAATAATTACAAAGAGATCAATCCTTAAGAAAGGAGATCAAAACCCTAAAGTGAACCCTAGGATTTAATAAAGTAATTATTAAAGGGCCTAAGTTTAGCTTAAGTGAAAATAAAGTAAAAGGTGACTTAATTAATTAATCAATATGATTAAATTAATTAAGTAATTAACCTATTACTCTAACACCCCCCCTTAAGATGAACTTAGGGAGAAGCTAAAAAACTAAGGAAAAAATGCATGAAAGCAAAGATGGGTCTCAACAACTAGGCCAGATGAGGTACCCATGTACAAATGTAAAAGATCTCTCACATAAGAGAAAAGGAGAAAACCTCGTAGAAAAAAAAAATGTTGAAGTTGTAAAATCCAACCTCACATAACCCAGTGATCACCTGCAAGAAAAATAACCTATCACGTAGAAGAGATTTGAACAACACAAAGATATTGCTCTACAAACCAAGAGAGTAAAATTGCATAAACAAGAAGTGAATAATTACAAAGAGATCAATCCTTAAGAAATGAGATAAAAACCCTAAAGTGAACCCTAGGATTTAATAAAGTAATTATTAAAGGGCCTAAGTTTAGCTTAAGTGAAAATAAAGTAAAAGGTGACTTAATTAATCAATCAATATAATTAATTTAAGTAATTAACCTATTACTCTAACACCCCCCCTTAAGATGAACTTAGGGAGAAGCTAAAAAACTAAGGACAAAATGCACGAAAGCAAAGATGGGTCCCAAAAATGTTGGAAAGAGACATTGCACAAGTCATCTGGTGTTGTCATTTATGGAAACCGTAGTCAGTGATCCGATCCGCACTTTAGCATTTACTCGTACCAGAAGTCAGATTGAAGTTTTGTGATTAACTGTTAAAGCTAGAACAAAGCATTTGACAGAATTGTGTTCATTGATTCATATGAAATTTTTTGTTATCATTTTGTGTTGTGGATCTCAAGGAAGGTTTTTTGATGTATGAACTATGATATCTTTGAATCATAGAGCCTCGTATTAATTTGTGTGCAAGTTAGAAGATCTGGATTGATGATTTTTTGTTTAACAGTGCAAGAAGGTTGACTAAGCGAATGTAGAGTGTTGCGGATGTTCGAGGAAAAATTGTTTAAAGTGTTTTCATGTTCGAGGATGTTATTTTGGGTCTTTACTATGTTGTGGCCGACATTGGTTGGTTCACATTGATAATTGTTATTGATTTGGGCCGACAGTTTGTACATGTTTTATTACTTTGTTGAAGCTAACATGTAGCGATGTTACTCTTAGTTGTGGATATATATATAAGCGATTGTTTATACCATTTGGATGTATGGTGTGCATGAATAATGTTCTAATATTTCAAAGAAAAATGAATTGTGTGAAGAAGTGTGAAGAAGAGTGGGCAGAGTTCATGTGCTTAACCGAAACTATAATCAAGCATTAGTAGATACTATTTTCTCAGTTCAAATTCTTGTGGATGTAATTTGAATGTTTTTGTAAGATAGTGTGTCTTCCTTTGGGAAGTAAGCCTTGTTGTAATTGAGCAGTGAGCTCTAGGCAGTGTGCTTGAATGCATGTGCATTCCCATTTATTCTTCTTTATACTTTTAACAGGGTATAATCTTGTGGACTAACCTCCACTGTGGTTTTTCCCCTAACAGGGTTTCCATGTAAAAAATCTTGGTGTTAGGTGTGTTTTTGATGTGTTGATGGTTTATGCTTTCATGTTTATTTATCAGATTTGAGAATAAGTTTAATAATTATAATTTATGGGACAACTGATTCACCCCCCTCTCAGTTTTTTGCCCTTGTGTTTCCAATAGGCAACTAGGCCTGATGAGTTACCCAAGTACAAATGTAAAATATCTCTCACAACACAAGAAGAAAACCTCGTGGGAAAAAATCCTCTCCAAAAGAGAGAAATACATGTGAAGGACTAAGAAGCCTCAAAATAAGAATGTACCAAAAAGAATAGGAACAAGTGAAGGACTAAAGAAGCCTCCAAACAAGAGTGAAGGACTAAAGAAGCCTCCAACAAGAGTGAAATTGTCCCAAAAGATAGGAACAAAGGATGAATATGAAAAACACCACTAAAGCATGAAGAAGCTACAAACACTGTCATAGAATGACTATTGAAATGTTGAAAGAACAACCTCTGCTGAAACATATGATGATCAGGATCAAGAAGACAAGAATTTATATGAGTTCCTCCAACGACACTACTCGAATCTGATGGAAAACCATGGCAAACATCAAGAACTCAAAGATACATATGGCACAAGTACCAATAGTCTGAAGAACTAATCAAGAGAAAATGGAAGTTCGCCTCCTAAATGCAAGAGTGTCCATATGGTAAGTGATCCATCTCAACGAAATACAAGTAACCAACCACTGATGTACGTTGTATCTAAAAGTGCATAGGAACAAATATTGAATATATAGCTCGCTCCAACAAAACCAAGGAAGCAATATCATGATTACTTGTATCTGAAAGTACAGAGGAACAAATACTGAATACATAGCTCAATCAAAAAAAAAAAGCAATATCACCAATAGTAGAAACCCCCCTATAATGCTGACAAGGGAGAATCATGACATGTACACTAAAACTGAATGCTAGAAAGAAGTGCATGAAGAAGAACCAAGAAAATTTGAATGTGAGAACATGAAAGTACTAGCAAAGTATAAAGGGTGTGCAAACAAAGGAACACACACATGAGTCAAAAATCAATGTGATTCACTATTGTCATGGAAGGAACACTCACTAGACAAAGGTATGATGGCAAACAAAGGCAAACATCAACCCCACATAGCACTTTATAGAATAGTGCAAGTATAATAATGGCATAATGTGATGTGCAAGAACCCAAATTATACACATACAAAGCTAAGGCACCTTATCTCAGTGCCTTTATAGATGATAAATACATGCAATGTGAGCCCATAAGGTCCAATAAGGACTTAATATTGTAAATACATGAATAATAGCCAAAACGAAGCCATCCCACGCAAACGAGAAGTGTCCAGGAGCTAAGATGTCCAAGTAATTCACTAGAATGTGAAAACAAAAAAACCTGAATAAAATATACTTGGTAAATTTTTTGACGAAAAAATCTACAAATTTAGAAAGAGCACTAGAAGACCTTTCCAACACCTATTCATTTTTGAAAAAAAAGTTTGTATGCAAAAAGTTATGCCCCTAGAAGCACAGAAATAAATGTAGCAAAAAAACAAAATCAAGAAAAATCACCTACACCACTGGATCAATCTTGGAACCGGCTTTCTAGGAATATTTTGTTTTCGAAAATCC
Source organism: Sequoia sempervirens (assembly GCA_007258455.2). NCBI lineage: Eukaryota > Viridiplantae > Streptophyta > Pinopsida > Cupressales > Cupressaceae > Sequoia > Sequoia sempervirens. Next base: position 115,521,243 of record VDFB02075321.1, on the reverse strand, counting down.
GAGTTCGAATGCAAAAGTTATGGCCAAAATACCAAAACTGCTTCAAAAGGGTTTGGTGGTTAAGTTTGGCAGTTAAGCTAGCATTAACTGCTAGCACTAACCACTAGCGGTTAACTGATGGGGGTGCCCATTAACACTATTTTTTTTATATATATTCTTCTTGGATTCTGCGTCGTACCAAGCCGTACGACCCAGAAATGTAAAACTTTTTCCTCCTGAAGTCACTGTGTTCGATTTCGACGATTTGACAATCAATTTTGGGGTTTTTAGGCATTCTAAACACGATGGTGAGGTTCGTCTGGGCTCAAAATGCTCCAAAATTGTAGGTATGCTCTGGATCTAGAAACCCTCATAAACTTCAAACCCTCGTAGATCGGGCACCATATAACCAAAATTGATGAAACAAAGGTCAATCTTGACTATTTTGAACCTTGTGGACACAATGGTGAGGTCCAAATTGACTCAAGATGTAATCAAAATACTATTTCAAGGCTTGAATCCCTCAAAAGATGAATAGAAAGTTGTAGATCTAAAGCTCTGATACCATGTTGAAGTTGTAAAAGCCAGCCTCACAGAACCCAATGATCACCTGCATGCAAAATAACTTGTCACATAGAAGAGATTTGAACACAAAGATATTGCTCTACAAACCAAGAGAGTAAAATTGCGTAAACAAGAAGTGAATAATTACAAAGAGATCAATCCTTAAGAAAGGAGATCAAAACCCTAAAGTGAACCCTAGGATTTAATAAAGTAATTATTAAAGGGCCTAAGTTTAGCTTAAGTGAAAATAAAGTAAAAGGTGACTTAATTAATTAATCAATATGATTAAATTAATTAATTAAATAACCTATTACTCTAACATGCTCTACATACAAATGATTTTGATAAATTGTTACATGTATTTCTCATTACATGATGCTAATATGAGCCTTAGTGTTCATAAAGTTAAAATACATGTGTGATGCTTATGATAATTTTATGGATGCCTCTTTATATGTAAAATCATATGAGCTATTTCTATTTAAATTATATTAGATGATGTTATGTTATAAATATAATGGTTTAGTTTATATTGTCATGTCTCTCATATTTCTACCTCTCTTGTGAACCATAATTCACAACATTGAACTTATAATCATGTCCCAATATACATGCATTAAAAATATTAGCAAGAGGCCAAGACATTACAAATTACCATCATTGACTCAATTAATTTACCTCTCATGCCTTAAAATTAATATCTAAACAACCTAGGGATTTTGATATCATTCATCTTTATTAGTTAATTCTAGAAGGGTTGCCAATATGGGCATGGTTCGGTGGTCAAGTCACTTGGTTGTGGTGATGGCCACGAGGGTTCAAACCCTCCCTGGGCCAAAGTGCTCACAAGCCTTGTACCTTCATTGGGCCATTGTGCTTGCGGCTTTGGTTGTTTCTTGTGGTTTCCTGTACCTGGTTCATAGCTCTGGTCAATTGTGTTTACCCCTAATAACATGGGTGCATTGCACCTTTTAAAAAAAAAAAAATTAATTCTAGAAGGGTCCCCTTAAGAACATAATTATATATGTCAAGTGGTGTAAAACAAAAGTTTTTTTTTTGTACTATAAAACTATAAGATAAATTAGATATTATCCTTTATGAACTTAAATAAATCTCATTTTTTAGTTTTTAATATTCATTACATGATTATAATGAAAATAAATCACACTTAAATAAAAATATTATAGGTGAAATGTGGAAAATAGGTGAAATGTGGAAAATTGGGAGGGAGCTCTTTCTTTCGATTCTAGGGTTTTGGACCTAAAAGGAGAAAGCTCAATTTCCAACCTTTCACTCAAGAAAAAACCCTTGAGATTTCAATGCAAAGGAGATTGAAATCTGGTAAAGGGAAGGTTCTAGGGAATGGAATAATGTTTAATGAAGGTTTGCCATGAAGTATAAACTTGGAAAATAAAATGTTTGAAAACAAAGTGTGGTATGTAAAATGACCTAGAAATGCAAGTAGAATGTAACATAAAATTATAAAACTGGAAATGTGCACCTGGGAAACTAAAGGAGGTAGAATGAAGGTCTGGAATCTTGAAAAATCTATTGTTGAGGCTAACTGGGACTCATACGCCAAGTTGGGTGAATCGGTCCAGTAAACTGTGTCAGAACAGGTTTCAGACAAATGGGTACTCAGATCTGCAAAAATCCCTGATAGACAGGTACAATGGGACTCATTCACTAATAGTGGTGAATCATTCCACTTCTGGATTTCTGTAAATTCAAAATTGGATTTTGTAGCTCTTAGTCTACTTTTCTGTTCTTGATTCAAATCTGGGTCTGAAACTACAAGATTCGGCCTATAGACCTTCTTTAAGCTTATCCAAGGCTTGTTTACAACTTTGACAACTTTTAGGGACTTTACAACTTTTCTCCACCTTTGCTTCTTGGAAAATATGCAACCTATCCCTACAAATCACACACAAGAAGAGGGGAAAATGTTGTGGGGGTTAGTGAATAGGGGTTTGCCTTGGTGAAACCCCTTGTTGGTAATCAAACCCTTGAAATAGAATTAAATGGAATAGAGAATGATGAATGAACAAATAATTATGTTGCAACTCATCAAACCCTTGCAATAAGAGGCTACAAACATGTAAGTGATGGCTCCAATGGATTTGGTTCTTGACTCTTGCTTGATATTGATAGATCTTGAATGAAGCTCTTGCTTGAATCACAAAACCCTACACCACAATTGTTAGCTCTAAAACAACATGATGCAAAAAACCTTTGACATGATGAATGACACTTGAAAGATGCTCTAGAATGCTTGATAATCTGCTCTTGAAATGCCTTGGATGCTCTTGTGAATGCTCAAATTCTCTTATGAACTCTTAAATGCTTGTAAAATTTGCTAGGTGTCGAAATTGAGTGAAAGAATCTTGTATTTATACTTAATTATGCAAGAATTCCTAAAATTACAACACTGCAAGTTGACATCATATCTAGGAGAATAAAATCCCACCAAAATTTTGAATTAAATTTGAATTTTGGTCACACGGGACTTATTCGCCCAAGGTGGTGAATGAGTCTCGTCACACATAATGTATGGGACTAGAAATCAAAAGTGTCTAGAAATGTGTGAAACCTACATCGGGGCCAAAAAGACCTAGGTGGGACTCATTTTCCCAAGGTGGTGAATGAGTCCCAGACACTAAATCTGGGCCACACAAGCCAAGGACACTTGAATAATGATTGGTTACTGATTGGTGTCAGGATTATCATCAAAATGATGCAATAAATGAGGCTTTTGGATGAAAAATAGGGCCAATTAAAGCATAAGAAATCCAAATTGTTAATGACAAGCCTACAGGAATGTGAAATTTTGTTACAATAATTTAACTCCAAATAAGGAAAGATTAAGATTTATTATGATTGAAATTGTGTTTGTGTTGATAAAACCCTAGAAAAGTGTGAAAGTGTGTCACAACACTTCACAATACTTTTGCAAGGCACCATTAAATTCCACTAGTTCACAAGTGTCCAAGACCTAATGTGAATGTGGTATCCACATTACAACACTAAATCAAGGCAACATTAAGCCAAAATCCACAAGGACCCAGACAATTGTGAAAAATGTCAAAGGTTCCTTTTTTCGACACTACAGTAGGCCAACTAAATAATTAAATAAATAAATGAATAATAAGCCAAGATATATGAATTTGGAATGGCATTGAAATTAAATATGGAATTTAAATAAATAAAATAATATACTTAATTAGATTCTAGATCTAGCTCGAAATATATTGTTGAAGATACTAAGAAGTGATTCTCCAATGTGTTAATATTAGGGCCTTGCCTAGATGAACACCCCAAAACTTATACTTTTATTTTGTTATAATTTAATTCAAATCCACATGTATTTAAAACTAATTCAACACACACAATTGAACCTCAATTTATAAAAGTGAAATAGTAGTGAGGATCATATTCTTCTTAGTTATGCCCCCAAATAAATTAACTCAATGAAAATAAACCAAAATCAATGACATGGTGTAGGAAAGGTTGCAATATGCTTGTGATGATGTATTCTCTTATAATGCATTTATATAATTATTAATGATTCTACTAAATCATGAAATGCCAATAGATTAGGGCATGTGACATCTAAGCATAGTTTTAAATGGAATGTAATGAATGTCCTAAAATATACCAACGTACAATGAAAATCAACATAATATGGATAGGGGAACTCATAATGACTAATGAAAAGATCATCATTGTTTAAACATATAAAATTTTAAATTAAAATTTTGAGTTTTATATTTACAACTACATAAATGATTTATATTATTTTTACACTTGTGGATCTAACTCAAGGTAAAAAAAGTAAAAATATAAATCAATATCAATTTATTGGGATGAGTGGTGATGGGATCAAGATAGGACAATATCACATTCACAAAGAACTCAAACTAAGATATATCACTTCGGTACATTTTTTATGTATGCCAGGTCTTTTTATAGACATGTCATCATGAAAAAAAACTTAGATCTAAATCCAAATTGTTTCTAAATTACTCCACATAAATAGTAACATGTTTTAAATTGATTTTATTGACCACAAGAAACTTCCAAATTGAATGAAAATATATACATGTACATGTAAACCAAATCATATATGTATTCAACCAAATCTCATACTACATGGCATCATGTGTGTGTGTGTATAGTTATCACTTGTTTCAAAACATAAGTTCATAAACATTTAAGTTCATGTAAATATATAAATTATGTCCCTGAGGGATACATGATATCTAAAATTTACATATATGTAAACATACATATATACATCTCTAAAACATAAGAATTCATAAACAAAAATGGCATCTATGATATATATCTCAAACATAAATGTACACATGTACACATACATCAATATATCTAAAAAATAAACATAAACTCAAATGTCTAGAATCGATATAAACATGTCTAGAGTAGATATGAAATATAAGTTCATAAACATAAAATATTCACATGCACATATATAATCTAGATATCAAACATAACATGTCCATGTTCTAGAGAATATATACATTAAACAATAAACACATGTATAAACTAGTGCCTCAGCTAGTCCTCGGGTCATCATGCCAGCTCTTGGTTGAGCGACCATCTGAGCATGAATCCTGCTTCGATAAATGCATTGAGCCCTACATATATACATATACAAAAGTGTAATTATTAAAAAATGTATTAAATATATATATACACATAAAAAAAGTGAACATGTACATATATGTACATTAACTTAGATGAAAATTAAAGTTCACCTATCCACTGACATGGTTAGGCAAAGAACATGTGTGTACACAATCTACCCTCAAACTAGGATTAACATGTGCTACCTCCACCTAGACACATATGCATGAATACATAATACATATATATTTCGAGTTATAATTTATAAAAATGTGTTATACAATTCCAATGAAGTTGCATTGGTGTAGAGATAAAGAAAGCCAAGAATTAGCCTTCAAAATATCATACAACAATATAAGATAAAATTATTCATATTTGTAAATCTCCAAAAAAAAAGTATGGCTTCTTTATTTATGAGAGTTATGCACATCAACTTCTTTGCACAAGAACTCTCCTTGAATCAATGTTGAGTACAAGGCTTCATTTTATACATCAAAGAAGACCAAAATAGACTCATAATAATCTTCCTTTATTTGGGGAAATCACAACTACCCCTAAAATTATTCTAACCTCCTAAGATTTATGCCAAAACTAAAAGATTTGAATCACTACAAAATTATTAACAACAAACTCGTGAACCTACAAATAACAAAACATCAATAAAAATTACATGTAAACAAATGATGCACCTACATTAGACTACCAGGGAATGAAATACTTCTTCATGGGCTCTTGCCCATGAGTTCATCAATACTGCCACCATGCTTGGTTATGTTTGAAGCTATCATCCATGTAGCATCTTCAACTGGTTGGCCTTTCCATTTAACCAAATACTAAAAATATTTTTTACCTCTTGTCATTTTAGCCATCTTCTTGTCTAAAACCTCCTCAGCAAGGGTTCAACTATAGGTAACTTTTTCTCCCACTGAATTGTATGTTCTTCCTAAGCATTAGATGTATCTGTTGATTCCTCTGTTTCACTTTCCTTGTAAGGGTAAAAATTTGCAACATTAAAAATTGGAGAAATTCCAATGTTAGGTGGAAGTGTAATTTCATATGCATTTGAAGAAAACTTTCTCACAATTTTGCAAGGACTGATATTTTTTTAGCTTCAACTTATTATATTCTCTCTTTGGAAACCTTTATTTTTTGAGATGTGCCAACACTAAATCATCAATTTGAAAATTCAATTCTTGTCTTTTCAAATCTACTATTTTCTTATACTTGTTATTTTCCTATAACTGTCTTCACATGTTCATGCAATTCTTGCATGGCTGTAGCAAAATCTTCACCTTCAGCACTCCTTATCTCTGCTTTTCCTAAGTCTCTCAATTCATAGACTCCTCTCAGATGCATTCCATACATAATCTGAAATGGACTTAGTCTTGTACTTATATTTGGTGAGTAATTATAAGAAAATTCTTCTTGAGGTAATACATGATCCCACTACTTGGGATGTTCACTAGTTAGACTTCTTAAAATATTTCCCAAACTCCTATTTACTACCTTTGTTTTCCCATTAGTCTATGGATGGTAAATTGAGTTGAAGTGGAGACTATTTCCTAAATTTTTCCATAAAGTTCTCCAAAAATGTCCCACAAATCTAGTGTCCCTATTTGAACCTATGCTTTTGGGAAGTCCATGCAACCTCACAACATCTCTAAAAAATAATTTTTCAACATGAGTTGCATCACTTGTCTTAAAACAAGGTATAAAGTGATCCATCTTTGAAAATCTATCCACAACAACTAAAATTCAGTCATTACCCCTTTTACTTTTAGGAAAACCCAATACAAAATACATACTTACATAGTCCCATGGTCTATTTGGGATTGGCAATGGTTTGTATAACCTAGTGTTCTAGATTTTTCCTTTGGCATACTGGAAAATCATGCATCTTGCAACAAAATTCTTCACATCATCTTGCATACTTGGCCAAAAATAAAAAGCACTTAATTGAGAAAATGTTTTATCTTTCCAAAAGTGTCCTGCAAGTCCACTATTATTTTCCTGCAACAAGTTCTCTCTCATGGAACATTTTGAAATACATAATTGACTCCCATTAAACAAAAATCATTCACGTATCATGTAATCCATCCATGAAGTTATATCTTGGCTGACGAGACTTTTATAGGTGGCATAGGCTTCTTTGAAATCAACATCTTCTTCATACATTTCCTTTAAATTGGAAAATCCCAAGACATTTACTTGGAAATCCTACAAAATTAAACTTCTTCTACTTAAATCATCTGCAACTTTATTAGATTTCCCACTTGTATGTTTGATGAAAAATGTAAAATTTTGCAAAAACTCAACCCATTTAACATTTCTTTGGTTCAACTTTACTTGTTTGGTTATAAACTTTAAGTTATGGTTATCAGTATACAAAATAAATTCCTTAGGCATTAAATAATGCCTTCATTTCTTCAATGCTTGAACAATAGCATAAAATTATTTACCATAAGAGGAATACTTTTGTTTAGCCTCATTCAACTTTTCACTAAAATAAGCAATTGGTTTTTCATCTTGACTTAAAATTGCACCAATAGAAAATCCACTAGCATCACACTTAACTTGAAAAAAATTATTAAAATCTAGTAATGCTAAAATTGGTTATTCTGTTATCTTCTTTTTGATTAATTGAAATCATTTTTCAGTTTGCTTTTGTCCATTAAAAAGGTTGCTTGTTTCCCTTGATTGTTTCTACAATTGGAGCACAAATTCCATTGAAATTTTTGATGAATTTTCTATAAAAACTAGTTAAACCATGAAAACTTCTTACTTCAAAAATATTCCTTGGAGTAGGCCATTCTATTATAGCTTTTACCTTTTCTGGGTCCATTTTTAAACCATCTTCAGATATAACAAAACCCAAATAGATTAACTCGGGTTTTAAAAATGTACACTTCTTAAGATTGATTAATTTTTTTTCTTATTCCAACTTACTTAAAACCAATCTTTAATTGTTTGAGGTGTTCTTCCTTTGATTAACTGTATATTAGAATATCATCAAGATAGACTATGACAAATTTTCCTTTGAATTCCTTAAGTATTTCATTCATCAATCTAATAAAAGTACTTGGAGAATTCATCAAACCAAATCACATTACTAACCATTCATAAAGCCCATCATTTGTTTTAAATATCATTTTCCATTCATCACCTTCTCTAATTATAATTTGATGATATCCACTCTTTAAATTTATTTGGGAAAAAATATTTAGCACCACTCAGAAAATCCATCAAATCATCCATACGAGGCAAAGGAAATCTATACATAATTGTAATCTTATTGATGGCTCTGGAATCTGTACACATTCTCCATCCTCCATCCTTCTTTGGACTAAATACCATAGGAATAGCACAAGGAAAAAATTTCCCTGACCAGTCCTTTGTCAAGCAAATCCTATACTTGAACTTTGATCTCTTCATTCTCCCTTGGAGTTATTCTATAAGCTACTTGTTTTGGTAAACTAGCTCTAGGAATGGGATCTATATGATGGCTAATACTTCTTATTGGTGGTAGCTCATTAGATAAATCATCCACAACAATATCAATAAATTCATCTAACATTCTTTGAATTTCTATAGGTAAATCAGTTAATTTTGTGCTAGTAAGAATTGCTTTTGGTTTTCCAATTAGAGAAAAATTTACCTACTCATTCTTGATTTTGTGTAGAAATTATTTACCACTAACCATTAACACCTTAGGAATGATTTATTTTGTTGTTCCCTCATCTTTCATTGGTATGAGTGTATGCTTCTTTCCATCCTTCTCAAGAGTATAAGCATTTCTCCTTCCATTGTGAATTGCATTGTTGTGATCATATTTCCAGGGTCTACCCAAAAGAACATGACAAACATCCATAGGCATAATATCACAAATTACCTGATCTTTATAACTCCCAATCTGAAATTCTACTTGGCACTATTCATTCACCAAGAATTGATGTCCTTTCTACAACCAAGACACCTTGTAGGGAGTAGGGTGTGTTGTCTTTTCCAATCCTAACTTATCCACCACCTTTGTGGAAACCAAGTTGTCAGTACTTCCACTATCAATAATAACTTTGCAACATTTACCTTTTTTTTTGCACATTGTTCTGAACAAAGTCTTTCTTTGGGCAGGTTCTTGTATCTCCTTGTTTGATTTCAATAAGAATATTTTCATCAACAAGGATTCTCCTACTTCTGGTATTTCTTCATTTGGAGGTGATCATAAACTTGCTTCATCTACTTATGCAATATGTGCACTTCCTTGGCTTATAGAAATATTCTCAGGACATTCATAAGATTTGTGTCCATACTTATTACATTTGTGGAATCTTATTTGAAAACCTCTATCTTTGCCTCTAAAATATGACCTCCTACCTCTAAAATCATTACCTCTTGTTGATTACTCTAGTTGCCTTGAACTGCTAGCTCCATCTCTCTAAGTTTGAAATTGTCCTCTTCATCTTTGTTGTCCTCTTTTTTTACTGTGTTTTCTGGCCAATTTCTCTTCTTCTTTTAAGGAAAACTAGTATGCCTCTTCCACTTTCTTTAACGGTAACAAACTAATCTCATCTTGAATGTCATATCTCAAGCCATTTTAATGTTCCTGGATACCTTTTCAAGTGTTTCCTCCACATGACTATCTCTAATGTTAATTCTATAAAATTATTCAATATATTCTTTTACAGACATTAGTTTCTATTTTAAATTTTGCATTTTTTTAAACAAAGTAAGTTGATAGTCTTTATGCATGAACTTATCTTTTAGTTTGGTGACCATTCTGTCCCAACTATTGATCTTAGCTTTTCCTTTGTTCCTCCTTTGATCTTGTAGTTTATCCCACCAAAGAGATGCATGACCCTTCAATCTAGTCACAACAAATTTCACTCTCTTATCTTCATGAACATTCTCGTACTCAAAGTACTTATCTAGAGCACCGATCCAATCAATCAATTCTTCCACATTTAAGTTACCATCATACATTGACACTTCTACTCATGGTCTGAAACTTTCTCCTACACCTTCTTTAATCAGTCTTTTTGCGGAAACAACTTCTCCTTTTGGTTATGCTTCTTCTTTAGAATATTTTGCTTCTTGTTCACTGACATCTCCAGTGTCAGCATCTCGCCTTTGTGTCATTTCTATGGCCTCTAACCATGCTTGAAGGTTTCTCACTTCTTCAAACAAGTCAACGTTAGCGGCATGGCTTCCTTGACCTCAACCTCGTCCTCGTCCTCTAACTTTGAACGCCATCTCTTGACAAAGAAAATCTTCTCTCACACCTACAGGAGCTATTTCCTGCTCTGCTAGTAGTGGTGGAGGGCTGAAAGATAATTTATTGCTCATACACAAATTTATGAATTAATATTGTAGTTCCAATTTGCAACAAAAAAATATTTTTTTTGAAAAAACCTATCATACTTTTGTATATAACAGATTATTCATCAAACCAAATTTCCTAAAATAATTTTTGGGTTTTGTTCTACACATTCCCAACTTTCTAAAACATTTTGAATTTCTTGATTTCATCAAGAATCGTGAAAGCTACAACTATTTTACTGCTACTAGTTTGTTTGTGATAGCAACCTTTCACAATCACGCTTCTATCTTTAAAATTGGCAACTGAGCTTTACAAATTACTATTTTTGAATTTTCTACAGCTTCACTTCTTTTTTCTATAATCTCTTGACTTTATTCTCTTATAACCCCTATATGCCTTCAAACTCCATGAATTCAATTTACAAAATTAGAAATAAACATTGTATACAATCCCCTTAGATATATAATGGAATACTAAGAGTGATAAGTATCAATAACACAAATTGATGTTTAGAATTTGACAAGAAACAAATCTTCTAGATATTGTTCCCTTGTTGTCAATAAAATAAGACTTTTCATTTAACATGGTAGTCTTAATTGATTGCTACTAGCAAGAATATCTTAACGAAATCAAAGAAAATTGTATGCAAGAATTATTCAACTCTAAATTTTTTCTATACAAAGCATACATATCTTGAAACATGAAGTGGAATATAAAAGAACTTTCCAACAATCTCATTCCTTAGTTGCAAATTTTAAACTTGTCTAGCATCTCCCTTGCTGAAAACAACGATCTACACTTGCCAATAGTTGCAGTTTCACTTCAAATATTTCTTCAGCTTTTCTTCAGCAACTACTTGTCTCAAAAAAATAAAACATTGATCCTCCTAATCAACTTCTTCTCTTCTTAGCTCCACAAATATCAGATCAATGACATCTTTGTCTTACAATCTCCTGGTGGTTACAATGCTTGACTTTAGCAACCTTCAATATTTGTCTCTGCAATCTCATAATGACCCACTCCGATACCAAATTGGTGTTGAGATAAAGAAATCTAAGACTCAGCCTTCAAAATCTCATGTAATAATATCAGAAAAAAATATTCATACTTGCAAATCTCCAAAAAAATTATGGCTTCTTTATTTATGAGAGTTATGCATATCATCTTCTTTGCATGGGAACTCTCCTTGAATCAATGCTGAGTACACGGCTTCATTTTATACATCAAAGAAGATGGTGCAAGAACACCCATAGGTTCATTATGCCTCCAAGAGTCAAAGTTCAAATTTTTGTTTTGGTTTGTGTTATTTCATGTAATAAGGTCTTTTTAGGCCATTTTAGGTTGGTTGGAGTCAAGTTTGAGTCTTTTGATACTAGGTAATGCAAATATGTCAAAGTTGTCAATGTTGTCCAAGAGTTGTCAAGCAACTTTGCAACTTTTTGCAAATATTGTCAAATTGGTGATTTGTTAACTCCTTAACTAAAATATGGTTGGAGGCAGTTGGAATGTGTTTGTACATGCTTAAAAATTCCTTGTATCATCAAACAAAAATTTGGAATGAATATTTTGGAGAAGCATTTCTTTTGCACATTGAAACTTGTATTTTCCTTGCTTTCCTGTAAGTTTTGTCACGTTGTATGGATGGTTGCTTGGTTGTACAAGTTAAAGGTTGATTGTATCATTTGAAGGACTATCTCAACTTTATTATGCTTTTGATCTGATCAAATTTCATTAAGTTTGAAGGGATAAATTCAAGCTTTGGTGAAACTGGCCAGAAACCCTACCTAGGGTTCTAGAACACACAAAAAATGCATTTTCTCGAGTTTCCACCCTAAGAAAATAATGAAACTTTGTAATTAATTTTGTACTAACATGTTTGAACTCCTTGCAAGGTTTGAGGTATGTGTCTACACGTGTGAGGGAGTAATTGCTAACAGTTTGGTGCATTTTGAGCCTTGTTGACAGCCAAACCCTAGTGGCTTAGAGGGTTATCTTGAAGAGGGCATTTTAGGGTGGTGTGTGAGTAAAGAATAGATTTTTGAGACCCTTTGAGAGGTTTTGAGGATGTTTGAACAAGATAAGAGGTTTATTGAAGCCCAAACCTAAGTGATGCCAAGCCTAGGTGGCATATTAGGCCTAACAAGAAGGACAATCAAATTTTGACCCATTCCATACAAAGTAACCTTACCCCATTTCTAGATATGTGTTGTAATGGCCAAAATGGTATCTCAAACTTGTATTACATTTTGAATGTCATGTCTGCTTCACAAATTATGTTCAAAAATGTCTTTTTGGAAGGCTACATGGATTGAGGACAATCTGTGAAGGATGGCCAATAAATTGAAGACCAAAGGTCCTTGTGAGTGATTTTCTAATTGTGTTTGATAATTTTATACCCCTACTCTGCATTAGAAGATCAAAATAGACTGGTAATAATCTTCCTTTATTTGGGGAAATCACAACTACCCCTAAAATTATTCTAACTTCCTAAGCTTTATGCTAAAACTAAAAGATTCAAATCACTACAAAATTATTAACAACAAACTTGTGAACCTACAAATAAAAAAACATGATCAATAAAAATTACATGTAAACAAATGATGCACCTGCATCATACATACTACATTTATTTATCTAGAACTTTAAGAACTTAAAAATTATATGTACATATATCTGAATCACCTATGCATCTTGAATTTCACCTTTTGCAATCATATCATCCATGAAATCCTTTATAGTCCTACCCCTAACTAGCTCTACCAATGATTTGTGTAGCGGACTATGCAAGTGAGATGGCATCGACCCTAGAGAGAGAATCTCCATAAAAGCTCCTCTCATATCTTGCTTGAGTGTATAAAAAATTTCTAAGCACCTATAGCAACCTAAGATGACTAGGCACATGTGGTAGCATAATCATCAGTAGGTAGATGTGCTTGTGCCAAAGCAGTAGAATGGTTGGTATGTGGCTCATGTGTCCCACCAAATGATCTAGATGTAGGATCAATATTGAAATGTTGGGACTAAGGTACTAGAATCTACAAATATCCACAACATTGACCCACAAATGAACCAACCTATGCTAAGGGGATCCCCAACTATGATGAGATCACACGATAAGCTCTCATCAGGTCATCAAACAATCTGTAAACTATATCCCTCACAATTTAGACATCACATGCAATGTGGTATATATATCATTTGGATATGGCATGCTTGTCACGACATATGCATCTAAATAAACAAGCAACTTGCATAGATGTCGAATCAAGTATCAACCCACATGATTTATAGATATTCGTTGATCTTAGAATGCACTATTAATAATACTTTCAATTATTTCCCATTGAGAAACAATGATAACCTAATTTCCAATAGGGCTAATGGATGGAGGGACGAAAAGCATCCTCTACTCAACCAAGGCCCTATTATTTAGGGGTTGTTGATCTTCACAATAGTAAGCATCCCTGTCATAGACCCTACCACACCCCTACCCCAAATGAGGTGCTAAATCCAAATAGTTAACATTGAGTCCTAAATGGACCTCAATGTATAATTGTTGTGCAAAATATAATGAAATTTGGTTGTTATTTAGATAGCGACCATGTGCTACAAGAAATCATGGATAAATCAAAGGGGCCATCCTAGGATCTATGCACCTAGTCACTCGATATTCCCTCACCTAAGCTTTAGTGGAATACTGGGGAAAACATTTAGTTTTGATAGTTTCCTTTAGCACTCTCAGCTAGACAATACTCAAAGAAACATCACCAAAAACCTAATCCCTCATATGGACAAGGACAAATACTAAAGCTTCCCCAGAATATGCATGCACACCTCTTAATGACTGTCTAATCCTAGATAAACTCTATAAAGCATATCACAATTACATTTGTAGAGCCCAGTGGTTGAAGGGTCATCTAAAATAAATCTCAATCTCCAAATCTCTATATCAATGTGTGCTCAAAGCCCATCCATATCAATGCACTACACAAATTTTAATTAAGTTCTAATTTTAATTCAAGCACATGTACATATGTCTGGATATATATATGTGTATGTGTGTGTGTGTGTGTGTGTTTTTTTTTTTGTGTGTGTGTATAAACATAATGTACATGCGTGTATACAATATACATTAATTTAAACACAAATAATACATCATAACAAGAATGAAGGAAATTTAGCATGTTTTATAATCAAGAAAATGACAACCCTAAATCTAAAAATAACAATGATTTATAATTTTAGAAAGCATAAATCCAAAACCTAAAGCTAACGAAGATAAATTTAAACCCTAAAGTGAAACTAGGTATGATGTTAAATCAAATAAATTTTCATAATTAAAATATGACTTAAAAAATGAAATTTACCTAATGTTAATTTAGAATAATTAAAAAATGCATATACATCAACATAAATCAACCTAAACTAATAATTCAAATTAGCAAAAAAATCTACAAACCCTAGTTAGTACAAACCCCCTACAATGACACTAGTTAGGTATAAAACACCTACAATCACTTGATTAGTGAGATATTCAAGCCAACACCTCAGTTAAAGGATAAGAAATCACTTAACCCTAGCTTACCAAACATCTAGAAAGGACCTTAGTTAGGTATTTTTTCTTCTTTAAATTCTTTCTAGAAGTGACCATGTTTCATGCAATTCTAGTGGACCTCCTTGGCAATCATGGAAGATTTCCTCCTCATCTCTTATGAGGGTAAGGAGCTAACAACATCATACACCTTCAAGATAATGTAAGTGTTCCCAATTGCCACAACCATTTGATCCCATGAATCAAGTAATGAACATAGTAAAGTATAACGTCTCTCTTCCCCATCCATTTTCACACCCACTAAACTTAATGCTGGTGAACAAACATATTGTATTCATTTAGTCATTTTACAATTTATCCAACTTCCTCTAATCTCAAATAAAATAACTTCTTCCATAGAGATAACTTATTAACCAATCACTTTGCTTGATATATTTTACTTAATTTTAACCATATTCTCTTTGCAATAGGTTCATCACAAACATTAATCAAAATAGAATCTACAATACATAATACTATGATACCTTTAGCTTTATTATCAATAATTTATTATTGTGTAACTATGGTTGCATCTACACCTATCTAAGAACTTTCTCATCTATGGCACCCCATAAATATTGGTCTACCAAAAGATCTCTCATTTTCATCCTTTGTGGTTTAAATTTTACATCAATTTATTTTTACCTCAATCCTCCTTGATGTGCTTGTAATTTTTATTTCCTAAAATATAAGAACAAAAAGTAACCTTCTATTTAGACTACCACTAAAATCTATATTAGCTCAAAAACCCAACACAACAACAAGAGAAAAAGTTGATTAAGATCTAATGTCACTTGTAAGAAAGAAAGGGTAGAAGAATCAACTTTCTATGCTAATCTTGAGAGGATAAGTATAGAAAAACTTTAAAATGTGATCTAAACTATTACAAAAATGTAGAAACACATATACAAAAACATAAATCAATGCAAACCATAGCACCAGTATACATTAGAAAAACCCTTTCAAAAGAAAACCCCACACTCCAAAGTATCCCAATATAATATTTAATAAAAAGATGATTAGAGAACACTTGCAAAGAAATTTATTAAGGAGTATCACTAACATATAATTTTGGATTAATTTTGACATAATTCTAGTACCTACAAAGAAATGCAATACAATAATACAACTCCAAGAACCTGAACTATAGCTAAGTGCCTTTGGTTTGACCCCAAATTCTAACACCCACCTTGAGATTCTTACATATGGGCTAAGAATAGTAAATAAATAATACCTTAAAACTATCATAATCTATCATAAAATCCACCCAACAGGGGAAATCATTTTACAAATCTCACTATAAAAATAGTGTTGCAAACAATTTTCCACACCTATCAAAATAAATTGGTCAAAATTACTAAACAAATCCTCTCTTACAAGCTCTTATACATTATAAGAATTTATCATAATATTGTCATAGGATCCCACAAAAGTAGCTTTTCCCAAATATATTTTGGATAGGAAATTTAAATAACCTCTCACAACATCATACAAAGCATTAACACATGATAAATGATTCTACCTAAAAACCTCACACCTCATTTCCATGTGAGGCTAATTTAAATAAACTAAAATATAATAAAATAATTAATTAATTAAAATCAAATGTCAGAAATTTATAAACGCTGAGACACATTAATCCCAAACAATTAGTACTTATCTCTCAATTTGCATCTAGTATTGAACAAGTTATTCCTTGAATTTTCCTCTTCTTCACCATCACATCTAAAAAAACTCCCTCCTCATGATAAGTGGTTCATCTTCTATGTTAGATGATATCTTGGATTATTTGCATATGTAGTTCTCATGTTTCCTTCTAACCTTACCGACGTTTCCTTCATAACATTCTAATTATATGTGATCTTCTCATTCCTATTTGAAATAAGTACCTCTAAAATATATTCCATCATTTCTTCATATCTTCCATTGCCTCTCTAATATCTATTAGCACTATTATTGTAGTATGAATTAGTGGTTTCTATATTGTTGCCATATAGAATCACCATCCTCCATTTTTTGTAGTAGGTACTACTACTTCTTCCTTCATTATGGTATGTATTATTATCATTATATAATACGTACTATCATTCCTTCTTTATTCTATAAATGGTTTTCTATCACCACATTGTGATCTCTCTCTATCGAATCTTTCTCCTCCACCTCTATATATGTTTTTTTGTTCTCAAATATTTTGTTCAAATTCTCTTCTACCTTGATTGTAAATTTTTATCCTCTATTATTGTTAATTTCACAATTCTTAGTTCTTCTTGAATATTCCCTCTTATTCCATTGATATATTTTGCAGCCTTTTCTTTTCTTACTTCACTATATCTTGTCCTAACAATAATTTGTAAAATTATTTAGTATATTCCTTTACAGTCCTGTATTTTTTGTCTCAAATTTTATTGTTGTTTTAATAGGGAAAACTCATAATCAATAGGTATAAATTGTACCTTTAACTTCACAACCATCACATCCCATTATGTCATCTTTCCTTTACTTCTGAACTATTTATTTCTAATTTTACTTCTCTCCACCAAGCATTGGAATGTTCTTTCAATTTATTTTTTATAAATCTAACCCTTATTGAAATCTACAATTTTATCAAACTCAAAATATTCATCTAAACCATTTATCCAACAATCAACTATTCAATAATTAAATCATCAAAATAATTAGAAATATCAATTCTAGGTCTCTTACCAGTTTTTGAAATAGTATTTTATAAATGATGAAATTTGACTCTAACAAAAGGAATACTAGATTCCTTTAAGAGTAATTTGATCAATTACACTAAGATAAACTAGCAACTTTAATCTATCTAAATATGCACTGATTATCCTTCTTTGGAAAATTAATTTTAAATACAAAGATAAACTAATTAAGATTTTTAAGGAAAGTAAATTGGTGAAGAAATCTAATAATAGAAAAATAACAACATTTTTTTAGTAACAAACATGAGAAATGCAAGTAATAGGGGACCTGGAGTCAAAAGAAGGAGGTCATTGCCTAAGAAACCAATGTGTCACGTGGATATCTGTGTGTTGTGATGTTGTCTATATGAACATAATGCAAAAAAAATTGAAAAATCACAAAAAATCACCCTTGTTATTAACCCAATATGCAAAACTAGAAATAGAAAAATGCACTAGCAAATACTAGATAATGGAAATGTAAATATATAAGCTAAATAATAACATTTATATAATTTAGATGAGAAATATAAATAAGAAAGCACTTGTAAACCTCTGTGCAATTGAGTGCTCTCACAATATCTACATGTACCAAGAAAAGGAAAAACATTTGGGGCTATTTGGGGATTTTCCTTAGTCAAATCCCTACTTTGGTATTTTTACCTCCACAACAACTAAGATAGATAGATAAAAAATAGTGTGTTCTTACTCTAAGTGCATCTAGAAATAAGAACAATGAAAAAATAGAATTAAGGACAAAGGGATGTGAAGATCCCAAAGTGCTCAAGGGCATGAAAAAAAAGAGGAAATTCTTGTAATAAAAATATGAAATAAGAATAATATTACCTACAAAGGCCTGAGGAAGCTAAGAAGGAGAGAACTATTAGAGACTACTAAAAGAGAATTGTAGAGATTTGTGAGAGATCTTAAGAGTGCAAGAGAGATCCAAGAGAGCCAAGAGAGAGTCCAAAAATATGAAAGGTTCATTCAAAAAGAAAGGAGGAGTTCCAAGAGGAAGAGGATGATGAGCCATTTAGATTTTCCTCAAGCCATTTCCATTGACATAGAAAAATGATCCAAAAAAATTATCACAAAATGAATATTGTTATAGGATACTAATGTGGTGTGTGGATGTCTCTGTGATGCACTAGAGTCTAGATAATTTATGCTTAAAAATGATGAAAAACTAGAAAAATATAAGGGTAACATAAAGGTGACACCAAAATTGACCATAGAAATATAGGCCTAAGCACCTTGAGTAGGAAAAAGGCTAATATAAGGGTTGAAATGAACCTACAAAAACACTAAGGGAATGGACACCAAAGTGGACACAAAACATGGCATGAAATTGTAAGGGTATGCAATTTTTTATGTTACACCTTCAACATTTTTACCTAATTTGTTTCTTTTTCTTCTAGGTTTTCCAGATATTCACTAGCTATTTTCAAATCTCCTTTGTCACTCACATATTCATCACTTTCATCACCACCTCTAGTATTTAGACCTATTTTCTATCACATTTATAGCATCTAATTGGAATTTCATCACCCTTGTCATTTCAAATATTTATTCCATCCTTCCAGTAATGTTAGTAACACCTTGAACTCTTTTCCCTATCATTTTCTCCTTATGTATGATTTGAAACACCTCAAGTTTAAAATTAGTCTATAATCACCCCTTGATAATGCCTCTTAGTTAGCAATATATTAACAAGTTTCTTGTAGGCTTAGTCAAGTCAATGATCTATTTAGAAGTAAAAAAAGATACCAACCCAATCTCTCCTTAAGATTCTTAAATTATGCTCTAATGCCACTTGATGCAATCATAGATGGAGGATCCAATTAAATATTTTCCAATCATGCAACAAAATGAAATAATTCACAATTATATAATGAAAACTCAATGGAATGGTGTAATGCCGAAAATTTTCACCCTTAACAATTTCACACTATATTTTGTCCCCCTTAATTTATTAGACATAATTCAGCACCTAATTTCTTAAATTATGCATTCCAATGCCTATTTTTACCATTTTCTAAGAGATTGCAAGCATTGAACAAATGCAAGCAATTAATGTTTTTCCCTCGATGCATTGTGTCATAGAAAATAGGGCTAGGACCCATACACACATGGGCGTATGGGTCCCCCTATTTTGTTGGGGACCAATTTTTAGTATGTCGGTGTTGGTATTTTAATATTCCAATTTCAAATTTCAAGTGTTGACTTTTGGGATTTAATTTTTGAGAAATTAGCACAATTGCATATAAATACCTAGTCATTTCACCATTTGAAAGAAGAAGAAAAATATGTAGCATTATCAAGAAAAAGGTGAACATTGACAACAAGTCAAGAGCAACATTTCAAAGATTTATTGCCGCAAATCAAGATCAAACATCATGTCAAATTCTATGTGTGTTCATGTCATTGTTTTGTGAAGACTAACACTTTTGTAGGTCTCCAAAGCATTCAAGTATTCAAGCAAGCAAGATCCAAATCCTTGAGGAAATTTGTATTACTTCAGCCCTTCAAGGAAGCCATTCAAGGGTGGCGAGTTTCAACATTTTGTGATTTCATCATTATGTCCTTTCAATTATCCATTTATCATTGATATTTTCCTTTTTGGAAGTGGAAAAACTTACACGGGGTTTGACTGAGGCAAGCCCCTAAATGGTCCAATATTTTCCCTCTCTTTGAATGTGCATATTATAAGTTTGGAGAGGATTGAAGGAATATTCAAGACAAGTTCATTGTTGCATTCAAATCCCTAAATATTGTCAAGACACGAAAACTCACCTACAAAATTATTTGATAGCATTCTGACAACTTTGCAAATGAAAATTAGAAGCTCGGATCTATCATCAAGGACCATAAAAGAAAAGCAAGACACCCTATCAGAGACCCATATGCCCCTAGGCATCCTAGTCCTCCTATTCAGCTCAGAACCAACTTTTTAGGATAGGTACATAGTCTCTTGTACTTTCTAGATCTACTTGCAACCTACTATTTTACTCTATTATTTAACAAGATTTTGCATTTTATGTATTAGGTCATATATTTCTGTTGGAAATATGTGCCTCAAACAATACAGGTTGAAACCTCCATGAGTGCCAAGTCAGTGTGACAGGTTCCATGTCTAGCCGACTAGCAGTTTGCTTTATTCAGTTATGACCAGGTCGTTATGACCTTGTTACTGTCTTGCCGATTTATACACTGAGAAGTCTATCGATATTACATAGTGTGTTCGTTGTGACCTTATAGTGCTCGGGAGACCTCTGGCCGACAGGCCATTCAATCGTGAATCGGAGTGACTCTTGGCAACTACGAGATTTGGGATAACTGAAGGTTCTCGCTAAGAAGTCTCAGTGAAGTGTTAATCTCTTGCCGACAGCGTATGTATTGAAGTCTTCGGGGTAACTCTAATAATCTGGGAAGATGTCTCAACGAACAGTGGAAGTCTTGTCGACGGGGACTCATCCAAGCATTCTTCGAAGTAACTCAAAGTGGTCGGAGAAACGTCTCAGTGAACATTGAAGGTCTCACCGAAAGAAACACCTTTTGGAAGTCTTCGGTGTAACTCTTGTCGAATGGTGGTCATCAGTGGAACACTATGTTTTCGGTAAGAAGTCCTAGTGACTCTGATGAGTCTCGCCGATGTTGAAGAATCTTCAGGGTAACTTAAAGCTATCGGAGAAACCTCTTAGCGATGGCGAATGTCTTGTCGATAGCCGATGGCTATCGGGGTAGCTCTTGGTGACAGTTGGTCATCGGAGTAACATATGGAGATCGGTATGAACTCTTGGCAATAGGTGTGAGTCTTGCCGACTTCTCCTTGGTGCTCAGTAGGTATGGGGACTTCGGTATAACCTTTGATGTCTCGCTATGACCTTCTAGAAAAAGTGATAGGTTAGGGAAACTATGTGATGACTCGGTGTATCTCTTGGAGCTCGATATAACATCTTGGCGACTACAAAGGCTCTTTAGCGACATCGATATGAAGTATATGTGGCATCGGCAAGACACTGTTAGTGTCTCACCGAGATGCCAGTGTATTATGAATTATGTTGACCGTCTGACTGTCATACGTGGAATCTCGTGGATGAATAGAGGAAGCCGAAAGTGAACCGTTAGTAGTTGGTTCATTGTGACAGTTATGTGGGAAAGCTCGACAGTCAGGGAACACCATGGATATAGTTAGAAGTTGCAAACACTTGGGGGTTGGATAGTAGTTCGATCAATAGTGAAGTGTGAAGAATTAAAACAGTATCAGTAAAGGATTTAAGATCTGTAAAGGCTATAACTGGGATGTTTTCTATTCGAAGAATGTTCATGATGAATGTTGTTGTATAATGACACCAGAAAGATAAGTCTGGAATTGTATGTAATTTTGATTACTGTAATACAAAGTGATTTCTCTTGGTGTGGTGGGTTTTTCTCCCGTAAGGGTTTTCCCACGTATATCTGGTGTTCATGTGTGTTTGTATAATACTCTATTTCTGTAATTTGTTTCTTAGTCCATCTCAACTTGACTGTAATTGAAAATTTTAAAAGTACTTCTGCATTCTTTCCTGAGGTATTGACGTTAGGAGAATTGTTTTTCGCATCTAATTTTCCTTACAAGTGGTATCAAAGCCTGGCCAGTTGTGTTATCCTTGGGGGTACATTGGGTTTTTTGTGTCAATACTGTTTAGTGGGAGTCTTGTAGAAATTGTTATTTCCAATTACACGTTAAGATGGCTAGTACATCTGGGAAGATTGAAATAGAGAAATTCAATGGCAGTAACTTTGAATTGTGGAAACTCAAGATGGAGGATCTCTTAGTAGATCGAGATCTTTGGCTTGCTGTGTCTGGAACTAAACGTACATGCATGAAGCAAGAAGAATGGGACCTTGCAGATAGAAAAGCTAAGGGGCTGATAAGGCTCTGTTTGGCAGACTCAGTTCTTCTCAATGTGCATGAAGAGAAGATTGCTTCTCTCTTGTGGAAGATACTGGCGTCTATTTATCAGGGGAAATCTTTGGTGAATAAGTTGTTCCTAAGGAAGAATCTCTACTCTTTGAGAATGCGGGAAGGAAGGTCTGTAGCTGATCATTTGAATGCATTTAACATGTTGCTCGCACAATTAACATCTGTTGGTGTAAAGATTGAAGAAGAAGATCGTTGTATGCTTATGTTATGTTCTTTTCCAGACTCTTGGGATCATCTGGTGATGGCTATTGGGAGTACAACATCCAATTTCAAGATAGAAGATGTTGTTGGTTCTTTGCTGTCAGAAGAGATGAGAAGAAAATCTTTTGAGATGGCTAAGGAAGCTCTTGCTGTCAGAGGAAGGTCAAAAGACAGAGGCAAGAAGAAGGACAAGAAGTCCAAATCTAAATTAGAAGGGAGATCAAAGTCTCCTGGCAAGAAGTCCAAGGTGAAATGCTGGAACTATGGGCAACCTGGTCATGTCCGTAAGGATTGTAAAGAGGAGAAAAAGAAGAAGAAGGGCTCTTTCGATAATGGTTCTTCTCATAGTTATGATGACGCCTTCATTGCAGCCTTGGCTACTCAGGCATCAGATGATGTCTGGCTGATTGATTCTGGAGCATCATTCCAAATGACATCTCACAGAGAATGGTTCACAAAGTATGAAGAATACAATGGTGGAAAGGTGTACTTGGCGAGTGATTCAACTTTGGAAATTGTTGGTCGTGGAAGAGTCAGAATCCAATTCCCTGATGGAAAAATAAAGGGGATCAATGATGTGATGCACATACCAGGTCTGGCTCGAAATCTTCTTTATGTCAGTAAGCTTAATGATATCGGAGTACAAGTCTTGTTCTCGGGAAGTGGCTGTAAGATGACTAGAGGTTCAATGGTGCTAGCTAGAGGTGCTCGAATTGGTACCCTATACAAGCTAGATGCACAAGTTGTTCAATGTAACAGTGTTTCCTTGAAGTCACTGGAAGCTGCTCATGGAGGAAAAGAGGAAAATATCCCTAATTATGTAAACTCTATGGAAGTAAAACTTCTTGCAAAGAAGACTATGCTTTGGCATCATAGGTTAGGCCACATAGGAGAAAAAGGTTTTAAAACCTTAAAGAACAAAAATCTTGTTGAGGGGATTGAAGATTGTAATTTCGAATTTGAATTCTATGAACACTGTATATATGGAAAGCAGCACTGTGTTTCATTTTATGACAGTCCTCATAAATCTTCTGGTTTGTTAGATTATATCCATTCAGATGTGTTTGGTCCAGTGAATTTTCCTTCATTGTCTAAATCAAGATACTATGTGTCGTTCATTGATGATTATTCAAGGAGAGCATTTGTTTATTTTTTAAAAGGTAAATTAGAAGTGTTCAGTCGATTTAAGGAGTTTAAAAATCTTGTTGAAAATCAGACTGGTAGAAAAATAAAATGCTTAAGGACTGATAATGGTGGTGAATTATGTTCTGATGAATTTGAAAGATACTGTAAAGACCATGGAATCAAAAGACACAAGACTACACCTTATACTCCACAGCAGAATGGAGTTGCAGAAAGGTTCAATAGGACAGTGATGGAGAGAGCACGAAGTATGCTTAGTAGTGTTGGTTTGGAGGAGAAGTTCTGGGCTAAAGCTATTGCTACTGCATGTTAGTTAATCGGTCTCCAAACTCTGCTCTTGTTGATAAGACACCTATGGAAGCGTGGTCTGGTAAGAAGCCCTCTCTTAGACATATTAGAGTCTTTGGCTGTGAAGCATATGCTTATGTGCCAGATGTAAAAAGATCTAAGCTGGAGAACAAGGTTGTCAAATGTATTTTCATTAGCTATAGTGCTAACATTAAAGGATACAAGCTTTGGAATCATGTTATAGAGAAGGTCGTATACAGTAGAAGTGTAATCTTTCATGAGCTGAAACCTTCCACCTTGGATCTACAGTCAGAGACAAAGTCAGAAAACAGTAAGGATGTAGCAGCAATTCCTCCTACACCAGAGAAAGAGGAATTGAAGATTCAAAACGTACCTAAAACTGAGGAGAGCTCAAGCAGTTTTGAACGTTCTGAAGAAGATGAACCTCAGCCTTAGCCAGTGAGGAGGTCAACCCGAGAAAGGAAACAACTAGATAGGTATGGGTACTCATTAATTGATTCTACTTGTGCCTATGCTCTGATTTCTAGTACTGATGAGCCTAGGACTGTAAAGGAGGCAATTAAAATGTCTGATTCAGATTCTTGGTTGGAAGCCATGGAGGAAGAAATGACGTCATTAGATAAAAATGAAACCTGGAGTCTGGTACCATTGCCTAAAGGCAGAAAACCTGTGGGCTGTAAATGGGTATTTAAGAAAAAATTGGTCTGGATGGCAATGTAGAAAAATACAAGGAAAGACTGGTTGCAAAGGGTTATTTCCAGGTAGAGGGAATTGGCTATGGGGAAATCTTTTCTCCTGTAGCAAAGCTGACGTCCATTAGATTTCTATTGTCACTTGCAGCAGCGTATGACTTAGAGGTTGAACAGATGGATGTGAAGACAACATTTCTTCATGGTGATCTTGAAGAAGAAATCTATATATCCCAGCCTGAGCACTTTGTTGAGAAAGGTAAAGAAAAACTAGTATGCAAATTAAAGAAGTCTTTGTATGGGTTAAAGCAGTCTCCTAGAATGTGGTACCAGAAATTTGATACCTATGTATTATCTTTAGGCTTTGAGAGATCAAAATCAGATCACTATGTATACTATAAAGTTGAAAGTGATCAAATGCTTGTTATTGCTCTTTATGTTGATGATATGTTGTTCATAGGAAATAGCAAGCTAATGATTTCTGATCTTAAGTCTCAGTTGTCTGCTAAGTTCGAAATGAAGGATCTTGGTGCAGCAAGATATATTCTAGGGATGGAGATATCCAAGGACAGGAAGAATAGAAAGCTTTAGCTCAGTCAGAGTAAGCATATAAGGACTGTTCTAGAGAGATTTTGTATGAATGATTGTAAGCAATTAGTTGTGTTATCAATAGTTTTTCACCCTACTAAATGCAATATTCAGCAAACTACTGAAACATGGAAACCTCTTTCAGATGTGGGTGATCTTACGCGAAAGAGGAATCTCCAAAGTGATTTGATTCTCCGAATGATGAATTCTATTCTAAAACAGCTTCTTAGGAAAGGGATGAAGAATAACTAAACATAAAAACCTATTTCTAAAAGATGATTCAATAAACTTATAAGAATTCATACCTAGCCACTCATAACAACTTCTCTATTGCAGTAATCCTCACAATCTCATTGGCACACATCCCATCAGTGATTCGCATGAAGATCTGGA
Source organism: Sequoia sempervirens (assembly GCA_007258455.2). Lineage (NCBI taxonomy): Eukaryota > Viridiplantae > Streptophyta > Pinopsida > Cupressales > Cupressaceae > Sequoia > Sequoia sempervirens. The sequence goes on along the minus strand of VDFB02075321.1, from coordinate 115,495,169 downwards.
AAAATAAATACAACATGCAACCTGAAACATGTAATTCTGAAACACCACCTATAACAGCAAGACATAAAAGGATTTCAATTTGAAAACACAAGTACATCAGATTGCCATTACCAAATTTGAGACAAAAAATGAGGAGGAATTTGCTGCTCTATTAAAACTGGAAGAGTGTCAATCCGTCCAAACTGAGTATCAAAAGGTTTACAAGCTCCCCAAAATAAGGGCAAGAAACTAATCTGAACTGTTGAGAATGGAGAGTTGAAAGACTAAATCTATCAAAAGAACTCTCAAGGAAACCCTAATCCGAGCTCAGAAAAAGCTCAAGGAAAAAAGGCCTCAAACAAACTCAAAAAACTGCTTAAAAGCAGAAAAAAGCACAATGCTTTTATGATGAACCTATCAAGCCTCTAAAAATAGGCTAAATCTGCTTTAAAAGCACAAAAACACCTTATCTCTCCAAGATAAGTCTGGAATCTGACCAAGAAGAAAAGTCAGTCAAAGATCTGCTAAAAATAGCAAGAAAACATAAAGCAACTTATAGAATTATCGCTTTTATGCTTCTACTTTTACAAGATGCAAATTTTTACAATTTGCCTTATTTTTGCAATTCAAAGATTGGAAATCTTTTGCAAAAATAAAACTCCTTATTTCTCCAAGATATCATTCTGATTTTCTCAAAAATCGAAAAAACATATTACACAATATTCTTCTTATCAAAACTTCTCATTGATTTCTCATAAAACCAATTAAAATGAGAAACCCTAAAAATATGGCACTAAGCATAAGGCATTCATAAATCTCCCCTAATTTCCTCTTCATTAAAAACAATACCCTAAGGCATAAACCCATACTTCTCTAAGGAAAAACACTAAGTCTTCAACACCTAAGACATCACCCTAGCATAGAATTTCGGCCTAACATAATCATTGATTTAGACTTAGGCTTGAATAAATCATAAGGAAAACATTATGGGTTCGACCACCATTTGATATTCAACGTGTGCATTTTGAATGAACATTCAGGAACTTCATAAGGCTCGAATTAGGGCTTTGATCAAAACAGGGTCAAACCCTAATTATCATCATTTCACACCCGTGACTTTGGAAAGAAAGAACTTCTATCTGCATGAACAACGCCACTATGATGGTGTTGGATTCGAGCTCGTGTGCACAGAAATCTTCCTCTGCTCTTTAGTTGACCAAGAATTCCAGTGGGTAAGTCTGACTTGAAGTATGATAGCCGTTCTACTTCATTATTTTGAATATCAACAAGCCATAAGGGCACGACCTGTTCATTTCTGACTTTCTCTTACTTTGATTTCTTCATGCCATCATGAGTTCGAGCTCGACTTCTACGGTCCATTCTATGGAAGCTTTGACTTGTGCTCTTATTCTCCTTCACTGTGGGAAGGTAAGCTTAGTTTAATGTTTTTATAACCTTTATGGCTTCGTATTCTGCTCATTTCGGCCTCAAAGCCGTGGCTAATATACTCTACTGTCTCTTCATATTGCATTTTTCTGTGTGTTTCTCATGCTGCTGTGTAAGCCTGACCCTCATTGTGAGCTCCATTCACCAGTGAGAGCTCGGCCATCACTTGGAAACTCAAACCCCTGCATTTGGAAACCATCTGCAACTTTGGCCGCGGCTAGAGAGCTCCACCAGAAATATATACCGGTAACTTCCTTTGCTAACATTGATCTTCAGAACTTAGAGAACTTCCTTCTCTATTCATAGATTTTGGCCATGTTTAGGCCAAACCAAAAGAACACTATAGAAAGCAATCTTTCGAATTTTGGGCTCGACCCAGAACAAAAATTCTCCATTATGTCAATTTAATAACATTTTTGCATATGGGTATCAAAGAAACTTCGATAAATCTGCATTTTAATTTCTCTATATTTCGACTCAAATCTGAGAGTTTGTATTCGTTTAATATTCTTGCCATTTTACTCTAGATCTCTCATGGGTTATCTCTGTAATTGATTTTTCTGCATTCTGAAGCCAACCCTGAAAATGGGTACTCGAAATTTTTAAGGAAACTACATTTTCTGTATTTTGAGAATAAACCCACATGTGGATATTTAAAATTTTGACAGAGAACTCTATTTCCTCTTTCCTGAAGCTCGATTTATCACATAATTCTTCATATTTGTGGTCAAACTACTTTTGAATGCAAAACCCAAAATGGGTATTGTAGAGTATCACATTTTTTGTACCTTGTATGAAAACCCACATTGGATACCATGAATAACTGAGCATAGTTTTATTTCGTAGTCCTGAAGCAAATGTTTGTATATTTTGAAGAAAATATCTCTATTTTGGTTTCTCTTCAGAACTCGACCATCAGTTCATTGCATTGATTCCTATTACTTTTTTGTGGTTATTGTGAAAATCATATGAGAGCTGTATTCTTTCTACTTTGAGGCTTGAAGAAGCACAAATATTTGCATACTTTGTAATTATAATGCTGTTTTAAAATAAAACCCATATGGGTATCATAGATTATCATGTTTACTACATTTTGGAGACAAACCCACATGTGGGTAACAACTGTTCATCTTTGCTTACCATAGAACTGTAAGCACCTGTAGGGGTTGACAAAAACTGTAAACTTTCATCGAATTCAGTTCATGGGCTTGACCCATCCATCATCACATGTAGTCTTGCATTTCTTCAGAAAACCAATATTGGCATTTGATGTTTGCTTTCATATCTTCCTTCAGAAATGTACACTCATGGTTTAGACCAAAATAGTGTTAATCTATATTCTGCTATGAGCTCCTTTAAGCATTCGGACTCACTTAATCCGTATTCTGCATTGTTTAGACAATGAACTCATGCCTCCTCCACTGAGACAGAACCTAACATGGTTAAGATCCAAAAACAAAATTTGATCCAAAGAAAATTGTTACCTTCCTGTTTTAGCCCTTATGCTTAATCATTGAATCATAATGGACTGTACCTAGTCCTCTGTTCCTCCTTAATTTTAACACAGCAACTTTCACCTTTGTAACAAAAGATACCTTAAATTTTTGTCTTTACTTTAACCTCATTAGCATACTGTACATCTTGAAAAAGAGCCACTCACTGTATCATTGTTGCTCGATTAAAAATTGCCTTCAGAAATATATAGGAGCATGATGGAATAACAAGAACTTGTGTGTTTGTTCATACTCGTTTGACTCATATACCCAGCTTTCATTTTGGCATTTCTGTACACCCTTTGATAGTTGTATGACACCTAAACTTGATTCATAATTATTTTCCTCTTTTGATTGAAGCAACTAATCTCTTGTCACAGTACTGTCATTGACATGGGTCTTGAGAATGATTTGTATTTGTTCATTGAGAAGAAAAGGATCTCCCTGTTTGTATTCTACCTATATTTTAATATCTTTCTCACATTCCTTAACCTTATCATGGCACTCCTAACTCCTATTCTTGAACTCCATAGGGAAACCAAATCAAAACATCGTAACCTCATGATCACATGTTGCTCACTAGCTCATATGTATAGCTTAACAACTCAGAACTTATTTTGGAAAGAAAAGACTTACTCTTCCCCTATTATCCTGGAATGATCTCTTTGTTATTACTATTGATAATGCAATATTTCTTTACCAGTCAACTCAGAACTAGAGATTCATTCAACACTTCAAATGCACTGTCTATGTCTATTCTTATGAGCAACATGGTACTCTTCATGCATTTTTATATTTCACTACACAAACTACTCTCATAACTGTTCTCTTTGATGATGAAAATTAGAACAAAACATTAAGGCATATGTATGCCTATTCACTATCCAAAAGAGAAATAATGAATTGAAACTCACATGACATATGATTATAATCAGCACAGAAAATGAAGTAATTCAGCAATTTCTTATGCAAATGCATTCTGTTAAAGTCCTTAAGTGAACTAAACTCACTGTTCACCTATAGCCTTCAAAAAGAAATGTTGATCGTTATGAATGCACAGTTTCTTTCGTTACTTGATGGATAACTCTGCTTTACTCTTTCGGTTGTATTTCACTTTGTTTGATGTGTATGATGAAATATCCTTCAAAAATAGCCCATTTAATGCATAGGGCGGCATGCCGGGCTCTACCCTTGTGGGAGCCCGTTTTACTCCACATACTTGGTCTTCGAATAATGTTCCGCTCCATGACTTTACCTATACCAACACAAGGTAACAAACAGTGTTAGCATAAAAAATAGAACATGTTGATTATGATGTTGATACTTCTCCTTCAGCTCACTTCTTCATGCTGCACTTGACTGATTGTTTTAATGTATAGCTAATAGTATGTTGTACTATTATAGGTGCATCATATAAGTTATGTCATAGTCGGAGCCATTGACACCCCTCTTTTCCTCTTATAGGTCGACGAAGCTCGAGACGACGAGGTGCACGATTCAACATCAAGCGTCGATAACCAGGCAATGATGACTATGTTGTTGCTTATGTGTTTTCCTTTTGCATCTTCAGTAGTGCAATGTAATGTTAGAAATGCATTGTCACAGTCACAGTTATATCCACGGCTTGTGTGGATCTTTGATTTCAATTCTGCTTTTCAGTTGAAAAGAAAATGCATTTTATGCAATGTTGTAATACTATTCTGATTGTGATATCAAATGAAGCCTTGTAAAAATATGAGTTCTTTTTGAAATGAATAAAAGCATCTGAAATGCTATTTGGCACATGTACTCAATTCTGTATTTCCTTTAAAACTACAACATCTGAATGGCACTCTGAAACTTTATAACTTCACTAAAATGCATAACTGATATTCAATGCATAATCATTCGAACATGACATTGCAATTCCACTTAAAGTTTAAATAACAATCATCCAGCTCCTCCAATTGAGCTGAGGTGAAAAATATGTAACATTTTGGTGATTTTTGCTATATGCTTGCCTGGTAAGCATAGATCAGTGGCCTTTAAAACAATTCATTGGGCGCGTAGTCAAATCTTCCCCTTCTTGTGAACTCAGAAAACATGAACATCAACACTCCGAACAGCAGCAAGAAAATGAAACAAAACTAAAAGCAAACTAAAAGGCCCTGGTGGCCAACAAAACAATGTGCAGCACCACTTAGAGAAAGCAAACTACTGAAATGAAATATGCGAAACACACTTATTTGCAAAACTACTCTACAAACAGTGAGATAACTTATCTCAAAGGCAGTGTTTGAGATGGATCCCATTTACTGGGATAGACAACACCTCACCAGTCATCTTGGAAAGTTGGAATGCGTTGTGTTCTCTGCATTCCGTAATCACATAAGGCCCATCCCATATTGCATCAAACTTGGAATATTGTCCAGGTCTACTTTTAAATTCATTCCACTTGAAGACTAGATCTCCAACAATGAAATCACGAGGCTTCGCCCTCTTGTCAAAAGTATTCTTCATTTGCGCTTGATGTATTTCTAGCTGTCTCAGAGCTTCTTTTTTGGTTTCTTCAAGCTCGACCAGCTGTGCAAACCTCACTTCAAGAGGTTGTTCATTCAGCAACTCCAGTTCTTTAACATAACTCAATGTTGGTAACTCAATTGAAATAGGCAACTTAGCCTCTCTGCCATAAGTCAAAACAAAAGGTGAACAACCAGTGGCTCTTTTAGGAGTTATTTTGTCAGCCCAAAGGGCTAGCTTCAGCTTTTCATGCCACGTTCTCTGGTTATCTTCAACAGTCTTCTTGATTATCCAAATCATATTCTTATTTGTGGATTCCGATTGGCCATTACCTTGTGGGTAATAATTTGATGAAGTGTTTAGATAGATGTTATTTCTGACAGACCAATCTGAAATCTTTAATCCGATGAAAGTTAAACCATTATCTGAAATGATTGAATCTGGGACACCAAATCTCGAGATGAGATCTTGATAAAAATTAAGCACTGAAGTCTTGTTTGCTTCCTTTAAAGCAACAACTTCAGTCCACTTTGTAAAATAATCTATGGTAGTAAGAATCCACTTATGAACTACACTCGAAGGCGGGTTTATAAGGCCGATGAAATCCAAGCCCCATTTAGAAAAGGGTTGTTCTACCTGAATCGGGTGTAGGGGCAGCATCGCAAGTCTTTGTTTACCAGCAAATAATGCACATTTTTCACACTTTTTGACCCATGCAATAGCATCTTTAAACAGATCTGGCCAATAATAACCAACTCTCATAATTTTCAGAGCTGTTGTTCTTGTAGCAAAGTGACCTCCAGAAGGTCCATCATGAAACTCTACCAGCAGCTTGTCAACTTGATCAGGCTTAATGCAACGTAATAAAACACCTTGGAAATCTCTTCTATAAAGAACGCCATCAATGACTGCATAAGGGATGGCCTATAATCTATAGTACCTTCTTTTTGCTCTGTCCAAGCCTTTGGGGCATTCGCCAGTTTGTAGATAATGTATCATTTGCTGCAACCATGTAGCAAGAGGTGCTTGAACAACACTTAAGACATCATTATTTAATACCATTTCTGTATTTGCAGCCTCTTTTAACCTGTTGTTTTCACTTCCAGCAATTTTCTCGCACAAATCTTTGCCTCTAACGAGCTTGGTTACTTCTATATCAACATCGAACTCCATTACTTTAGTGATCCAACTAGCATGCTTATCATTAATATCTTTATTAAGCAGGAAATCTTTGACACTTGAATGAGCTACTAATAAATGAACCTTGTTTTTGGATAGCATGTGTCTAAATTTCTTCAAGCTTCTTGCAACAGCAAAAACATGTTTCTCCACAAAAGAGTACTTTACCTCATAATCGTGCAAAACTTGACTAAAAAACGCAACAGGTTGTTTTAAGCCTTCCTCGTTTTGCTGGCATAACATGGTTGAAACTGTATCCACTCCTCTGAAAGCATACAGAATGAAATCTTTGTCAAATTTTGGATTAATGAGAGTAGGAGCGGCTGCGAGCACCTCTTTGATCTGCTCGAAGCTCCTCTTGCCTTCCTTGGTCCAACTGAATGGCATGTTCTTCTTTAGCATAGAAGTGAGAGGTTGCAACAAAGCTGCGATATTTGGTATAAACCTTACGAAATTTATTCTCCCAAGGAAGCTTTGCAAGCCTTTCTTATGGGCGGGTAATGGCAATTCGAGGATTGCAGAAACTCTTTCAGGATCGATTGAAATACCTTGCTTTGAGACAATGTGCCCCAGCAACTTTCCCTCGTATACTGAAAATATACACTTCTTTGGATTGAGAGATACTCCGAACTCTCTGCATCTCTGAAAAATATGTTCCAAGTGATCCAAGTGTTCATTAGCATTTCTGGAAAAAATAGTAATATCATCTAAATATACCAGAACAAACTTGTTCATAAGGCCATGAAAGGCCATATCCATAGCACGTTGGAACGTTGAACATTGCTCCAGCATTTGATAAGCTGAAAGGAATCTTCTTGTAGGGCATCGTGACCCACTTGGTTGTGAATGTTGTCTTAAACTGATCCTCTTGTTTAACCAGAATCTGGTTATAACCTGAGTAGCCATCTAATAAAGAAAATATGTCAGAACCAGAAACTACCTATAAAATTTGCTCCATAGAAGGGAGTGGGTAATGGTCTTTCAAAGACACTCTATTCAGATCCCATAAATCAACACAAAGTCTGATTTCTCCACTCTTCTTCCTGACTGGTACTAAATTTGACACCCAAGAGGTATGCTTGATAGGAAAAATGATAACGCTTTCAACTAGCTTGTTCAGTTCAGCCTTCATGAGGTGTTCCAACTTAGGATTAAGTGGTCTTTGCTTCTGCCTTACTGGTTTTGCATCGGGCTCAAGCTCGATGGTATGTTGTGCTAAATCAGGGTTAAAACCTCTTAAATATTTGTATTCCCAAGCAAAAGCATCACTACATTTCTGACATAACAAAATGAAAGCTTGTTGCTCCTCTCAACTGCACACCTTACCCAGCTTGAGAAGCTTGCCTTTGAAAATTTCAATAGTTGAATAATGTTCCTCTTTAACTGTTAAGCTGCACTTGTCCTTCCGAACTTGATCATCTGAATTAAAGACAAATTCTAACATCACCAAACCTTTCGGTAGCTTATTGGTCTTTAATTGCACAATCTGGTCTTCATACTGCTACTGCCATTTTTGCTGATTTCCATCTGCGAACTCAACTTCAGCAATTAGAAAATTCACGATTTGCTCATCGCTGTCAAAAACCTGCCAGCTCACATTATTGTCAGGTATAGAAGGTCTGACCACTATTTTCACATACTGACGTGCTTCTATTTTATGAATCTCTTTGGGAATGTCAAACTGAGCTCCTATGGCAGCGAGTTTGTCAGCATGCTTATTTTGATTATGAGGAATCGACATGATATTAAAAGCATCAAAATCTTCCATTAAATCCCATACACGATGCTTATATTTCTTAAGTAAGTCATTTTTTGCAGCATTTAAATTTCTGACCTGATTCACAATCAGCTCTGAATCACCATAAACTTGCAAGAATTTAATACCTCGTTTGCGGGCCCACTCAAGGCCATGTACCAATGCTTCATACTTAGCTGTATTATTTGAACAGCTGAAAGAAAATCTGCAGGCTGAATAATACTTATCTCCTTTGGGCGATATCAGCATAGCTCCACCCCCGGCACCAACACTGCTCCTCGAACCATTGAAATAAAGTTTCCACAACTCATTATATTTTTTTGCAGACAGTTCATCCTCTTTGTAAAGATTAGGTATATCGCAATCAGACTCACGAATCATATAAACTCCTAAACCTACCTCATCTATGTTCTAGAACGGATCAAGCTCGTGATCTTCGGCTGCCCATTCATCGAGACTGATGTAGTCTCCCTAGGTGCTACAGTCTGAGGTCATGGTTTGCTCCTCCATTGCAGAGGTGGCGTAGAGATTAGCGTTTATAGGGCTTGGGGAGTATGGTTCGATATGGTCTTTGGCGAGAGGCTCAGACTTAATGGTCACTTTCGTACCGTACCTTGTTCTAAAAAATAGATGAGACCAATCGGAAGACAAAAACCCACCTAACTTGGCTGTAAAATCCTGTGATAAACAAATGGTGAAGTGTGGTGGTAAGTCAATAACATGAATATCTTGGTGAATAGTGAAACTTGGGGATGCATGCAAGGTAAGAGCTAAGTTTCTTATTATGCCAGCAGTCTTGACAGCAGACCCATCTAATTGCACTACGCCTTTATGAGGGTTAGGCTCATAAACAAGACCTAATTTGTCGGCTAAACTTTTAGGCATGACTGAACTATTGGCACCAGAGTCGACCATACAATTATGCACGATTTTATCACCTATGATCAGACTTAAGTAAAACGAAGGGGGTTTTCCTCTTTTGCCTTCTACCCACTTTTCTCCTCCAAGTCATTAGCCAACACAACCTTCACAACTCCTTGATTGGTGTTTTCAGAAATAGACAATTAAGCTAATGCATCCTGCAGTAAGCTTTTTTGTCCTGGAAGTTGCAGAGCGTCTAATATCGACATATTGACGGTAGTTTTCTTAAGATGCTCAATGATATTGAAGGATGAAACATTTACCTTCTGCTAGTTTTTTGTAACAACAGCTTCATTTTGCTTCTGCGCAGGCTGAGAATGCATTTTTGACAGCTCCTTGTTAGGTATTTCCTGCCCCCTTTGTAGAACCTGCATTTTAGGCTGAGTGGCAGCGTTAATTTCTGACGAAACAGGCTGCTTACTGATTGGTGGCTGCTGCTGCGAAGTCCCAACTTGTTGTCCTAAGTCCATAGCTCGCTTTTTAGATCTAGTATTGGCTAAAATAGGGGAATTTTGTCGATCTTGGCCATTCACACCACAGAACTTGGAGCTCTGCCAGTTCGGCAAGGTGACTTCTACATTATCTTGTTGTTCTTGATTCTGATCTGCAATATTTTCTAAAACAGCATATATATTCTGCACCATTAAAGCCTAGTTTCTCACTCCATTGGCACATGTCGACTGGTTGTGGGGTTGGTTGCATGGGTAACATCAGTCACAATCTTGAGCGACATTGTTTTGCGGCACAAGCTCTTTTGACGTGCTGGCCATGTTCGGATTGTATGGCTGGAATGGCCGAGGGTTAAAATTCCTTCTTTGGACTTGATAATCACCCTGGAAAATGGGTTTGTTTTGCTAGTTTTGCTAGTATGGGGCTTGATAAGGCTTATGTTCTTAATAGTCACAAGGTCGTTCCTGACGGTCTTTAATATGTTTTTTAGTTCCTGCATTTCAAGATTTGGGGCTGGGGCAGCGACTTCTTAGACTGTACTATGATATCCTATTGCTGGAACTAGCGGGATAGCAGCCAAGGGAGGTACAGTAGCAGGAATAGGCAGCTTTATTTCTAGAAACAAGGGCATGGGGGGTCTAGGGGCTATATCTCCCACTTGAATAAGGCAATTTTCAGCATTAATAGCAATATTGTAAGCATTTGGAAGCATTAAACCACCCATAGACTGATTCATGACATCAATCTTACTATTCAAAGCCTTTAGATAAAATAGAAATGCATGTGCCGGTAAGGGCTTTACCGCTGCTGGGATTCTATCCCAAGTCCTCTAAAATCTGTAGATGAAATTCGCCAAGTATTCATGCGGTGCCCTTTGAATGGTACTTAACTGCTCTAACAAGGATAAGTTATCAGATTTATCCACAAAGTGTTGGTATAGACCACTACCTAGAGCGTCCCATGTTCTGATTGAGTTTGCAGTGAGACCTCTGAACCATTGCAGTGCTTTCCCCTTAAGTGACGCAACTAGCAGCCTTAGAGCAACGTTCTCTTGAGTGATATTATGTACTGAACATAACGTGGCCATGTCACAGATGTGTTCAACTGGCATAGTGTAGTCTTCTCCGGTGAAATATGGTAATCCTCGAAGGGCTACAACTAGAATATCATCATGTTGGGAAATATCTAATGGACTGCCTCCATTAAAGGGTGTGAACGGATGCTACCTCGGTGGTGCTGCCATTGGTGGTACTTGCGAGCTTGGTACTGGTACACCAGGTGACAGAATTAGAGCACCAAAACTAGGAGGCATCGACTTTGATCTTGTAGGGGCTTCAAAAATCCTTCTTGTTGTCCTACCTCTCCTTCATGATGGGGACAACTCCTAATACTTGAAAGGTTTTGAACTTATCTTGTTTGAATATTTCTCATGCGCGGGCTGTACTAGCATGCAGAAAACATAACCGGAGTCGCCAGGTATATTGAAAGCCTCCAAAAGGCTGTAAAAATTTGCTGCATACACCAAACAGCAAATTGAAATATTAAATATTCTCTTAAATTTTCTTTTAATGTCCCACTGGGCATGCCAAAAATTGTTATCAATAGTTTTGCACCCTACTGAATGCAATATTCAGCAAACTACTGAAACATGGAAACCTCTTTCAGATGTGGGTGATCTTACGTGAAAGAGGAATCGCCAGAGTGAGTTGGTTCTCCGAATGATGAATTCTATTCTAAAACAGCTTCTAAGGAAAGGGATGAAGAATAATTGAACATAAAAACCTATTTCTAAAAGATGATTCACCAAACTTATGAGAATTCAAACCTAGCCACTCAACAACTTCTCTATTGCAGTAATCCTCACAATCTCATTGGCACACATCCCATCAGTGATTCGCATGAAGATCTGGAAAAACAAATACAACATGCAAACTGAAACATGTAATTCTGAAACACCACCTATAACAGCAAGACATAAAAGGATTTCAATTTGAAAATACAAGTACATCATATTGCCATTACCAAATTTGAGACAGAAAATGAGGAGGAATTTGTTGCTCTATTAAAACTAGAAGAGTGTCAATCTGTCCAAACTGAGTATCAAAAGGTTTACAAGCTCCCCAAAATGAGTAAGGGCAAGAAACTAATCAGAACTGCTGAGAATGGAGAGTTGAAAGACTAAATCTATCAAAAGAACTCTCAAGGAAACCCTAATCCGAGCTCAAAAAAAGCTCAAGGAAAAAAGGCCTCAAACAAACTCAAAAAACTGCTTAAAAGCATAAAAAAGCACAATGCTTTTATGATGAACCTGTCAAGCCTCTAAAAATAGGCTAAATCTGCTTTAAAAGCACAAAAAAACCTTATCTCTCCAAGATAAGTCTAGAATCCGACCAACAAAGAAAAGTCAGTCAAAGATCTGCTAAAAATAGCAAGAAAACATAAAGCAACTTATAGAATTATCGATTTTATGCTTCTGCTTTTACAAGATGCAGATGTTTACAATTTTCCTTATTTTTGCAATTCAAAGATTGGAAATCTTTTGCAAAAATAAAACTCCTTATTTCTCCAAGATAGCATTCTGGTTTTCTCAAAAATCGAAAAAACATATTACACAATATTCTTCTTATCAAAACTTCTCATTGATTTCTCATAAAACCAATTAAAATGAGAAACCCTAAAAATATGGCACTAAGCATAAGGCATTCATAAATCTCCCCTAATTGCCTCTTCATTAAAAACAATACCCTAAGGCATAAACCCATACTTCTCTAAGGCAAAACACTAAGTCTTCAACACCTAAGACATCACCCTAGCATAGAATTTTGGCCTAACATAATCATTGATTTAGACTTAGGCTTGAATAAATCATAAGGAAAACATTATGGGTTCAACCACCATTTGATATTCAACATGTGTAGTTTGAATGAACATTCAGGAACTTCATAAGGCTTGAATTAGGGCTTTGATCAAAACAAGGTCAAACCCTAATTATCATCATTTCACACCCGTGACTTTGGAAAGAAAGAACTTCTGTCTGCATGAACAACGCCGCTATGATGGTGTTGGATTCTAGCTCGTGTGCACAAAAATATTCCTCTGGTCTTTAGTTGACCAAGAATTCCAGTGGGTAAGTTTGACTTGAAGTATGATAGCCGTTCTACTTCATTATTTCGAATATCAACAAGCCCTAAGGGCGCAGCCTGTTCATTTCTGACTTTCTCTTACTTTGATTTCTTCATGCCATCATGAGTTCGAGCTCGACTTCTACAGTCCATTCTATGGAAGCTTCGACTTGTGCTCTTATTCTCCTTCACTGTGCAAAGGTAAGCTTAGTTTAATGTTTTTATAACCTCTATGGCTTCGTATTTTGCTCATTTCAACCTCAAAGCCGTGGCTAATATACTCTACTGTCTCTTCATATTGCATTTTTCTGTGTGTTTCTCGTATTGATGTGTAAGCCCGACCCTCATTGTGAGCTCCATTCACCAGTGAGAGCTCGGCCATCACTTGGAAACTCGAACCCCTGCATTTGGAAACCATCTGCAACTTTGGCCGCGGCTAGAGAGCTCCACCAGAAATATATATCGGTAACTTCCTTTGCTAACATTGATCTTCAAAACTTAGAGAACTTCCTTCTCTATTCATAGATTTTGGCCATGTTTAGGCCAAACCAAAAGAACACTATAGAAAGCAATCTTTCGAATTTTGGGCTCGACCCAAAACAAAAATTCTCCATTATGTCAATTTAATAACATTTTTGCATATGGGTATCAAAGAAACTTTGATAAATCTACATTTTACTTTCTCTATATTTCGACTCAAATCTGAGAGTTTGTATTCGTTTAATATTCTTGCCATTTTACTCTAGATCTCTCATGGGTTATCTCTGTAATTGATTTTTCTGCATTCTGAAGCCAACCCTGAAAATGGGTATTCGAAATTTTTAAGGAAACTACATTTTCTGTATTTTGAGAATAAACCCACATGTGGGTATTTAAAATTTCGAAAGAGAACTCTATTTTCCTCTTTCCTGAAGCTCGATTTATCACATAATTCTTCATATTTGTGGTCAAACTTCTTTTGAATGCAAAACCCAAAATGGGTACTATAGAGTATCACATTTTCTGTACCTTGTATGAAAACCCACATTGGATACCATGAATAACTGAGCATAGTTTTATTTCGTAGTCCTAAAGCGAATGTTTGTATATTTTGAAGAAAATATCTCTATTCTAGTTTCTCGTCAGAACTCGACCATTAGTTCATTGCATTGATTCTTGTTACTTTTTTGTGGTTATTGTGAAAATCATATGAGAGTTGTATTCTTTCTACTTTGAGGTTCAAAGAAGCACATAAATTTGCATACTTTGTAATTATAATGTTGTTTTAAAATAAAACCCATATGGGTATCATAGATTATCATGTTTACTACATTTTGGAGACAAACCCACATGTGGGTAATAGCTATTCATCTTTGCTTACCATAGAACTGTAAGCACCTGTAGGGGTTGACAAAAACTGTAAACTTTCATCGAATTCAGTTCATGGGCTTGACCCATCCATCATCACATGTAGTCTTGCATTTCTTCAGAAAACCAATATTGGCATTTGATGTTTGCTTTCAGATCTTCCTTCAGAAATGTACACTCATGGTTTAGACCAAAACAGTGTTAATCTATATTCTGCTATGAGCTCCTTTAAGCATTCAGACTCCCTTAATCCGCATTCTGCATTATTTAGACAATTAACTCATGCCTCCTCCACTGAGACAAAACCTAACATGGTTAAGATCCAAAAACAAAATTTGATCCAAAGAAAACTGTTACCTTCCTGTTTTAGCCCTTATGCTTAATCATTGAATCATAATGGACTGTACCTAGTCCTCTGTTCCTCCTTAATTTTAACACAACAGCTTTCACCTTTGTAACAAAAGATACCTTAAATGTTTGTCTTTACTTTAACCTCATTAGCATACTGTACATCTTGAAAGAGAGCCACTCACTGTATCACTGTTGCTCGATTAAAAAATGCCCTTAGAAATATATAGGAGCATGATGGAATAACAAGAACTCAAGTGTGTTTGTTCATACTCGTTTGACTCATATACCCAGCTTTCATTTTGGCATTTATGTACACCCTTTGATAGTTGTATGACATCTTAACTTGATTCATAATTATTTTCCTCTTTTGATCGAAGCAATTGATCTCTTGTCACAGTACTATCATTGACATGGGTCTTGAGAATGATTTGTATTTGTTCATTGAGAAGAAAAGAATCTCCCTGTTTGTATTCTACCTATATTTTAATATCTTTCTCACATTCCTTAACCTTATCATGGCACTCCTAACTCCTATTCTTGAACTCCATACGGAAACCAAATCAAAACATCGTAACCTCATGATCACATGCTGCTCACTAGCTCATATGTATAGCTTAACAACTCAGAACTTATTTTGGAAAGAAAAGACTTACTCTTCCCCTATTATCCTGGAATGATCTCTTTGTTATTACTGTTGATAATGCAATATTTCTTTACCAGTCAACTCGGAACTAGAGATTCATTCAACACTTCAAATGCACTGTCTGTGTCTGTTCTTATGAGCTACATGGTACTCTTCATGCATTTTTATATTTCACTACACAAACTGCTCTCAGAACTATTCTCTTTGATGATGAAAATTAGAACAAAACATTAAGGCATATGTATGCCTGTTCACTATCCAAAAGAGAAATAATGAATTGAAACTCACATGACATATGATTATAATCAGCACAGAAAATGAAGTAATTCAGCAATTTCTTATGCAAATGCATTCTGTTAAATTCCTTAAGTGAACTAAACTCACTGTTCACCTGTAGCCTTCAGAAAGAAATGTTGATCATTATGAATGCACATTTGGTTTCGTTACTTGATGGATAACTCTGCTTTACTCTTTCGGTTGTATTTCACTTTGTTTGATGTATATGATGAAATATCCTTCAAAAATAGCCCATTTAATGCATAGGGCAGCATGTCGGGCTCTACCCTTGTGGGAGCCCGTTTTACTCCACATGCTTGGTCTTCGAATAATGTTTCGCTTCATGACTTTACCTATACCAACACAAGGAAACAAACAGTGTTAGCATAAAAAATGGAACATGTTTATTATAATGTTGATACTTCTCCTTCAGCTCACTTCTTCATACTGCACTTGACTGATTGTTTTAATGTATAGCTAATAGTATGTTGTACTATTGTAGGTGCATCATATAAGTTATGTAATAGTCGTAGCCATTGACACCCCTCTTTTCCTCTTACAGGTTGACGAAGCTCGAGACAACGAGGTGTACCATTCAACATCAAGCGTCGATAACCAGGCAATGATGACTATGCTGTTGCTTATGTGTTTTCCTTTTGCATCTTCAGTAGTGCAATGTGATGTTAGAAATGCATTGTCACAGTCACAGTTATATCCACAGCTTGTGTGGATCTTTGATTTCAATTCTGCTTTTCAGTTGAAAAGAAAATGCATTTTATGCAATGTTGTAATACTATTCTGATTGTGAAATCAAATGAAGCCTTGTAAAAATATGAGTTCTTGTTGAAATGAATAAAAGCATCTAAAATGCTATTTGGCACATGTACTCAATTATGTATTTCCTTTAAAAGTGCAACATCTGAATGGCTCTCTGAAACTTTATAACTTCACTAAAATGCATAACTGATATTCAATGCATAATGATAATGACGCGAAACCGCATTCGAACATGACATTGCAATTCCACTTAAAGTTTAAATAATAATTAGCCAGCTCCTCCATTTGAGCTGAGGTGAAAAATATGTAACAAGTTGTTCCAGTCATGTAGGGAACGAAGCAATCTGTTGAGGACTGTCCAAAATCTCCTACTGAGATGGAGGACATGACCAGTGTACCCCATGCTAGTGCAGTAGGCAGTCTCATGTATGCAATGGTCTGTACAAGGCTAGACATTGCCCAAGCAGTGGGAGTACTTAGTCGATTTATGGAAAATCCAGGTAGAATACATTGGGATGCTGTGAAGAGAGTATTTAGATATTTGAAGGGAACTTCAAATTTTGCATTGTGTTACCATGGGAATTTGGTTGAATCACAGAGGACTCTCAGCATTCGTGGATATGTAGATTTTGATTGGGCAGGGGACATTGACAGCAGGAGATCCACCAGTGGATACGTTTTCATGTTGAATGGTGGTGCAATGAGATGGATGAGCAAGCGGCAGGCTGTAGTCGCTTTGTCCACTACAGAGGCTGAATACATGGAAGCTACCCATGCTTGTAAAGAAGTTGTACGGTTGAAACGTTTGTGTTCTAACATTGGTTTTGATGTAGGAGAAATAACAATTTTATGTGACAGTCAGAGTGCCATTTGTCTGGCAAAGAACCCAACTTTCCATGCTAGAACGAAACATATTGACGTACAATACCACTTTGTACGAGATATGGTTGAGGATGGAAAGGTCAATTTGGTAAAGGTTGATACTCTGGAGAATGTTGCAAATACATTGACGAAGCCAATGAGCACAAACAAGTTCAGGTGGTTTTCCAGTTCAATGGGCCTTAGTGCCCATGATTTTCAATAAATTATGATGTGCTCTGGAGGTTCCTGTATGATCTTCGTCAAGTGGGAGATTGTTGGAAATATGTGCCTCAAACAATACAAGCTGGAACCTCCATGAGTGCCAAGTTGGTGTGACAGGTTCCATGTCTGGCCGACTAGCAGTTTGCTTTATTCAGTTCTGACCAAGTCACTGTGACCTTGTTACTGTCTTGCCGATTTGTACACTGAGAAGTCTATCGCTATTACATAGTGTGTTCATTGTGATCTTATAGCGCTCAGGAGACCTCTGGCCGACAGGCCATTCAATCATGAATCGGAGTGACTCTTGGCGACTACGGGCTTCGGGATAACTAAAGGTTCTCGCTAAGAAGTCTCAGCGAAGTGTTAATCTCTTGCCGGCAGCATATGTATTGAAGTCTTCAGGGTAACTCTAATAATCCGGGAAGATGTCTTAGCTAACAGTGGAAGTCTTGCCGATGGGGACTCATCCAAGCATTCTTCAGAGTAACTCAAAGTGGTCAGAGAAATGTCTCAGTGAACATTGAAGGTCTTACTGAAAGAAACACCTTTTGGAAGTCTTTGGTGTAACTCTTGTCGAATGGTGGTCATCGGTGGAACACTGTGTTTTTGGTAAGAAGTCCTAGCGACTCTGATGAGTCTCGCCAATGTTGAAGAATCTTCGGGGTAACTTAAAGCTATCGGAGAAACCTCTTAGCGATGGCAAATATCTTGCTAATAGTCAATGGCTATCGGGGTAGCTCTTGGCGACAATTGGTCATCAGAGTAACATATGGAGATCAGTATGAACTCTTGGTGATAGGTGTGAGTCTTGCCGACTTCTCCTTGGTGCTCGGTAGGTATGGGGACTTTGGTATAACCTTTGATGTCTCGCTATGACCTTCTGGCGAAAGCAATAGGTCAGGGTGACTACATGATGACTCGGTGTATCTCTTGGAGCTCGATATAACATCTTGGCGACTACAAAGGCTCTTTGGCGACATCGATATGAAGTATATGTGGCATCGGCGAGACACTGTTAGTGTCTCACCGAGATGCCAGTGTATTATGAATTCTATTGACCGTCTGACTGTCATACGTGGAATCTCATGGACGAATAGAGGAAGCCGAAAGTGAACCGTTAGCAGCTGGTTCATTGTGACAGTTCTGTGGGAAAGCTCGACAGTCAAGGAACACCATGGATATAGTTAGAAGTTGCAGACGCTTGGGGGTTGGATAGTAGTTCGATCAATAGTGAAGTGTGAAGAATTAAAACTGTATCAGTAAAGGATTTAAGATCTGTAAAGGCTATAACTTGGATGTTTTTTGTTCTAAGAATGTTCATGATGAATGTTGTTGTATAATGACATCAAAAAGATAAGTCTGGAATTGTATGTAATTTTGATTACTATAATACAAAGTGATTTCTCTTGGTGTGGTGGGTTTTTCTCCCATAATGGTTTTTCCACATATATCTGGTGTTCATGTGTGTTTGTCTAATACTCTGTTTCTGTAATCTGTTTCTTAGTCCATCTCAACTTGACTGTAATTGAAAATTTTAAAAGTACTTCTGCATTCTTTCCTGAGGTATTGACGTTAGGAGAATTGTTTTCTGCATCTAATTTTCCTTACAATTTCAAGTAGGTTAATCAATTCCAATCCATTTACAATCCCACAAAGAAGGAGATCTAAGTCTGATTGCAAAGCTCAATAAACTCACATACTAAATATAGTACTCCAAAAGCAAAGCATACACCAAATAAGGAAAGTGATATAAATATATTAAATAAAATATCTATAAATGCTCTAAGGAAAGTTTAATTAATGAAATACAATCTCATACACCAATAGGGTGTTACATTACATTTGTTTCAATGTTACAAGTGTCATTTTTACATCGATACATCAAATACATTTGTGAAGATAATTATACATTTACAGATTGGCTATGCAGCCCATACAAGTATAATACAAAGAAGTATATCCATATAATATAATAATCTCCATCCCCAACCACCATGACTTTGTTGGTCTTCCGCAAGCCGAGGCCAAGAGTGAGGTTAAGGCGCCTTTTCCACCCAACCACAAAGTACTAAACTTCCCCGAGTTTCTTCCTAACACGAAGAAAGCACCAACCCTGCGCGAGGAGCCTAGCAACCTGGAATGGTATAAGCAGGAGGGAATCTCTCAATGTGAACTGATTCCTATATGCAATTCCTAAACTAGAATACCATAATACTCAGATATAGGATGTGGCAGAGACATAATATAAATTCTAGGCTTTTAAACTATCTATTTCACTGGTACAGTAGCTTGTCCAAGCAATAATAATAAAATGCTAATTTAGAAAAGGTAAATTACCGTCTCTAGGAGCCCACATTCGACATCTTGTCCCGGAAGTAATCTCATAGAAATGATAACTATAGCATAGTATCTCATAAGTTTGCTAACATTACAAGCACTTGTTAATCATTAAGCACTTTCAAAAACACATTTTATTCCAAGTTTTCTAATTGGTATCTATATAATTTACAATTCCATCGATAATGAAATAACCCATAAGAAAACAAGTTATTCATATTTAATTCTACAACGTAATCCAATCAATTTACTCATATTCCATGTGAAAATAGCAAATATATGCATTTATATATCTTTTCATATTGAGCGCAAAAATTCTAATAATTCATTCCCAATAAACAAACTTCAATTTAAATGATTCTATCTAAAATCATATTTATATTTAAATATTCAAATGAGCATTTGTCTAAACAATCATACTTGCATATATATGTGTGTGTGTGTGTGTGTGCATATGAATGTATATCCCCCACTGTGTAATTGGTTTGATCAAATATTTAATTTTGTTTGTAAACTTATTCTTTTCTGAATATGATATATATATAGATATATATCTATATATACATATATATATGTATATATATATATGTGTGTATATACATATACATATATATATGTATATATATATTTTTGTGTGTATATATATATTTATATATATGTCTATATTTATATACACAACCATGAAATGATCTACAGAAGAAATCAAAGAATTTTTAAATGCTTTAAAGGCTTTTACCAAGTGCATCAAATTTCACATAAGGAAGAATGGTTTGAAAAAAACAAATGATAGTGAGAAAGCTAGTTTCTATTTCCTGTTAGAGGCTTGGGGAGAGGCGACGTCATCCAAAAGGCGCACTACCTATGGATGGCATCGCCCTCTCCACAGGCCGCGGCCTATGGGCAGGTTGTTTCCCTCCATAGGTAGGCCGACCCAATTTTTATAATAATTTATTTAGAATTAAAAACTTCAACTTCTTCAGTTCGCTACACAATGATTTTCGGGAATAATTAAAATGCAATTCGTATTTTTTTTCTTTTTGTTTAAGTTTGTAAGCGCATATATATATATATATATATATATGGAGGTATATATATGTATATTATAAAAGTAATAAAAATATACAGAATTGCACAGCCATGGCTCTCAGTTTTCTTATAGAAAATAAATAATTTTAAACAGCAAACACATAAATTACAATGGAAATAATCGAACGGAATATCAACAATGAGATTTAATTCTTTCACATAAAATCAACAGAGATTAATCCATTTGTTCACACAAGCTGAATTTAAATACAATGGAAAATGAATAAAAACCTGGTAAATGCTTTCCGTTTGGCTCACTCTTTTTCTCCTTCTCTTTTCACTGTTCTTCTTCTACTTTGCTCAAATTTCCTACTCTACTTCAGTTATTATTTTTGCAGAATAAAAGATAGAGAAAATGAATCTAGCATTCAGAATGAATCTTCTTTGTTGAAAAAATAAGAGTATTTATTATCTTTTATTATTTTTCTCTCTTTTTCTATCTTTGTTTTGCTTTGTTTTTTTTGTTTTTTGTTTTATAAATTTAACTTCTTTTCTCCAATTTTTCTACTTTTCTAATGTTTTCTATCTCACTAATTTTTTTTTTGAAAATCTTTCTTTCTTTTCCCAAGATTTATTTCAAGTTTATCTAATAAAACAATTTTTAAATGAAAACATGAATCTTTATTTGTCATGCAACACAATTATCCACAAAATAATAAATAGATATCATTTAATCTTCAAATGAAATCAATTATTTAAATAAAATAAAACTATTTCTTTTATTTCTATGTACTTTTAATTTACCACCAATTAATTTAAATAACTAACTATAAAGTAAGAACAATATAAAATAATTAACTAAATAAAATTCTAAATGCATCTATATGTTTACTAAGTGTTTTTGTGTGTGCAAGAGAAACCATTCCATCTTAACCTTTCCAGGTAGCTAGCCTCCTCTACCTTAACCACACCCTTGGTCTTTGACAACCTGCAACTCATGAAAACTCAAGCACCCATTAATACATTAGTGTCCAAGAAAATATAAATTGAAGCAATATAATTTATCATTATAAAATAACATTTCCTATATTGCATCTTTTCGAAATAAAATCATATTCATCACATTTCATCTTTTCTATAATAGAATAAACGTTCACTTATTTCATCTTTCAAATAACATAACATAATATTTATTCTACCACATAGAATTATTCATATGTTAGTTCCACATAAAGTAAATTCAAGTAGCATCAAAATCTAAGACGTGACACTGATTAGCTCACCTTCATGGTTGATAGTCAATCTATTCACCTTGTTGAACTCCCTCTTTAATGAAACTTGGAAAAAGGCCCCCTTATAATCCTAGGTTCTTTGCATTTAGGACCTAGGATCCCTTTTTCCATGTTTCATTTTTGGTGAACCCGATGTGAATCGAACACGCAACCTTCTAATACCAGGGATGTGACATTAATAATGAACAAGAAGTCCATTCCATCTTGGAAAAAACACCATCAAAATATACCAAAGGACTCAGTTACCAAAATCCCCCACCTCTAAAAAAAACCGTTATTCCACCAACCAAGAAATATAAAGTCCATGGTCCTCTTAAGAAGTTACCTTTCTTGCATCCTATAACCAAGACTTCAACGAATACTAACACTTTTGTAGGTCTCCAAATCATTCAAGTATTCAAGAAAGCAAGTTCCAAATCCTTGAGGAGATGTGTATGAATTCATCCCTTCAAGGAAGCCATTCAAGGCTAGTGAGTTGCAGCACTTTGTGATTTCATCATTCATTCCTTTCAGTTATCCATTTATCATTGATATTTGTCATTGTGGAAGTGGAAATACTTACATGGGGTTTGACTAAGGCAAGTCCCTAAATGGCCCAAAATTTTCGCTCTCTTTGATTGTGTGGGTTATAGGTTTGCAGAGGATTGAAGGAAGATTGAAGAAAAATTGTTAATTGTTGCATTCAAAGCCCTTTAAATCTTGTCAAGACACAAAAACTCACCTATAGAATTATCCGACAACATTCTCACAACTTTGCAGATAAAAATCAAAAGCTCAAATATGTCATCAGAGGACTCCAAAAGCAGAGTAGGGAACCTATCAGAGACCCATACACCCCTAAGCATCCTAGTCCTCGTATTTAGCTCATAACCAACTTTTCAGAACAGGTACATAGTCTCCTATACATTCTAGATCTTCCTGCAACCTATTGTTTCAGTTTGTTATTTGTCGAGATCTTGAATTTTATGTATTAGGTCATATAGTTTAATTATGTTAATCAATCCCAATCCATTTCCAGACCCACAAAGAAGGAGATCTAGTTCTGATTGGCTCACCTTCATGGTTGATAGTCAATCTATTCACCTTGTCGATCTCCATCTTTAATGAAACTTGAAAAAAGACCCCCTTATAATCTAGGTTCTTTGCATTTAGCACCTAAGATCCCCTTTTCCATATTTCAAATGGTACAACAATGATATACAATTTATTAATTCTCAATCATGATTACAATATACCACTCTGGGACTTGAACATGCTTAGCCTAAGATCCTTTTGATTACAATGTACAAATCATAGGATTTGAAGGATATTAAAATACAACAAAAACACAACTTTATCTTGCTTTTGTCATTACATTCTAATGGTCTTAATGAGTGTGTATATATGTTCTCAATCATAGGGATTATCGCAATCAACCACAAGGTGGCTTAAATCTCAATGCTACATGAAATGTGTAGTTAGCTAAATGTATAGATGAATCTCTCAAATCAAATGTGGTGAAAAATGATCTTCATTTGATGCACACCATAAGCACTCATGAGTCTAATGTACCTTGTTATACATTCCCTTAATAGCACAAACTTTAGAGAGTTGTTACAATTCATGGACAATAGAGATGGTATATGCCTATTGAGCCTAATAATGTTTAGATACTAATTGATGCCAATGTGATGATCATAAAATTCTACAAAATTATATGACACTAAAAGATCTTAACAAAACATGTCTCCTAGTGCGGGGTCAAATATGTAACAATGGTGAAATATGGTAGGATATTTGGTTGATGTCATTTATTTCATGTATATAGTTTAAAATCTAATGAGAACACCAATACAACATCTTCCACCCTTTACCCATTTTTTGTTGCCTCAACTATTGAGTCAAAGATGTGTTTCATCATCATTTTCTCATTTCTTCTAAGCCCTAGTGAGTTTCCTTTGTTTAAAACCTAACTCTAGTATATTTTTTAGGTTTTATCATTGTTATTTATTTTGATAATAGCAAATGGAATGAATCTAGTAAATTAGAAAATAGACATAGTAATTAGATAAGAAACTTACTTCTTCTATAAATTAAAATCTACTCAACACGGGTAGGTGCAAGAAGTTGGGTCCACAAAATGTTCAATAAGTGGAAGTGTTTTTCTTGATTTTTAGAATTTTTCACATTTGGACTTAAAATTTGAAGCACTTACACATTTAATCTTTAAAAAGTTCAGTAATATGAAATTTAGTATTTTGAGTCTAGTTTTCAAATATATAATTTATTCTAATACCCAGATGATACAAAATATTTTTTACTACTCATGTACAAAAACTACTTTTTAAAAGTCACTTTTTTAGGACCATACCATGCACGTGTACGAACACCATAATTAGACCTAAATAAAAGTATTTTTAATTCCTTTTGTGGAAAGTTGTGCATTATAATGAAGATTGATGAGGATTTTTTTATAATTTTTTTATCAATATTTTTTTTATTTATTAATTTTCTATTAGCCCTAATTGCTGGTTTTTAAAACCCTTGTGTACGAACACCATAATTTAACCTAAAGTTATCATTTTTTGAATTTTATTTTCTTCATTGTATAAATAATTGTTTATAGATTGATATATAATTTTTTTAACAATTAAATTAACAAATTAAAAGTTATTAAAAATACGAAAACCTGAAATTTCAAGTTTATGGACCAGTTTCATCATAAATTAATTAGAAAATATAAAAAATAATCCAATCATAAATATATAAATATATATATATAAAAAAAATAGACATTGTCATCTATAATGGGTTTTAATTTCATATAACAATTTTTAAAAAAACTTTGTCAACTATATTGCCAAAGTTTTTTCTCTTGAAATTGCCATGACCTTGTACTTGCAATTCCAAGGCTAAGTATTGGGTTACCATGCCTTTTCTAAGCCTAAATACAAATAAAAAAACATGTATTATGACTTTCAAACCTCTTGGAATGAGTACCCACTTTAAAATGGGTACCTATTCTAAAAAATGAACGAGTACCTCTTTTAGAGCTAAAAAAATGGCACTTCCCTTGAATGTGGACCCAACTTCTTGCACTTACCGACACCTTGATTGAATTCTCCCTTATTCAATACTAGGGTATGCATAACATTTAAATGTTAAAAATCATTTCTTCTTGGACAAACTAGTCAAGTCACGTTGTTATGTCCTTATCAATTGTGTTTTGGCATGATTGCTTCATTGAAATAAGCATACTCCTTATACAATTATTTTGTGGTGTCAAGTCATAATATTTGTACTTTCATTTCTATGAGTAGAAAGCTCCTCTACTTGATGCTTTAGGTATTCTATTTTATTACAGTTCTATACTTAAGAGATTCAAGAGGACAACGTGTCAATAAAGTACATAGGTGATTTTTGCAACCTAAAGAGGTTGATATTGCTTTTGAAAAGACTCTCATTTAAAAATGGACAAAAATTATCCACCCCATTCTATAAAGACACAAGGACAATAAGGTGAATTAAAATCCAAAGGTGTCAATGGGCCCTTGGTCTTCTAGTGAAGTTGAAAGGTTCTAAATGAGCCCACCAGGGATCAAGTCTTGCTGAGTGCAAAGGCTCCGACACCGAAAAAGGGATGAGGTCGGGATCGTGCCCTAGGTGAATTTGGCGAAATGAATACCCCTCAGTCTTGGCTCTTAGCCGAAGAGGTTCAACCCAAGAAGGCTCGTGCTCCCGTATCGGGTAGCTAAAATGATTTGTGGATGACCTCCATAAAAAAAAAAAAAAATCCAAAGGTAAAAGATATCGAAATCTTACAAATCCATAGACAAAAGTGAAATTGCTTAAACTTTCAAAGCATCTTTGGCTTCTATATTGCCTTTTCTCTCTTGAGTGTTATTTTAGCTTGTATTTTTTTTAGCTTCATTTATTTTCTAATATTTTAATCTTCTTCGATACAAGGCAACTACTTACAATAGTTGGTTTTCATCTTAAGAAATTGTTTGTATAACAAACTTGGAAAGGATATCTCACTCATTACTATATGTTTAGTCGACTAACCTATTTTCCTCCTTGAAGAAACATAAGAATTTAAACCTATTTTTTAAAAATCTAATACCTTAATGATAGACCATTATTATCATTTTGAATATTATTAACACATCATAACTATGTTACATGCAAATGAATTACTTATTATAAATAAACTGAATTACTTATTTGAAATAAAAATTTAAATCTTCTTTATCATTAAGATTGACTATATTCTAAAATCATTTAAAAATATCTCAAAACAAAATGCACTCTTTAAAATGCAATTCAATCTCATTAATTGTTATACCTACTAAAATAATATTTATCTCATCCTAATCATTTTCTTAAACCTAATAATATCTAGATGGACTGAACCGAAATGGTTTGAGATTCTCATTCATTTCAAAACAAAATGTTACTGTTTTATGTGTGGGCGGCGCCGATTCGCGGTGGGCATGTTGCAGAATTGATGGGGAAATTCGTGGTGTGGATGTTGCCACGATGCCACAGTTATTCACTTACGTGTCACTTTCTCGTTGGAAAGGCTTTTGCAAGGTGTTGCGATGGCCGTAACTGCTGCATGTGGTGTTTAGCTAGTTGTTTATCTTTTAAGAGGGGATGTGGATTGTAGTCTCATGAATGCATGTCCTAATGTAGGACTGTTAGATTTTAGTGTGGTCCAAGGTTAAAGTCTTCAAAGGTTTAATGTATCTTGTAATGCTTTCCTTAGTTATTATAAGCTTTGAGAAATATCCATTCAAATTTAAAAATATCAAAGTTTATATTATAGATTATAAAATTGTTATATCTTCGAGTTTTGATAAATTTGTATATTATGTTCAAACATTAATATATGTCTTTGTGGTGATTAGAATTTCTTAAGATTTGGATATGTTGTTAAGGGATCTAAGATGAACGTGTGTTTCCAATGTCAAGGTGAGATGTGTCGTTGTATTGTAATAAGATTTCTGGATTAAACTGTGTCAGTTTTTTACATCAATGTTTCGGATCATACTCCATGATCCATCATCAAGATGCAATGGATCATACTCCATGATCTACTCTTCTCTCTATCTGCAATGGATCATACTCCACGATCTACTCTTCTCTCTATCTACAATGGATCATACTCCATGATCTACTCTTCTCTCTATCCACCTTGCATCCTGATGATGGATCATGGAGTATGATCTGAAAAGTTGATGTAAAAAACTAGCACAGTTTAATCCAAAAATCTTATTACAATGCTATCATGGAATGTGGAAACTGCATGCTTTTATGTAGTAGTAGTGAAATGTAGTGGAATCTCAATGACTATTAGATGTGAAAGAAACCTACAAAAGATAAGTAAAGATTTTTTTTTATTGATGCAAGATTTTCCTTGCATCTTAAGATGCTCTTGCATCATTTACACTATTTGTCATACCTCTAAAGTAACGAAATAGTTACATCAAGGATTTTCATAATCTACACGCATTGTGATCTAAATTGTAGATATCATTTTTTGACATGAAAGATCATTATTCCATACATGTTAATAATAAATCTAAAGCTAATATATCATGTAATAGACCACTTTTTTAAAAAAATAATAATAATTAAAAAATTAAATGCATTGTATGATTTAGTTTTTAATCCAATAAAGAATATAAAATGCTATTAATTTAGGAATTAAAAGAAATGCATCACACGTTTCCAATACTACAAATTTTATTCAAATATGAATAATCATTACAATTTATAATAAGGACTATTGTCTTAGCATTTATAACTACTACTTAATTTACAAGAGTACATATGAATGTTCCAAGATTAAGTCATCTCATCCAAGTGCAAGATTATTAAGTTGTTTATAAGGAGAGCATCATCTAAATGCTTTACCTCCAATCACATATTAGGCAATCCCCTACTCAACTTCTTACTAGAAGTGACACGAGCGTTCAACAAGAGTGGGAAAAAATGAGATATGCAATGAAAGAAAATCTGATAGTGAAGTCTTTAAATGTACAATCACCATCACATGCAATCAATCATATAGACTCTAGATAGCATCTAGCTACTATTCTCTTTCACCTAACATACAAACCCTTAAATGTACTATGAACTAATGATGCATACATCCATAGTATCACTTTAATCAAATTAAATGTGGATAATCCATTCATGACACTACTATCTATAGTTTGACTCATCCAACAATAATCACTTTTACCAAAACATATAAAAGACAATACAATGCATGAACCAATCTAAAATTTAGAAGAATTATTTCACCAATGATGTTCATTTAATATCATGTTTGATCAAATCCAAATTTATAAAAAAATTGCCATAAGAACTTTTAATACGGAATTATCAAATCCAATAACAATAAAAATTCATTTTTTTACACTTACATTTATTATAAAAAATTACTATTATAAAATTTTATTCCATAAAAAATCAAATTATCTTTTATTCAGATTAGAAAATTATTTTACAAACAAAACCAATTACGATAACAAATCAAATACAGATAATACTTAATCTGTATGTAACATAAGATATAAAATAAACATTATTAAAGTCATCCTTCCGTATTACTTTGCTTTTTTCAAGCCCCGTACAATTTGCCACGCAGAAATTACGCTGACTAATAAAACAAGTTAACTGCAAAGCAGCAAGAAGAAAGGACTAGTGTCGTCTGGTTTGATTTTGACAAGTAGTTTTTTTGTTATTGTATTTTGGCGATGGAAGAGAGACAACAGTACAAGAAAACACCATTACACTGCAAATGGTACCTCCATAAGCCATCACTATCTTTTATGAACGCAAATTGTGTTTTACCTAGTCCTTCCATGGTAACACTAGTAGGAGGTAATTGTTAAAATTTTCACAATTCTTATTTTGAAAAATTATATTTTAGGAATATGTGCATCAAACTTAAATTATTAGATCTTTCGGGAAGGCTAGTGCTTCACCTCCTGAGCATCACCTAGATGCAATGAGTGCTAAGCGGACCATTCATTATCATGAGAGATGGGTTCTTGTGAGCCACTACTCATGAAACATGGGTCAATGAGTTTGACTCTTAAACTACACAGTTGAATCCTAATTGCAATATCATAACAATTATTTATTCTCAAGAACAAACTCAATTTCAACTATTCAAGTCATATGTGTGTTTAGTATGCATTGAACTTGAAATAAAGGTTAGCTCTAATAACTATTGTAGACATCTAAATTTGGACACTTAATTTATCCAAATTTATCCCCTTTAATTAACATCCTTAAGTTCTTCTAATCCCTAAGGTATTTAATCAATAATACCTTATCTCTTTAATCATCCTTCCATCAATTGAATTAAATAAATATTCCATTTATTTAATTCCCTTCATGTCACATCCTCCATCTTTTTTATCTTATCCTAATCTCATCATTAGGATGTGCACATGCCTAATCTTTGATTAGGAGGTGTCACATCCTCCAACTTTTGCAAGTTGGACTCTAATCTCTCTTAGCCACCTAACCATCCTCTAATCCTTCACTAACTAGCCTAATCAGCCTCTCAAGGAATTTTTAATTCCTTTTATCCTTCCAAGGAATATATTAAATTCTTTTCTCTTCCCCATGTCCTTTATGACATGTGTCCTTAGTCAACCCTATTAAAGGCTTTCTCCTTTTTGAGAAGGCACCCGTTTCCCCATGTGAATTTTAATTCGCATTTAATCCCCCAATGCATTTCAAAGAATTTTAAATTCTCTCTCTCATTCCCATGTGGATATTTGAGGAATTTTAATTCCTCACATGTC